>CM055956.1:82528920-83173758 GCA_029490685.1 Schizonepeta tenuifolia
AAAATACTCCCTGCGAGTTAGTTAGCAATAAATAGGGAATTGTGTTGTACCTAGGATGCGAAGGGCAGAAGGTGATGACGTAATCGGCGGCGGTACAAGTGAAGGTGCTGGTGGCATCATCGTACGCGTAGCTGTACGACTTGGGGCACGCGCTCTTGAACGCCTCCGAGTACATCGACGGCTTGCACGTCGCCGGCGATCCGTACTCGCCCTTGCAGCAGTACTCCGGCGTGTTGAAGGCGTCGCACGCGCTGCGGCACGCGCCGCCGTCCGTCCTCAGCTCCGACGGGCACTTCTGGCTGAGGTCCTCCACGCAGCCGGTGGAGAGGCACTGACCCGAGCCGCCGCTGACCTCGACCAGCAGCGGCAGGTTGTAGCCGTCGACGAGGCTGACGTCGTAGAAGTCCATGGAGCCGGAGCCGAGCGTGAACTCGGCGAGCGTGGCGGCGGTGGCGCCAGCGCCGTTGCATTCCAATTGGCCGGAAGCACAGTCGCCGGTGGCGCAGGAGCCGAGGCCGGATTCATCGAAGGTGCAGCCGGTTCGGCCCCAGAAGCGGCCGGACCAGCCGGTCGGGGCCTGGAAGGCGCGCGAACCGGATTTGGGGAGCTCGAATCCTGTGGTCTCCAGTGTTGGGCTGCCTAAAATTGCCGGCCAAATTGTTTGTGAACATTTGTTGACAAATGTAAATGTTGCACTTTTAACTCCTGCATCATCAGAGTATCATTTATTTCTTATCTAATTCTAATACATGTAAACAATAATGATAATTGAATAAAGAATGAAATAAATTCCTTATGTACCTTTGCCTTGGGAAAGGTAGAGAAGAATGATGAAGACAATGTTGAAGGAAGAAGGCATGATGAATGATAATTTAATTAATTTGTTGAATGATAGCAATACCAAACAAATGAATGTTTAATACTACTAGTAGTGAAGTAAGGGGTGGTGGTGCTCCTCCCCTTAATCAATTTGTGAGAGGGAGAGGGAGAGGGAGAGGGAGGGCGGCGACGGCGGAGGAGCAGTGGAGGTTGAGGGAATGAGTGGAGAGGATTGAGTGGGAAGGGAATCTTAATCATCTTGGTTGTGCTCATATTTATATATAAATGTGACACACACTCATAGCGACTGTCCTTTTCCAAGATAAAATGCTTCTACAGTCTACTCCAAATACTAAATACTACTACTGCATCACTAATTTGTTCGGACCCAACAAATTAGGCTTTATTCCAATGATATTTTACTTATAGAATTCATTAATTTGTGGTGTTAATCCCAAGTCCCCCAACTTGCAGCTCAAGCAGACTTGCATCATGATTATAGTAATCATGTAGTGATCACTGATTAGTGTCGTTAAAATCGTATCCAGGAGTAGTATATATTTTTAAATTTTGTAGGATGAATAGACGCAGAAACTTACCTAAACTTTTGATTCAAGCATGAAGAAATTTCTAATATGTTTTACTAATTCAATTCGTATACACTCTTAACATGCATGTCTGTTCAAATAAAGTTTTATCATTTCTCTAATCACTAGTAGTTAAATTTGTTAACCCCCCTAAAAAGTTTTAATTTAAATTTGTTAAGATAGAAAAGAAGTTGCTCCTCAAATTAAAATCCCTGGCTCCCCTAAACACAGTTACACAGAATTGGATCGCTAGTCAGGAGGTAGTGAAATTATATTTTATTTTATCTAATTTGAACATTTATTTTTATCTGATCATGATGATATTGTTGAAGATCGTTCATTCAATGATTAAAATGTTCCCGTTTAGAAAGAAGACCAAAATCTGTTTCAATAAACTTTAGTCAATTGATTACTTTTTTCCTTCGTTTCCTTTTTCTTTCAATAGTTGACAAAAGTTCTGATACACACCTAAAACCAATTGAGATCCTCTATTGCATTTCCGTATTTATCTCCTATTGCATTAATGAGAGAACAACATGTGAAATGACTAAGGATTCAAGATTTAGAGTATATATAGAGAAAATATATTTCCTAAATTTGAACCATTAATTGTGACACGTGTCTTCTCTTATAAATGCAATAGGAGATAAAACACGGATATGGAATAGAGGATCTAATCTAACCTAAAATTTGGGTTTTGTCATTTGTGTGTGTGCATGTCATAAGTTAAACATTAAGGTGTGTTTGGGCAGTCGACAGAGAACTAAAAGTCGGATCTCTTTAGAGTTAGTCAGTGTATCAAGTGACATTGCTCAAGTTCACCTAAGAGCAACTCAAATGGTAAGATACTTTCTCTCTAATCAAGTGATCAAGGGTTCGTATCATGTGTGTGTAAATTAAAAAAATAAAGGTTCACCTAAAAGTCTGGTTTAGTATATTGTGTGATACAATGCAACCTAAATGTTTGCTAGCCTAGGGTATCTTTAGGCAACAAGTCAAAAAAAAAAAAAAAAAATGGAAGAACTAAACAGAGGCCTAATTAATTTCTATACTATGCCAAAATTATTGAGTTATTTAAAAAAAAAGGAAGAAAACATTAATTAATTAACTATCACGGTAGAATCAAAATCTTTGTTATGATCCAGGTTTTGGAAATTTTGAAATAATAAATATAAATATCAGCGGAAAATGTTCAATTTATTGTAACATTCAAAAACTTTCAAGCACAAATTGAGACGTTAATTTTGATATACGGCCACGTCAATGCCACATGATCCTCTCTATTCCATAATTTTTTTCTCATGTGTACAGTCTTTTTTTTTTTTTTTTAAATTTCAATTGCTTGTACTTTTAGATTACTTTTATAGTATCATAATTATACCTAATAAGCAAGATTTATATTAGTTTTGTAAGTTTTGATTTAGATTGTTGTTATTAATAGTTGACTAGTGAGACGATTCTCCTCCAACCTAGCTTTAGGACAGGGGTTGAATCATGTGGGTGTGATGACTTAAAAAAATTGATTATTCCATATATTGGGCTTATAGTTTTATTTCAATTCTTTGGTAATTACAATTTATTACATTGCAGTTTCTATTTGTTATTTATAATTATCATTATTGAAATATAATAAATTTAATATGGTACACAACTAGGACATAAAAAATATGGGATAGAAGATCTCAACTTGGTTGAAGCAGCTAGTGCAAGTTAACAAGGAAAGAAATTAGTCTTATCTTGATATTCTTTTTACACAATCTAGACTTATCTTTTATATCGCGATAGGGAAAAGAAAAAAGTTGTCTAGCAATCTTAAACTTTCTTCATCCTACTTTGTCTTAGCTGTGTCCAAAATATCTGTAGTTAAACAACGAAAGAAAAGAAAAGAAAAAAAAAAGAAAGAAAAAGAAAACGAAAACCAAAAGGATAGTTATAGAGTAACAACTCTGGTACAGACGTCTCAATGGTGGAGATGGGTTTGATCCGACCCGACCCGACCCTGATAAAACCCGGTCAATCCGAGTCAACCATTTCTTTGACTTTTTTTTTCTTTTAGTTTTTTTTGTTTTTTAATTTACAGTTTTTTTTTCCTGCGGAGCCTTCGACTCCAATTTTACGGCTCCGCCTTCGCTTCGATTACTAATATAAAAATAATCGTCGGGCAACAATTTGAATTTTTCGGCTCGCTCCGAGGCCTTTTGCTCCCCTCGCTCCAATCTCGACCAGAAATGAAGCGGTAAAAAAAAAATGAAGAGACAAACAACAAAAAGAGGGGAAAGAAATCTGGAAATAAAAAAAAAATCTAAAAATTAAAAAAAAGCACGAGGTCCATGCGCAGCGCGTGGATCTCATGTGCGGGTCGAGTCGGCGCGTCGGGTCGGGTCGGGTGCAGAATGTGCACACAAGTTTTGTTCATTAATTATATGAGAAACACTCCTGTGCAGACTTTTGCACCAAGTCTGCACAGAACCCGACCCGACCCGCCACGCGCTGCCCCGACCCGCGCGTGGGCCCCACGCGCCCCAGTTTTTTTTTTTCCAGATTTTTTTTCCCCGTCGGAGCCTTCGGCTCCGATTTTACGGCTCCGCCTTCGCTCCGATTACTAAAATAAGGATAATCGGCGGACAATATTTTGGACTTTTACGGCTCGCTCCGAGGCCTTCGGCTCCCCTCGCTTGCGTCTTGACCATAGAAGAAACGGCAAAAAAAAAAAAAAAACTAGTCAAAGGGGGGTTTGACCGGGTCAAACGGGTCAGGTCGGGCCGGATCGGGTCAAATGGACGGGTATCCTACGGTGGAACAGTTGCACCCAAATTTTTGTCTAATTATACTCATCATCCTGGTAATAGAGAGATAATTAAGTTGGAGCAAATGATATATGGAGCATTTTAAGGAACCATATATTATTGTTATAATAATAATAATAATAATAATAATAATAATAATAATAATATAATAATAATAATAATAATAATGATGGTATAATTTATTATTAATTATTACAAAAGCCGCTTCTATAGTTATATAATGGTATAATTTATTCTTCACCTATATAAGAATACGTGAGACAAATTTCATGTAAGGATGAAAGATGGAGATTGAATCCGAATATTGATGAACATTTTTAGAGAGTGTGTTGTTAATTATAGGAATGTTAGGATTGGTCTCTCTTATTTTACTAAAGTTTTGCATGCATCATCCACTACAAAAAGGAGGCAAATGCATTCCTTTCCGTAAAGCGCTCGACCAAATATTGGAGCAATCTGAATGTGAAAATGCCATGAACAGAATAACATGATCGTACGTACATGTCAAAATAACAAATTTGAATGGTACATATATAATCTATATCTATATCTATCTATACTTACTATAAAAGAGTGAATTTTTGCAAAATTTGATTTGCCTAATATATCCCCTTGTTATATTTATATTCAGGAGAATAATGTAAATCTATATTTGTTACTTAGAAGATATCCAATAAATATAATTTATAAAAGCCCAATGAAATATATTAAAAAAAAATTCTAATTATATTAGACTTCTATTTGAAGAAGGATAAGAACAACAAAAAAAAGTAATCATATATGTATAAGAAAAGAAAAAAACGCATGTCATGTCTCTGTATCATCATATCATATACTCAAAATCGTTCTTCAAATAAAACCCTATATGATAAATTTAATAAACCCCTATGATATATAATGAAAATAATATATCTATCCATTATATATACGTGTATAATAAATTTATCATATAAACTATTGCAATATATAATACGGTTAAGAAATTTTAATAAATTCTGACGAGGATCGATAATTCATAATTAGAATGAAAAAAATTCAATTAAAATTAATAATTTTCTATTGGAATTAATTAATTCAAATTGGATTAAATTGAATATTGTTGAATCAAATTTGAAAAATTAGAAAAATACAAGGTCTATAAAACATGATGCGAGGTTAGAAATATTGGTGAATGATATCTAAGTATATATACCTTAAAAATGAAAATTTAGTAGGATTGAAATAAGCCAAATTATAATTTGTGGTCCGAACTTTTACCACTTTATGATTTATGACTTAAATTTTAAACTTTGCTGAAAAAACATCATAAACTTTACAAAAACATTTAACTAAGGCATGCCTTTTATTTCGACCGGTAGAGATGGTGTTTGAATATTATTCTATCTTCTATTCGATAAAATGCTCTAATGAAGGAAGAATGTTCAGTATTTGAAAACATAGTGTTAAATATGATCTAATCCATCTCGATATTCACTTTTTTCTTACAATAATTCTGTCATGCATGTCAGAGTAAAACACCTCATAGCTGACATTGAATTATCCACATCACCTCCACCCGTTAGTTAGTCAATGTTTGAGCGACGAGAAAAATGCTAGCCTTATTTAAACATTATTGTAAAGTTAAGGGTCTTATTCAACAAAGTTAGAGGTACTATATTATTTGAATTTCAAAAGAATAGAATCAAATCTTAAAAAGTAGTTGGTACCTCTACTAATTAAATATGTTTGCTTTATTGCTATCTTTAACTAAATTGAATATTTCATGTTTGTAAACGGTGTGTATTGAAGAATAATTTATGAGAACAGTTAAGATGGTAAAATAATGAATTAAAAAGTACATTTGTAAATTTTAGAATTGTGCAAACATAATTATAAACATGGAGTAAATCATTTTCTTACTTATTTAATAAATATTTATTTTTAAATTAAATTTTATATTATCATATTTTTAGTCCTAAATAAAAGTCATTTTTTATATATACATATCTCAATTTACAATCACATTTAATTGGAAGGATATGACTATGAAAAGATAAGCTAGACTAAATCAATGTTGGACAAGGCCAATCATAAATGAATGTCTTGTGAAAAAAAGATTTGGTGAAAGATACATTATTAAATATTTAATTTATCAAAATCATACTGACAATACGAAGTGTATTATACTTTTCCCTTTCACCATATTTGACGTAGCTTATGAAAGCACGGATTTTGGTACATTTGAGGTGAGTGAAGTAAGGTCCCCCATATAGTGAAAGATAGTAATGACCAAGCATGAAAATTCCCAATTTTTATGGACATTCCAAAATGAAATACTATATCAAATATGATGGATGATGATGTAGTATATACGTGAGGTCATTTATAATTACATACTATGACAAGTATCAAATTAATTTAAGAATATGAATATTATATGGTGGTTGATGTATAGAAAAATGATGAAAATGGAATGGTGATTAAAGAATTTCTTCATAATCTAATGGCATGCATAATTGCTGTTAGGAATTGTCGTTATTCATAGGAATGATGAGTAATTTCATGAGTATGCATTAGTGACTTCTCTCCTCCTCTTGATGTTACGTAATTTTAATTTTAGGTAAGAGTAAAGTTTATAATAATGTTGACAAGAACACACATTGGTTGAGATGACACTGGTTTCAAGAATTATGTAAATGATGATATAAATGGAAAATACATGTTCTTTTGGGACGGAAGGAGTTATTATTATTATTATTAATTCAGTAACAAATATTTTAAGAGGGAAATGAATTTTTGAGAAAATTAAAAATAAAAATATACAATTGATGTTCTCCTTTTGTTCATTTTTCATTATTTGTGTACATAATCTTAAAGAATATCATTCCTTATTGACATACTTTATACCAACCTTTAGAGATATTTTTATATTTTCAGTCAATTGAATATTTTAGACTCAATTTTTAATGTTGATGACTTTAGACTCATATTTATATTCATATGGCTTCAATATTATATAAGTACGACTTAATAAATAATTTACTTCCCAAAAATAATGTTTACAAACACACACACACACACACACATTTTAGTTTTCGATGAATATCAATCAATATATGTACATAGTATGTTTGGTGGATGAGTATAATTCACCAATTAAATAAGTAAATTTTTATTACAATAGTTATTTATGGACATTATCTACTTTAAAATTATAATGGAGATTTGAATGATTTTTAACTTTAACAAGTTCAACGAAAATGAGTCTGCAAACTAAATAGAGGTTTGAGTGTATAAAATTCAACAGAAAATATCTTAATTCGTATAGCTCAATTACACCACAGTTTTGTATTAACACCATTATTTTGTAGTCATTATGTTTTCATTATCAGTTTTTTAATTATTACGTTGTTTAAATCCACAATTAATTAATTGTACGTAGATAATGTCATACATAAGTCACATAGATATTAGTATATAAGCTTTTGATAAAACATCTAATTGTCTTACTTGAAACACAACGTTTATTTCTAAATCAATGTAAAAACAATTATTGGGTCTTAAAAGAGATAATTAAAGGAAAAAATAATGTAATAGTATCGTATGATAAATGAATTATCTTTATAATGTACAAAATAAAAGAAATATTTACAAGGAATGTAAACCACGTGCAACGTAGGTGATTTTCTACTGGTCGCATTAAAAAAGGAAAACTTATTAAATTTTTGAAGAATTTTTAGATACAAAACGTTTCTTGTCTTATAGTATCAAATATATCAAATTAATTAATTTGGAATAAAATAGTAATAGATAATTTGATCATATATTTTATTACAGTTGTTCTTAAATTAGGAATGGAAAACTAAAGGCTTGTTTTGATAAGGGCATGTTTGACAGATGATACAGATTTTATGCTCACAATTATAGCTAAGGTAAAGGGGAAAAGTTCAGAGAATTAAAAAGCACAACTAATGGGGCTGCCAATTAATTAATTACTTTGTTTCACTGCGTTAATACACTTTAATTTATATTTCTTTTATTAATTAGCTTGTTTTCTTCTTAGTATGCTTACATATTGAGACAGTGGCAATACCATAGGTCCATATCTACGTGTTATATAAAATTAAATCGTATTCGAAAATATAAAATTCAAATTGAAGATAAAACTAAATAGGAAATACATGCAGATAAAATGCTTTGTGTGAGGGCTTTAATCTTAGGATCTCTTGGAGTTGCTTGCTTATGATGTTTATCAAGAGACGAAACCCTAGTGAGGTGATCCACGGTTTAGGCACTATGAGAGTAGGTTTAAGTAAAATTTGTAATTGTCCCAAGAAGAGTTAAATCCCTTGTTAATTGGTTGATTGATAAGAGTTTAAGTTTAATTATCCATTGAAATCGAAGTCTTAAGATATCTTTTCCCTTATTGGAATTCTTAATTATTTTTGCTATTTTGTTTCTTATCATTATTTGTTTACTTCTAGAATTTCGAAAGTCTACATAGATGAGGAATAATTGAAAGTAATACTTGCTAGAATTAATACAATCTTTGTAAAATACGATCTTACTTCCATGTATTTAATTACACTTGTGTACTTATAGTGTTAAAGAAATTAGTGAACAATCCCTTCTCTCGATATGATGTTTGACCAATTAACACTTTTTGTCTTTCTTTTAGCTTCCTTTAATTCTTTCCATTCTAATTAATAGTGTACATTATTAACATGTGAAGTCCGGTTGTGCACCAGAAACATAAATTATTACGTAATTAAAATTAATTTTTATCTTTAATTTACTACTTCATCTATCCCACTTATATAGGTTGATTGAAATTTTCATAAAGATTAAAAAAATCTTGAAAAAGCAGTAAACTTTCTAATATGCACATACTTATTCTCTTAATGTACAAAATCCATTAGTCAATCAGAAGGTTGAATAGAGATATATAAAATTTATTAATAAAAAACATTAGTACTACCTTTTATGAAAACAAGCTCAGTTGTATATCTGGTCCTGGACATTAGAAAAGAATTAAGCCTGTAAGAATAAAACTGGTTAATACGGCTTTCAAAACAATAATAATTATAACCACCCTCCCTTTCATGTATATATGCTTGCTTTTCTTTAACTCAACTCTTTGGTTGACTAAAGAAAATGTATATTCAAAGAATAAATATTAGAAACTTAATATATATAATTTAATTTTTTAATGATTTTGTGAAAAGTTCCAAATCGACCAATCTATATTTGGACATTGAATTATGTATTTTGGTCGAAATGAAATTGATGCCAACTACTATATAGTAATTCCAACAGTATTTTTGTGACATCTAGCCACTATATTTATTACAGTAATATTGCGGAATTATTTTATCCTTATTATTACTCAGAAAGTTAGGAATTGCATTAAGTGATTCTTAAGTACGAAGACCTAAACAATTTAATGTTCGGACTTTTAGCTTATTTTTTGTACTGACGTGTGACAATTTCTTTTGTTTGAAAGTAACGTGTGACAATTTCTTAGAAGGTGTATTCAATAGTATATAGAGATACTTTAATGAAAATAAGTAGTTTATCATAAATAAGGTAATATCATTATGCAGTAGTATGGATAAAGAGGAAAAGGAAGCAGCGGGCCACCAGTCATCCCATTTACAGCCCAATTGTTGGGCTTAGAGATATTAACCCTAACTGAAGCTGGGCCCAAAATGCATGTATTTGTAACATTTTGGTTGACAAATCAAATACGCTCTCCGTCCCAGCTTACCAAGTTACTATACATACTTTCCTTTTTTAGCGATTCCAATTTATATTTTCTTTTTAAAGACATGTGTTTTAATTTTTTATCCTTAAAAATTCAATATATTTATCTCTGTAAAATTTCTTCATCTACTAAGAAATTTACAACACATCATAAATGAATCCCTTCATCTACTTAAAATATTTCTGCCAAATATTTATCTACTTTTCTTAAAACTTGTACACGCCCCTCGCACCATACTAAATAGGGATGAATGGAGTATTATTTTACACTATCATTTTAAAATATAGTTAAAATTATCAAACTTTGCATTTCCGGTCGACTTTTGTTCTCCAATTAAATTGAGTAACATTATTAAAGTGAAACGATATGATCGATTGATCTCGAAAGTTTTACTTTATATGTTCATATATATTCATATATTTCTCCGACAATTCATGTAACTTGTTTAATACGGATTTTATTGGATCAACTTTAATTTTAGTAAATTATTATATATGAATCTGATTAACGTACAATCCTTAGATTTATGCAATCGACTTTGTAACGTCCACCTTAATAACAATTCTAAAAGCCGAACATCAGATATAAAGGGCGTTATTAGAAATGGTGAAACACCCCACCCCTTGATCATCTGAAAAATCAAGGTTTTCTTGAATAATAGTACTATTAAAACATATTAATTATCTATATATATATATTATGTGTTTGACGTGAGAGATGGACATGAAAGAGACGCTAATCTCTGACATCATTTGTCAAAACGCAGATTATTTTTTTTGGTTTTGTTTTTTGTCAAAACCCAGATTAAATTTGAGACATCGTTTTCTTATTTTATTTCAGCTATATATGAGGAGAAAGGGTTAAGGAATCGTATATATTCCCTAATAAAAAAAATCATCTTATTAAAGATAAAGAGAGATTTAAATGAAAAAAAACATTTTTTTATTGGTTTGATGTGAATAAATATTTTTGATCCCAATCAGATTGATCAATCTAGCACTTACCTTGTAGTATTAAATACAAAGTCATATACCCAGTGAGCACTCAAAGTAGTGGTTGCGGGTTCCAACAACATTAAAAAAATATAGAAGTCATACCTTTATCTAGTGCGCGGCAGCGGGTTCCATGACAAAAAAAAAAATGCAAAGTCATATCATTTTCTTGACTAATTGGATAGTAATAGTATCACAATTTTTTAATGCTTTTTTATATATTTCAAATTTTCAATATTGTACGTACAAAAATGTTTGATTCGCATTTATGTAAATAATACAAATGCGAATATATATATATATATATATATTTTCCCTACTTCTGAAAAATGCAAAACAGCATATTATTAGAGCTTCGTTAGTTATTTTACTGATCTTAGACCTGCACTTTCACTATCACTCTCAGTTTAACCCATTTATTATTGTTAATGATACAAGATGATCTTTCCATTTTATTGGTGTTCGTAGGATTTAGACCTTTTTCTTTTGTACTATGTATGTCATCATATTTAGCCAAGAAGAAGATGACCACTTCCACTTGCATTGCGAATTCACATATGAACTTCATTAATAGCGCGGATTTATTTATTTGGACAACAGCTTTAAGTAACAAAAATAAAAATAGCCTACACATAGAATGGAAATATTTAACCAGGTTGGATTGTTTTAAAATGCTTACTTAAACAAGAGAATGAGGTTACACTATAAGAGCGACGCAAATGGATCATCAGTTTCTAATTGATTATGTTTTTATCAACTTACGACATGATTAATTTTCGCCCAACCTTTATATATCTATGTATAATGGTCCGTTGAAACTGCACCACTATATTTCAAAACATGATTATGTTTACATGCAACAAAAGCTAAATTGTTTGATACTGGTAGATGGTTAGTCTTCTGGATAAATTATTGGTCTACTAGATGCCTTATCGCCTCATATATATTTCCTCCTTTTCGGCTACACGATAAGTTAATGCTTCAAGATTATTAGAAAAAATAAAAAAAATAAAAAAAAGTACGATTATAGTCGTGATGCAATACGTACGTTAATCAGATTTATCTATTTTACAACCAACCCTACAGAGTGGCCGAAAGCCAGTCGTGACAACAGTTGTAAGAAAAATAAGTTTTTTCACAATTCAAGCACTTGTCGAATTATAGTTTCTATATTTTGACCAGCAAAATGCTAAATAGGATATTATATGTATGTGGCAAAAAGTAGCTTAATGATGGTCAAAATATTAATTTAAATACAATATTGATAAATTAATACTAATATATAGCAAAATTAATACATTTAAAAAAATTTGGTGATCAAAATCAGAAAATCTTGTACGATTTAGTTTTATTTTTTTCGCTTTGCCTGTAAAAGAATTCAATCTTGGAATAGAAGCATTAACTACACCATAAAATTTTAAATTAATCAAATTACGTGAAAGGTCGCAATGAGCAAGTTGAGGAGCTCAAATCAATCAAGAAACTTTTCAAAGGCATATTATATATTATCCAAAATTGTTCATTTGAAATATATATATATATATTTTCCTCCATGTTCAATTTAAAGAATTATTAGAGTTGTTTTCACCATGTCTCAATTACAGCTGTCAATAAAGTTGAATATATAATTCCTTTCATTTGAGCTAAGTAAAAGGTAAAATGTCTCCTCCTGGCAGCCATGAACTGTGTTTTATTTAATTCAATATCTATAATTAATTAATTTTATCGAATAAAAGTATACAGCCAATGTTGTCCATTAGTATGAATAAAATCTCAATATAAAATTCCGGCGGCAAGATTCACACATGACTCACATCTAAAGTTCGAAACTCTACTAATAGTATACTCTCTCTCATGGTCATGTTTGTTTATGTATATCCTTATTTTTGTTTTATTTTATTTTTTCTTTTAATTTTGTTGTTCTTCATTAACGTTAGTTAGAATTTATTTGTCTTCGATTAGAGTTCGTTAATTATTAATTAGAATTTATTGGTTACAAAACATGGTTTATTTAATACCCCAAATAAAATTGATATTACTTAATTAAAAAAAAATCGACTTAATCAAAAGTTTACGGATTGCAATAGGGAGTGCCTCATCTATTTATTGTACGACGATCATGAATTCAGCCAACATTAAAATATCTGATGCGTAATGAATTTGGCATGCAACATTTTCCTCTTATGAAATAATTAATGTACATGCCATATCAATAATAGTAATAATAATTACTATAATTATAATCATAATAATACACTAACACATTAATATCGTAAGTAAAGTACCCTAATAAACTATAGTCAGTATTTGATTAATTTTATATCTTCATGATTTTTCTTTTTTTAGTGGTACGTTTGCATAACAATGTTGATGTAATTAATTATGGGACCACAAGCAAGTACTAAATATTCCATACAACCAATAAGAGAAAAAATCAATAAGTGCGACAAATCGAAAGAATTAAATTGTTTTAATTCCCCGTCACTCGTAGTAGGGTTGCAGCCGTGCTATGTGTTCCCGCAAAAAGTTAATTATTGCTTAGTAAAATAAGTAGCAAAACTTAAGAAAAAACTTAAAAAATACACAAGTGGCATACACGAGATGAAATACTATATAATGAAATAAAAGGATCGCATTTGATTAATTACATGTAACGAGGCTAATCACCGTCAGAACGTATACAGAAATCTCAACAGAGAAGAATGTGTGAAGCATCTTCTAATTCTGACAAAATCAACCTCTTTAATTTAAACAATTTTGTTCAATTCTCTTGGTTTAAAATTGCCACAACATACTCACATGACCTCACATCCTCAAATAAGCCCTACAAAAGTTTCATCTACATACCAGAAACGGTAATTTTGCATGTTCGGCTCAATTCCTCATAAAGAATAACCGTATCACGACTAGAGTCAATGAAACCACCGCCATAACTGTAAAATAACCGCTACAACGATCAAACTGCAAGAAAGATATTGCCAAGGGTGATGAACTCCGTTTGTAACTAAGGAGACACTTCCTGGCCCAGCTATTGCCACTCCACTTGCTTTTTTGCTGCACATTCACCACCAATAATTTCCTTATTAATTCATTACTACTAATCAAGTCCAAACAAATCTAGCCCACGCCTTTATAATTTTTTTATTCATTTGCTTATTCTACTTGATTGTCTTTACCAGAAGGTTAATCAGTCAATTAATTTATTCAAATAAATTAACATACATCAAAGATTACGCAAACAATCGATTTTGGACGGTGCTGCTTTTCTCAAGAATATATAATCATAATACTAATCGTTTGGGACTCGTCAGCAGAAAAATACTCATAGTATGACATGCATATTCATAACCGCCAAAATAATAAAAGTGGTGAAAGAAAGAGAGATTCAAAGCATGCAATTGGGATGGGGTTTGGAAACCGCACATGGCCACAACATAATTAGATGACTACATGGAAAAGTGGAGATGAAATAAAAGGAATTTCCAAAAAGGGATCGACAGAAAGAAATACAAGGATGTTAATTTATTTGTACAATAAGGTATAATTAGCTACTAAACAATTAATTGCACATGTTACGCATCCAATAGTTTCGTCACTTTTCGTTACTATCCGCTTGTAAACCATGTGGCAATGTTTCTTTTACACACATAAATTGCAGGAACAGACTCACGAATTCAATTCTAAATTAAAAGCCCCCTTTTATACAACTTTATGCATTCCCAATGCTTCCATTTCCTATATTTCCGAACTATATATCTATACTTAATTTTACTATTGTGCTACAATTAATTAATTGTACTAGTATATTCTATTGCTAATTTGTATGACATTATATATACTATATATTGTCTTCATTGGAGGACTAATATATTATCATATTATCAATTTCAAAAATTAATACTAGTAATTAATTATATATTTTAATTGGGTGGAATCAACTTGACTTTGTGTATGTAAATTTTCTAAATGAAACATGTGTGTCATTAAAGATGATAGTATCACACAAATTAGCAAATACTAGAAGATGATGTGTCATGTGTGGTTTATTAAAAAAATATACTAGTAATATGTGTGTGTGGACTGGTTTAACAATTATGGTAGTGTAATAGTAGTATTAGAAAAGAAACGTAATGAGAGAGAGAGAGAGAGAAATGAATGAGTTAGTAGTTAGTAGTGGTGGTACCTGGCGGAAGGAGTAGGGCAAAAGGTGAGGATGTAGTCGGCAGAGGCACACGTAAAGGTGCTGGTTGAATCGTCGTAAGCGTAGCTGTAAGCGCGGGGGCACGCATTCTTGAACACCTCCGAATACTGTGTGGGCCCGCAACTCTGCGGTGTTGCGTACGCGCCGCTGCAGCAGTATCTTGGGTCGCCGAACGCCTCGCACGCGCTCCTGCACGCCACCGCCGCGCCCCCGCCCCCGCCCGCCACCTTCAGCTCCGACGGGCACGACTCATTGAGGTCGGCCACGCAGCCCGTGGTCGAGCAGTTCCCGCCCTGCGGGGCCACCATCATGGGCAGGTTGTAGCCGTCGACGAGGCTGACGTCGTAGAAGTCGAGGCCGCCGGAGCCGTTGAGCGTGAACTCGGCCAATGTGGCGGGCGGCTCGGCCCCGCTGCCGGAGCATTCGACGGTGCCGGAGCCGCAGTCGGCGGTGACGCAGGTGAACTTGCCGGTGGCGGAATCCTGAGAGCAGAGGGTCCTGCCCCAAATGCGGCCGGACCAGGAGGCGGGGACGGAGATGGGGAATGAGTCGCCGGAGTTGAGAGCGAATCCGGTGGTGGAGAGCGGCTGGGTGCCGGCGCCGGATAGGATTCCCGGCCAGACCGTGTAGGAGCATTTATTTACTAAGGTGAATGTGGCCGATAATGCGGTCCGAGCTGACATTAATTAAAGCAGAAATAGGTAGATTAGAAGGTGGATGAAAATATGCGAAGAAAACAAACAAATTAATTAAGTGAGAACAAATTATGAATCAAATGAAATATGCACCTGTGAGAGAGAGCATGAGCATGAGAAGGAGAAGCACGAGGGAGAGAGGTAATGTGGCCATTTTATGTTGAAATGGAGATCAAGACTCAAGAGCTAGAGACACAACAAAGATCGATGAGGAAATTATGAGCTAGTAATTACAATTAATATCAATATTGCGTGTGTGGACTGGAGTATGTATGTTTCGTATTTTTTGTTGGCAAGAAAAAAAATGAGAGAATAGTTGGGATTAGGAGATCTACTACTTCTTCAATTGACTTATATAGGCGCCCACATCATCTTCTTCATTTTATAATTATCTCATTTTTTTATTTCTACTTTATAATCATAACTAAATTACTATTATTGAGAGATATTATTCATGTACAATTTCCAATTCTTCCATTTTTTGTTTTTTTTTTTTTAAAATAGAATTAGCAGCGACACGCAAGTAAAATAACAAAAAATTCTCGCAAAGGTCAATAAGCAGCAGATTTTTTACTAAGCGAAGCAAGAAGATGAGATATCTACGTTGAGAACGTGGTTTATAGTTAAAATATATATATTCGAGGTTTAGAGTTTCAATTTCGTTGTTAGGTGACTACTAGGTGTGAGTATTGATTAAATACTAGTTCCTAATTGTTTGATTAAACATACGGGGGGGTTTTCTTTTCTCTATTGAAATTCAATAGAGATTTTACTGTCGTTTTTCCGTTGATTGGTGGAGTTGTAGCCTGCTTCTAATTTGAAAATGTAGGTTAATACTTCAATTTACGAGGAAGAAATTGTATTGGGTGTGGAGGCAGGTGAGGCCCAAAGCAAATAGTATATGAGTAATGAGGGGAGACTGTATCACATTCACATGCGGGCCCAACTGTTTGCAACGGTAATAACCATTATATATCCCGCCCGATTAGGATGTATTGTCTTGTCTGCTATGAATTTGTACTAGCCAACCCAACAAATTATATTTCGCCCTTTTTCCTCTTCCCTTTTTTATCAACTTATTACTATCCGTTTACACCAACACGAGTAATTGAGTAATTGATCTCATGTTATAAGTCTAAGCAAATCAATTTTATTTCAACTTTTTTTATATTTTTTTTTTGTTGGTAACTGGATTAGTGACGCCATACTTTGATTTTGGCACGTTGTACTTATAACGGTAAATTAAAGCTTGTTAAAAGCATTTTAGAAGGAATTGAAGAAGGTTAAAGTCTGCATAAGAGTAAAAAATCAAAACAATTAATTCAACCATTCTTTTTTGTTGGCACTTGGCACTTGGCCTTATATGTAATTGGCCAATTGCTTAGAAACCACACAAATAGATAAATGGTACTAGCTGAGTGTGTCGCCTTGGGGTGCACCGGTTTTGTTTGTCAAAAAGAAAGATGGGTCGATGAGGTTGTGCATTGATCACCGAGAGCTTAATAAGCTCACCATCAAGAACAAGTACCCACTGCCAAGGATCGAAGATCTATTCGATCAGCTGAGAGGGGCGGGAGTGTTTTCAAAGATCAATCTTCAATCTGGATACCACCAATTGAAGGTCAAGGAGGCGTGGAAGGCTTGATTTAGAGGAGGTTCGTAGAATATGAACTTGTGATTTTATTCCACACGACACGGATATCACTATCTCTCTTTAATTTCTATTAATTACACAATTTAGAATGTGTTCGCAGTAAGCTTAGCTAGTCAAGTAGTTTGATTGAATTTATTCTAAATTTGACAATCTATTACATTCATAGATCGAGAGAGCTATATATGTACTGTCTAATATCCGATAACATATACAGGGGAAGTTGGATCTTACTTTCACCTAGTGTGCTTCACTATGTAATCCACCGTCCAATTGTATAGTGTATTTCATTTCCTTTCATTTTTTTTGCATTGCTTTTTTTTGTTATAAGTATCTAATTGTGGCCGAGTTAGTGTATGGCCCACTTGCTTCCATTAATTAATCCATCGCCGATGAAGCTTTCATTTAGGTGTCGGCCATTGTTGTCTGCAAATTTTATGTTTCTTAAGCTTCGGTCCCTTCTCCATTCTGTTTTTCATTCGTTTTCAATAATTTTCCGAAAGACATGGTATATTTTAGGGTTTCTGTATTATTCTTGTTCAGAAATTAGGGATTAGTCATTTGCTTTTCATTTGTCTCCCACCACCGCCCCAGCTTACTTTCTTTAATGTTTTGTTTGGTTTTAATGGCTCTTCAATCAGTAAAATCAAAAGAAGAAAAAAGAAGAACAACTCAAAATAAGATTGGGGAAAACATGAGATGACGAACAGAATTTTAAGTGAACAAAACCAGATTATAAAAATTTGCAATAGAACTATACAATGTTTAGCAGATAATCCACGAAGTAGTTGTTGGTTGGCATCACCCATATTTGGAGAACTGGGGAGAAGATAACTAAAAATATGGGAAACAAGCAAAAACGACACACTAACTTAACAGTTTCAAAATGCAGGGACGGCGAAAGCGGTGAAGTCGGCGACGAGTTTTTGGTGAAAAGGAAAGATCCACGACGATTTCAACGACGACGAACAAGATATGGCGGGAGGAAGAACAAAAGTTTTAATAAAGTGTGTTTAACTCATTTGCCAAACCATGGTTCAAATAATTAAATTATGATTTAATTTGATTAAATTAATTTTGGGGGACACGTGTCTCTAAATACATCCTAGTGGAAGCACACTATGTAAATGCAGCTTCCTATTTGCCCATATACAGTAATAATCACACGCATCGTGTGCATTGGAATTAATTTTGGTGTAGGCAGAATCAACCAAAACAATGGCAATTTGGACATTATCGTGTTAGCTAGGTATTAATGATCTCATAAGTTGGAGCGATTATATTGTGCACGTATGATGTTTGGAACCGGCACAGCATGCAGACATAAATGGGCCAATTTTAGTTCCTCAAATGTAACACGTAGCACAAATTAAATTAAAGCATCATATGTGATTAAAGTTATATGCATGAATGAATTCCTAAATTTTGTGCTGCTTCTTGCTTCACTTTTTTTCACAATACTAAAGTTTCGAGCATCGGCCACACATATTAATTCTAATCATTCAACCATATTGCTTTACTTACTTAGTATAGTCCTAATCGTCCTCAAAAAATCCGCCATCTGTCAGCGACAAGTAATTAGTTATCGGACTCATTACTCCAACTTTATGATTATGCGATTATATCGAAAAGGTGATATCTCTATATATTAAACAAAATCATCTATATAAATAAATGAAGATGTGGGGAACATTAACAATGTAAAGCTTAACACGCCTACTCCTAGGATCTTAAGTCTTGACCACAAATTTAGAATGTCGGAGGCTTGCATATTAGGGGCAATTTTATAAGTTTTCTTATTAGCTTTTTGTTACTAACAATTAATTTGAACCTTAAGATGTACAATCAGTTTTCATTTTGAAGAAATAAAAAACAACAACCGAATTATAATGATGCGACTACAAACTTTTACTATATAATAGTAGTATTATGTTTTGCCAGTCAAATGCGTAAACTATTTAATTATGAACAGTTATTAAGCCCTTTTTAGCTGAGGCCCATCAATCATAACTATTTAAGAATGCAAAACAAGATTTGCGAATCCAGAAGATATAGTTTGAGATGAATATAATGCGGTGGTTGGCTTAATTAAAAAAAAAAAAAAAAAAAGGAAGAAATCATTTGAAATTGAATGACAATATATAGTCTAGATACAGTACGAATGCATTTGTGAAGAGAGTTTGAGAAGAAAGAATAGCATGAAATGAATCCAAACATCTCAAAGACGTGGAAAGAGAGTGAGTGGATTTAAAACTTTTGGGCCAAATTAGCATGCTTATGTAGATTCTTAGAATTCGTGGCACTGGCAACAAACAATTTATTCCCATACTAATCAATCACTATGTGTATATTACTTTATCATTTAGTAGTATCAGACGCGGGTCTACATTAGGACTGAGTTGTCTAGTCCAGTGCAAAATTGTGAGTTTTTAACTCATTAAATCTCAATGCTATACTTAAAAAAAAAATTAAATTTTTACCGTGTGGGCCTAGCCTAGTTCAAAAACACCTCAACTAACTTTTTATTAAATAATTTGCATTACACACAAATATTTGTACAGCTAATTAAATCAAAATATTTAATTTCTTTTAATCGTGACATTTATTTCTTCAAAAGAAAATTATCTTGTTTATTTGAAGCACTAAATGTGTTAGTAGAAACTTTAGACATAATAATCAAAGTTAATTATAGCTTTTCACCCCTAAAAATAAGAAATAAGTTTAATTTTATGTACCATTTGCCTATTAAAGCTAAATATGTTTCTTTTGTTCTAATGCATTAAATTATTTCAACTTTAAATTATGGCCTTAAAAAAATTTGAAGTGTTTACTTATCATTTATCAACCCAACCCATTATCAAATCTTGGATCGACCTCTGAATAGTATTATCTTCAACTTATGTCACTTTTTTTAGTCATTTTTATTTTCACTTAAATTATAATTTACTAATATTTTTTTTTAAATAACAGAGCGTGTATAATGTTTTCATGCTCTCTATTTTACATAACATCGGATATAGATTAATATTGTCTCACTCAATTCTCATTATTCCAACTCAGAAAAACAAAATGACGAAATTATGTTATATTTTCATGATAAAGGAAATTAGATAAATATTGATTTTAAATAGTTTTACAGAGATTTGCGCTCTTGGTATTTAATTTATTATTAATATTTATTTTAATGGAGTCATCAATTGGTTTTTATTAGTTCTGAATAAAAATAAAGAATTGTTTGTTTACATGAATTTTATTAATATTGAATTTATAAATTCCAGTATTTTATGTATTTTTCATCAAAATATTTTAATAATTATAATTTAATTATCAGGTTATTAGGGATAAAGATAGATATTAGAAACATATTAATAGATGAATTCATATTAACATATGAATTGTATTCCCTCCGTCCACGAAAAAGACGCATATTTCATTTTGGCACGGGGTTTAATAATTCTGGTGGAGTGTGTTGTGTGTGGAGTAAGTGTCCCACTTACTATACGGAGTAGTTTTTAATTGTCGTTAAAGGGTTTAAATAATGGCTTGTGTTTGAAGTGAGTGTAATAGAGGTCTCATTTGAGTTGAGTGGAGGATTAAACTAAACTAAATTGTGTGGACCAACAATGACAAATGAATGAATAAGTGATAAAGTGGAGGGTAAATGTTAGGAGAAAATTGACCAAAAATAAAACAGGCGTATTTTTCGTGGACAAACGAAAATGACAAAATAGGTGTCTTTTTCGTGGACGGAGGGAGCATGTATTTTATTGGTTTAGATGATTATGATGAGGAAATTAATTATGAATTAGTATCGGCTAGAACCAATAGGTGATCAATTGAATTAATGTATATTTGCATAACCGGTATGCATTGAGGATTGGGTAAATAATCATCATTACGTGAATTCCCCTATGGTTTGGGAAGCCTAGACTGATGAGTACGTAGTGCCCCGATGAGCTGACCGCTGTTGGGAAATGCATAGCTCGTAACTGTGGTGGGATTACCATTGATATATATATGTGGGATCCTTCTACGTACACCAATTCCATCGTGAAAAATACAGAGATGTGTGCCGTTAAACAATAATGGCATAAGCTAGGTGTATAGTGATGTTAGTGCCTTCATAAACATAGACTAGAAGAAGGTTGAGTTACACCAATAAAACAATGACAATACACGCAAGGAAAATTGACATTATATACTTAAGGCATCAGATAGTTACAAACTTACAATCATGATAATATATGTACATATATACTATATAAATATACTAGTAAGTAGCCCGTCGAGACTCGACAGAAAATAATTTTATTTTTATCTATTTAAATATACTTCAAAAATAGTTTGTTTTAGTAAATAATAGTATTTTATTTCACAAAAGTGAGCGAGGGAATAAATACATCCATCTTGCAAACGATAAAACAACCAAACAACAAACCACACTATTATAATTTTGAAAAATTGTCTTTATCTCTCAACGCTTCCCCCACTGTCTCTAGAATTTCTCTTCAAATACTGACTTATATTTAAAAATAATTTTATATCTTATTTAAATTTTTTTATGTTGTTTGCGTTAATTATACATCAAACTTGGTAAAATAAATTATATTTTACATATCTAAATTTGTTTAGAATCTAAATATCTTATTTAGAATTTTTTATGTTGTTTATTAATTATGAATAAAAATAAACCAGATACTCATTCATTATTTATTTTGTAAATCTAAATTTGTTTAGAATTTTTCTACATCTCGATTAAAATAGTGACTTTATTGTACTATATACTTATCACAAACCTGTCGGGTAATAGTACTCAATTAAAATCTGAACACTACAAAATTAATATTAACTAAAATTAGTAAAAAAAAATCTTCTTTTTATGTCTGTTTGAATCGTCTCGTTGGTTTATGATAAATTGTTATCTCTAACTTAGCCAAAGGCTGAGAAAAATATATTTGTATTTTCATTATGTATTTTTCAAATCTAAATTTGTTTAGAATTTTTCAACATCTGGATTAAAATTGTGACTTTATTGTATGTAGCCATTTTAAACCTGTTGGGTAATAGTACTCGATAAAAATCTGTCAAACATGAATTTTCTCATCCTTATAAGCTTAATTGATGTCAATTTGTATTGAGAACTCATGTTTGTAGTGAGTTTTGTACTTAACTATTGTTAATTTGTAAAATATGATGCTCGTTCGTGCTTTGTTTGATTTTTTAGAAAATTGGATTCAAAATTATGCAAATTGAACATGATAAGATAAAAGTACAACTCTGATGGTCCCGAAACGAGTTACTGGTGTATGGGGGGGGGGGGGAATACACCAGTTAGGATTTTAAAACTTAACCCTTAAAAATTACTTCAACCGAGTAAAACGGACTCAGTTGGAATCTCACAGCTGAGTAAGCAACCTCAGCTGGAAGAGTGAGGCTGTGCGGAATGTGGTGGAAATTAAAACTCGTTAAAGCAACTCACGCTTTTTAGTGCAGGGTTGGTCAAAAACCAAAACAGTTGAATATGCAAAAATGCAGTTTGTATGCTGGTTAGTTTGATCAGATAAGAATGCAATAAGCAACTGAATAAAAATAAACACAGACACACGGGATTTAACGTGGTTCGGAGATAACCCTCCTACGTCCACGGGGAGATGTGAATCCTCACACCTCAGTCCAAGTTCTTCTGGACAGTTCCACACAGCTTACCCGGGCTGTGCAACCGTTGCAATAAGTTTACGGGTACTTATCAACCTTTACAGTTAAGTTTGCGGGTACTTAACAACCTATGTCAAGTTTGCGGGTACTTGACAACCTAGCTACTCAATTACAGGAAGAGTATGATCCTAACAGACACTTTTTAAGGTGTGTATGTGGGTGGATTTTCCAACTACAGCTTGATCACGAATGAGAGCTGGATCTATGGCTTGAACGAATAAACACTCAAACTAAGATCTAAGATAGATTATAACTCTATGAACCCTCAGCTACTAATGTTCTATCACTCTTGAACTCTCAGCTGCTGATGCTCTTAGAATATGATTTTTGCAGATTTTTCTTGCGCTTGTTTTTCTTGTGATTGCACTTCTCTATCTCTTGTCTCGTCTCGTGTGTCTTCTCTTGTGTGTCTTCCCCTCTGTTCTCCAATGAATGGAAGCCTCTATTTATAGGCGGAGAGTATCAACTAGCCGTTGGAGGAGCTGTTGATCTCTGATCGTTGAAAGCGATGGCTTGTCTCTCATCTCTGCAGACTTTCCCGATATGGCATCTGTGCTCTTCTGCTTTCCTTCTGAGACAGCCTTGTGTTGGGCCAGATGGGGTAATGACTGAACGGTCAAACTCTCATGTGACTTCCTTTTGAAATTCAAATCTTAAACCTTTCTGACAGTCAACCTCGATTAGTTGGTTGAAAATCTTGATCTTTATCTGAGTGGTCTTCAGCTGATGTTCTGACTGAACTGTTGAACTCTCAGCTGACTTTGAACTTCATGATGTTGATCTTCTTGTTTGAGTTCTACAACTGAGGTTCTGAAACTGAACCCTTAGTTGTCTTCCTTGTATTTAGTCAGTTGAGTTTGAAACTTCAGATGACTTCCTTTTCATCTGATGTTCTCTTCCTCTCTACTGTTTCTCATCTGACGAACCCTCAGTTGGTTTCCTTTACAACTGATGTTCTGAAGACTTCCCCCTCATTCCATCTGAACAAATGAACTCTCAGTTGTCTTTCATCATAACTGATGTTCTGTCTGAGTGATGCCTTGTTGCCATCTTCAGCTGGAGACCTGTAAAGATAAAATCTTAACTTTGCTCAAACAGCGAGCCTAACTTCTAACATTAGGTTCTGGCAACATCTACTCGGTTGGGGTCAGTCGGTTTTGGAATTCATCAAAACTTTTACTAATAAATTTCCCAACAAACTCGATAAGAGTTCGTAGGCGAAAACGGATCCAAAATCGGAGTTGAAACGAGAGAGAACGAGCCGATTGAAAATTATTGCGCGCAGACACAGATCGCATGCGGTCTGGCATGGCTGGACCGCATGAGGTGCACTTTTGCTTTAAAAAACGGGATTTTCACGGCCTTTCCATGCGGTATCGCATGCGGTTGTGCATGCGGCCGCATGGCGAGGCGGTTCAGCCCAAAAATCTTCCTACTTCGATTATAATTCCCTTCCTTTTGAGGATTTGTTTCTTACACGTTTTGTCTTAGGTTTTTAGCTATAAATACTCCTTCTATTGTATAGAAAAGGATCATCTTACACCTTATATTATTGTTCTTAGTTTTATTTTCTTTTAGCTTTGCCTTGGAGTTTTGAAGACTTGTTCAAGAGTTCAAGACGAGATTTGTTTCGACTACGGTTTTTCTTATTTAATGTTTATAAATTCCTTTTCTTTTGATTATGTGTTTACTTTAATTATGAGTAGCTAATTTTCTTTTATCCTAGGGTTAGAGAGTAAATGGATAGTTAATCTTTGATTCTTAATCAATTAATCAATTATGACCTTTTCTTCTTTCTTATGTTCTTGAATTGTTTTGCATGCTAGTTGATTGATCACCAATTTAGCATAATTAGTTGTATTGATTCAATAGTCGGGAAATGAGAGTTAATACATGAACTGGAATATAAGACACGCATTACAAAATAACCGAGAGGGGACGAGCCTTGTGTGAGAGCATTAATCTTAAGATCTTTTTGGACTTGCATGCATATGATGTTTGTCGGGAACGAAAACCCTTGCATGTGATCAACGGTTTATTTGCTACGGGAGTAGGTTTAAGCTATCTTGGTGATTGTTCTAAGAAGAGTCAAGTCCCAATGTTAATTGATTGATGATTGAGATTTGAATTTTAATTATCCATTGAAATCGAAGCCTTAGGATACTTTTATCTTATTTGAATCTTTAATTACTTTTGTTTGCTTTTTGTTTGCTCTTTGTTTTCTTAATTAGTTTAATTAGAAACCCAAATTAAAATTCGGAGTCTAAATAGAGTATGATGATTGAAAGTAGTACTTGTTGAGTTATTACAGTTTCTGTGGAATACGACCTTGTTTCTCAGTACACAATTACACCCGTGCACTTGCGGTGTGAAAGAAAATAGCGAACAAAATCTGAATACTACAAAGTTAATATTAACTAAAGTTAGTAAAAATTGTTATTTTTATGTCTATTTGAATCGTCTCGTTGGTTTATGGTAAATTGATATCTCTAATCTTATCCTAAGGCCGTGAAAGATATATTAGATTTTCAAGAATTTTTTTTTCTTTTTTTAGCTATCTATTCATACATTAGATTCAGTGTGATATGAGTAGTATTTTCTAGCACGCACTTATCGAGAATTTTAGAAAAATATGAATAAAAGATAAAGGGAATTTCATGTAGATATGTTGATTAAATATATTTATTTAATTTTTGTAGAGATTTTCGATTACAAAATTTCTATTGACCTCTTAAATGCTAATTTTATTGCTTTAAAGTTAATTATTAGAGCTACTTGTAGACTAACTTAAAAAATATTTTTATTTTTCATAATTATTAAACATATAATTTAGAATGAAAATGAGTTATATAATTTTCGTAGAGATTTTCGATTACAAAATTTCTATCGACCTCTTAAATGCTAATTTTGTTGCTTTAAAGTTAATTATTAGAGCTACTTGTAGACTAACTTAAAAAATATTTTTATTTTTCATAATTATTAAACATATAATTAAGAATGAAAATGAGTTATATAATTTGTATTTAGAAATTGAGAATATATATATATATATATATATATATATATTAAGAATTAAAATATAATATACAATATTAATATTATGAACTAATAATACACAAAGCTTTAAATAAGTGTGAAGAATAAATATAAAAATAGTAATAACAAATATACATGTGAGGCATGAAAAATTATTATATAAATATAATAACTAATAACTATATGTTTACTCGTGGAGATAGCACCTCAGTCAGACAACTCATGAAAGTATTTCAGGACTTTTCTGAGGTCTCTAGTCTAAAAGCAAATCAGTCGAAAAGCAATATTTACTTTGAAGGAGTCTCTTCACGAGTTCAGGAAGAAATATTAACTGAGTTTGGCTTAATCAAAGGCGAGCTACCATTTAGATATCTTGGAGTTCCCCTCTCATCGAAGAAGCTCTCTGTAATACAGTGTCAGCCTCTGATAAATATCATCTTAGCCCGAGTGAATTGCTGGTCTTCCAAGCTTCTATCATATGCCGGTCGATTGCAACTAATCAAATCAGTTCTTTTTGGCATGCAATCTTTCTGGTGCCAAGTGTTCTTGATTCCACAGAAGGTCATCAAGATGATTCAAACTGCGAGCTGCCATTTAGATATCTTGGAGTTCCCCTCTCATCGAAGAAGCTCTCTGTAATACAGTGTCAGCCTCTGATAAATAACATCTTAGCCCGAGTGAATTGCTGGTCTTCCAAGCTTCTATCATATGCCGGTCGATTGCAACTAATCAAATCAGTTCTTTTTGGCATGCAATCTTTCTGGTGCCAAGTGTTCTTGATTCCACAGAAGGTCATCAAGATGATTCAAACTGCATGTCGTACCTTCTTATGGACAGGAAAAGCTGGCATCTCTAAGCGTGCTTTAGTGGCTTGTGATCAGCTACAACTTCCCAAAGCAGCTGGTGGATGGAATATACTTAATATGAAGATCTGGAATCAAGCTGCAATTTGCAAGCTTTTGTGGTGCCTAGCTCAGAGAAAAGAGAGAATCTGGATCAAATGGATCTACGGATACTACATCAAGAATCAGACACTTACTACAATGCCATTGCCTCAACAAGCTTCTTGGGTGGTTAGGAAAATCATCGCAGCTCGTGAGTATTTACAAGATATTGGAGGTATGGATTTTATGCTACATTCTACTTTCTCCATCAGAGTAATGTATGGAAGACTAAGGGGAGAGGTGACTAAAGTGGGCTGGCAAAAACTTATCTGTTGCAACCCAGCTCCTGCTAAGTGTGTATTTATAGCATGGATGACTGTTCTTGGAAAGTTGGTCACTTGTGACAACTTAGTGAAGATTGGAATGAATGTGGATCCATTGTGTATCTTGTGTGGAAGTGCAGCTGAGGATATAAATCACTTGTTTTTCCACTGTGATTTCTCCAGAGCAGTGTGGAGAAGGCTCAAAGATTGGGAAGGAATAATCAGACCAGACTGCAGCCGTGATGAGGAGAAGGTATTTTTGTCCATGCATTGTCGTTCAAAGTCGGGAAACCAACAGTGGTACAGGATGTTGCTGTCGTTGGCTATCTACTTCGTTGGGAGAGAGTGCAACATGAGGAAATTTCAGGACATTTCTAGTACTGAGGATCAGGTTGTGAGGCACTGTCAATTCCATGCAGCCTTCCGAAGTAGAGCAAACTCAAAACTAGTGCAGTTTTTACGTTAATTTCATAAAATGGTTCTTGTTTCTGTGTTTTGATGTAGTTTGTAGTTTCACCTCTGGTTCAGTTGGTAATAAAAAGTTCTAATTACCAAAAAAAAAAACTATATGTGTTCTATTATGAATTAATAATGTAAAAAAATACGAGAATAAATGAAAATTGGAATGGATCACCGAGAAGTGAGTACCGTTTATTTTCCTATTACTAATTGACTAGTAAGTAGCCCGTTGACTAGAATTTCTTTCCAAAGACCGACTTATATTTAAAAATAGTTTTATCTCTTATTTAGAAGTTGTTATGTTGTTTTGCGTTAATTATACATCAAACTTGGTAAAATAAATTATATTTTACGTATCTAAACTTATAATTATGAATGACAATATATAAACCAAATACTCATTCATTATTTATTTTGCAAATCTAAATTTCTTTAGAATTTTTCTACGTCTCGATTAAAATAGTGACTTTATTGTATATACTCGTCGCAAACCTGTCGGGTAATAGTACTCAATTAAAATCTGAACACTAAAAAGTTAATATTAACTAAAATTAGTAAAAATTTTCTTTTTATGTCTATTTGAATCGTCTTGTTGGTTTCAATAGTCCCGTTGATTTATGATAAAGGCTGAGAAAAATATATTTGCATTTTCATTATAAATTTTTAAATTTAAATTTGTTTAGAATTTTTCAAATTTAAATTGACCGGGCCAGTAATAAGTTGAAAGATTTAGGGATCAAATTTGCTTAATTATATCATCGTTGAAAACAAATTGCTAGTCCTTTGAGTTTTAGCAAATAAAATCAAAGCTAATCATAATTGTCAATCCTTATTCAGTCCAACAATATTTATGTCACGAGCGCATTAATCGTTACATATTTGATACAACTCTTGGGCCAAGCTCAGAGAGAGCTGTAACAAAAGAAAGAGAAGCCCATATCGTGAAAGGCCCAATTGCAACTAGAAGGTCCGCTCGAGAGAAAAAGATTCCAGCTCGGTTGCATGACTATGTGATGAAACGGCCATGAGGACAGCTGGCTCGTATCCACCCTGGTCCCCCCACATTTTCTGTTGGTGTTTTATGTTTTCTGCAAATGTAAGCCCTTGTGGCAGTAGGAATTAAATAGAGAGCACTGTACAAGGTGGTTTAGGAATGAATGAAAATATCCTTTTCCCCTCTATCTTCCTTCTTTAAGCTGGAGTTTGGCTCGCTCAAAGTAGCCTCATTTTGTTCTTTGCTATCATTGGTGCTTTCATTGATTACCCTCTTTCATGACAGAACCCGACATAGACGTTTTGGCCGCTATCAAAAGTCTTGAAGGCTAGATCGCCGCTACCAACTCCACCCTCTCCAACTATATGTCTACAGTTGATTCTCATTTGCTCACTCTCAACGTCACTCAGCCACAACCCCTTCCTCCACCGCCACCGCCGCCGCCCCCTCCCCCCACCACTAGCGTCACTACCTTTCCGTCCTATGAAAATGGAGGTGCCGTGTTTCGACGGTTCTGATCCCTCCGACTGGATCTTCCATGTGGAAGCTTTCTTTGACTATCATCAAACACCGGAGGCACAACGCTTGAAAATTATCTCTTTCCATATGGAAGGTCGCGCCGCCACATGGTTCCAGTGGATGCAATCCAACCACCTTATTTCGACATGGCCAGTCTTCCTTCACAGCGTGCGCCACCGCTTTGGAGGCTCTGTCTATAATGACCCACAGGGCTACTTATCTAAACTCACCCAGAAGTCCACCGTCGGCAAGTTTCAGGCTGAGTTCGAGACCCTCATGAATAAGGTTACTGGCATCTCAGAGTCCCTGCTCGTTAGTTTTTTCATTACTGGGTTAAAAACTGATATTCGTGGGGAACTTTCCTTCTCCAAACCTGCCACTCTTATGGAAGCTTTTGCCTTGGCCCGCGCCCATGAAGCCCGTCTGGAAGAATCCCGTACAGAGCAACGCTGGTCCTCTCGATCTCCGGTGAAGGCGATGCCGGTCTCGTCTTTTTCTCCATCGTCGCCGGCGCCAGTCCGTATTTCTGCCTCGAGTAGTTCGATACCATCGCCTACTTCATCACCATCGCCTAAGTCGACAGCTCAGCCGCTGCTCCCAACGCCTAACCTTCCGATTCATCGTCTCTCGCAGCAGGAGTTACGAGAGAAACGTGAGAAAGGGCTCTGCTATAACTGTGACCAAAAATGGGCTCTTTCCCATCGTTGTCGGAGTCATTTTTACGTCCTTTTTAGGACTGACGACGTCGACAGTGTTGAAGCTACACCACCGGAGGAGGGGGAACAACCGAAATAGCTACCGGATCTGGATGTCTGCGGTGACATTTCAACCCTCAACACTCTTTTGGGTCTGGGTCGCCCTCGTGCCCTCCACCTTTTGGGAACTATACACCGTCAACCGATAAGGGTGCTCGTTGACAGCGGAAGCACTCATAATTTCTTGCAGCCGGCTATCGCCCGTTCACTGAAATTGGACACTCGATCCATTCCTCCATTTCGCGTGTTTGTGGGAAATGGCGATTTTATTGTTTGTGATCGTGTTTGCCCCGGCGTAGAGATTAAGGTTCAAGGTCACACTATCACAATCGATCTTCACCTTTTAAAGATTGCCGGGCCAGCAGTCGTTTTGGGAATTCAGTGGCTACAAACACTGGGTTCTGTCACCCATAATTAAGCTGCTCAAACGATGGAGTTTACCGTGAACGGCGTCACCACCACACTCGTCAGCGATCCGGCGATAGATATGCAGCCTATCTCGTTCTCACAACTACAGGCCGCGGCCCAACATGACGAGGTGGACTATATTTGGGCCATATTTATTAGGCCCATCTCATCCGCTATAGGGCCTGAATTTTTTAATGAATTTGTTGTGCCCGAGTCCACACCTGCTGCCCTACACAATCTCATTCAGCAATATCAACACCTCTTCTCTCCACCAACGGGCCTCCCTCCTCACCGGAGTATTGATCATTGTATCCATCTGAAGCAAAATACGGATCCGGTCAGCATATGGCCGTACCGCTACCCTCAATTCCAGAAGCAAGAAATGGAGAAATTGGTGGAGGAAATGTTAGCACAAGGCACGATTCGGCCAAGTCAGTCACCGTTCTCTTTGCTGGTGCTGCTGGTGCAAAAAAAAGACGGCACATTTCGTTTTTGTGTTGATTATCGAGCGCTTAACGCGGTGACAGTAAGGGATAACTTCCCCATCCCTACCATCGACGAGCTGCTCGATGATTTGGGTCGTGCTCGTCTTTTCACCAAATTGGACCTGCATGCTGGCTACCACCAGATCAGATTACACCACCGTGACATCGCAAAGACGGCTTTCAGAACTGCAGATGGTCATTTTTAGTTTCTAGTTATGCCGTTTGGGCTCTGCAATGCGCCCTCGACTTTCCAAGCCACTATGAACCAACTTTTCGCTCCTTATTTGCATAAATTTGTGGTAGTCTTCTTCGATGATATATTAGTGTATAGCCCTACGATGGAGGATCATGTCGAAAACCTCTCCAAAGTATTTTCATGCCTTCATCAGCAGCAGTTTGTGCTGAAAGCGTCGAAATGTGTGTTTGGACAAACCTCTATTTCCTACCTCAGTCACGTCGTGTCTCAAGGAAATGTTCTCGCTGATCCTGATAAAATCGAAACAATGAAATCTTGGCCTACTCCACGTTCGGTGAAATTGCTTCGCGGCTTTCTTGGTCTCACCGGCTATTACCGGCGATTTGTGTGACATTACGCTGGGATCGCAGCTCCCCTCACTGATTTACTTCGCACTGATGGGTTTTATTGGACGCAGAGGCAGAGCTAGCATTCGAGAAACTGAAGGAAGCCATGTTGACTACTCCCGTGCTCAGCCTTCCGGATTTCTCCATGGAATTCGTGGTTGAGTCAAACGCCTCCGACGTTGGCATTGGAGTCGTGCTCATGCAAATGGGGCACCCTGTGGCGTATTTCAGCAGAAAGCTTTCTCGACGAATGCAATTGGCTTCCACCTACACGAAAGAATTACATGCCATTGTTGAGGCTGTACATAAATGGCGACAATATTTGTTGGGGTGTTTCTTCATAATTCACACTGATCAACAGAGTATTAGGGAGCTCTTTCAACAAACCATTCAAACTCCGGAGCAGCAAAAATACGTACGTAAGTTTCTTGGCTTCCATTTTCGAATTGAGTATCGTGCAGGTAACTCTAATTTAGCTGCCGACGCCTTATCCAAACGCCATGAGAAGCAAGAGAAAGAAACTGGGGCCGAGAAGGAGTCAGCCCAGATCTTCTTGGCAAGAAACACTCCCATAGCTGAGCTCATCACTCAATTAAGGCAAGAAAATGGAAATTGTGCGGATCTCCAAGAGCTTCATCAGCAATATAACACGCACAAGTTGAACTCGGAATACTCCGTGGTTGAAGGCATTCTTCTGTTTAGGCAGAGATACTACATCATCCGCTTTTCTACTCTCATTCCTCGTTTAGTACATGAAGCCCACGCAACGCCGATGGCAGGGCATGGTGGTGTCAAGAGAACCCTTGTGCGACTTGCATCCACTTTCTATTGGCTGAATATGCAGAAGACCGTCAAAGAATTTGAGGTTACATGTCTCATTTGCCAACAAACCAAGTATTTAACTCAGCCGCCCGCCGGATTATTGCAGCCTCTTCCGGTGCCAGAACGCGTTTGGGAGGAAATCACAATGGACTTCATCACTAGATTACCACCAAGTAGAGGATTCACTGTCATTCTAGTAGTTGTGGATATGCTCACTAAATTTGCACATTTTGGTCGTCTTCCCACTTCATTCACCGTTGCCACCACTGCTTCCTTGTTTATGGAAATGGTTGTTCGATTGCATGGCTTCCCGACATCTATCATCTCCGATTGTGATCCCGTCTTCATCAGCGCCTTTTGGCAACATTTGTTTAAGCTCAGCGGCACCACCCTCCGCCACAGCTCAACCTATCACCCTCAAACTGACGGGCAAACGGAGGTCGTCAACCGCGAGTTGGAGCAATACTTACGGGCTTTCACCCTTGCTCGTCCAACAACGTGGACTTCCTATCTGGGGTGGGCTGAATTCTCACACAACACCTCTTATTGCAGTAGTATATGAATGACTCCCTTTGAAGCTCTGTTTGGCCGGCAACCACAGATGATACCACACTACGTCGTCGGCTCCACCAAGGTTCAAGCATTGGATGAAATGCTGAAGGAACGTGATGTCTTGCTCCGACAGTTAAAAGAAATACTACGCCAGACACAATTTCGCATGAAACAACAAGCTAATCGAAGTCGTCGTGATCTGGAGTTCAAAGTCGGTGATAAGGTGTTAGTTGATCACTACTTTCACTAGCAATTTATACCGCACTTTATCGGGTCAAATGTAGTATAAGTAACGAGTGTCGAATCCACGAGGACTATAAAACGAGTTTCTAATGGAAATGGGGTTCATGCGCATTCCTACTATTCAAGCTCTTCGAATAAGGGGATTTTGGATTCATACAACTATAAAACATGCAATTAAGGCTAAACGAGCAATTAAAACTCGAAATCAAGCACAAATGACAAATAAACGATCAAATAAATGATTTAAAGATAATTGAAGGAAAGGGTTGGTTCTAGGGATTTGCTTTGATTCTAGATGGCTTGAACTTCACTTTCTAAGTCATATAACCATATTTAATCATCTAAAAGAGGAGCATTCACAAAGATAATCACTACCCTCTCTCGATAGATAGTAAAAGTGGATCAACTCGACGACTCTATCGGCTAAGACTCAAGACGACGAATCAACTCCCAAAAGCATAAGAATACAAGTTCTCATGCATGCATTTCTCACTTTCTAAGTCTCAAAAGCAATGCATGTTGTGATCATTGATTTCCATGAATGTAAAATCCTATTAAGCAATTCTACAAACACTTGGCATGCAAGAAAGATGATCAATAATTCCCACATGAAAACAAGATCCAACCCACAATCAAATAGATGAAGGCAATTAGAAATAACAAGCTAAGATCAAATCCATCATCAAATCACACAAATCCCTCAAACCAACAAAGAAAACTTAGCTAGACATAATTGAAATTAACACAAAACAAGGGGAAAAAGAGTGCATAAATAAAATACTAGGAACCCAATGATTAAATCTTCAACAAGTCTTCAAAATCCAAGCTAATCTCTATTACAATCAATGAAAAAGTGTTTAGAACCCTAAATAGCAAGTGTTTCAAATGGAAATTAGGGTAAGAGTGGAGGGCCCCCCGTTTTTGGGCTGCCATCTACTATATATAGGAGTAGAAAAGTGTTAATACATGCAAAATCGCAAAAAGGGAGGAAAAACACGCTTATAGGGATATTCAGCAGAAATCGGCGGTCGGCGGGCAAAATCGGCGGTCGGTGGAAAAAACTCGGCGGTCCAGGCTGGACCGCCGGTCCGACCACCGATTCGGCATTTCATCTTGGACTTCTAATACAGTGATTTTCAGCCCTCTACCCGGCGACCCGGCTCTGTTTTCCGGCGGTCCAACTCCAACCGCCGGTTTTGGTGCTTGGACCGCTGGTTTTTGCTGTAGAGCTCCGTTTCGTCCCGTTTTCGACTTTTTCGTTCCGTTTCTTCGTCCCCGCTCTTCTATATCCTTCCCTTCTTGACTTGGCATCCCGTTCAACCTACACACATGCGAAAACTCCACCAAAACATGAGATCCATTCAAGATATTGAAAACAATATAAAACCGCTCACATTTAAAGGCAAAGCAATGCACTTTGTGCTATAAAAACGCCATAAGTTGCTACAAAATGGGCGTTTATCACTCCCCCAAACTTAAGCATTGTTCATCCCGAACAATATATTCAACTAAAGAACATAAACATCGAATGGAGTAGCAACTTTGGATCCTAAATGCCTCAGAAAACTCAACACTTTCAATGCCAAAATCGAGCATATTGTTCACAACTCACACAAACTAATGGCATGCCAATCTCAACAACTCAACAAACGAAACTCACAAAGTGGTGCATCCCTCACTCTCAAGTGTTTAAGCTCAAGCTCTCATCGAAATCATGCAATGCAAATCCACTTACCATAAGCTTGCTTATCGTCTATCATCTCCATTGCAAAACAAATTATGCAAGAACAAGGATCACAAAGGGCTTTTCTTGGGTTGTAATGTAGGGACATTGGTTTGGGAAGGGTAATTTGACCAAGTGACTTAACACATTCATTCACCAACCTTATATCTACTTCAAAACACGCATGGAATCTCTCCAACTTCCTTCCTCACCACACACTACTCATTCATAGGACTTCAACTCACTTTCATTCCCTTATGCTCATATTCTTTTTCACAATTCATTCTCAATTTTCAAGTGGAAAGCATTCTACACACAATAGGGCACATTTTTGCTTATCTTCCATCATCTTTTCTCCTTTTCATTCATTTTTCTTTGAGCTTATGGGAAAATTTCTTTTCTCTTCAAAACAAAAGTCCATTATAACTACCCAACCCCACATTAACTCATCATTTTTTTTTTTTTTTTACTAGGAACCACCCCGGATACCCTTACACTCCAACACCCCCTTTTCTCCGGTTTGTCAATAAAAGGCTAAAAAAGCTCAAAAAGGGGATAACAATGGATAATTCAAAGCACAAGGTAGTGTTTGGGTTTTAAGAGAGCTAACAAGGATGGCCTATGATCATTTCCACAATTCTTGCATAAACACGCATTCTTGCCGAAGAACCAAAGCAAGTTCTAGAAGTGAATAGGCATGCATGATCAAACTCACAAGAAAGGAACAAAATTCATAGCAAATCAAGGCTCAAGTCCTCACGGGTTTTATTCATTCATCAAGAAGTAAAGACCTGCACATCAATCATTCATGCAAGCCGTTCACAAACCACTCAATCTCAACAAGGTTTTACCAAACCAACTCAATATCCTCATCGGCATTTCACCACGTCACTTGAGCAATAAATAACCACAATTAAAGCAACTATGCTCCACTTTTTCAAATTTTTTTTGTCACAAAATTTCCACAAATTCAACAAACTTGCAATTCTAACACCACAATCAAACAAACACACCAACAAAGCAAACCAAACAAAACACAACGACCCAAGCAAAACGCACACATATTTACAACCGTCTTTGTATTCACCTCCCCCCTCCCCCAAACTTAGTCGAAACCGAAGGAACCGAAGAAGTTTGAAGGGAAGAAATAAATACAAAGACGGGGGTACCTCTCATTCTTCATTGGGGGGGCGGAAGTGGGGGCCAAGGATGGCCTTCCTCAAGCTGCGCGGCTTCAAATCGGTGCACGAGATCCAACAATTCGTCCTCCTTGATGACATCCTCTTGGTGGTAACGATCTTGACGCGCGTAGAGCTCTTGTTGGAACGCATTATGTTGATCAAACCATGATTGCTGGAAGGCTTGGCGCTCCACCCTTTCTTCTTGATGGAACCGCTCTTGGCGGCCAAAGAGCTCTTGCCTCAAGTCTTGCATATCGGCTCGTTGCTCTTGATAGAAAGTGTGTTGTTCTTCTTGGAAGGCTTGCTGCTTCTCTTGGAATGCTCGAAAATTGGCTTGAGCCCTATCATCCCTCTCATACATGTCGTTTTGGAAAGCCCTTAGATATCCGTAATGCATTTCTTGGCTTTCTCGCATGTCTTGTTGGCCGATGCGGTTAGTTTGGATATCATGCTTCATGACGGCAAACTCGCTATCCCATTGGGTGCACAAATTATCAATGTGTGAGATTTGCTCGGGCATGCATGAGAATTCTTCGCCGTAGAAAGTTCCCGGCGCTGCCGACCCTCCATACGGGTTATAGGGTCCATAGGACCCTCCAAATCCATGGTATCCACCTTGAAATCCACCGTGTGGCCCTTGGAAACCACCTTGATACCCGCCTTGGGAGCCTCCTCCAGACCCTTGACCTTGTTCGAAGTTTTGAAGCCTCCGACTTTCCAAATCTTGTTTTCTTTTCTCTAAACGGGCCGCTCTTCTTTCTTCTTCACCCGCTCCCTCATCTCCCTCATTTTCATCATCCTCTCCTTCTCCTCCACTACTACTTCCACTTGCCTCCATTTCAATTTGTGGATCACCGGCCGCCTCTATAGCCATTTCATGAAGGGGAGTGTTCATCTTCCAATTATGTTTTTGATTGAGGGTGGTGATCTCGGTAAGGACGGTATCGGGTAGTGGGAAGACTTCCACCTTCACTTTGTGTCCTTTCCTCGGCTTCCACTCCGGATGTGGGAGGAAGAGATAAGGCTTTGATGCGGAGACAAGAACCCTCATATTTTTCAACATCTCGATATCCATAACCAAATTGGCATCAATTGTCTCCCATTGCGCACAATCGGGGCAAAGGGCTTGGGCTATTGCATAGATGAGCCCTCCACAACAAAGAACCCCGGATTTTTGAATCTTTTGCGCCCAAAGTTGGCGAAAAAGAAATTGTCCCAAGTTTAGCCTCGTTTTGTTGAGCATGCAGTAGATAACTTGGAGCTCCACACTCCGACACGAGCTATTTTCTCCCCTTTGAAACACCGTGTGGGCCAATATTCGTTGAACAACTCGAATGACGGGGTTGCGGAGCAAAGTAGCCTTAGATTTGCCCGAAGAGTATAGCTTGACCGTTGTAATAGTCAACTCTTTCCAAAAATTCTTGGCCTTGAAACCCCGTGGCTTGTCACAATCACCTCCATCCGGACAATTGAAAATGGCATTGACTTGGCTCATTGTCAACGAATGCGTCTCGTTTCCCAACCTAAAATGTACCATGCTTGGGCGCTTGAGTTGACTAGTTGGGATGTTCAATGTAGAGAAGCTCGTAAGATGCTCTTGGACAAGTGGGCCACCGCCCCGTCAAGATCGACCCCCACCCAATGTTGTCGAACAACTCCTTTACATTCGCCCATAACCCGAGCTCCTTGAGAGCTTTTTCATCGGGATATTTGCAAGAGGCGAGGCCCTTCTTCACTCCCCGTTTCACAAGTTGGGTGAAGTACTTCTTGTGATGGTCTTGAAGATTTCTAATCCCAAAGACGGAAGGATGGTATGGATCATCCTCCACTTGTCGCCGTCTTGAGTAAGTTGTCATATCTTGTCGGGAAGAAGTCGGCTTTTGCTTCTCTTTTTCCTTGCCCTTGCCCTTGGGCGGTGAATCCTCAAGGCGTGGACGCTTGTCGGCTTTACCTCGGCCCATGGTACCTATACTCAACCACCATAGTTAAGTATCCAACTCCAAAACAACATAGCAATGAATTCATCACAACAAATCCTCCACAAATGGATATCAAAACAATTGTAGCACACACCAAACCATAAAACATTTCTCTTATCATCAAAATGAAACATTACAAGCTCAAGACTATCTACAACTCCAAGATTTGAACAAATACGCACCAATTCATCATCACCAAACCTCTTTAAAGACATAATCATGCACCAATTAACCAATAAGCTCATTAAGGTTGCTAGAAATCACTTAAGGGTTCCAAAATATCAAAACAATCAACAACCAACCCTAAGAGATCAACTAACATGCACAAATTAACACCCCATTATAAGGAAACATGATTACATGAACAATTAAGCACAAAACCCCCAAAATTCGAAAATTCAAGTCCTAGAAAAATTACCCAAAAAATAAAAACGAAAATTAACACAAACAAACTATAAAACTAAGCATAATAAACCATAAAAACAAGAATTAAAGAAGCAAAATACCTCAAAAATTCGAAAATTTGCAAGAAAAAGGGCAAAATTACACAACTTGGGTTTGAGGATTTGGGTGGATGAACACTTGAATTTCTTGGATGGAGATGTAGATTAAGTGATGGGTGTGGTGTGTGTGGAAGGATTTGAAGAGATTTGAAGTATTGAAGGAGGAATTTGAAGAAGAAAATTGAATATTTTCGTGAGTTTTGAAGTTGGGAGGAAAGAAATGAGAGAAAGAGGAGAAAAAGGGAAGAAAAGGGGGAAAAAAGGGAGAAATCGCAAAAATCGGCGGTCCAGGCTACATTTTCGGCGGTCCAAGCCAAAAACTCGACGGTCCAGGCTGGACCGCCGAGTGGGTCGCCGATTTCGACTTTGAACGGGGCCGAAAATTACAGTGATTTTCGGCGGGCATTTCGGCGGTCTGGGCATATTTTTCGGCGGTCCGGACCGAACCGCCGGTCCAGCCGCCGATTTTGACTTTGAACCGTTTCTTTTTTTTTTTTTTGGGAAAAAGCTGAAACGAAAGGCTTCCTAGAAACGAGACTAAACACGGAAAAACAAACACCAACGACAAGCCAAACTAACACTTAACTTGAACACCACCAAACTCTCAACGAACTCAAACAAGCATGCTAACCGATTTCTCAACCAAATCAAACTCATCCCCAAGAAACAACAAAACCAAAACGAAAAGAGAAACCAAAAGCAAGTAAAATATTGGGGTGCCTCCCAACAAGCTCTTTGTTTAACGTCTAAAGCTAGACGATACCTCACTTTCAAGGGTCATTCAAGATTGTGACCGTCATGTTCCGGTCCGACTCACAATTGATGTACGGCTTGAGTCGATGCCCATTCACCAAGAAGGTCTCTCCATCGGCTTTGAGAAGATGATAGGTGTCGTTTCCATTGCTCTTGTAGATGACATAGGGACCCGTCCACCTCGACTTCAACTTTCCCGGAAAGATACGGAGGCGAGAATTGTAGAGAAGCACCTCATCACCCGGAGCAAAGTCCTTGGATCGAATGGCTCGGTCATGGAACTTCTTGGCCCATCCGAGAGCTCTCAAATGCTTCATTTCTCCATTCATCAAGTTCAAGTAACTTCTCAAGCCTTGTATACCCGGCTTCTTTAAACTCAAGGTTAATGCGCCTTGTAGCCCAATACGCCTTGTGTTCTAGCTCAATCAGCAAGCGACAAGACTTCCCAAATACAAGTTGAAATGGAGACATGCCTATGGGAGTCTTGTAGGCGGTTCGATAGGCCCATAATGCATTATCCAAGTGGCTTGCCCAATCTTTTCAACATGCCACCGATTTCTCCAAAATTTGCTTGATCTCTCGATTGGCTAACTCGGCTTGGCCATTTCCTTGAGGATGGTAGGGAGTGGCCACCTTGTGCTTCACCCCATATTTGAAAAGTAAACTCCCAAGCCACTTGTTGTTGAAATGCGACCCTCCATCACTTATCAATGCCCTTGGGGTGCCAAAACGAGTGAGAATGTTCTTTTACAAGAATTTTAACACCGCTTTCTAATCACTCTTCACCGTAGGAATAGCTTCAACCCAACGGGTTACATACTCCACCGCAAGAAGAATATAAGAAAACCCTTGGGATTTTGGAAACGGCCCCATGAAGTCTATACCCCATACGTCAAATAACTCAACCTCCACCAAGATATTTTGAGGCATCTCATCTCTTTTGGAAATGTTACCCATCCGTTGGCAACGATCACATGACTTCACAAAGGCATAACAATCTTTAAAAATCGAAGGCCAATAAAAAACCACTATGAAATACCTTGATGGCGGTTCGATGCCCTCCAAAATGGCCTCCACAAGGTGAGCTATGGCATTCTTCAATGATCCTTGTCCAATCCGTTTGCTTGACGCATTTCCAGATAATCCCATCGGCACACCTTCTATACAAGTTGGGGTCTTCCCAATAGTAGAATTTCACATCATGCAAGAACTTCTTCTTTTGATAAGAAGTGAAGTCACCGGGCAACTCTCCAATCACAAGGTAGTTGACAAAATCCGCATACCATGGTGTATAGTCCACAAGCTTCAACACTTGCTCATCCGGAAAGCTCTCATTAATCCTCACTTTTGGATCTTCTCCCTCCACCGGATTTTCAAGACGGGAAAGATGATCGGCTACTATATTCTCACAACCCTTTCGGTCCCGAATCTCCATGTCAAACTCTTGGAGAAGGAGTATCCAACGAATAAGGCGAGGCTTCGAGTCTTTCTTTGTGAAGAGATAGCGGATGGCGGCATGATCCGTGTACACAATAGAGTGGGTCCCCACCAAATACGGACGGAACTTGTCAAAGGCATAAACCACCACAAGTAACTCTTTCTCGGTTGTGGTGTAATTCATTTGAGCCGAGTCAAGAGTTTTACTTGCATAGTAAATCACCCGGAACAACTTATCTCTCTTTTGGCCTAAAACGGCGCCAACCGCCCAATCACTTGCATCACACATAAGAACAAACGGCTCACTCCAATCGGGTGTAATCAAAACGGGAGTAGAAACGAGGGCCTTCTTCAATTTCTCAAAAGACTCCAAGCATGCATCATTAAAGTCAAATTTTGAATCTTTTTCTAACAAAGAGCAAAGAGGCTTCGATACCTTGGAAAAATCCTTGATGAATCTTCTATAGAAGCCGGCATGGCCAAGGAAACTCCGTATAGACTTCACATTTGTTGGAGGAGGAAGCTTCTCTATGGCAACGATCTTTGCTCGGTCCACCTCTAGCCCATTACTTGAGACTTTATGGCCCAAAACAATCCCTTCTCGTACCATGAAGTGGCATTTCTCCCAATTCAAGAAAAGGGAGGTTTCTTCACATCTTTGTAATACTTGAGAAAGGTTGGCCAAACATGCATCAAAAGAGGATCCAAAAACCGAAAAATCATCCATAAAAACCTCCATAATATTCTCAATAAGACCATGGAAGATGGCCATCATGCATCGTTGGAAAGTGGCGGGGGCATTGCATAATCCGAATGACATCCGACGGCAAGCAAAAATCCCATATGGGCAAGTAAAGGCCGTCTTATGTTGATCCTCCGGAGCTATAGCAATTTGATTGTATCCAGAATACCCGTCCAAGAAACAATAGTATTGATATCCGGCTAGCCGATCGAGCATTTGATCAATGAAGGGGAGAGGGAAATGGTCCTTTCTTGTAGCCGCATTCAAGGCTCTATAGTCAATACAAACCCTCCACCCCGTTTGCAAACGGGTGGCTATTTGTTCTCCATTAGCATCCTCCACAACGGTGATGCCCCCCCCTTCTTTGCCACTACTTGAGTCGGGCTAACTCACTCACTATCGGATATAGCATAAATGATTCCGGCATCAAACAACTTCAATACATCCTTTCTCACAACTTCTTGCATAACCGGATTTAAACGACATTGAGGTTGGACCTGCGGCTTTGCATCATTCTCCAACAAAATCTGATGCATACAAATAGAAGGGCTAATTCCCTTAATATCCGCTATAGACCACCCAATAGAAGATTTATACTTCCTCAACACCCTCAACAACTTATCCAACTCCTCATCATTAAGAAAAGAAGACACAATAACCGGCAAAGTCTCATCCTTACCCAAATATGCATATTTGAGGTGATCGGGTAATGGCTTCAACTCCAAAGTCGAAGGAGAGCTTGGTTTGGATACTCCTTCCGGTACTCCTCCTTCAACGGGTGTGTAGAGGTCAAGATAAGCCAAATCTTCTAAAGGGACTCCTTGATTGGCATCCATATATGCAATAGATTCCAATAACTCATCACAAGCCTCATCAAAATCCGAATAAGAGTGAATAGAGTCAACAATGCAAGTTTCCAATGGGTCTTGAGGATAAGATGAAATAGAATTGATGAACTTACATTCTTCAAGGTCCAACTCTTGAGGTTTCTTCATGGCTTCATAGATAGAAATAGTCATCTTCTCATCATTATAACGGAAGGTGAGCTCTCCATCTTGGACATCAATCAATGCCCTACCGGTTGCTAGGAACGGACGGTCTAAAATAAGGGGAGTATGCTCATCTTCGGGCATATTGAGTACCACAAAATCCGCAGGAAATATAAATGTCTCCACCTTAATGAGTACATCCTCCACGATTCCCCTCGGATAAGAAAAAGATCGGTCGGCCATTTGCAAGGCAATCGTTGTGGGCTTCAACTCTCCAATTTCCAACCTTCTAAAGATAGACAAGGGCATGAAGTTGATGCTTGCCCCCAAGTCACATAGCACTCTTCCAAACGTTTGACCTCCAATCACACATTCAATAACAAAGCTCCCCGGATCCTTTTGCTTCAACGACAACTTCTTTTGCAACACGGCACTACACTCCTCCGATAAGTTAATAGTTTCAAATTTTCCAAGCTTCCTCTTCCTAGATACAGCCTCCTTCAAGAACTTAGCATACCCCGGCATGTCTCTCAAAGCATCAAGCAAGGGAATGTTGATTTCCACCTTTTTGAACATCTCAATAAATTTGGCAAGCTTTTCGTCTCCCTTAGCTTTGGCAAGTCTTTGAGGATAAGGGGCTTTTGGAACCACATCTTTGTTTGGCAAAGAAGATGAAGGACTAGGAGGATTAGCTTTAGAAAGTACCTCTTCTTGAGCTTGAGGCTTCTCCACTTGAGGAACCGGCTCCTCCACTTCTACCTCTTCATTAACCACTTGATCTTTCTCCTCCAACTCCGGGTAGTTCTTGTAGGTTGTCCCACTTCTCAAGTGAATAGCGTTGCATTGATTCTTCGGGTTTACTTCCGTATTACTTGGAAATTGACCCGGCTTGTGTTGAGACACCGCTTGATTAGCCATTTGGCTCACTTGGCCTTCGAGCATCTTCACCGACTTGGATAGGGCCGAGACGGTTCCCTCCAAACTAGTGACTTTTTGACCCGTGGAACCCATGAAAGTATTTTGATTTTGGAGAAGTTGTTGCATCATCTCCTCCATAGACGGCGTGGGCTTCTTCGGCTCATTTATCATTCCTTGAGAAACCGAGAATCCGGGTGGTGGATGGATAGCATTATTTGGGTTGGAATAAGAGAGATTGGGATTCCTATAGTTAGGATTGTAGGCTTGATTACCCGGAGGGTAGCTTGAACGGTTGAAGTTGTTGTAGCCTCTTTGATTCACTTAATTAGCATCCTCAAAATGGGAACTCTCTTCACCTCCACGTTGCATCGGTTTAACTATCATCTTCACCTCCGACTTAGCTTTTCTATCGGCTTCATAATCCTTCCTAAGCAAGGTTAGTTGCTCCAACACGTCATCATATCTATCATCGGCGATAGAAGCAACCTTCTTAGAAGAATTCCTCTCTTGAGGCCAAAGATAGCTATTCGCCGACATCTCTTCCAAAATACGGACCGCTTCTTCATATGGACGGTTAGTCAATCCCCCTCCGGCGGTGGCATTCACCACTTCCCTTGTATGACTCGCGAGCCCACGATAGAAGTTTATAATTTGCTGCTCCTTTGAGAATCCATGTTGAGGACATCGCCTCAACAAATCCTTGTAACGCTCCCAAGCCTCGTGAATAGACTCATCTCCGGCTTGTGAGAAGTGAGAAATATCGGATATCAATTTTTGTGCCCGAGATGGTGGGAAGTACTTGGCAAGGAAGAGCTGGCAAAGTTGCTCCCATGTTGTGATCTCCGATCGGTCAATGGTTTTGTACCAATCCTTTGCCTTGTCTCTCAATGAAAAACCAAATAACCTCAATCTAATAGCATCACTTGAGACTCCTTGAATCTTTATCGTCTCGCACACGTCCAAGAAGGCTCTCAAATGTGCATTGGCGTCTTCATTGAAGCCCCCGCCAAACATCTCCGCTTGCACCAAACTCACTAGACCCGTCTTGATCTCGAATTGATTAACGTTGCATCGGTTACCCCATCCACCGTCTTGGAACATGTTCACTTGTGGATCGAACATTTGATTAATAGGCGGGGGTGGTGGCCTCTCTTGTTGGGCTTGTTGCTCCGTCATTTGTCGGCGAAGCTCTTGCATTTGTCTCTCTAATTCGGCCATAGGATTCGGCCCTTGGCGCTCCATTGCTTGCTTTCTTCTCTCCCGGTTGGCTCTCTTGTGTGTGACCTCAATTTCCAAATCCAAAGGAGTAAGCTCTCCTTTCTTTCGTCTTGTGATCATGCACTAGTTCACCTACAAAAACCAACCAAGAACACACTTAATTCCATAACAAACATTTAAATAAAAGTTGCTTGACCTAGTATTCTCAACGCAAAGATCATTAACACTTAAAACTCTAAATAGTCCCCGGCAACGGCGCCAAAAAGTGATCACTACTTTCACTAGCAATTTATACCGCACTTTATCGGGTCAAATGTAGCATAAGTAACGAGTATCGAATCCACGAGGACTATAAAACGAGTTTCTAATGGAAATGAGGTTCATGCGCATTCCTACTATTCAAGCTCTTCGAATAAGGGGATTTTGGATTCATACAACTATAAAATAAGCAATTAAGGCTAAACGAGCAATTAAAACTCGAAATCAAGCACAAATGACAAATAAACGATCAAATAAACGATTTAAAGACAATTGAAGGAAAGGGTTGGTTCTAGGGATTTGCTTTGATTCTAGATGGCTTGAACTTCACTTTCTAAGTCATATAACCATATTTAATCATCTAAAAGATGAGCATTCACAAAGATAATCACTACCCTCTCTCGATAGATAGTAAAAGTGGATCAACTCGACGACTCTATCGGCTAAGACTCAAGACGACGAATCAACTCCCAAAAGTATAAGAATACAAGCTCTCATGCATGCATTTCTCACTTTCTAAGTCTCAAAAGCAATGCATGTTGTGATCATTGATTTCCATGAATGTAAAATCCTATTAAGCAATTCTACAAACACTTGGCATGCAAGAAAGATGATCAATAATTCCCACATGAAAACAAGATCCAACCCACAATCAAATAGATGAAGACAATTAGAAATAACAAGCTAAGATCAAATCCATCATCAAATCACACAAATCCCTCAAACCAACAAAGAAAACTTAGCTAGACATAATTGAAATTAACACAAAACAAGGGGAAAAAGAGTGCATAAATAAAATACTAGGAACCCAATGATTAAATCTTCAACAAGTCTTCAAAATCCAAGCTAATCTCTATTACAATCAATGAATAGAACCCTAAATAGCAAGTGTTTCAAATGGAAATTAGGGTAAGAGTGGAGGGCCCCCCGTTTTTGGGCTGCCATCTACTATATATAGGAGTAGAAAAGTGTTAATACATGTCAAAATCGCAAAAAGGGAGGAAAAACACGCTTATAGGGATATTCAGCAGAAATCGGCGGTCGGCGGGCAAAATCGGCGGTCGGCGGAAAAAACTCGGCGGTCCAGGCTGGACTGCCGGTCCGACCGCCGATTCGGCATTTCATCTTGGACTTCTAATACAGTGATTTTCGGCCCTCTACCCGGCGACCCGGCTCTGTTTTCCGGCGGTCCAACTCCAACCGCCGGTTTTGGTGCTTGGACCGCCGGTTTTTGCTGTAGAGCTCTGTTTCGTCCCGTTTTTTACTTTTTCGTTCCGTTTCTTCGTCCCCGCTCTTCTATATCCTTCCCTTCTTGACTTGGCATCCCGTTCAACCTACACACATGCGAAAACTCCACCAAAACGTGAGATCCATTCAAGATATTGAAAACAATATAAAACCGCTCACATTTAAAGGCAAAGTAACGCATTTTGTGCTATAAAAACGCCATAAGTTGCTACAAAATGGGCGTTTATCATTAGTTCGCCTGCAGCCGTATCGCCAAACCTCTATCCGCGGCCGTCGTTCCCCAAAAATTGCTCAAAGGTATTATGGACCTTATGTTGTGACTGAGAAGATCGTCGCCGTTTCTTATCGTCTGAATTTACCATCGGGGAGTCGTATCCACCCAGTTTTTCATGTCTCTAAACTGCGTCCCTTCTTGGGAATCACTTCGACAGCCGTTTGCTCCTTGCCGGAGGAATCTCTTGGATCAGAACCCATGCCGGAACCCCTCGCTATCTGTGGAGAGCGCAATATTCTAATGCCGTTAGGGACACAACAGCAAGTTTTGGTGCAGTGGAAGGGCGAACCACCTGAGTGTTCGACATAGGAAGCCAGAGAAAGTATTCAACGCGCTTTTCCAACCTTAAACCTTGAGGACAAGGTTTGTTTTGAAGACGAGGGAAGTGATACAACTCTTGGGCCAAGCTCAGAGAGAGCTGCAACAAAAGAAAGAGAAGCCCATATCGTGAAAGGCCCAATTGCAACTAGAAGGTCCGCTCGAGAGAAAAAGATTCCAGCTCGGTTGCAAGACTATGTGATGAAACGGCCATGAGGACAGCTGGCTCGTATCCACCCTCGTCCCCCCACCTTTTCTGTTGGTTTTTTGTGTTTTCTGCAAATGTAAGCCCTTGTGGTAGTACGAATTAAATAGAGAGCACTGTACAAGGTGGTTTAGGAATGAATGAAAATATCCTTTTTCCCTCTATCTTCCTTCTTTAAGCTGGAGTTTGGCTTGCTCAAAGTAGCCTCATTTTATTCTTTGCTATCAATATTCCTAACTTAATTTTAGCAGTATATATATACATCACATATAATGTTTTCGAAATGATACATCATATATAATTAATCATCTAGCAAAGAAAATTCCCCTAAAAAAGATAGCAAACAAAATTCCTAGTGAACCAGAACGTATGTATTGTAACATATTCAAATTTCTCCCATCCAAAATGGCACGTACAAATACTCATATAAATATATATTTCATCCTTTATTTCAATATCACCCCGTTGGAATAAATTAATAAAAATATAGTACTAGTATATAAATACGACGGATATATCAAGTTTGAATTATAGTTGCTCCTGCAACTGCAATAATCGACCTAACCTAAACTCGATGAAATTAAAATGGCCTTTTAAGATGCTTGAAATCCAAAGAATCAACACATTCAAGCCTACTCCTACACGCATTCATCCTCTTCAACAACTCACTGACTTTCTCCTTGGTCACCTCACTGCTACCAATCTGCAACACCAGCAGCAGCTTCTGAAACGCTCCCACTCCCACCGCCTCAACCACAACATTCTCCTCCTCCTCCTCCTCATCTACAACCACCTTCCACAAAATCGAAACCGAAAACTCCGTCGCCATGTCCGAAACCCGCAGCAGCTTCTTCACCAAAACCGGTATCATCAGACCATTCTCTCTCGCCCTCTCTCTCACCTCACCATAGCTGCAAATCCCATCCAATACCCCTAATGCTTTCTCACACATACTCCTCTCCGAATCCACCGCCATTTCCACAAGCATTTCTACTAATCCCATTTCCGATAATCTCATCGCTATCGTCGGCCCTTCATGAGATTCATCGTACGGTTGTACTAAATGATAGATTGCTAGTAAAGAAGCTTTTGTGGTTGTAGGGCAAATCGGCTCTTTGATTAACTTCATTAATGCTTCTAGAACCCCCTCGATCCTAGCCACGTCATCAACCTTATCTTGATCGAACGACAAAACTGATTTCAGCGCTAACACTGCATTTCTTCTTCCCGATAAATTCCCAAACCTCATAAACCACACGATCTTCTGCAGCGACGGCGAAAGATTGCGGCTCGTCTCCTCGTCGAGAAGCGGCGTCAACGTCATCAAAGCCGACAAGATTTCTGCTAGAACGTCTGCATGAGAGAAGGCTCCGAAGGCGGCGGAGAGAACCCTAGTAGCTCCGTTGGAGACGAAGCATCTTTTATTCCTGTCGCTCTCTTTGGCTGATTCCTTCATCTTCGCCGCCAATTCGCGGCACCTGTCTCCGTCGTTACGCTGTATGGCATCTTCGATTCTTGCGGAAATCTCAGAGACCTCGTAGGAAGTAATGGGGATTCTGGGAGTGGGAATCCTCTCGACGCCGGAGGAGCGATTGTCGACGCACCAATCTTGCATGATTTTGCGAATGGCGTGGTTGGGGATGGGGTCGAGGTTGGTCAAGAGCTGGTTGGTGACGGGGCAAGTTTTGTTGCCGGATTCGATCCACGTTTCGATGTTGTGACGATCGTAGGTTGTGCCGGTGGACAATGTGACCGGATCTTTCATGAGTTGGAGCGAGATCGGACAGAGGAAATGATTGGGAATGGTGAGCTCCGGCCCGCCGGAGTTCTGATTCTTTGCAGCGCGGCGCGCGGCTCGTCGCCTTCGCCATGAAGTCATCATGGTTTCGAATAAAGGAAATTCGATCGTCTGTGTGTCTGTGTTGAAAATTAGAAATTTAGTAGTTGATTTATTTATTGGGTCATGGAGTGTCCAATTAAGGTTATGAAATTGTGAGGGGTGTATGTATATGATATGATCATTGATCAACTCAAACACGCATATATATATGTATGTATATGCAAGTGTTGAGACCCGGTCGAAACGCGGCTCAACTTTCAAAAATTTGAATAGTTAATTACTTTAATTATTTATTTATAAAAATGAATTAGAAACCGTCAACACAGGTTTATCGTGTAGAGTACGAGGAAACGTTTATACAACTAAATAATTAGAGAGAGTTTGAATATGGAATATTGACTTTACTTGAGTTAGGAGGGGGGGCTTTGGATTGGATTGGATTGGGTAAAACCGGAAGAAGCCGTGAGAACTGGATTGAGAAGCATGTGATTTGAAAGTTTGAATGGGAAAAGGACCAATAAATAAATTAGTCAAAGTTGGACCGGAAGTGGTCAATGAGCCGGTGGACCGACTGGAGAGTCGGAGACGGAAATAAACCACCATTTCATTTCATTTTCATTATAGGAGCAGACATTCAATTTATTTGATTAAGTAGGAGAAATGGGATATTAGCAATGGTATAAATAAAAGTACTAAATTATAGCAACAATTTTAAAACATATAAAATCTAACAATTGTATACTATTTTACTCTTTTAATTTGTTTCCTCCTTTTTCTATTATTATCATTTATTTTATGATTAATAGGTTGGAAGTTATCTTTGACTTTCTACATTTTACCTAATTTATCCTGTAAACTAAGTTTTATGTGATTTAACATAGTGATTGTTACTCGAGAGGGAAAATGCTTTCCTGTAAACTAAGTTTTATGTGATTTAACATAAAGTATGGTGCTTATTAGTAACTGAAATTATGTTTAAAAATATGATATCACATGGGTTACGTGTTGATTCTTGTTTAGATCTCGTATGTAATTCAACATTTAAAATTATTTGATTTTATACATGAAGATCAATATTATGTGATTTCGCATATAGAATTATGTGATTTCACATATGTAGTCATCTTACTTCAAATCTAGACTTATGTGATGTTGTAGAAACCCGAAAATTCGAGCTTAAAAATTTCGTTTTAAGTATATAAAAATTTAATTAGAATTAATTGGATAATAGAACGGTCACTTATTCCCGACAAATTTTATACGTCTAAATCATAAAAAAAAAATTCAGACGTCATATGCATTGCATAGGACGAGCATTCATTTTTATTATTCGAGTGAAATATGTCGATATTATTATTGCCTATGCAATAATGTGATTAATTAGAAATAATTAATAAAAAGATAAATTATATATATATATAATATATAATTATGAAGCGTTTGTTTATTTAATTTTGTAAAAGAGTTAATTTATAGAATAATATGAATATTGGTTTCGTTAAGACCGAAATAATTAGTTCTACGTATATGCTCGATCGAAACTTTGATCGGATGAATGAATATCGTATTATGAAACGAAAATTGAAATACTATATAAAAGGAAATTATATAATATAATATATATATATATATATATATATATATATATATTAAATAGGTAATTGAATGTGTGTGCGTGAGGGGTGTGTGTACGCGTGAGTACGTGTGTGCGTATGTTTTGTGATTAGTTAGGATAAGTTTAACTTATTACCTAATTAAAATAAATAGGAAAATTAAGTAAATAGGGATTGGGGAAAAGGGGAATAACAATAGAGAGTAAATAGAATTAGAAGGAAAAAGATTTGGGAGAATAACGTGTTGTCACAAAAGAAAATACGATCTTCTCTTTTCTCCTTCTCCAACGCAGCCGCTCAAATAAGCCAGTAGATGGAGATTAGGGGTAATCATCTTGTAACCTATGCTATTCACTCCTATGTCTTCTCCTCATCAATAAGGATCTGCTTCTCCACCATTCCTTCCATCACCAATCTTTATTCAAGCAGAAACACAAAGAAAACTCTAACCCCCAAAACCACCACCATCTATAACCGCCGCCGCCGGCCACCATCGGAGGAGAGGAGGTGACCAGAATCTCGTGAGGAAGAGGGCCAAGAGTTGGGAAGTAGGCTGGGAGAGGAGGAAACGTGAGAGAGAAGGAGGAGAAGGAAACTAGGTATAAATCTTCATCTAGTTCTTTTGCTTTTCCTTCTTTTATGAACAAGTTAGGTTAGTAATGAATGGTTATAAGGGCTGTAAATCTATGTTAAAATGATGCTAATCACGTTTTTATGAGTTGTGAGGGTGTTCCATGTGTTAGAATCTAGGTTATGAATATGTTTGTATGAAAAAGATGTTTGGCAGTTCGTAGGGCTGCACATGTATGTTAATGAACGAGTCATATCTACCAATATACTCCATGAAAATGTGTGAAATCACCTTCAAATGAAAGCCTGGTATGTTGGCTACAATTTATGTGAAAATAAGCCCTCGATTTCAAGTATAAAGGTGTCAAAACATTTGAGTTTGTAACTTGCTCGAATCTGTCAAAAAACTGACTAAGTGTGAAAGACATGTTAATATCTTAAAAACGGCTAATATATTGATAACATGGCTTGTTGGAGTGTGTTCTAGACTTCTTATGGTTTCTAAAATGATAAGACTCACTGTCATAGGATGAGTTTTCGATTTTAAAATGATTTTACGGTGAACAGCTATGTGCTGCAAATTTGCAGAAGTATGATAATATGTGTTACGTTATGATGTTTATACTTAAACGGTTTGGGATGATTATAGATGTGTTGCATATGTGAAAAACATGATGGAATATGATTAGTTATGTGTTTGATGATGATCTCATGAGCTTTGAATGTGGTAAATGGATTCATGATGGTGTGAAGATAAAAATTAAGATTATGCTTGAAAACTTGATTAGTTAATGTGCCACCTTATAAGAACCGAATTATTTAGGATATTTGAAGGCATGAAATCAGTGTTTTGCTATTGGATTATGAATATAGAAGTCCTATAGTATTTATGATTTTAATATCATGATTTTCTTATGAATATAAGAACCATCAAAAGATTTTATAAGAAAATTCAGTGACAAATTTCAGCTTTTGTATAGATGTTGGAAAATCGGTTGTGAAATCTTTAATATAAAGAATTTGGATGAATGGATTTTTGTATATGAAAATAGACTTATTGAGGTTTCTGGAATGATAAGAAAATCATAATTTGAATAAGAACTCAAGCCTAGGTGAATTAGTCTTATAGACCCTTGTGCAGTCCAAATTTAAGAACTCCAGATTTTGTCATAAAGTATGGATTAAGTTGGAAAGCTTATGTGTGTGATAGTTCGATGTTAGTATTGTTAAAATAAAGTTTAAGATGTTAATTTTGTTCAGTTAAAATTTCAAGTCCATAGTAAGTGTCTAACTATTTTAATAAAATCGTGTATGCGTACACTGCTGTTAAGGACAGAAATTTCGAATTTGGGCTTGAGTATGTACACTTAATTAATTTCAGTTGGGCTTGTAATAAAAAGGATTTGGACTTGTAATTTAAATCCGAGTGGGCATAATAATTGATAGGTTGGGCTCATTCATTTATTTATTATACTTGTATGATAATAAAATGTTTGGGCTTATGTGATTGGACTTAATCTTGTATTGGATTAATTAATCATAATAGTCCAATATGACTTATTTATGTGTGATATGGACCTTTAGTCCATATCTATTTGAGATTTAATGTTAAGTCCAATTTATATTATATGGTTGATAATTGTCTTATTATATGATTAATGTTTATTATTATTTTATGATTAATTGTTCATTATTTATTATTAAATAATTAATTCTTTAATAATTAATTAATGCCTTAAATTAATTATTTATGTATTTATTAATTAATCATATATCTTTAATAATTAATTATTAATTAATTAATTATATGTCTTTAATAATTAATTATATCCTTTTTGTATAATTAATTAATTCTTTATTAATTAATTATATATTAATTAATTATATGTCCTTAAGTAATTAATTGATTCTTAATTAATAAATTAAAATGATCTAAGTCAATTAAATAATTGTTATATATTCAATAGTCAAGTATGAATGTATTACATGTCTTAAAGTATGATCTTATGACATGAGATATGTAATTACTTAAGAACGCATGCATATGGTAGGATACGATGTAAAGCATATAGTATGCATAAGACATTTAGGTGACTCATATGACATAACATGCATGATATACATGTTATAACTCGGGAATAAGTTTGACCTAGGATGCTAAGACCTTAGACAACTTTATGCTCGTGAACCTAAGTGTTTAAGACAACTCTTGTAGGACCGAGCAACTTTTTTAATTCCAAGGACTAGTCAAGAAAACCTGAACCAAGGTGGGTTTCTATTTTCAAACTGTGAGATTACAAACTCCCACTGAGGTAACTTTAGGGTTATTAAACCCAATGCTTTCAAAGTGTGATATGCATGCTAAATGTTTTATGCTCAATTGCTTGTGGTTTACCTATGTTGAAAGTTTTATAATACGATCGGCCTTGTGCTCCTGTGGGATTACAAACTCCCACTGAGGTAGCTTTAGGGTTATTAAACCCAATGCTTTCAAAGTGTGATATGCATGCTAAATGTTTTATGCTCAATTGCTTGTGGTTTACCTATGTTGAAAGTTTTATAATACGATCGGCCTTGTGCTCCGTACAAGCCAAGGTAGTGTACACATGAAGTTATGACGGTTCGGTTGGAGGGAGTGGCTCCCCTCTAATTGAACCGGGTGGTAACCCAAGAATGTGAGATGCTCTATGGTTCGAACCGTTAACTGTTTAAAAAAAAAAACTTATGTGAAGGATATTTTTACCAAAGTAACCCCCTTCCATAAGAATGAAGCATGCTATATCTTTTGAAAATTTGTTATCAAAATGGGGCACGGAATCTATTGAGTGCTTTTGTACTCAGCCCCCTGTATTGTTTTTCCTAATGCAGGTTGATCAATGTGGAGGCGAAGGAAGGGGATGTCGATGTCGCTATTGTCCGTTTGTTCATTTTCAAATACTTGTCGTGTCGGTCATTACGACCATGGTTGTGTCTTCAATAAGGCTTATGCCACCAAACTCATGTTACCTCTTAGTTCTAATCATCTACTTATAGATGGTTATCTTTTGAAATGCTTCCGCAGTGCGGGGCCGGTGTCATCATACATCGACCCCAGTTATGTTATGCTAGGGCATCGATTTTGAACAATTACCCACCTTTCCTTTATTATCCCAAACACTTGTCATTTCGATTTTCAATAAATAACTATTTGTTATCATTTATGAATCATGATTATATGGTTTCACCCTACCCACTGCGTGGCGGCTTGGACGGATCCGCATAGGCCGGGTCGCGGGTCGCCACAGATGTGGGGAATATATGGAATCATATTTAATATACGGTGCGCCATTTTTTTGTGTTTCTGAATTGACTTCGTGATATATATATTATTTAACATTATTACGCATGTGATTTTTACTATTTGTGTAATTGTTGAATGATATAAAGATTTATGTGATTTCACATTGTTAAATATTATTCAGTATTACATGAAGATCAATATTATGTGATTTCACATTTACAATTATGTGATTTCACATATGTAGTCGTCTTATTCCAAATATAGACTCATGTGATGTGGGGAATATATGGAATCATATTTAATATATGGTGCACGATTTTTTAGTATTTTTGAATTGACTTCGTGATAAATATATTATTTAACATTATTACACATGTGATTTTTACTATTTGTGTAATTGTTGAATGATATAAAGATTTATGTGATTTCACTTTGTTAAATATTATTCAGTATTACATGTAGATCAATATTATGTGATTCTACATTTAAATTTATGTGATTTCACATGTACAGTCATGTTAATACGAAGTCACATAATTTTATATGTGAAATCCTTACATTTGTTATATGAAATCTCACAAAATACCTCATTTTTTATACAAAAGAACATCCAATTTGTTGAATAATATTAAATCATATAATTTAATATGTTAATTAATATATTAGCATATGAAATCACATAATTTTCTTGGTATTAAAGATTTAAGTTTATAACCTTAAAATTAATACGAAGTCACATAATTTTATATGTGAAATCATATAAAAGTATATTTATTAACATATTAAATTATATGAAATCACATAACATTTCTTGGAATTCTAGTTTACAACTTTAGAATTAATACGAATTATATAATTTTATATGTGAAATCATATAAAAGTATATAGTACTATTTATTAACATATTAACATATATGAAATCAAATTACATTGAATCCATTCAAAAAGCCCTACATCCCTCCGCTAGAATTTATGGAGGTTAATTAGAATTTTTTATCTGACGAAATCTTGTATGTTTGCAAAATGAAAGAAAATTACAGGAATAAGTTTGTAATTAATTTCTTGCTAAACAAGAATATAATGACATGAGTGGTGGAGAGTCCGGAGACGACAACTACAACCTGGTTTACTTAATTTCTTAGGAATTGGGGTGTCAGAAAAAGATGACGAATAAAAACGGTGTAGGTGAAAAAAGGTTAACAAGAAATAATATTAATAAATTTTATAATTAAGGATAAAAATGACCTAAAGTGCTAGATTTTGTATGTTTTAAAATAGGTGCTAGAATTTGTATAAAAAATGTCTTAAATTGCTAATTTCATGGAATTTCCCTTTGATTAATACTATATCTATATATATATATATATATTAATTTCATCAATTTGATGGCAACTAGTTGGTATTTGTAAATTGCTCTAAAAATCTTATGTTTGCCTCTACTAAATATAAAACTAGATTGATATAAACTTCGACGAACAAATTTGGTCAGATCTTCCACTACTATAAAAACCGGTCGCATTGTATGGGTATCAAATCATATCATGATTTATTTAATTATAAAATCATTTTCACTTTATTATGATTCCTATAATATTTCCAATAGTTTGTTAATGTTGGCAATTTATTCGATCGAAATATACAATAGAATGGACAACAGACTAGTAATTACTTGTAGAAACTCTTTCCAACCATGAAATAATAGCTCACACTTCTGATAGACACAGACACAGGAATTAAGAAAGTGGGTTGACTTAGTTAGTAGGATGTAAATGTGAGTAGAATAAGGTTCCACTAGTAACTAGTCGTGAGCGAATAAAGTTAAAAATAAGTGAAATGTAGTGTCTATTTCTACTAATAAGGTGAACAAATTTTTCATGGACATCCATAAATAACGAAGTGAAATACTATTTTATGGATGGAGAGAATATTAAGGTGGTGTTTGCCGTCAATATTTGTAAAGAATTAATATTACAATGGCACTGCATTTATAAGTGACTATATAAATTTTTGTTTTTTAATTTCAAAACACTTGTATACATGATTTCAACTTTCAATATAACTGGTTTGATTGATCAATAATCAGTACATTTACCATAGGTTACGATTGTCGAAGAAACCAATGGCATGTTAAATGTGTGGCAAAATATTCGATATGAATATGCGTAGACACGAAACTAACGCGGACGCTAATTAAAATCAGTTCAAGACTTTGTACTTTTTGGTTGTGAAATAAATTTCTAATACTAAACCGTGTTTGGCAAATTTTGCTTGGACCCCATCACCACCCCTCAGTTCCTTGGCTGCGTTATTACTACATTTCTGCTAGCAAATATTTTATAAGAAAATTGACTCAATTTAATGCAATAGAAGGTTTTTTTTTTTTTTTTTTCTAGTAATACAATATAGTTTAAGATTTTCTTATATCAGATATATACAATAAGAGCACAACAAACAAATAAATAAATATTAGTATATATCATATACCCTTACATTAAAATTATTTTAAGGATATAATAGGCACAACCAAATTATGCAAAATAAGACTACTTCGTAATGGGTATAGATAGATATTGATAAATGTCCATTCATGATTTCAAACACTTAATTCCAAACTTTATTCTTCTTTATTGTTTGATAAACCGTCAAAACATATAACTTACACTGATCTTCCGTTATACTTTAACGCAATAGTTTATGAAAAATCACATGAAAAGGAAAAATGTAACATTAATGAAGAAAAAACATTACAGCTTAACGACAACTCCCCCTGTTGTTTTTTAGGGTTATAGTGCAAATGTACGGTACCCCTATCGTATTACAGAGAAGTGCAAATATACCCTAAAAAAAACGTTAGGTGTTGTTATAGTACAAATGTACCCCTATCTTTTATTGTCAAAGAAAAATCACAAATATACCCTCAAAGCACTTATGTGTACTATTGTGATTTTTCTTTTATTTGTTAATGAGTGTGTCATATCATACTTCAAAATTTAAGAGTAAAATAATGTCATTTTTCCTATTTAACCCTTCGTTAATGCTTTTTTAATTTGGTAATTAGTTGTATGTGTACATTTATGATGAAAATAATAAGATTATATAGGTAAATTTCTTTTGATTGTGGAGGACACTTATAGAAAAACAGAGGAGAGCAGTATCTATTGCTCTGAAATTTGAGGAAACAGAAACATTCATCAATGTAAGTAAACAGATCTGTAATACTCATGACAAAAAGTGCACAGAAGAAATGAGAAAAAATAATTTTCATTTAATAACCTATAATTAGTACATCTTTCTTGTAAGAGCAAAATTATGCTCAACAACACCAACAAATAATTTACAGTAAGAAACCTCTTCGTGTTAATGATCTTGAGAACAAGCCAAGTATAAGCTCCTTCCAGTAAGAAACCTCTTTAATTGTGATGTGCTTAAAAGTTCAACCTTCAAAACCACGCTCGTATATAAAGTGCGTTACAAAAACGAGATATCATATACGAGAGTGTTTGCAGCATGAAAAGAGGAAGAGGCCGTTGAAGTTACATCTTGCGCCAACGTTGATTACCTCTTGGAGTCACAGTTGTTGAACTCATGCTTGCAGTTCTTAAGAGTCTGCGGAATTCTGATAAGCTTATCTTACCGTCTTTGTCAATATCTGCTTCCTCCAAAAGCATATCTATCGAACCTCTCAAACCTGTGTGCTGTCGTATACAAACACGAAAACAGGAACGAGTGTTACTAAATGCTGTAAAATAGCAAGGATCAACATTCTGCACCTAGATATAGATACTTCTCCTTAATATTCTTTAAACTGAATCCATTCAAACATATCAATCTAAATGCAATTCTCTAATCAACTAGTGAATCTCAATTAATGAGGCACGTCAACTAACCATTTTTATTTCATCTGGTGTTATAAATCCATCTTTGTCAACATCAAATTTTTCAAAAGCAGCTTTTGACCTTTGCTGCCATTTTTCTGAATTGTGTTCCTCCAGCTGATGGACATGAACCGTTGCAGCAACAAACTCAGAGAAATCTACTAGCCCATCAGTATTACTATCAATCTGCTCAAATAAAAAATTTAATCAGTACTCCAAACTAAGTAGGAACTCAAAACACCAGTACAAGAAAATTTCAAGAACAAACATACCGCTTGAAGAATTTCAAGAACGCGTGATTCTTTCAACTTCCAAGGAAGATCCTTCGCCAAGGCCTATGGATTGCGGTAACAAGTAAAAAGAATCTTGTTCAGAAGACTCGTAACATAAAAAAGAAAAAAAATGAATTTCAACATCACTTGGAACATAAAATAACTATACGCCAATTTAATCCTCAGAGAATTACTAAAGCCAAACCAACCTGTCTCATTTCTTCAAGACTGATGGCCCCACTTTTATCCACATCAATTGCATCGAACTGATCTCGTAAATCAGCCAGCTCTTCCTTATCAATCGTGCCAGCCAATGCCTGAGTAATGAAGTATTCAGAATGAAGTAGTCGGAATGATCAACAGACACTAAAAAAGTTTCTATAGGTACAAATACCAATTTACCCGAAGTGCAAACTGCTTCAATCTGCTGTATGTCACGAAGCGTCGCATGTTGGATAGAACGGATATATCTAGTGGAATATCAGAAGCTTCGCCTCCTTCTCGAACCCATGGATGAGCTGGACAAGTTTGAAAAATGAGTTTACCAACCGACAATGGATATGATATCAACAGTGGAGAACTCAATATTAACAAGAAAATTTCTTTTATTTTGGCCACAACCAATATTAACAGGAAAGATTTTGATCAAGCTAATCAATTATACAGCAGAGATACTTTTATAACTTAATCCAATCCCTAATTATAACACAAAAAACGAGTATTAGTTACACAAGAATCAGCAGGACATACATAAAGCTTGGGCTGCAGTAAGTCTCGCATGAGGATCTTTCACTAGCAACTTCCTCACAAAATCTTTAGCGGCATCACTTATGCTTGGCCATGGTTTTCGTCGAAAATCAGGCTTATTTCTGAGAACCTATAAACATCAAACAACCATATGTTTAACCTCATGCCAAAAGAAGACAAACATATGTATCATCAGATTCAATAAGACAATCATCTACTTATGATTATTACTGAGACCCACAGAAAATCATATAGTATAATAACAGATTATTAACAGAATGAAGTTAGTAGGGTATCCAACCTCCTTAAATATGCCATCCTCAGTTTTATCCCAGAAGGGTCGACGGCCACAAAGCAAAATATAAGTAATCACACCTATGCTCCACACATCCGATTCTGGGCCTGACCTCCGCTTCAATACCTCCGGAGCAACATAATATGCACTCCCAACAATGTCGTGAAACTTCTTTCCTACATTAACAATTTAATAAGTTAATTAATTAATAAGAAATTCGAAGAGCTTCAAGTGACTGAGGCACCCTCTCAATGTTAGATGAATACAAGCTGCCTAGTATATGGCAACACCCAAACGATGCTCAGATAATAACCCATTATAATTAGTATATGTATGAAGTAAACGGATATGTTCGTGCACCTAGACATAGTGACCAAAGTGATCTTGCCGCTGACAAATATTCCCCTGTGACGCACATGCTCTAAATAAGAAAGAACAGAAAGGATAAAATCTGATTACCTGGTCTTATGAAGTCTGAAAGTCCAAAATCTGTAGCTTTCAGTGATGAATCTTCTTTTGCCGACTTAAACAAAAAGTTCTGGAGAGAAGTACACATCAGAAAACCAAGCAATATAGTAAGTACATTACTAACATTAAGTTATTTTCACATACCTCGGGCTTCAGATCGCGGTGTACCAAACCATGTAAATGGCATTCCGCTGCAACTTTCAGCATCTGCCTTACAACAATTGCTGCATCTTTCTCTGCATAACGGTTATCTTTTCTGTTAAAGAGAATCGGAGTTGAGTCTTAGAATAATGCTTTTGCCAAGATATAACTGCATCCATACAACTCATATAAGATTAACTTCGGATTTGGATGTGCTTACTTAGATAATATCCGGTCTAGTAGTTCTCCACCCTCACATAACCTGAATATGCAATCGGACATTATTTTTAGTAACGACGGAAAAACAGTTTTGGTAACAATCAAGGTATTAAGCAAAACTTACTCCATCACTATATATACATGTGAATCATCATCGAAAGCATTATAGAACTGAACCACATTCTCATGTCCCGCCAATTCTTTCAATATCTCGACTTCTCTCTTGACATCCTCAACAGCAATCGGGAGAACCATCTGACATGATTTATAGTTATTGGTACAAACTCATCAGTAAAATCTAATATCCGAGCAAAGACTTGAAGGAGGAGAGTAAAATGTTTAAGAGTAAGAACAAAAGAATCCTAAAAGCATGAATCATTCAGGAAAAGAAATCTCTCAATTATGGCATGCTGAAGATACAAATGCTGACAAAATTCTCAATATGTTCAAGCTATATTGCATGATCTAATCACGTAGATTCGAGGGGCCACTACACCCTATGGAGAAAGATTGACTAATATAATAAACTTTCCACTCCGAAATTGATCGAAGTCAATACCATATTACCATAAACAATTGATCACGTAAACAGCCAAATATTAGTTGTAAATAATAATTTGAAAAATGGGGGGAAAATGTCACCTTGTTCTTTTCTATTCTCTTGACAGCAACACGATTTCCATTGTGATTATCAACTGCAACATACGTATAACCAAATTGGCCATGGCCCAACAGTTTCCCGATGGTATACCTCGCCCCAAAATCCTTCTCGTAACCAAATTCGGTTCTTTTCCCACAAGGGATCGCCGCTTGCCTTCTTGAGATATTCTTCACATTCACCGGTGAATGCCTCTTGTTTTGTTGATTACCCTTCGCTTTATGACGGGAGCCCTCTTGTTTTCTCGAGATAAACGCCGGACATATCTTTGCGGCGGCGGGCTTCGCACGGTGGGTGTCGACGGCGGTTGCGGTTGCGGTGGCGGGACGGGCGGTATTGGTGGAACCGCTCTCCTTCGGGGTGGAGCTACAGATACCCATCTCGGCACAGCTGAAGATTTCTTCTTCTTTTTGTGGAAATGAAACAAGAATTGAACGATCGAAGAGCAGCTAAATTGTGTGAATGGAAACGGGAGAAGAGATAGTAATACGAATGTGGAAATGATGAAATAACATGAAGTTTCAGAGAGCGGAGGAAGAAGGGAGGAAGGAGAAGGAGGAGGTGGTGGCCATGGTCAAAGAGGCTTGCGGTAAAAGAGAGGACGAAGAAATTCTCCTTCTCCACTTCTTTTCTTCCTAGTAATTTCTTTTTCTTCATTGTCTTAAATTTTGTTTTCAGGGTTGTCTTATTAAATTTTACTATTTTGCTTACCATCAAAAAAACAAAATTACTACTACTAGTATTTTGGTTTTGACTTGACTTGAACATTATTGAAAATTATCCACCGTACATCCGCTGAATAAATTTTACTACACTATGATATAATCGACTAATATTATGTTTCATTCCACGTTGTCGTATTAATTTGAATACTTTCTCTCACATTTAAAAAATAATAATAATAATAATCTCACATGTGCAATAATTAATCTATCTAATAATAGTATTGTTTACTAGTTCAGTATTAATCAGCACATCTTTAGATCTACAGTTATAATATTTATTATATGAGTAATGACATTCGGCCACACTGTGGCCAGCCACGCGTGTAAAAAAAAGAAAAGTTGACTGTAAAAATGAAAATAATCACATTTTCGCCTTAAAATTTATGCTTCCCAATTAAAGTATATTTCCATTTTCAAAACCTATATTACCATTTTTAGTTTGTATAATCGACCACAGTGTGGCCGAATATCATTACCCTATTTATTATATGGTTGCTTAGACTGCATCAATTATATCTTATTGAATTAAATATTATCATCCATTCATTAGACACGCACACATATGCATACACAACTGATTTATAAATAATTCAATATGAGCAGAATGTCCGTGCAGTTTTTGTCCAATAATTTACTAGATTGGGAAAAGCATCGTAAACAACCCTACCGTGTGGATCATAATTGCTTTTATACTGCTTACTTCTAAGGAAAAAATTAGAGCTACCCACATCCGGACGTATAAGAAGTAAGAACAAATAACCCCTTCCGTCTAACGGCTCTGTTAAGAAAATGATCAATAAATCGTGAAGTAATCAATTCCACCAATCAAAACAATAACAAGCTAGAACCCTAAACTACACAATTGCATGAAGAATGGAAAAATGACACAAGATGTAACGTGGTTCAGATCCAGAATAGATCCTACATCCACGGGCAGAAATCAGTCGATATTCTATTACTTCTTAGTGCAAGAATGCACACAACAATAAGATTACAAGAACTCTTGAAGAATCGAAATGAAACACCTCTCAAACCTTCAACAATGGCTGCTTCTTTAACTCTATCTCTTCTTAGCTCTCTATTGTATAAACCTCACTCTAAAACTCTATTCTCTGAGTAATGTATGAATCAACATGTGATAACTATTGGTACAAGATATATTAAGCTATAAGATAACAAACTTTCATAGCTGCCAACCTCTTTAGCTCCAAAAACGGTTATGATGAGCTCTCACTCTCCAACTTGATCCCCAAACTATAAGTTTATTGCTGAGAAGTCCTTCATCTTTGCTTATATATCCATGCAGTCACACTTTCACAATTCTCCACCTTGACTAGGGGTGAGCATTCGGTTATTCGGTCGCCGAACTGAACCGAATTGCAAAAATCAATTTAAAACCGAATTATATACTCCCTCCGTCCATGAATCATATACCCATTTATGGTTCAGCACGGAGTTTAAGAAAGCTGAAAAAGTAATTTTGAGTGGGGTAAAAGTTAGAATGTAGGGGTAGTGTTGATCTTTTGTTTACTTTTGCTAATCTTTGTAGCTTTTTTTATTGTTTAAATTGTTTGAGTGGAATTCATTCAATTTCATTTCTTTAATTAAATTTCTACTTTCATTTCATTTCCTTATTCATCATTTATTTCCTGGACAAGATGAAATTCATCATTTATTCATGTCTTATTTCCTGTACAAATTAAAATCAGCTTTATTCCCATTTATTTCCTGTACAGCATTAATCATTCTTTATTCATTTGTTGCTGAACGTGTGAGAGATTGAGAGAGGGTGAAATCCAAACAGACATTAAATTTAAAGAACATATATCAATGCACAGTTTTAGAGGGAAAAATTAACTTTTCATTGCATTTTGGAGCCAAATTCAGCAAAATTACTTACAAAAACAGGAATCTAAACACCCAAGCCAGAGCAGTCAATCTTTTAGTTTTTCTATTTGGATTTGCCCCTCGCCGTGATTCAACGAGAATGGATAAGAGGCTCTTTATTTGAAAATATCGAACGAAAAAATGGAATTCAAAATAATAATTCAAAAAGAGTTTCCTTTTTGAATGAAGTTACACGATCCAGTTCGTTTATTCTCGCAACTTGGTGGATAGGAATTCCGTGATGCCGAAGGAATATCACTCACGATATGGCTGCTACCTATTTAACTTCCCGCGTTGCTACTGAAGCTCCTTGTTCTTTTAGTAAAGATAGCGGAAATGTATGCTTAACTCAATTAATTCAATCCTTTGCTTCTTTTGTTTATAGCTTACGATGGTTATAGCTTTATTAGGTATAGTAGCAGCTTTAGTTATAGGTGCTGGAGCCGCTCAATAGCTTTATCTGGAGCAGCTATAGCAGCATTAGGAGCAGTGTCTACCTCTTGTCTTTCTCTTACCAGAGATGTACGGGAAATATCCCCCAAATGAGCTCCCTTGTTCCCCTCTTTGTTGCTTGTTTTAGAGCCTTTTTTGGCCATAGGGATGTTGAAGATGTGTGATGTATATATTAAAGTCACTATTTTATCATATCAATCCTAGAAGTCAGATCTTCAGATCTTTAGTTGCCAACCCCTGCGAGTGCCGATCCAGGGAAGTCGGATGAAGTCGAAAAGAGGATTCCTCACTTCTTTCTCTCATTCAAAACCGTGCATGAGACTTTCATCTCACACGGCTCCTACAATCCCACTTCAAACTCAGGGATCCCGACGCCTTTCTTCCACTTCCATTTGACGTATCTCATTGTGGCTAGTCTTCAAAACAAAAGGCTTAGATTCGTTGGGCGCTACTGAAAGATCATCAAACCATCACCCATTAATACAACACCAACATTATTTGATTCCAAATTCAGAGCAATACCTATTGTACCTTCTTCAAATTCGACTAATTCACCCGCCATTACTTCATCAAGACCATGAATACGAGCAATACCGTCCCCTACTTGAAGTACGACTAGATCAACGCCTTATTTCTTCAAGAGAAACTCCCATCGAAGTTCACTATGAATTTTTAGGCAATTATTATGAGATTTATAGACACTATCTAATAGTAAGAAGTATAAAAAAAGAAATTCTTTTTCTATACATTCGAACCACTGTTGGTCATATTTCTCTTTATCGAGAAATTGAAGAAGCCATACAGGGGTTTTCTCAGGCCTGTTCATATGATATGGTATCTAACTACTATCTGCTTTCTATCAACCAGCCCTCCTTGTCTACACTTGAGCATGATTTCACTCTTCTACGGGCTTCGTTCAATTGTAGCTAACCACCTGCAGCTAAACAAGTGTAGCCAAACGAGCTTTCCCCTCCCGATCTGGGGAGGGGCGAGTGAGGCGGCTAGTGTAGGCGAACGGAGGGCTCCTTGGACTGGAGGAGCACTCATGCAGCCGGCTAAGCCTGCAGCTAACAAGCGAGGATGTCACCGAGCGATCTGCAGCTCTTAATAAAAAATTATGGAAGTCAGCTAAGCCTGCAGCTAACAAGGGAGGCATCCGACCGATCGCTACTGATTGAGGTCCTCAGCTCTCTCTTCGGGGTACTTCCCTGTCTGAGATATCAGAAGTCTCTTATCTGACAACGGATCAAGACACCACTGACTAGGTAGTTATCCGTGAGCTACTGTACTGATGTACTAGATGGCTGCATCCATATGTCTTATCTTTGCTTACTCTTTCCTCATTTCATACAGGTGAAACAAGAGTAGAAATAAATAACGAAGGCCTTACCTAGCTCAATACAAGATATAAAGAATCAATGTAACTACTTACAATCAGTAAAGCGAACTAGTATACTGATTTTCTATACAGAAGAATAATTATTAACATATAATTCTTATAATTAAATGGCATCGAATTCCACGGCACCGCCGCAAAATCGAGGAAGGGAAAAGCGAGTTAGTAGCTTTTCCATATAGGCAAGTAGTGGCTCGTCCTTCGCTCTTGTTCTTTGGGAAAGAAGAAGGAGAGAAAGTTGAGATACTATAAACAGAGACAGACCGATAGAGCAAGAGCTCTCACCGGAACTAACTCTTTGTTAAAGAAGCTAAAGCGGAACAAGTGCAGCTGCCTACAAGTAGCGAATCAAGTCCGGCTTGGGGGGGTGGAATCTTTCTATTCCAAACCTATTTTGTACTGAGTTATTTGACATAAATAAAAGAGGGAAGGTTTTTGGAATAATAATAGGTATCTTTATTACACTGTTTTTACCCTTTTCTATTTGTTTTTTTAATTCTTTTAAAATGGGTTTAAAAAAAGAAGGACGTTTTCGCTCTCCTTCCAGTACGCCAACACCTTCCGTTACTCCCTCTTTGTTTCCTCCGTTAGCCGCCCGTTTTCATTTCGTGGAAGTCCCCGGCAGAGGAAAGGGTTGTAGGTGATGGTGCGTTCTGCTTCTTATCTAGAGAGGGGCGCTGAAATCCTTTCTATTGGTTCGTGCGCGGCATCTATATCAAATAGGAATTGTCTTTATATGATTTCCAACGAAATCAGAGAAAAAGTGGATTGGAAAGAATACACCGAAAAATTTTAAACAAACAGAAGTCGCTGCTTGGCAGGAGTGGCAACCGTAGTTTTTTATTAGGCTCGGGACTAAAAGAATGGTTGGGACAACAAACATCCATCTCGTTCGTACTTTGGATACCAATATAACCATCGCCTAAGCTCTGAAATCTTACACAGAGAAGCTACAGATGAGGAAGATGCCGACCAATAAGGCATCACCTCTAGGGCTACCAGTTCTTCCCTGCTGTTGCTATGCCGGAATAAAAAGGATGCCACTCTCTTACTCTATTTCTTCCTAAACTCAGGACTCTCCTCTCTCCCCCCTTTTTAGCTAACCACCATCAACCCCAATTTTCGGGTCGTCAAAGCTCAAAATCTAATGAATAGAAGGAAAGGAGATCAGAAAGATACGTGAACCCTTCTATGAGTAGGCAAGGCCTTCCAAGTTGGGACCAACGAAATCCCCTGATGAAGAGGAATTCGGGAAACCCAGGGTAGATAGCTTTAAAAGCAGACGGGTTCCCCTTTCGTTTCGTTTTAGTAGTCTTAATCGCGTATATCCTGCATAACAGCATAAAAGCTTCTCGTAAGGGAATGATAGCTACTGCTTTTTCTTCTAGTTGCAAGCCTAAGCGCAAAGGCTGGAGCAGAGGCTGAACCCGAACCTTCACTTACAGAAAGAGAATCAAAAGACTTTCTCTCTTTGCTCTATAAAAAAAGCCCTTTCTCCTTTTCATAATGAAATAATAAGGGAGACTAGAATAGAAGAGCCCTGTAGCTTTCATGCCGTTTGAGAAATCGAAGACTGAAAACACGTGGGAACTCCCTTTGAAGTAAGGAGATAATCTACAAGCTTTTCCTTTGTCGATGGTAGATCAGGGAATGAAAGCTCAAATCAAGTAGTGGAATCTGTTAAATTAGGTTACCTTTCTAGTCATCTAGAATTGCACCCCCTATGCATTTCATTCTTTCCGGAAGGGAAAAAAAAGTACCCCCATTTCTCCCCACCCCCCTTTTTTTTCAAAAGAGACGAGAAACCCCGAACCAAGTTAGGAATGCGTTGCATCTCCCTCCTTGGAGTAACTTCCCCTTTGGAGGCACTGGAAGCCATTAACATGCTAGCACGCCTAGCAACTTGAAAAGACTAATCAAACACGAGGATGCTTTAGCTGCTATTCATGCTTTCAGTTCATTCCTGTAGCTACAATGGACTAAAACTGTACCTGGGATTTGTCTTCTTTTCCCTTGTTTCGGAGTCTCTTCTTTTAATTATTATAGCTTGCTGCTTATCTCACAGGTGCTGAAACAAAAGAAGCTAGCCAATGGCGACATTTACATCGATCTATTCCAGCCAAGACAAAAGGGATGCCCACCGATGTATCGTACTCTCTCGACCAGGTCATCAAAAAGACTGCTAAATCTTTCCTGTAGCTACAATGGACTAAAACTGTACCTGGGATTTGTCTTCTTTTCCCTTGTTTCGGAGTCTCTTCTTTTAATTATTATAGCTTGCTGCTTATCTCACAGGTGCTGAAACAAAAGAAGCTAGCCAATGGCGACATTTACATCGATCCATTCCAGCCAAGACAAAAGGGATGCCCACCGATGTATCGTACTTTCTCGACCAGGTCATCAAAAAGACTGCTAAATCTTTCCGAAGTGAGAGAAGGAGGGAAGGCGCGCTACAACTAAGATAACAGCCAGCTGAAAAACAAAAATTTAAACACCTTCTAACCTACTAACACCAATAAATACAGCCTTTAAGGCTTCATTCAATTCATTCTACAACTAAAATTCACTAATTACATAAGTTGCAAAATGGTTGATCCAAGGGATGTGCCAAATTTAAGCGATGACCAGTCAAATACAATAGCACAGTGGTTGATAGAACACAACACCAATCGAAAGCTGAATTGGAGAGCCAAAAAGAAGGCGGCAGAGCTGTTTCAAGTCAGCTTGAAGACCATTTGGCGCATTTGGAAGATAGTACAATCTCATCAAATGCAAGGAATTCCTGTCCATGTGAGAAATATGAAGAAAGGATCAAAATGGGCAAATCAAATGACTATAGATGCAGAAAAGGTAAAATCTCTCCCAGTCCTTCAAAGGTCATCATTGAGAGTAATGGCTGCAAACATTGGTGTGAGTAAAAGTCAGATTCATGTGTGGGTTAAACAAAAGAAGTTGAAGGCACATACCAATGCCATAAAACGACTCCTTACCCCAGAAAATAAGTTGTCTAGACTTAATCAGTTGCATCATATGAACCAAGACATCAAGTGCAGCATCTGTTTCACTTATTCCAACCAATAGACAACACAGATAGGGACAGATAAGTGATCACAGATCACTACTAGTATGAAATTCAGCCACAAAGACACATAATTGCATCAATTACTCACAAATCAGTTGCATCATATGAACCAAGACATCAAGTGCAGCATCTGTTTCACTTATTCCAACCAATAGACGGCACAGATAGGGACAGATAAGTGATCACAGATCACTACTAGTATGAAATTCAGCCACAAAGACAACATAATTACATCAATTACTCACAAATCAGTTGCATCATATGAACCAAGACATCAAGTGCAACATCTGTTTTACTTATTCAAACTATAAACATCACAGATAAGTGATCACAGATCACTACTAGTATCAAATTCAGCCATAAAGACACATAATTGGCATCACCAGCCCTCACCAAGAGAGAAATTAGAAGAGATTCACCTGATTATATTAGTCTTAACACGCTAGGGAAGAACATCCCTAGAATCTACAGATATCTCACTTGAGCTTCCTCACTCTCATACACATTTGGAATAAATGAAAGGGGCATCTACAAAAATTAAATTAAAAGCATTAGTATGCATACTACCAGATCATATGCAAGAATTGCTTGAATACAGTAAAACTGAAAATCTGCAGAATAGGAGAGTTACCTGCTCAATTTCAGTCTCTGGCACCATAGATTCGAAGGGTTGAAATTCAGTCTCCGGCACCAAAGAGTCGAAGGGTTCAAATTCAGTCTCCGGCACCATAGATTGAAAGGGTTGCAATTCAGTCTCAGCCACCACAGATTCGTAGGTTGCAGACCATGGAGGTTCCACCACCAGCATCGAATCAGACACCGGTACCACCATAGAATCAACGGCGACATGATAGACGGCTGCATATCCACCCTCTGTTGTCGTCAAGTCAGGCAGCGCCACGGCGTAGGGGTTAGAGGGTGCCACGGGGTAGGGTTCAGATGATGGAGGTTCCACCACCATGAAATCAACGGCGGCATGACAGATCTCTGCAGATCCGGCCTCCGCCGCGGTCAAGTCAGAAGGCGCCACGACGTAGGGTTCAGAGGGTGTGGTGACGTAGGGTTGAGAGGTCGCCGACGGCGTCTCCTCCTCAATCTTCGACACAAACTCAAAGGCATCACGAATCTGGACAGATCTACCCTTCGACGCCGTCATGACTGAATCCGACACCAACTCCCAACAGAAATCGGACCGTTGTATCCATGAGTACTTAGACATCGGAGAGAAGAGAGATGAGCAACAAGTTATGGATGTGTGAACGAGAGAGGAATTGGAAGAAGAAGACCACAGATTAGGGTTCGAGCAAGAGTGAGGAAAGGAGAGAAGACTGCAGATGATTCCAGAATTTAGGGTTCGAGTGGATCAGAGAGGAAAAATGAGAGGGTATACGTGTGATTATTTGGGCTGGGTAGGGGTTAGTGGGCTGGGTAATTAGGAAATAATTAGTGGAGTAATTAAATTGGGTTAATATATTGTGGTGGGTCCAATGATGGCAAAGGGTAGTAAATAAAGGAAAAGTAGGAGGGTATTATTGTACAAAAAGGTAAATGGGTATTTGATTTGTGGACAAAAAAAGGGGTAAGTAGGTATTTGATTCGTGGACAGAGGGAGTAATAAATAACCGAATCCGAACCGAACATGGCTAAAACCGAACAAAATCGAACCGAAATATTTCGGTTCGATTTCGGTTAAAACCAAATAAACCGAAATAAATACACAATATATTTTCTACATTTTAAATAAGTAATTAACATTCAATATTCAAGATTCCAAATCCGCAAAAAGTAATAATCCAAATTCTAAAACATCTTTAACCAAACATAAACAAATCAGTGATGTTTGTTGATGTTGCGGGTCCAAAATTTCAAACATCTTAAGCAAAACATAACCAAAATTCCAAAACATATATATAAAAATTAATAATAATCATTTTAATTTTTAAATGTATATAAAAATTAATAAATTATTAATTCGGTTCGATTTTCGGTTAACCAAATATTTTTTTTTCAAAAATCATATCCAAACCAAAAAATTGAAAAACCGAAAAGTTCAAAATTTAAAACCAAAACCAAACCGAAAACCAAATTAACTGAACCGAATTAGTATTTCGGTTAGGTTCAGCTCGGTTTTTCGGTTTTAACCGAATTTTGCTCACTCTTAACCTTGACACATAGATTATCAACACTGATTCCTTCCAAGATCCCAAATTAATGAGATCTCACACCTATTAACTCAATGCAGGGCTGAAACTTAGCTACTGGCAAAGCCTTGGTTAACATATCAGAAGCATTATCAAGAGTAGAAATCTTCTCTACTCTCACTTCTCCCTTCTCCACCTCATCTCTCACAAAATGCATTCGAACATCAATATGCTTTGATCTCTCGTGGAATACCTGATGCTTAACAAGATGAATTGCACTTTGGTTATTACACAAAATAGTAACAACTTCTTGTTCAAGCTGTAACTCATGTAGCATTCCCTTCAACCATATTCCTTCTTTGACTGCCTCAGTAACAACCATATATTCAGCTTCTTTTGTAGATAATGCCACAACAGATTGTAGCATTGACTTCCAACTAACAGCAGTATCAAACAAAGTAAACACATATCTAGTTTGTGACTTCCTTGTATTCAAATTAGCAGCATAATCAAAATCTACATACCAAGTAGTTCCTTCCCTTTTGTAGCAGCTTTCTTCTGAAATACAAGACCACAATCAATAGTAGTCTTCAAATATCGCATGATATACTTCAGAACTTCCCAATGTGCCTTCCCTGGATTTGTCATAAATCTACTAGCTACACTAATAGAATGAGCTAAATCTAGCCTAGTACAATTCATGGTATACATGATACTTCCAACAACATTAGCAAATGGTTTTTGATCATGCAATGACTCACTTCAGTAAGGACCTCTAGTCAGCGAGGGAGCTCTGCTCCTTACTTCAGCTCTACTCTCCTCCATACCTCTTCGTTCCAAGATCGGATTGAGCTCACTTTGATCTTTAAACTTGCAAATCCAACTCAAAACCTACATCTCCACTCAAAACACTTAGGACAAGCATTAGTGCAATTTCTTAACTTAAAATAATACAATCCAAACGAACTTTCGTTAAAAACACACCTAAAAATCTAAATAGAATAAGACCAAAAATAGGTGAAACAACAAGAACTCCATTAAGTATAACAACAATACCATCCAACAACAAGCTTAAGTAAAAAAAAAAAAAAAGGCCTAAGTATATGCCAAGGAATATCCATTGATAAATAGTTTAGCATCATGACATTAGAAACACTAGGATTATAACAAAGAATTTTCAATTGTGTCTTTTTTATACAGCATAGTACATTTTTTTTTAATGTACCAAATTCGTTAGAAGTATCTTTTCAATGTTCAACAAAAAAAATTCAAAATCATTATGCAGAAACACAAAGAAACAAAGAAAAATCAACACAACATTTACCTATCAATGCAATAACTGATTCTTAACAATTCCCCAAAAAATAAGGGAATAAGAAATAATTAGAGTTACAATTCCAAAAAATCACAAATCGCAACAAAAAAAAAAAAAAAAAAAAACCCTTGACTATGACGATGGCAGTCGACGATGGTTAATAGCGGTGCTGTTGTTGGTAAACAACGAGTTTGCGATAGGCACCGAGTGATTGCGGTGAATAGAAGAAATAAATTGAGAATTTCAGAGTTGGTGTTTGTGAAGAGAGACATTATTATATAGATATACAAATAGAATTAGAGGCTGAGATTATTATCTCTTGTCTTTTCTTATCTTTCTTTTTTGGGATGATTTTCAAGTTTCTTTCTAATTACTTTTAGACACTACTCCACAATAAATTATTATCTTTTATTTATTACTCAACTTAATAATTTCATTCTTTATTCTTATTTATTTTAAATTTTATTTTATTTATTTTTTTTCACATATTTTTCTAAAATTTAGAATCGTCATCTATGAATTGATTTTTACGTGATTTGTAGTTGAGTTTGCAACTTTGCATAACTTATAATTATAATTAGTGAATATTACTATACAATTTTTTTTTATTAAATTTTGGATGTATATAAATTCTAAACAAGTTTTATAAATTACGCACTTATAGATCAGAGTCGTAGTTAATGGACCGGTTCCGATGCAATCCCATGTGGCACATTTCCATTCTTTATTCATATTTATTTTAAATTTGAAATTTTATTCATTTTTTTCATGTTTTTTTCTAAAATTTAGAAACGTCATTTATGAATTGATTTTTACGTTATTTGTAGTGGAGTTTCCAACTTTGCATAATTTATAATAGTAATTAGTAAATATTACTATACAATTAAAAAGAGAACAAACAGTACAATTAATTTTTTATTAATTTTTTGGTCTATATAAATTTTAAACGAGTTTTATTACTATGCACTTATAAATAAAAAATGTGGTCAATGGGCCAATTCTGACTCGGAACCGTAGCAGTAAACGGTAAACGGGTCAATCCCCAACCGACGGGTACCTGAACTCGGGAAATTTTTCTTCATCTTATACATTTTTTTTTTCATGTATATTCTAAAATCTAAAATAGTCATCCATAAATTAATTTTCACATTATTTGTAGTTGAGTTCCCAACTTTGTATAATCTATAATTGTGAGTAGCGAACATTATTGTATGGTTAAGGATGTGAACGTATAGTACAATCAATTTTTCTTATCAAATTTTGGGTCTATATGTATTCTAAATGAGTTTTATAAATTACACACTTGTAAATCAGAGTGGTCTACGAGTCGATTCCGACGCGGAACTGTGGCCGTAGATAGGGCAATTCCCAATCGACGGTTATTGAGATACGGATTTTTTTTAGAAATCAAAAGATATGAGAATATATTAGATTATAATTTTTAACAAACATAACTATATGATTTGAGTCGTAAACATGTAATAAAAGAAATGAGAATATATTAGATTATAATTTTTAACAAACATAACTATATAGTTTGAGTCGTAAACATGTAATAAAATTACTTTTTAATTAAATTTGAGATGTGTTTAAGGGCATATAAATTCTAAGCGAGTTTAGTAGATTGCATAATCGAATTATTTAATCCTAGATAATTAAAAAATAATATTTTTCTTAATATATCACTATTAATACTATCTAATAATTTTATTATTATTAAATATTAATATAATTTCCCCTCGATTTTCGACGGGTTATATGCTAGTTTTACTCATATACTTCTCCGCTTTTTTTTATCTAATCCAAGTGAATTTTTATGATATAATCTTGGTCATACATTCCTTGCAAATGTATGTATGGTTCAAATCATCATCATTATATTATTAAAAGGAAAAATGATTCTTGCTTTGAAAAAATTCTACGTGGCACCCCTCTTAATCTTCCATTCCTATTTATCTAAATTCTTAAATTTTTAAATTTTTAAATGTAAAATAATAGATTTTAAATATCTACTAAAATCTTGTGTCCCACATCGATTTTTCAATAAAACTTCACTTATTGAAAAACCTATAAATACATGGAATCAATGTGTATTTTCTCATCTTTTGCTCCACCAAATTTATTTGGCCAATTTATATATTAGTTGGTCGATAAATAACTATTTATATATTAGTCGGCCGAATAAATAACTATATTTTTATAATTTTTAATTTTTAATTTAATTTGGCCAATTTATTAGTTGGCCGAATAGATAATTAATTTTTGTAGGGAACTAATTTATTCAGTATTATTTTTCTGTAAAAGGTAACTAAAAAACATGCATTCTCATATACATAATTGAATATTTTATGAACTTAATAGTTGCATGAATTGATTGGAATCTCAAATGTAAATCATAACTAAGTCAACCAACGTTAAACATAATGTTCAATATTATCATTAATCAAGTATTATAATTTTTGAATTTTTAAGTGTATAATAATAAATTTTAAATATCGATTCAAATCTTGTGTCCCACATCGATTTTTCAATGAAACTTCACCTATTAAAAAACCTATAAATACTTAGATTCAATTTATATTTCCTCATTTTTTGATCCATCAATTTTATTTGACCAATTTATTTATTAGTCGGGTAAATAAATAACTATATATATTTTTATAATTTATTTATTTTGGCCAATTTATTAGTTGGCCGAATTAAAAAATTATTTTTTGTAGGGAACTAATTTATTAGTTGGCCGAATAAATGATTCCAAAATTATTTGACTAATTTATTGGTTGGGAATTAAAATTTGAAATAGTCTAACAATTTTTATTTAATTTGTAAAAAAATTATTAATTTTTAATTTTCCAATTAATTAGGTAGACGAACCAATTTTTAACTGACGGGTACCTCAACTTACTAAAAGGAAAATGATTCTTCGTTTGAAAAAATTCTACGTGGCACACCTCTTAATCCTTCATTCCTATTTATCTTAATTCTCAAATATTCTGAATTTAATTTATTATTTATCATATTTATATTATTTTTTATTTTAACTTTTAGGATTTGATTAGGTTTTCGAGACAAATTTGCGTAGGGACTCTAAACATAGTTATAAATATATCGACTATTTGAAGCCAGAGAGATAGGTTCATCGTTATTTTTATCGTAAATCTTGGAGATTTTTTTTTCTAGGGCAGAACAACATCAACACGAAGGCGAAGGATGTTGAATTTGAGAAAGGTTCTTCTTCTAATCTCCTTTTTAATGTGTTCCATATAATCGTCATCTATGAATTGATTTTACGTTATTCATAATTGGATTTCCAACTTTGCATAATTTATAATCATAATTAGTGAATATTACTATACAATTAATACAAGAACGAATAGTACAATCAATTATATTTTATTAAGTTTTAGATTTATATAAATTCTATAAAGTATTATAAACTACAATTATAAATCAAAATTGTGGTCAACGACCCGATTCCGACTCGGAACTGTGGCGGTAGACGGGTCAATTCCTAACCAAAGGATATTGATATACGGATTATTTTTTAAAAGGAACACACATGACTAATTTTTTAATTAGGTTTGAAACAAGTACTAGTATACAAATTTTAAACATATTTGAATAATTCTAAACACACCATCTCAAATTATTTGGTTAATCGTCTCCGTTAGAAAACATAAATATGTAGGAAAATTGGCAGAAAAATTACTAACGATTTGTCAACGATCCAATTCTAACCAAGAATTGCGCGCATAAAGGATCCAATTCAGTACTGGCCAGAAATTCTTTTTATATAATTTTGAACTCATAAAATTAAGGATATTTAGGGTCAACTTTTATCGTATAATATTGGCTAAGTTAGAATTTTTATTAGACATAACTATATGAGTTTGAGATGTAAACATGTGGTAAAATTACTTTTAAATTGAATTTGAGATATGTTCAATGACATATAAATTCTAAACGTGTTTAGTATATTGCATATTCGAATGATTTAACCCTAAAATAATTAATAAGTTATATTTTTCTTAATCTCTAACATATTAGTACTATCTAATAATTTTATTAAAGATAATTTCCCAATCAATTTTTTTTATTAAATTTTAGGTCTATATAAATTTAAAACAAGTCCTAAATTAGGCAATTCCGAATGTGAACCGTGGCGGTAGACGGGTCAATTCCAAACCAACGGGTGTTGCTATACGATTTTTTTTAGGAACAGATGACTATTTTTTTAATCGGGTTTGAAACAAGTACGAGTATATAAATTTCAAACGGGTTTGAATAACCCTAAACAAACTGTCTTGAATTGTTTGATTAATTATCTCCGTTGGAAAACATCGAATGTGTAGGAAAATTGGTAGGAAAAATTACTAACGATTTGTCAATGAGCCAGTTCCAATCCTGAATTATGTGGTTACCGGTAGGGCAACTTTTAATTTAATAATTTTATGTTGAACTCTAAAAGTAAGAATATTTATGGTCAACTTTTATTTTATATTATTGGCTAAGTTATTTTTCAAATCCTATATATCATTCTACGTAAAGTTTTGTTAAAAGGCAAAACTATCAAGTGCATAGTTAAACCAATTCCTAAAGTTCTATTCTTATTTAAATCAAAGTTCTTCTTGAAGCTAGTAAAAAAAATGAATGTTATCATTATTTCTTTGTGAATATATTTGGAAGATGATTATTTATATAATACTACAATTTATAATATGAATTTTTATTTATTAAATATTATGTGAATATTTTTGGAAGATAGTTACTTATATACATAATTTTAGGTAAAGAAGAAAACAAATGTCAACATTAATTTTTATTTTGATATATTTGGAAGATGATTATTTATATAATACAAAATCAGTACTGTAGTCAATTGGCCGGTTCGGTTCCGGGTCGGAATCGTCGGGGTAGACTGGATGATTGCTAAGTGTTGGTTCAACTTTTCTTTTTCTTGCAAATATTACTGTACAGTTAACGACGAGAACAAATAGTACAATCAATTTTTTTATTAAGGGATATATAAATTCTTACGAGTTTCATAAATTATGCAATTATAAATCAAAACATGGTCAACAAGCCGATTACGGCTCGAAATCGCAGACATATAAATTCTACACGAATTTAGTAGGTTGTATAATCGAATGATTAAACACTAAAATAATTAATAGATATTATTTTTCTTAATATATTGCATTTTACTCTTTAATAATTTTATTAAATATAATTCTCCGTCGATTTTCGACGGATTATACACTAGTTCATTCTTATTTCTATCTTAAAAAAAAATCATTCTTATTTCTTAGTTTAAGAGAATTTTTCATTAGAATCACTCCAAATATGACAATATATCTATATATTTATATACTAATATAAAAAGAGTCTTATTTTACAAAATATGTTTTGCCTATAATGTTCCTACTATGTATTTATTTAATTTGAAAATAATAATGTAATATAATATATAAGAAATTAGAATAATTTAATTAGAATTTAATTTTTTCTTACGTTGATTTAGATTATCAAATTATGACCAAATCGAGAAGTTTGAAATAGTAATTGATATCATTGGTTTGCGTTTTTACCGTAAATTTTTCACCAAAGCTATTATCAAAGCAGCATATACTTGCTACAATATTTTATTTTTATTATTTTTCAGTGTAGAGGAAAAGTCAAAACCAAACTTATATGAATCATTCGATTCCCGTCAAAGAGTATAATTTTTCTAGGTGTTGATGTCATTAATAAGTTTACTTTCTGGTGTTTGAATATTATACTAATATATTTTGACTTTCTCAAACACTCTCTTAATTTCCTTCATGCCATAAAATTTCCATCCAATGGCCTCTTAACAAAAAAAGTTATAATTAAAAAATATGATTTTACTAAATAAATATTAAGAGTTAATCTGCATTTAGTTTATTTTTTTATTGAATTTTTTCAATTTTTTAAAATTTAATATTCGATCACTAATGAAAAAGAATAAAGAATAATCAAAATATTTTATTGTAAACAACACTCTCATCATTTCTTGTATTATTGGTCTTTCATAAATTACTATAAAACTGTAAGTGATAATGTTCTATTTATGCCCAAATATAATAACTATTATTTACATTTTAATTCAATTATTCTTGGGATGGACTCCAGTACATAGGTCTCTACCGTGCAAATATATCCATGACCCAATCCGACCCGCCACGCGCCGACCCGCCCAGCGCGTGGGCCCCACGCGCCAGTTTTTTTTTTTTTTTTTTTTTTTTTTTTTTTTTTTTTGTCCCCGTCGGAGCCTTCGGCTCCGATTTTACGGCTCCGCCTTCGCTCCGATTACTAAAATAAGGATAATCGGCGGGCAACATTTTGGACTTTTACGGCTCGCTCCGAGGCCTTCGGCTCCCCTCGCTCGCGTCTTGACCATAGAAGAAGCGGCAAACAAAAATAAATTTAAAAAAAAAAACAGGAAATTAAAAAAAAAAAAAAGCAAAAAAAAAAAAACAAAAAAAAACTGGTCAAAGGGGGTTTTGACCGGGTCAAAGGAGGTTTGACCGGGTCAAACGGGTCGGGTCGGGGCGGGTCGGGTCGGGTCAAATGGGCGGGTGTTCTGCGGTGGAACAGTTGCACCCAAATTTTTGTCATTATTCTTTTAGTATCATTATAAAGTGCTAATAAATTTTCATTATATGAAACAAGTGAATATAATTTTTGTGTAGTCTCTTGAAAAGTTAAAAACGAAATTAAAATATCAATAGTTTAATTTCAATAGGATTTTTCATCTAAAACATAAATTATATGAAAATCTAAAATTGAAAAATATACTAATTATTTTAAACAAAAATATCAACTTTGAAAACTATACAACTATTTATTTTATTCTTTTAAAAGTATACAGTCTTTAAAATTTTGATACACTTTTAATATTCTTACTAAGTTTGTATTTGTGCATCACATATTCTTTTTAGCTAGTTTAATAACTAAAAAAATATTTATGCATAAAATTAACAATCAAAGTATTAATTTTAACCGAACCATTATAAATAAGCCGAGATAATATATGAGTTATGCTCGAAGTTTATGGTCTCTAGCTTAATTTGACTTGATTATACCCATTTCTTTAAAATCAAGATCTAATATATAATTGAAATTATTATCAGCAATAAGAATTCAAGAGTATAGGAAAATTAATTAATTAAATATTAAATATAGACTACTTAATTCCTAATAAATTCTATATTTTATTTAAAAAGTAGGGGCGGGAAGGATAAAAATTTCCTAAAAAAGATTAAATTAGTTAAACATGGTTGAATTTAAAAAATATTTAAGAATTTTAAGAGGAATCTCTTGGAAGAGAAGACAACTTTGAGTTGAAAAAATAGAGAAAAAAGCACAATATACGTGAAAAAAATTACATATGAACTTATAACCATATTGCTATAAAATATCAAAGGTAACTAGCAAGATACATATATTATTTAAATATTAATTAATAACATAATTTTGATTTTCATTAAACTAATATATTTCATATATAAGGTAAATAATAAACTATAACTACGGTAAATTTGTATTTCTTGTAACTAATAATACATTACAATATCAACATTATTGTATTACGCTATTGCCCTTAATTTTGCTTTAAAATAAGGATATTTTAGGCGATAAATTTTTTATAAATATTTTTTTTCGGTAAAAAGTAATTTTATTACCAAAGTAGGAGTTACAAGTAACAAGCAAATCTCAACTATGCAACCTGAACTAGCATAAACACATCCTAATCCTGCAATAATTTGGATAATTTAGGATGTTTGCTACAACAAATGTCTATGTGAACTTTGCAAGCTCTAGTAACTCTGTCTGGAGAAGCTTGCTTGTTTTAAAAATTTTTATAAATATTAATATAGAAAAACTAAAATATAATTAACTCATCAATATTTATATAGTATATATAGTCATTATTTTTACGTGTAAGTGCACATTAATTATACTACTATACAAAAAATTGCATTCGAACCAATATGTTTATGAAAGAAATAAACTTTACGTTGCATACAATAGTAAGGCCCCCCCGAAGGAAAATTTCTGGTTCCGCCCCTGCTATCAACTGTCTCCCTTGCCACGTGTTGCACCTTTATTCAATTCAAATTTATTTAAATAAGAAATAAAATATAGAGCCACCGTGTGACCGAATAGCTTTATTGTAATATATATATATATATATATATATATATATTTAGGGATTGGTTCATATAAAAATTAATTCTAGCGTGAGAACGTGAGAACCTGCTTAAATAAATACGTAGTTATGCTTAAATCAATACATTGTCATGCTTAATAAAATTATGTTTTTTAATATAAACATTATGATCTATGGTTGTGATTATTTCAAGCATGAATTTATATAGATTCAAACATGATTTTATGTAAGCATTAATGTTTATATAAAAAACATGAATCTTATTATGCATGCCAAAATATAAATTTAAGCATCATTACGAATTAGTTTAAGCATGTTTTCACGTTCTCACACTAAGATATATTTTTATACTAACTCATCCATATATATATATATAGATAATGATGATAAACAAGGGTTAAAGGAACTTACCATTGGAGATGATTAAGGCCATGAGCAGCGACGAGCTCCAATGTGGAGCTCGATGCCATTATTGTGGGCCCCCAGCGTTCTTGGATTTTTAGTTGCATTAGCGAGTTCCAAAACCAGAGCTCGCTCCTTTTCAACCACCTCGCCATACACACACAACACACACACTAACCCTCCCCTCCACCTCTTTCGCCGCCGCTACCTCCCCTGCCGTGCTCGTCGTCCCCAAAATCGAGCCCAAATTGGAGCCCCTAGACAAAACCTTATCGTCTCCGCCACCGTACTTCCCCCCGCCATTGCAGCGGCGACGGCAGCTGTGGTGCCATTTCAAGATTTGAACCACATCCCCTCCATCTCCTTCGCTGCCTGCGCCGCTACCTCCCCCACCCCGCTCGTCGTCCCCAAAATCAAGCCCAAACTGGAGCCCTTAGACGAAACCTTACGTTCTTCGCCGTCGTACATCCCCCCGCCGTTGTGGTGGCGGCGGCAGCAACGTCCTCGCTCGAGCTCTTCTCGAAATTCAACCGTCTCTACGACCATGGTGAGTGTTGGTGATCGCAATGGTTATGCCGGTGACCAACCAGCAGTCACCACGTGGCAGCGAGCTCATGAGAGCGCGAGCTCGCTCACCCGAGCTTGAGCTCGCGAGCTCCGCGCTCTGCAGTGGCTTGCAAGCTTGGTGGGAGAGCTCATTAGGGAAGCGAGCGCGCTCGCACGTACGCCGCTGCCCACAACCTTAGAGACCGGGCCTCAAAAATTGAGACCCCACAAAAAATGCTTAAAATAATAGTAATAAAATATTGGTACACCTACATTGTACATGCTGTTAGTTTTCCCCAAAAAAGTTTTCCACTCTTCTTCAATTAACTCGTTCTGTGAGATGGGTTTTAAAGTAAGTTGATATACCTAAACCCTTCTATATAATGCAGGCTCTTAAAATATCTTATAAGATGTTAAGAGGCTTGGAACTTGTAAGCTCTTTATCTTTCCCTAAGCTTAATCAAAGACCTCCTCAATTAAAAACTCGGAAATCTATATTAACCGAGCACGACAAAAGTAGTTTAAACCAGCCCAAGTTTACAAGTTTGAAACCATAGAAATAGTAATCCTTTTTGGGCTCAGCCTTAATTAAGTAAGAAGATATAATCAACTTTTAAATATCTAACTGCTCAAAAAAAAAAAAAAAAGAAACAACAACCAACGAACAAACAAACAAACAAACTTTATGAATATCTAAAAAGCTTTGCTTCGTCAAAATATTCAGTAAAGAGAAGACCTAAATAATAAGTTTAAAGATAATTATTCTATAGATTATTCAAGAAATCTTTAATACATGGCAAAATATCTAAATATATTTAATAAAAATAATTATATAGATGCAAAATCTCTAGATTGTGTATGTTTTGTTCACTTATTGTGTGTGTCGTATATATATGCGATTGGATATATTGATTTTAACTTTATAACTATTAGAGAAATATAAATAAATTGAAAGTTCAATTTTCTCTATGAGTACATTCTTTTATGAGTTTATTAATGTTTGTGGACCATTTAGAGATAAAAATAATAAAGTTGTACCCCAACTTTATTTACAATAAAAGAGGTCAACTTTCACATGATGAGACAAAAATACCCTTAATTATCACCAACTACCCACTTTTCTCTCTCTTACTTTATTTCTCTCTCATAAACCCACAACTCTTTTTCTCTCTCTTCTTCTCTGGTTTTTTTCTCTTTCTTTTCGGTTTGGTGCTGCTGTGTTTTTTTCCAGCTTCTCCACCATTATCACCGGCTTTTTTTTTTAAGCTCATTTAAATTCTTGCTTCGTTTTTCCTCTGCATTTCATTGGTCGTTCATTCTTCTGAACCTTGAACGGTGCTTCTTCTCGCTCTTTTCTCTCTCTTGTTTTCTGATTTTTTTTTCCTTCGCCGTTGATTTTTCTCTCTTGTATTCGATTTTCACGCGTCGCCGGCTGTATCACTTTTTTGTCCGGTGGAGACGACGATGGAGGTACTGAATACTCTTCCTGTTGTTTTTTTTATTATTTGATGGTGGATTTCGGTTAGATATGATGTGTTAGATCGTAAAAATCATTGTTCGTCGCAGCTGTACAGTCATGTCTGATCTGATTTTTATTTAAGTCGTACAGTCGTAGCAGGAGTCTATGCATGATACGATATATATATATATATATATATATATATATATATATCGTAACATGATAGCACCATTTTCTTTTGCGAGATTAGTACGTTTTTGGATCGTATGTTACGATATATAGGAGTATCTTAGGAATACCGTGGCTACTATTATTTCATAAGGGATTATGTATGATACGATACATGTATATCGTAACATCTTATCACCATTTTCTTTACTATGATGTTACGATATATAGGAATCTCCTATGAATAGCGTGGCTACAATGATTTCATAAGTGATTACGTTTGATACGATATATATATATCGTAACATGTTATCACCATTTTCTTAACGATTATAACAAGTTTTACCGTAGGATGTTACAATGTATGAATATCGTAGCAATAGTGTGGGTATAATTATTTCATAAGTGATTATGTATTTTATGTTTCATTGTACGAGTTTGGTATGTCGTAACTGATTTGTGTTATATATATATATCGTAACTTCTATTTCGTGCAGAAGAGGCATTCTTGTTTAATTGTTGCTCATGGTGGTGTATGGAATGACAATATGTATGAGGGTGGAAGGAAAGAGTATATACCTATACCACCTTGTAATATAACGTATCAAGATTTATTGAGTAAGCTTGAGAATCGATTGAAGAAGGACAAGGCATTGTTTATTTATGATGTTGAGGCTCTAGTAAAATCTCCTACCGGTGAAATAATGAGGATGAAAGTAACTGATGACTTTGAGTTGAATATTCTAATGGAAATGTTGGAGGTTTTTACAATTCATGTATGTGTTTGCCCTAGAGATATCGAAGCCTTAACGAAGGTCTCTCATGGGAATCGTCTTAAAGCGCGTGCGGATATGCCGTCTTTTGATCGCATTGTTTTTAATGAAGATTCTTCAGTTTTGGGGTTAGGAGTCGGTGATGATGTTGCTATTTGTGATACCAACACGAGCTTGGATAATGATGTGGATGGAGGTGCTTACCCGTTGGGGATGATTTTGAAGTTTATGAAGACCGTGATTTGATGCAACCATTAGATGTTTCGAATGAATGTAATGAAGGAAATTCTAATCCAAGCCGGTTGTGGGTCATTCCTAGTACGTGTTTTAATAATAATAAGTACGATATTCACAATATCGTATCATAGTGTGCTTATGCGTATGTTTATGATAAAGTACGATATATCGTAGTATCATAATTACATGCTAACCCAAGAACATCAAGTAATCGTATTATGGTTTCAATGTCTAGTACGAGTTTATGGTATTCATTAATAACAAGTACGATATACCGAATAATCGTATTTCGGAGGATACTATGAACTTTTATGTTCCTATGCGTGTTTTTATATTCAAGTACGATATTCGACATATCGTAGCATTTTACATATATGCTAGACTCTAAAAATAAGTTATCGTACTATGTTTTGACCCTCGACTAGGACTTTATAATATTCAACAACAATGAAGTACGATATTAGGAATATCGTACAAAGTGACAATATTTTTTTTATCTATCTACACGTGTTCTTATATTATAGTGTGTTAATGCAGGTGCTTTAGAGCATGCGACGCTCCCAACATCAGATTTGATTGTAGTAGATCATTTGGCTCGTGAAGAACTTGTTGTGGGTGGTTTCTTTTTTAATAAGCGGCGTATGAAAGAAGTTATTGGCATCTATCATTTGAAAAATAATTTGGAGTATGTTACAAAGAAGTCAAATAAGCGGAAGTATCATGTTCAATGTAAGTATGAAGACAGATGTGATTTTATTATGCAAGCAAAATCAATTGGGCAAGCATGGAGAATCTACAAATGGTCACTTCATACATGTGAGACTGATGTAATACCCCAGAAATTCCGTACAGTCTTAAAAATTTAAAGTTAATAATAAAAATGGTTTTGCACGCCTAAGTTCATGAAATTAAATTCTAAGATTTACGGTGAAATCCGTTTCCGAAAATAAATTCCAGAAATCGGACGAATGACTACTGTATTAGGGTTTTTCGCGTCCGTTAAGTTTTTCGCCCGAAACTCGGAATCGAATTCCGTCAGAATTTACATTCACTTTTTCTTCGAGACGAGTTCACCGGAGAAAGTTAATTTTTTTGATTTTCCGGACGAATTTTGGACTCTGATGTCCCGACTTTTTCTCGGATTTTGAAAAACGATTTAGGTTTTCCGAGTACGTAAATTATTTCCAATCTAACGGACGAGTTAGATTTCGTCAATTCCGTAACTAACTAGAAAAGTATTTCTCGACTTTTAAAACGGCGTTTAAGAGCCGGAATCGAGATTTTTCGTATAAAATTTCCTCGCCAAACATGACCCTAACGACTCACTATATTGTAGGATATTTTGTTGCCTACTTTATGAGTCACCAAGGTGACTCATCACCTCTCTCCCTTCATCATCATTTCCGCCATCTCCCTCCCCCAATTCACTCTCATTTTCTTCTTCAAATTCCTCCATTGAAGCACCATACTCAAGCTCTTCCAAGATCCACAACTCTTGCATCTACCGATTAATTTCCAATCCGATTTCATATATTGAAAGGTAAGAACTTCGTCTCTAGTTTGATCCGAACAAATCTTCTTTCCCCTCTCTTTCATTTTTTTCGAAAATTAGAGAATGGTTTATATGTGAATTCTTGATCGATACATGTTCTAGGATGCTTAGAATCGAGTTCTACGGATCGAATCATGAAGGAAAAATCAAGAACCCTAAGCCCTATTTAATACCGAAAATTTCAGATTTTAGGGGTTTCATTTGTGTTCAATTTCTTCGTCGAATTGATGATAGATTAGTGTTGCTTATGACGTTAATTGATAGCATGAATTGTTTTAGAATTTTCTAAAAATAAAATCCAAAACCTACGAGACGAACAATGCTCGAATTAGGTTAGTAAATGTTTATATATGCTCGATTGTTTAATGGAAATGAGTTATATGATGCATGAGGATGAATATATATTAATTTGAGATTTTTCTAAAAATAAAACGAAAAGTGTAAGAGACGAAGAGGTGGTGATAAGTCGAGGCTCGATAATGTTTTGATAATATGATTTGCATGTTAGGAATGCTCGTTAGATAATAATCGTTGTCGTAAAATTTGAATGAAAACGGAAAACGTAAAATTTTACGTAAGAGACGAACAACGATCGATAAGTCGAGAATAAGTGATGATATGAGGATATGATTTGCATATTTATGATTCTTGATAGTTGATGAATAATGTTATAAAATTTGATTGAAATCCAATGACTTTGAAAAATCCGTAAGAGACGAATAAATGTACATAATTAATGATAGAAACGGCGATTGAGGATTTTAATTGGTTATTAATGATTATTAATGTTGAGGAAACGAAATTGTAGTTGACGGCGTGTTAATCCGAGCTATAAAATATTGAGTTTATGTTATAATCGAGAAGTTAGGACGAGAATTGATAACTTGTTGTTGGTATAGTAATTGATAGTTGAAAAGACGAGGTTTTGATCGTCGTGCTAATAGACGAACGGCGAAAAGGAGTTCTTCACGTACGGGAGTACGTGTTGACTGCCTTGAAGTGCTAAAATCGTGAAAATGTAGATTCGATAACTTAGAACAAACCTAGGAAGTCATACGACGATTTCTTTCGAGACTTAGGGTTAGCCGCGGCAGTTTTGCGACCCTTCCCGGAAACTGTAATATCTTTTAGCTCGTTTATCAGATTTGAGATCCGTAAATTGGAGAGTAATCTAGACATTCCAATATTCTAACGGTACAGGGCACGTCCCCTGTTTCCAATTGCTCTGTTCTGGGAAGTCCCCAGAACTACTGTAATGCGCAGTAAATTTTCAGAACTTGAATTCCTAAGTTGTTTTCTTCGCAACTTATTTTCTTTCGATCTTTTAAGTCGTAACAAGTTAACGACTATCCTCTCAACTGACCTAAGAGTCGAGTACGAAACCTTTCGAGTTCTAAACGAGATTTGTTCAAGTCTCGTTCCCGTTTAAACAAAAAAAAAAACTAGTAGCGTGCAAATGCCTAAAGAAACAAAACGACTAAAACCTAATTCGAATTTCCATATTCGATTATCTTTTACGACCGAATTTAAAGTGTGATTATTTTACGATGAAGGAGGAAGCCAGCACTAAGGAAAGGACGAAAAAATAGAAGAACGGAAACTTGTTTAATAGTTCTGTATCATCAAGGTGGGCTTTTATATATGAAACAAAATGAGCAATGCTCGAAAACCTTTCTTTATCGCTTTGATATCCGTGTTTTCAAAGTAATAATTATGGCATAAACTGTTTTATGTTTTATGTGAGTTCTCTTGTACCTATCTGAGTTAACATTCATGTTTTCCAGAATTTATGAGTTAACCGCTAGGATGTTAACTATCGATCAACTTTGAGTTAGCTATATGCTTTCCAAGGTTTGTGCACTTTGTAGCCTGTGGTGCATGTGGTATCCTGTTGAGGGGTAACCGGCCACAGTGAATGAGAATTGGTCAATATTTGAACGTAACATCTATAAAAAGTGCTTGATCAAGCCAAATTATGAAAATGAGTCAGAAAATGTTTTAGTAGACACGGGCTAATTTTAATAAAACCGCGATGTGTTACAAATTATGAAATGCCAGATTATCTATACTTATGTTTATGTTTTCGGCAACGTGCCCACTAAGTACTTTCCTACTTAGCCCTGCATATGTTTTCTAAATGTGCAGGTTGAAACGACGAGAGCGGCGGTGGTTGAAGTTGAGTTGAGTTGTTAGGAAGTCTTTAGCTTATGACCTACTTTCCGCTGCAAAACTCTAGACCTTTTGACGTTATGTACATTTGGTGAATCACTGTAGTTTAAGTCTGTAATCTTTAACTTAGATGCTTTCGAGTACTTTCTGTCGAGTAATCCTTTGTGATTAACTATTCCTTTTTAATAGTAACGTCTTGTTCATTGAATGTATGATGTCTTTTATGTATGTTTAATTAGTCAATCCCCTTCTTCCCCACTTCTTTAATCCAATTCCAGTCGCACCCCGGCTTCTGCCGTCCCTCGGGATTTGGGGCTGTGACAGAGTGGTATCAGAGCGGAGGTTCGTTTCCTGCTCTGGTTACGAGTCATTCTTCTAGTATGAGTCATTCTTTTTAGTGATACCACAGAGTGGTATCAGAGCGCTGGTTCCTGCTCTGGTCATGAGTCATTTCCCTAGTATGAGTCATTCCTTCTAGTAATGCCACAGAGTGGTATTTGTATACAAGTCTTCCTTCGAGTAGTAATATAGAGTATTCGTTCGTACTCTATATCGAGTCTTCTTTCGAGTCATAGGATAGAGTATTTGTATATACTCTAGATCAGAGTCTTCTTTCAAGTAAAAGATAGGAGTTAGGCTATGACACTAAGATTGAGAATGTAGATGTCAACTCAACCCCCCGCTACGTCGACTCAACAAGGAAAAAGGAAAGAATTTTAATGATATGATCTCTTTTAAATAAGAAATTTATGAATAAGTATTCAATGAGTAGAAAGAGAGAATGATGCCAAAAATACCTTTTAATGATAACTAAAGTATAATTTGTATACTTTATGTGATTATGTGATAGTGAGTACTATCTTATGTGAAATTATTTGCGCGATAATTTCTTTCTTATGAAAAATTTTTGGACACAAGAATATAGTTGGAATTTAGGGATTTTCCCGGTTCAATGAGAACATAGACTTGAAAACTAAGGTCTTTCCGGTTCTTCGAGAACTTAGACGTTTTAAGAAACGTTATTTTGAAATGATTTCGAAAGGAGATCCCCAACACGAAAAGGACTTCTACTGATGAATGTCACGTGCGTATGGTGACATGAATAAAGATTCAGTAAAGTCGATCTTTGTTTTAAAAATTCAAACAAAAATTTTCTGCGAGGAAAATGAAATAAAAATGATACGGTAAATCGTATAGTAAACGAAGGGAACGATTAGACTCTTGAGAAGCATCGGCTTCGAATTAAGAAAGATATGAACGAGACGACGAAGATAGAATAAAGGGAATCAAAGCCAAGTGAAATAAGTGAACGTTGCTTACGTGCAAGTAACGTTAATGACATCATTCGTGTCACGTCATTCTGTTTTCTTTTCGTATCGTGTTTCAGTAGGGTTCGCCTTGATCGAACTCTACTAAGAAAATTGTATAGATTATTGGAAGTCTAGCACGAAGCTTGATTAAATTTTTCATCGATCGCCCGATTCTAGCAACGACAACTGGAACTTAGTTTCCAGAAAGTTATTCTTTAAGTTATATTCCATTTCTTTTGGAATTTATTACATATTTCGTCTTTGAACGAAGACTACAACTAGTACGAGTATAAAGAGTCGTAAACGACAAAATTCTTTTGTAAATGGATGTTACTTTTGAATAAGTAACATGAACAAAGTAGACGTACTTTGTTTTAATAAGTAAGAATCGTTAAGAAATGTTGTTGAGAAAGTAATAAAGAATTAAAGTGAGTAAGAACATAGTAAGATAAGGAATGGAAATAAAATCTTGAAATTCTAATTATATATTTATATATATTGTTTGAGTGCAATTTCTTGAATTGCTAGAAGTCATGATAAGTGGTTGTTTTAAGTGGTGATATTACAATTGAATAAGGAATGTTCATTTTGTAATTTAAATATTTCGTTGAGATAAGTTATTTCCCTACCTGTTACTGATCCGTGTTTCCTTAAAACTTTTGTAGGATGGCTAGGACTCTCGTTACTGCTCGGAAGAGCCAGCCCTTGGCCACGTGCGAGCGTACCATAATAGATATGATACAAGACGAGTATTATGATTTCGAGGCAAATTACGGTGAGGAGGATGTGGGGCAGATAGTGAGCAACTTCTCGTCGGTTTATTATGCAGTACGGCACTTGATTCCGGAGAGTCAGGCGATATCAAACCTGATTGTACACCTACCGGACGAGTGGCGCGGTTGGGCACACCGCGTGGCGTGGTACTTTCTTGGGATTTTTGGCGACGACACAGAGCCGACCGGCAACTACACAGGATTCGCCCTGTATGTACACAGGCGATTCTTTGACAGCAGATTTATGCTTCCAGTTCCTTTTGAGCCGCATCTCCCCTACAGTCACTTTCCAGCAGAGACCGAGCAAGAGCACCTAGACTTGGACCCAGAGTTTTCCGCCTTGTTGGAGATACCACCGGACTTTGTACCGAGTGAGGAGTCTGACGCGGAGTCAGAGAAGTTAGAGGAGGACGCGGAGCCCGCTGTTACACCAGAGTTACCGCCAGTTAGTACACAGATCGAGGAGTTGATCCCAGGACCGGGATTCGTAGAGATCGACACCGAGACAGCCGCGTTGTTAGGATTATCTTCACCGTTTGTACCTGACATTTGTATTAGAGTCAGAGGACCTTTACAGACAGGACTGTTTCGGGCAGAGTCAGAGTACCGAGGGATTGACGCGGAGCTTGCCGCCATGTTAGAGCTACCATCTCCACTGACACTGCTTGAGGAGATCTGTGCGAAGTGGGAGGTAGTCAGAGGTCAGATGGAGGCAGGACCATCCAGGGTCCGTTCCAGAGAGGATTTGAGTCCGGTTCCGTTCCAGAGCACCTTCTTCCCCTGAAGAAGCGTACAGTAGAGATCAGTGAGGACTACCTTGTTTCAGACCTTGAGGAGACAGTTTCAGAGGCACCGTCACCACCTCGGCTTACACTTTCTGACGGCTCTACTCTGAGGGAGGACGAGGCACTCCAGCTCGTCTTTGGTTCAGAGTCTGAGGAGGAGGACCCGGACGAGGATCCTGAGGAGCCGAATGACAATCCGGTAACAAGGGCATACTCCGCAGAAAAAAAAACGAAGGTTCGCCCCGTTGATATGAAACCACATGTCGTGTGGCTGGCCCCATTGAACCGAAATCTGTTGGGACAATACGTGATGCATGCCCATACCGCACTTCTGCCCCGACTGCCAGTAAGTAAAGTGGCCAAAACAACCTTCAAGCCACCTCTCCAGGAGATCCTGTCCACCAACCACCATCAATGTAGACTGAACGTCTTCTAAAATGCTGTGCCTATAGGACGTGCTAACTGTGGACTTTCGGTCAATAGTCTCGGGCCTCTTGAAAACAATCTGCACGAATAAATATTTAAATTAAAAAACAAATATTAAAATCAAACTATACACAGTATTAAACAGTTCACTAAATAATTTTCCGCTCGCGATTAACAAATCCCGTTCGAGCGGGATATCCAGCCAAATATGACAACGGCGAGCGGGAAATGACACACAAAGCATACACAATAAATTTGGCAGTTAAATAACAATATCCCGCTCGATTAACCTATATCCCGCTCGAGCGGGATTTAGGCCCTCAACAATTAATCGAGCGGGATTTAATATTATTAACATGCGAAAATTAAGGGAAAATTTACGAGTAAATTACACATTCAAAAAATTCAACAGTCTTCCAAATCACAATTATTAGTATAGATTCAACTTCAAACAATCGAAATATGAACCATAAAGCAAATTAGGGATCTATGGAAGGTTATACACAATTATTATTAATTAAATACGAGAACAAAGAATTTTCCGCTCGTACAAGGTATATCCTGCTCGAGCGGGATATACAGAAATTTAAGGTTTTTTGAGCGGGATTTTATATAGATACATACTAAACACTATTATTATTAATTAAATACGAGAACAAAGAATTTTCCGCTCGTACAAGAGAGATCCCGCTCGAGCGGGATGTACAGAAATCTAAGGTTTCTCGAGCGGGATTTTATATAGATACATACCAAATAATTTTTGCAATTAAGAGATGAAATTTTAGTTTAAAATTCAAACGCATGAAAAATATTATAAAATACTAACCTCTCCATAATTAGCCATATTGTGAAAAATAACAAGTGAAAATGACGCCGTCGACTGCACGGTATTGATGTCGGAATTTTTTGGTTCACAAATAGAAGAGAGTGAGCGGGATTTCTTAACTCAGAGAGAAAGAAGAGAGTGCAGCGGGAGGTTGGTGTGAGCGGGATGTGGAGATGTGGAGTTAATATTGAAAATGAGAGGTGGGGGTGTAGAAGGCGACAAAACATTAAAGTAGTGTAAAACAAAATAACTGTCAGCCTCGTGACATGGGCCGCGACAAAATCCAATAATACAAATTAAAAAAGGTGCATGAGAGTCAACATGATTTGACTCAAAGGTATGACACCTTTTCAGTTGTGTTCCCCAAGTGTATATTTCATTGTTTTTTAAGATGTGGTGTATTTTTCATTTTACACTCTTCAATTGGTGCATTTAAAATTTTTCCCCCTTGGAATAATTGGAATATTCGTCCCTAGAGTACCATGTCATAACTTGGAACATCTGGAACTAACTCGACAATTCATTCCAATTATACCAAATTTGGAATAATTGACATTAATAAAGTTAAATTTGTACCAGATGTACTAAACAGTTGGTACTAATCAGACATAATTTATACCAGATATCTGATACCCAGCCCAAACCGACCTGCGCCTGCCCGCATCATTCCTGACCCACTCCGCATTTCATTAAAGGTATTTTTATTTCAAATTAAAAATAGTAACCAAAATTTATATTTAAATGATCTCTTTTAAAATAGTTACGTTAGCTAGCTGTATATTGTTTTAAATTTTTGAACAGATTCAAACCTTTCAATGATCAATATAGGACATGGAAGACAGACATCAATCACCCACCTCTATTAATGTCTGAAGCGAGGAGTTCTTTACACTTTCGAGAAAAAGGCAAGATTCCGTTACTTTGATTTTACCAGTTACTTATTATTTCATCTATATGTTGAAACAGTCCATGGCAAATAATTTGATTTCAAATATCTGCAAAAAGATTAATCAGAAATTGAGTTTACAAGTGATTGATAAAACAGAGTTCAATAGGTTCATTCAATTTCATATTATAAGCTTTAAGGAGAGAAGGAGCCTTAAATTGCATCACCTCCAACAACATAAATTTGATTAGATTTGATTTCCAATAAAGATATATTCATGCGATGCACCATGATAAGACACGACCTAGTCAGCTTGGACCCTCTTTCATTCATCTCATAGACATTACATTTTTCTTCACAGAATTAAATAAATGCAGGTGCATATAATAATAATTAGTACGAGTAGTTCAGTGTGTGTTTGTGTGAGAAAGAGACTTGGGAGGAAAGATATGGAATAAAATTCCACTTAAAAAGATAAAAGCAATACAACGGAAATTTAGTAAGCTTTTGTCAGTATTTTGAGTAAATGAGAACAAAAAACATAACATCAAGACTAGCTAGTACAATAATAATTCAGTGGAATACCCAAATAAACAACCACATATTTGCCCACTACACTTTTTGGCACTTTCTCAATTATTCATCACTTTTTTTCTTTCTTCCAACATCTCCAGAATGCATACGAGGTGACATATATGCATACCTCTCTAATTATTTTCATGTTGTGTTCCTTAAAATTAAATAGTAGTATGTCATCACTCAGTGCAGAAAGCAGATGGTATATCACATACTAGTGGCCACATTATAAAATTGTTCAAAATACATTGCTGTGTAAAATTGTACGAGCAAATAACTTTGATGATAAAATAGGAAAATGACAAAATCGCTCCCATAACTTTTCGATTTTGGATTCAAGTCACAATTCACAAAGTTTCCTCATTTAGGGAGATGGTGACTATCTCAAAATGACTGTTACTCGGATATACCTAATTAATTGGGAATTTAAATTCTAAAGGGCAATGTGTCTGAATAGAATTATTGTTTAATTTTATAGCCAAAAAAGTTATTTGGGATTGAATTTCATTATGCACAACACAGTTTTTTACACGCCACAATCTTTTTTTTTAAACAAAATTTAATTAGTAGATTTATAAATTAATTTTTGGAATCATGTCTATAAGCAAAATTTGGTAGAAAAATTGTGGGTCCAATGTTTGAAGAAGTGTCAAATATTTACATGTATAACACGAATTATATGTTGCAGTTAGAACCACAATATTATTTTGCAGACAGAGTGCTGCACTCTTTTGCATTGCACGAATCACGATCGGTTTTAATCCATATATATATATATATATCTTGCTGCTTACACATTAATTTTGTAGTTTTGTTGTTCTTGTCGTTGTTCATAATAATAGCAGAGCAGCCCCTTCTACTAGATATGTACAAGCTAGGCTGCATTTTTGGTCATAACACAAACACCAGTACCACTATTTTTCTATGATTAATGCATGGATGGAAGGAGATTCAAAATTCGAATCATTCCACAAAATAAATCTGATAAAATTTAATTATTTACGTCAGCATGATATGGATTTTAATAAAGATTTCATTATGTTATCGAGGGAATATTAAGGAAACTGGGTAGAACACAGTTGAGAATGGGCCGGGGGGATTTATCTGATTTCTATTTGATGACAAGAATTAATTATTCTTTGGAGCAGCCATTGAAATGGTGAAGAAAGGTTGAGAGCCTGTTGGTATTGTCTGTTGTAGTCGTTTTGTGTTTCTCTTTCTGCCTTTGTGTTTTCCTCATCCACAGATTCCTCAATGAAAGGCATCCTCCACTGCTCATCTCCTCCTCCTGCTTTCTCTCTCCTCCATTTCTTTTTATGCTTTCTCTCTCTCTTGATCCGTTCGTTTCTACCTGCACGATCGATGCATCACTCCTCCATCATTATTGGATTCGATCAAGTTTTGGAAATTCTTGAAAGTAGAGCCACAATTTTATGCATAATAATAAAATGATGAGATTTTTTTTCTAATTAAATACAGTGGATTTGCCAACAAGAATCTTTAACTAAATAACAGAATAAGAACTCATGTAATAAGGGATTTAATTAATATTCCACTGAAATTTCTCCTTATGTCAACTCTGGTTACTAGGCATGCAGTTTGATGGATTAAGAAACTAAATAAACGGATTAAGAAACTAAACAAATCTTGTGAAAAAGTAATCGACTAGTTGAGTTGGGAGGGGGTGGAGATCTTCAAAGGATCAATTAATGGACACTGAATAAAGAAGGCAGAGAAGGAAAGTTGGCATTGGATGTACAAGTTTGGCAATATGTGGAAGAAAATGCAAGATCAAAAAATGATGGTAGCAAATTTGCATGCATGACATGATGATATGATATATGTTCCGATAAGAAGTGATGATTGCCAGAAATGAAAAACAGAGACAGCTCTATGAAGGATATGATACACAAAACAAGATGAAGATTGAAGAATGTGACCTCATAAGCACATATGTCTGCTGCACATGCCTTAAGGGACCAAATATGTATAGTATACATAGACCAATCCCCTACTCACTAGGGCTCTTTCTCTCTCCTAAATCTACCTTCTATTCTACTACCACACACACACACACACACACACATATATATAGCATAATATTTGTATGTATAGGCAGGTAACTAATATCTAGGCCAATGGGAAGTTGAGAGTGTGAGATCAAAACAAAGGACTATTTTAATCAAGTACATATATGTTTGATTTCAGATTGTGCTTGTCTAGTTTAAAGTTAAAGATAATTTTGCATATTGCCGTGCAAATTTCGATAAAAAAAAAAAAAAAAAAAAAAAAAAAAGCAAGGAGAGACCACATTATCTCATGATGAACACACAACACATGTATGTATATAAAAGTGAATGAATTGCATACATATCTGCATGTGTAAGTTGCAAGTGCATGATGTGCGGTCTATTTCATTGAGGAAAATCATGAGGCTCTGATTTTTGCTACAGTTTTTTGGGGTTGGACCACTTATCCTATTGGGACCAAGATGGTGATGGACTCAAATACATAATCATCATCATCATCCTCATCCTATTCCAAGCTATACAAGTTAATAAACTAGTGAGATGATATGATGAGATCAAAAGTTAAGTAATTACCTGATCTGTATCGAGCGATTTGAAGGAAACGGATGAATCCTCAGCTTCTGGAATGTTGATGGTCCATCTTTCTTGAATGGAAGGAGTGGGAACAGGGCTGGGACTCCTTGAGCTAACATCTACTGGCGTGCTTTGTGTTCCCACGTCTCGTGTCTTCTTCTCCATCGTCGTCTTCTTCGTCTTCTTCTTCTTCTTCTTATCTGCTATATCCAACAATTAATTACTAGTATGTGATATGAAAATTAGAATATAGTTAGAACAAGACTAGTACCGTTGGCGTTGTTAGTGATGATGTGAGATTGGTCTTTGATCGGATGAAAGTGGTGAGAAGGGTAGATGAGGGGAGCGGACATAGTGATTCTGCCGCGGAAGCTTAGTGTTTTTGCTGATAAACACTCCAATGGCACCTGCCCTGATAAAGGATTGCTTATGTATTTCTCTGCTTCGTTCCATTTCGAGTTCAGAATCATTCCCTCTTGCCCTTGCAACTCCCACGTGTATACCGTCTTTGCTTGTAATGCTGCATATTAGTTAACAGACCAAACTACTTTTAATTGTACAAGCATTCATTTTCTTTTCATCATCAACTCTCCTTAGTCCTTACCTCTAAGCGCAGTTGTGAATGAATATGTTGAAGGATCTATTTCCTCTGCATGAAATGAAAACATCATCATCAGCTGCTTAATATTCATTAACAAATGTGTTAAACTCGTAACTAATTTAATCTACCACCTCTAGCGGTGTAGCCGGGCGAGGAGGCAGTGCTAGAAACGGTGACGTTTGATGGGAAGGACGACCTTGCCTCTTCTCTGAAGCTCTTCAAATTGGAAGCTGAAAATCTTCTGGTGTTTTCGCGGCTGATCCTTCCTCCCCATTCCTTGAGATTCAAATCATCCACCTGCACCTCTGAACCTATGGATGATCGCTCCATTTTGTTTTCTTCTAAACTAATCATCATACGATGTATACCCACGCATTTAAATTAACCGAAAAATAACACAACACAGATGAATCAAAAAATAAATAGTTGAATGAGCGAAGAAATTCCAACTCTACTGTATTAGTTTCTGAATGAACCCACTTTTTGTGCTTCATCTATGTATGTATATAGCAAGTGGCCACTCTTAAATTGGCATATACTGGTGGGGTGGGGTGGGGTGGGGTGGGGGGTGGGGAATTCCAAACAAAAAAATCTTACCTATTATTTCCTCTTCATCTATTATATTATATGGTGCACTCATTTCATATACTCCTATAATTCAACTTACTTATATTGTTTAGTGGCTAGTGCTGTCTTCTCACAAATAATACTCCTCCTCTAATTAATACTACTACTAACGTAATGAACCTGCAAGTGACCAGTACTGTCCCTTGTTCCCCTATCCCTACTAAAATTAATCCAAATATATATAGTAATTTAAAATTTTTAAATTCAATTACTTTCCTTGTTTAACTTCTATCCCGATACAAAAATTAAAACTTTGGAATCAGATTATTTTTCCGGGGCATGATCCTTGCCAACCAAATAGGACCGTAAAATTATTTCGATTGGTTGAGAGATTTATTATGAGAAATACAAGAATAGATGTCTGTGCATTGTGTTAGGTAATCATAAACGAAGCGACACTACGGTGCAACCGGTCGCATTATGCAATAGATCAACCTACCAGAGTTGACTTAAAAAAAAAAAAAACAAACAAACTAAATGTAATTTTTTATAAATCATAATTAGTGATCAATAAAATCTAATTGAAATTAATAAACTTTAATTGGAGATTAATAAATTACAATGAGAAAGAATTAAAAAAATACCAAAAAAAAATGTCACGCGATCCCTATCTTCCTCATATGATTTTTTTTAATTTTAATTTTAGATTCATAATTATCCTTTACCTTAATAATAGGGTTAGTTATTTAGAGTTTATTTCCGATATTATTCGTTTATGTAATTTAGATAGTCCAAAAACTTGATTTATCTAATTTCTATTACCTATATATTCTATTCAATCAGTTTATTAAAAATATGCCAAATTAAAATGTTGTCTTGCTAAGATTGTTTTTCAGGATAATCTTGTTTCATGCTGAGTTCCAAGTGTAACAATGAATTGCACATGGATATAGCTTAAGAAACGAAACTAAGATTTTAAGTTAAATCCATATTACTGGTATATATTCTTGAAATACATGAAAATCCATTATGTACAACCTTTTAATGGTGTTGAATCCTCTGGTATTTAGAGAAATCCACACTATTTATTGCCATCAATATCCTCATTCACTTGGCAATTGCCACTCCAATAAAGGGCATTTTTGGGCAAAAGAAATAGGAAAAGGGGCTCGTGTATATTTTTGAAACAATACATATGCATTTCTGACAGAATTCTTTAGATATGAGGTGTTTTTTCACAATATTTGTAGAGGCATAAATCAAAATAGCCATTTTTAAAAATAAAAGATAAATAATGTCATTTTGAAAAAAAAGTTATTTAAATAGTCTTTTGTTTTGTACGATTTTTCTATCTTTATAAGTATATAAGAAGGGTAACTTTAATTTGAATCATATACGAAAATTAAACTTCATGTATGAATTTTCGGAGAAAAATTTCCGGCGATAATTTCCGGCAAAAATTTTAAATATACATGAAGCCTAACTTCATATATGCATCATAGATGAAGACTAACATTCATGTATGCATCATACACGAAAAATTTCCGGTGAAAATTTCCGGCGAAAATTTGAATCGTACACAAAACTTGACTTTCATGTATGCATCATACACGAAGACTTACATTCATGTATGCATCATACACGAAAAATTTGGCCGCCAAAAAATTCAAATTTGAATCATACACGAAGATTAATTTTCATGTATGATGCATAAACGAAAATTTTTGCCGCAAAAAATTTCAAATTTGAATCTTACATGAAGATTAGTTTTCATGTATGATGCATACATGAAGTTAGGCTTCGTGTATGATTCAAATTTTCGCCGATTTTTTTTGCCGGAAAACTTTCGCCGGAATTTTTTGGAAATTATTGGTCGGAAATTTTTGACCGGAAAATTTCAACGGAAATTCATATATGAAGTTAGTGTTCGTGTATGATTCAAATTAAAGTTAACCTTTTTATATACTCATGAAGGGTATTTATATCATTTTATAAACTAAAAAGTTATTCTACAACTTTTAAAACGTGGATGATATTTTAACACTTTTTAAAAAAAAAATATTTTACAACATTATCTATTACACAAGGAATTTCGTGCACTTTACCCAACTTGATCACTTTAATAATATTTAAACCTTTTTCTTCAAAAAAAGATATACTAATATTTAAATTTTAACGACTTCTATTTCCAAGTCCAATATGACATTAGACTATCGCAGTGATGATGTCTTTACGAGGTATCTTTATGGAATGTGATGGAGATAGAGACAGTCAACTGCAGTGAGACTGTTTTTATGGGGTATTTCTATCTAGTTAACTTATTAATTTTGAATATTAATTTTGTCAATATATCACTGTCTCGGGACTGTCTTATTGGAACGAGACAGTCTCGAGACAGTGGATCCTGCATTAAATTATCTCTATAGATTGAGTGTCTCGAGATATACATGGAGACAGCCACTGCAGACATTAGTATAATTTTAGGCAAGAAAATAAAGTTACTTTATGCATTATACATGTACGTATCATGTCCACTATTATATAAAATGCGGCATAAGATTTAAAAGTCAATAGATTCTATTTTAGATGGGGATGGGAGATTTGATATTCACTACATTATCACCTCTGGTTCTTGTACATGGAAGAAAGCTACAAATTTTGTGGGAGAAAAAAAATCAATAGATTAAACTATCTCTGCTTGAAGGCACGTGCTAATTATACTTGCTAAAAACTTAAGAGCATTCAACCGCTCTTTACAATTAGCCGCAACTGCCCACTTTCCACACGGAGAATGTAGGGATGGTAACTGGCGGGGCGGTTTAGGGGTCCGATTGATTTCTCATTCTCATATCCGCCCCAAGAATTTATCCTTTATACCACCTCCATATTCGTTCAAATTGAGACCGGTTTGGACACAGATTATCCTATAGGAAAAAGTATTTATTAGGTAGTTCGACGGAAGAAGGATATTTTTTAGGTACCAATTTAAAATATATATCGTTCAAAATTTAAACTTTTATTAGAACAAAAGAGTTATTCTTTTAAAGAGTTATTTTTTCCTAGAACCAGTAAAATTTGATGAAGCTAAAACTATTGTAGACAATCTTATTTACTTACTCTCTCAATCTTACTCATTGTGTCTACCTATTCCTTAAATAGACATCCCACTCATCTTCTCTATGTCCAAATAAGGAAAAAAATACTAACCTTTCAAAACACTTTAAAAATGGTATAAGTTAACTCCTCTCTTCTCTTCCTTTCATTTTTTATGGTAGGTGATGTGTGTGTTTTTGGTTGTTTAGAATTCGAGGTTTTAAGTCGTTTTATATGGATATAATGCACGTCTAGGTGTTATTTTGTGCAGGAATTGTAGAATCCGAGAGTGCAGAGACATGGATGCAAGAAGTCGAGAAAAGACGATTTTGCTATGGAATTGAAGATGCACGTTGGGCTGAATTTATTTTTAGATAAATTCTCTATTAATTATATTTAGTCTTTATTGTTATTGGGCCAATTTAATAATTGAGCCAAATTATTTTTTAGTTTTATCGACAGATTTTGCCAAGGGATTGAGTTCCCTTGTTTTTAATTTCTTTTCCAGCCGCCTATATAACATCTAATAGGTTTATGATTAGGATAATTAATTGATATATATATATTAGTTAGGACTTTACTTTATTGACTTAGCCGCCTAGTAGACATATGAGAATTAGGATTAGTTTATGAGGATGATATATACATGTATTATTACATTCCATGCGGGAGTTTGGAATTCCAGCCGCCAAACTCACAACTTTATATTCATTCCAGATTTTTATTAGTCGCATAGATTAGGAATAACCGAGACAAGGGAGCAGACAATTGTTTGGATGGATTTTATCAATTTCTGGTGACGAGTTATTGTTTTTATTTATTATTATTTTCTTTTATGCTTTCATTGTTTTATTTTATCGTATTTTATTTTACTAGTATGAGTAGCTAATTTTTCTGATGCGGCGAGAATATTGAAACACTAGTTTAATAATCTGTGAGACCTAATTGTTCGTATAATTAATTGGCTAGGATTTCAATTTATTCCTTGTGTTTAGAGTTAATTCTGATTTTATTTAAGCCTGATCAACTTAGATTAATTTGGATTACAATCAATTAGTTCCCCCAATCCGTAATTGTTGGAATAGGGCTAATTAGTGATAAAGCTATCATGTTCATAGTAGGAATAAATTGGTAAACGGATTATTACTTGCGTTCTTGGGTAATTTGTTTAAATCGGGTTCCTTCAAAGCTAAAAGCTATTAGAGCATTAAATCTAGGACTGACGTTTCCAGCTAGGTTATGTTTTAATAAGAGAAATAGTTAGGTCTGACGTCTACAGCTAACTATCGGTAAAGTACGTAGGAATTGGGGTATGTCCGCTGCATTCACGGTACCCTATAACTGGTTGGTCCTAGTTAATTAATTAATCTTTGCGTCGATGATCAGAGCGTAGACTAGTGTGGATTTATTCGAAGTCGAATTACCTTTCTTTGATTAATATTTAGTTTATTATTTTAGTTAATTTTCTTGCTTCCTTAGTTAATAGAAAAACCCAATTTTAAGGCGTGGTGGCTACACGAAAAAACTGATTTATAAGAAAAATAACTTATATCCCGTTCTCTGTGGTTCGACCCTGCTTATTGCTATACTCATTTGATTCTGAGCAGATTTGCAGGAATTATTTGGGAGTCTACGACGCTCACCAGTAGGACAAACAATGGTGAGAGGGGAAGAGAAATAAAAATAAAATAAAAACAAGTTGTTTCACGTTGGAAATGGGTGGAAGAAGAAAGTGAGAGTTGAGTTATATAAAGAATGAGAGAAAATAATACACATGAATCTACTTAATGTGAAATTTTGATTTTCATGTATTTAAATTTGAATTTTTGTAATAATAAATGTTGTTAATTATTATTATATATTATCATATTAGTATTATTTAAAAAATATATTTAATACAAAATTATTTGGGGTGAGACGTGGAATCCTATATCCCCATCCCCGCCCCAATCCCAACCCCAGGTATAGATTTTCATGCCTATCCCAACACCGTCCCTAAAATATTGCCCCCATCCCCTTAGGACGGGTATTTGCATGTATAATTGTTATTTCTAGGAGCACGTGCCCGAACCAAAGGTGTACTCAATTCTTTTTAATTACTCTATTTATTTAGTTTAAGTGCACGCCTTAGATTTATTAATCCTCAAAATTATTAATTTCAAAGAATTTACTAATTCCTAATAAAAATTTATTTATTCCAATTAAAGTTTGTATTAATTAATTAAATTCAACGTGTTGACTGACTGCACCCTACGAATAGTACCAATTTGTGCCTAGTTATACTTTAATGAAACATAACTCTATCCATTTCGGATTAACCTATGTTCTTCTTCTCCGTAGGATAATTTAATAGAATTGTATATACTCCCTCCTCCAAGATAGTTAATCACTTTTACTTTTATGGGTGTTCACGAAAAAATTGCTCACTCCATTTATAGAAGTAGGTCTCACATATTCCACCTTACTTTTAACTTTATTCCACTAATAACAACCCACTATATCTATTTTTAATGAATATAAATTAACTTTATTAGACTACCTGCAGTGGTAATGTCTCTAAGGGGTGTCTCTAAGGATTTTTTGGAGATAGAAACAGTGAGCTGCAGTGGGGCTGTCTTTAAGGGCTGTCTCTAAGGATTTTCTGAATTTCTATTTTGTATTAATTTTAATAAGATAAATAGAAAATTTGAAAATTTCATTAATTTAAATTAAAATACATTACCACAAATTAAGAAAAATACATTACTAGAAATTAAATATTACATTACTAAAAATTAAATATTACATTACTAGAAATGATAAAAAAAAAAGTACTACAATATTTAAAAAACATAGTCGTTGGAAAAAAAAAATAACTAAGCTCATCCGCGACGCTGCTTGACGTCGTTGAGCAACATCATATGGAACTGCAGCTGCTCCGGCGTGTAGTTTGACGTGTCCGTGTTGATGATCTTCAAATCGGCGAGGTCTTGTTTCGCCCGAGCACGCTCCTTCATTGCCTCGGCGAGGTTGTTCTTCGCCGCGGCGAGGACAGTTATCCGATCATTTGTTGAGGAGACCATCGACCCGAACTCCTCCTCCTCGCTTTGCTTCTTCTTTCCCTTTCCTTTCGCCGCTCTCGCCGCCGCCTTTGCCGCGTCTCGTCCCTGTGGGCGGGGGGGAGCCGAGCTTTCCTCTTCTTCTGTTGGCTCGCTCGATCCGTGCGGCGTTCCGGATGAGGTGTAGGCGCCTTCTGCCGTATTCTTCGTCCGCTTCATCGACGGAACGTCGGGAAATTCTTGGTGGAGGAATTTGGGGTAGTCCGCCAAAATTTCCCAGGCACCAAAGTGCTTGAAGTAGGTCCCTTCATGGGCGTGGTATAACTCATGGGCTTGCTCCTTGACCATGTCGTCGGAGGCGCCGCTCTGTCTTTTCCTGTCTGCCTTGTCGTAAGCTATCATCCACTCCTTCACCCAGTGGGAGATCCGGCCGAAGAAGCTCTTCACCGTCTTTGTGTTGAGGTCGTCGTTGAACATGGCGTTGTACCTGTCCGCCACACGCCCCCAGTACTTGTCGCCGCTCTGATCTCGTCCGATGATGGAATTGCACGTCTCCTCTTTCCAGATTTGGGCGACGGCGGTGCCTTGTTCCACCGTGTAAGCGCGCCTCTTTGGTTTGGCATCGGCGTCCGGACGAGAAGGTGGAGGGACGTTTGCGAGGGCCTTTCCCTTATTTTTGCCGCGTTGCTTCCCCTTGGCTTTGGCCGGTGCCGGCTCCGATGAGGGACTATCCTCGTCGCCGCCCATCACGTTTTGGAAGGACTCGCCGACGGACGAGTTGAGGTTGATGGAATCGAGCCCCGCGCCGGTGTATTCGCCGTATTGCCCGTCGTCCGCCATTTCAGGGGGACACCACGACGACGAGAAAGGATTGTTGGGATCCATTTCCGAGATGTAGCGAAATTGATTCGAAAAAAAAATTGAATTGTAAGAGGAGAATTAGAAATTGTATGTGTGAGGATGGTGTGAGTGGTGTGATAGAATGTAGTAGTATTTATAGAAGAAAATATGAGAATAAAAAAAAAAAAAAAATTTAAAATCGGCATTTAGCCGTTAATAGCCGTTTGAAAACAACCGTTGCAAATTAATTTTTTTTTTTTTTTTTATGTCTGGCCCGTGCAATGCACGCGCCTATTAAAAAAAAAAAAAAAAAACTCGCGCGCGTGTAATACACGCGCTGTCTCGAGGCTGTCTCGTCGGCTCGGGACAGTCTCGAGACGATGGCCGCTGCACCGGCGTGTCTCGTCGCCGGCGCTGTCTCGAGACGCCGCTCGAGACACCCGGTGCAGCCAGTCTTATATCCTTAATTGATGGTCAAATGTGAGCAACAAAACTTCTTTCGAATTAATTCTCTCTCTCTCTGGGGGAGAGAACCACCTGCGTGGGCTCTTCCTCGTTACTTAATGTCGCAAGTTTGGGGTAGCAGCTGGGGATGGAACAAGACGAGTTTTAGTACATCATTCATTGTAAAAGGGTGAAGCTGTGTTATGACATATTACATATATAGATGCATATGCAATTTTGCATTACAAATTTACAAGTTAGTGAGTGATACATAGCTGTCATTGATGGGTTATTTTCATGGTCTGTTTAATAAGGAAACTTGGTCTATATGTAGGAGCAAAGAATTTGTGAATGTTACAACGCTTTAGTTGTGCATGCGGCATGGGGTATCTAACTTGGAGCATAGGGGTGCAGCTGAACCCCCAAAATTTATAAAAAAAAAAAGTTTTGATAGTATCTATACTATATTAAAGCAGAATCTTCTGCATTAAAAATTTCCGGCTAAATTGTTGTTATGCCACCTAAGGTGCATGGGTTGCTGCCTGTGAAGAGGCTGCAATGTGACGATTGAGTTGTTGGCTATTAATGATGAGATGCTTTACTTGGTATTCTAGCAAGAAACAGACTCATTCAATTTTTTAAAATATCGATATACACATTCTTTTTCCAATTAAACACGGTTTTCACTTTCCAATAAACAAAAGTTGTGCACTCCCCACCGATTACTGTAGTCATAGTAATAGTTGTTTATTGTGTTGTTATTTGATTGTAGATTGAAAAAAATATCTCTTATATTCATTTCATTTTCTTTTTTCTTTTTTATTTTTGTCGAGATTATAGAGTTGTAGGGTAAAAAATATTTAAATCTCTTAATTTATTGATATTGATTGATTTATTAATCTCTTAAAACAGTTAACATCAAGAAGTCTACAATATTTTTAAATTTCTGATTAAAACAATTAAAAAAAAGCGTCTTTATATCTCTTCTTATATTAATATATCTCTTTATCTCTTCATATATTGATTTAACTCAATTGTTTTGGTGCATCAGTTTTATACTATACATCTACTTTTGTCCTATTATAGCACACCATCTTTGACTTTTCAACCAACATATTTACACCCCCGGATTCACTGTTCACCGCCGCACATGAACAGTAACTGCGCGCGGTTACAGTTCACGGCACTGTTCATATATATATATATATATATATATATATATATATATATATATATATTTTTTTTTTTTTTAATTTTCCATATTTTTTAGATTTCCTTTTTCCTGTTATTTTTTTTATTTCCTGTTTTTTTCTCTTTTTTTTTTATTTCCATATTTCTTTTTCTTTTTTTTTCTGTTTTCTTTTTATTTTTATTTTTTATTTTCCTTTTTTCCCACTTTTTTTTTTCATTTTTCAGATTTTGTTTCTTTTTTTTATTTTCCAAATTTTATTTTCTTTTTTTTGTTATTTTCCACATTTTCTTTATTTTATTTCATCTTCGTTTTTCAAGATTGTCGTGACGAAATGTAATGATTGTGAAACATGACGTTTCTTAGTGAAAAAATTTACTTTTTCCAACGATAATAATTATTTTAACGTTCGACTAAAAGTAGAACTTGTTGTATTAAAAAATAGACATTGTCGTGACGAAATGTAATGATTGTTAAACATTACGTTTCTTAGTGAAAAAGTTTACTTTTTCGAACGACAATAATTACTTTAATGTTCGACTAAAAGTAGAACTTGCTGTATTAAAAAGTAGACATTGTCGTGACGAAATGTAATGATTGTTAAACATTACGTTTCTTAGTGAAAAAGTTTATTTTTTCCAACGATAATAATTACTTTAACGTTCGATTAAAAGTAGAACTTGTCGTATTAAAAAGTAGACATTGTCGTGACGAAATGTAATGATTGTGAATCATTACGTTTCTTAGTGAAAAAGTTTACTTTTTCCAACGATAATAATTACTTTAACGTCCGACTAAAAAGTTAACTTGTTGTATTAAAAAGTAGATATTGTCGTGACGAAATGTAATAATTGTGAAACTTTACGTTTCTTAGTGAAAAAGTTTAATTTTTCCAACGACAATAATTACTTTAACGTTTGACTAAAAGTAGAACTTGTCGTATTAAAAAGTACATATTATCGTGATGAAATGTAATGATTTTAAAACTTTACGTTTCGTAATGACAATGGTTACTAAAAAATTTGGAAATAAAAAAATCTGGAAAAAAAAACTGAAAAATATAAAAGCAAAAAAAACTAAAAAATATTAAAAGAAACTGAAATATAAAATATGTAATTAAAAAAAAACTGCTAAAACAGTAACTTGGAAAGGAAAAATAAAATAAAAATTGGAAAAAAAAATATATGAACAGTACCCTGCACGTGAACAGTACGCGCGCATAGGTGATGAACACTAACCGGCGGATATTTTGTGTGGAAAAGTCGAAGTTGGTGTGCTATAATAGGACAAAAAGTGGTTATATACTATACAACCGACTCACCAGAACACACCTCTTGATTTAAACATAAAAAAAAAATTCAATAAATATACTATACTAGGGCTTTATAAAATATTGTATAAATATTGTTGCCGCCACAATTCATATAGAAAAGAGACTCTTGAGTTCTTACTAATAAAATATTATGCATTCATGATTGAAATTATATATATTCTCCCATCGGTTCTACTGTAAATTACACTTGCTTTCTGTAATTCAAACTTGGTTCCTGTAATTGAGGATTTGTTTTGCAGTCATGCGTTTTTTGTGGACTTTTGTCTGCGACTTAGATGACTTAAAAACCAACTTCGTCGTGAAGGTTCGACTGGTGAGACAGAGCCTATGCATATTCTTCATTTACAAACAAAGAAGAAATTGGAAGTTGGAAATGCATTCTTCATGATGAAAAGGTATGAAACTTTTGCTTATATTAAAAATACTATGTTACTATACACTCTAGATTTTGCTAATATATATGATTCTTATAGGGAGATAGAATCGAGGTTGCGGTTCCCAAGTTTTTAGTACCAAGTTTAAGGATCAAATGGATGAAGGATCGGGTTATGGAATAAATTTTTTTACGGTCGTGCACAATTTGAAGAAGTACAAAGTCATTGCATACAAGTTCTGAATCATATATATTAACAGAAAAGACAAGGATACATGAACTATTTGTTCAAGGTTTTCCATTGAAAAGAGTGTGCGTCAAATCATTTGAGGAGGTTCAGTTAAAGGAGAACTTATATAATGGTGAGTATTCGGTATATGCTATAAAATTTTCATTAGTGCTGTACTTTCATTTATTTTTTGGTAAAATATATACGATACAAATGTTATCTTTATACAGATATCATTGGAAAAGTGGTGCAATCAGGGGAAGTACAAGAGCAGACAAAGAATGGAGAACAAATGAAATTGATCGAGCTAACTGTTGAAGACACTGAGTAATAAATCAATTTCAATTTCATATCCAATATTATCTAATCTATGCAGTTTTTAACTAATGACTGATTGATGTGAAGGAAGGGAAAGTTGTATTGTACACTATGGGAGAATTACGTGGATGAATACTGGAAGTTATATGAAAGAGACAAGCATTGCAATAATATAATCATTGTGCAATTTTGCAAGTCAAGTATTCTCAATGGTATGGATATGTAAAACTATTGACACATCAAAGAAACATATTATATCAATTTATGCATTGTGATGCAATGATGAAAGTGCCATTAAGTAAACACATATCAACATATTATATATAGTGCATGTATAATTAGAGCGTGCGATGTTTTCAGCATCACCAAATTATTGATGAATGCAAATATTCCAGAAATCATTGATTTCAGACAAAGGTAATATACAGTTAACATCAATCGATACTACGCTAACTTGGGTAGATAGTATTATGTTAATTTTGACTTTTCTTTTATAAGGATTGCCATAAATTTCAGTTTGAATACTTGAAAGAACACTAGTATTTCACAAGGAACGACAAGCACGACAAGCACTTCAAGGTTAAAACAATTGAGGATCTGTTTGATGTTGATGAGGTTAGATATCATACCATTGAGTAACTTATAATGAGCAAAATCCATCGTTTTAACTTTATACTTTAATATCAATATTTTTGATTAACTACTGTATTGCAGTGTGCTTGGTTTATTGCTACTATTTACCGCATAGATTGCAGTTATGAGTGGTCATATCTTTCTTGCAAAAGATGTACGAAGAAACTAATTAAAGCACAACGTCAATTCTATTGCTTTGAAAGTATTAAGTTCTAATTACTCGGTTGTATTTCAGAGTCAAATAGTATGTTTATTTTTCTATTTTGTTAACATTAATAAGAAGAGAAATAGAGAGAATTAAATTTTGATCTTTTGGGAATTTCTATTGTTGATGGCAGAAACCAAGTAGAGTTGAGAGAGATGGATTAAAGTTTTGTTGTAACTTGTGGAATTTAATTTTATTTGTTTTTTTGGAATCAGATTGGTGAACTAATGTAATATATGTCCAAAATAGAGTTGAATTCAGTAATATTATCTGGAGAAATACACGTATGTAGTGTGTATATATTGGTAGTAATCTTTGTTGTTAAATATTTGTTAAATTTTAATTTATAGTTTGTGCATATAATTTTTTTAACCCAAAATTAACGGCCTTTAAATTATTTCATGATTAATTGATTTCTAATCATATACGTTTATAGATGAATATTAATTATATAACTTTCTTATATATTATTTTGAATTATACAAAATTGTTGTTATTAGCACTACAAGAAAAAAGGTTATAGACGACGGGAAATTCGCGTCATCTATAATAAAAACTCCCGTCGTCTATAGCCTCGTAAGTCTATTGGGCGCGGTTATAGACGACGGGAAATTTCTGTCGTCTATATATCTTATAGACGACGGTAAATTGTCAGTATAGACGACGGTAAATTCCCGTCGTCTATATATCTCATAGACAACAGTAAACTCCCGTCTATAATGAAAAAATTCCGTTGTCTTTTGTCTTTTTACGTATCGGTTTCTTTCTGTTGTCTATTGTATTACCAGGTACTGTTGTCTATTAACATTCATTAATAATTCATTTTTTCCAATAAAATGATAATATCATAAATATCACTCATCATAAAATCAAATATAATATTATAAACTCAAAGTCATACAATCACTTTCATTACATGTTCTACAACTAGCCTTAAAACCAATAATAATGTCTCCAACTAGCCTTAAAATACAAAATATAAATGTTTATATTGTCTTAGTCTCCAAAACAATAACAATGTCTCCAAGAATTCCATTATCAACTCAACCAAGCCTATCCATCCATCCGTGCATCCAAATGACTTCCATCTACAGGATCTAAATGAAAACCACCAGTTCATTTTCACATCTTAAAATTTCATAAAAGATAAAAATAATTAAAATGGTAAAAGCTAAGAAACTTACCATCATCACTCGGTAAATTCGTCAACAAAATCAGCCCACTCCATACGCATTTCATCAATTTCATTTCTTGAATAATATTATTTGGTAAACTAAAAATAAATCAAAATAAAAACAAAATTAGATCATAAATAAAATTGAACCTTTCTCCTAACAATATAGGAGAAGAGAAAAGTAGCCATTATTATACCTGTCCAATTATGATTCTACCAATACGATCATATTCAATATTTGTCTCACTTTCACCTAACAGAAGTTCTTGTGGAAGCACTTCTTCAGCGCAACACTCTTTTTTCTCAAAACCCCCTTTTCCCATAGATTCTTCTTCTTCTTCAAAGCATTTCAAGAAAGAAAAAGATATGCTTATTCAATTTTGGTTTTATAATGTAGGAGATGGCTTCACTATTTAGTTATGAAGAGGTGCATATCTTCTTGATTTAATTATGCTTCGTTTACTCAACTTTTCTGCTAAATTTGATCCCATCCCATCTTTTCTTAGGTTTTGCAAAGATCACATTTTTAATCTTCAATTCATTTTTTGTTTCATCCTCTGTTTTTTCCAGACTTTGAAATGCATATAAAGTTAACTACTAAAACGAATGCTAATTGACTGAAATTAACTATCTAAAATTAATTTCTGGTCTTTATATCTATGATGAGGGCTTTTTTTCACTTGAAATCTTGATAGCAAAACATTTATAATGAAATTCATTGCACTAATATGATCTACTACATATACTATTAGATAGCTGCCAGAAAGCGAATTAATTTATCAAAAACTGTCTCAGTGCAACATCACGAGTGCAGCTAAACCATATAGATCACAGTCTATTCACATGAAACAATAAAAATCTTAACATAAATATACCTCTTCCATTTCTGATGGCTCGTCTTTCTTTTCTTCAGGCTCACTTTCTTTAGGTTCATTATTGGCTTCTTTTTCATCAGTGGCCATATTATCTTCCTGTTGAGCACCCTTAGGTGCATCGTCGGCATCACTGATGTTAAGATCAGCTGGAAGCTGGCCTGATTTTAGTGCCTGATGCAAAACATTATCAATGATGGTCCCAATACGAGTTCTGGTGTATGAGGAGGGGGGGGGGAATACACCAGATAAAACTTTTTAAAACAACCCCCTAAAAATTAACGCAACCGAGTAATGCAACTCAGTTGGAATCACAACCGAGTAAGAAACACTCGGTTGGAAGTGAAGTGCTGTGCGGAATGTGGTAGAAATAAACTCGTATAAAATCAACTCACGCTTTTATGCAAGGTTGGTCAAAAACCAAGACAGTTGAGAAAGAGTGCAGTTTGTATGCAGGTTAGTTAGTCAGTTGAATATGCAATAAGATAACTGAAAATAAACACAACACACAAAGATTTAACGTGGTTCGAAGAGAACTCCTACGTCCACGGGGAGTTGTGAGTCCACACAACTCAGTCCAAGTTCTTCTGGACAAACCACAAAGCTTACGCGGGCTTTGCAACCGTTGAGATAAGTTTATGGGTACTTATCAACCTTACAGATTAGTTTTCGGGTACTAATCAACCTATCTACTCAGTTACGGGAAGAGTAGGATCCTAGAACCTTTTCAGGTGAAAGAAAGGGTGGGGTTCCAACTAAATAGTTCGAACAAGAAGTGAGCTATGATCTAACACTCTACGAACTCTCAACAAGTGATGTTCTCAAGGTTGGATCAAAAACTACAAGGACAGAATCTAACTCTCTAGAACTCTCAACTAATGATGTTCTTAGAGGTTTTGCTTGAGTGCAGAATGAAGTTGTTCTTTCGCTTGAATATCTCTTCTCACTTGTCTGTCTCGTATTTTCGTTTCGCGTAGTCTTGGTGAATGAATGAAGGCCTGTATTTATAGGCGGAGAGAATCAACTAGCCGTTGGAAGAGCTGTTGATCTGTGTTCTTTGAAAGCGATGGCTTGTCTCTCATCTCTGCAGACTTTCCAGATTTGGCAACTGCGTGCTTCTGCTTTCCATCTGAGACAGCCTTGTGTTGGGCCAAATGAGGTAATGACAGAGAGTCAAACCTTCACGTGACTTCCTCGTTTGAAATTCAAATCTTAACCTTTGACCTCCGACATTTGATAGTCGGTTTAGTCGTCTGATCTTCATCTGATTGGTCTTCAGCTGATGTTCTATCTGAACATGTGAACTCTCAGTTGACTTTGAACTTCAAGCTGTTGCTCTAACTGATTGAGTCTACAACTGTTGTTCCATCTTGAACGCTCAGTTTTCCTTGTTGTATCTGACTCTGATCAGTTGGCTTCGAACGCTCAGTTGTCTTTCTTACAACTGATGTTCTCTTGTATCTTCTTCCTTTGAATACTTGGTTGACTTTTGCATCTTGCCACTTTAATGCTCATCTCATGAACGCTCAGTTGTCTTCCTCACAACTGATGTTCTATCCAAGTGAAGCCTTGTTGCCGTCTTTAGCTGGAGACCTGTAAAGATAAAATCTTAACAATGCTCAAACAGCGAGCCTAACTGCTAACATTAAGTTCTGGCAACATCTACTCGGTTGTGGTCAGTTGGTTTTGGAATCAATCAAAATTTTAATAAATTTCCCAACAATCAAGAATCAAGATCTTGCAGTAACTTTCAAAAACAACACATGTAGGGGGGAAGGGAATAGGAAAGGAAAGAAATCAACACTGACTAATGGACAAGAACAAAATGTAAAGATCCTTTGTAAAGTAGGAGAGGGATGCGTTTAATATTCAAAAGTTCATTACAATATCCTACTTGTATGCAGGGTGTAAGATGTACCTGTTCAAGCCTTGCTACCTCTTCAAGAGTTTGTGAATTCACAATGGCAGCCTGCATGAGTGTAACATAAATTAAGTAACAATCCATAAAGAGATGAGAAAATTTAAAAGACAGAGAGTTGGATGGACGAAGAAAATAAAGGAAAATAGAACTCCCAATGCATTCTTCCATAAGACAAAACCCAAAACATACCAAAAATCCCTTAACCCTGTCATTTTAAACGAGACAATTTGAGACATCCTTCAATTTCTCTCACATTTACCTACCTATTAAGGCATGGCCTGTTGTTAACCTTTTCTAAGTATCATTTCTAATAGTTCTCTGATTAGAAATGTTTATAATGTCAACTATATCCTATCTTAGGTTTGGAACTTCAGCAAAATACAAATTTCCGTACCATCATGTTGATCCTTGAAAGATATGGAAAATGACAGTAGTTGCTGAACCAAAAAATATAGAAAACCATATACCTTAATAGCTAAAATTTGTTGAGCTGTAGGTGCAGTTGTTTTAGGTGTTTGGTCCTCCTTTGCAGCTTCTTGGATGCTAGGAGTCTCAGCAAGTACAACCTTTGCAGATTCCCTTTTAATCTCTTCTTCAGCTTCTTCAGATGCAAACAAAATTTTGGCTTCAGTACGCTCCTATATGGGTAACAACACTTAGTAATGTTAAACTAAACAATTACTTAAATACAGTATGGCGCAAAATTAATAAGAGAACAGTCAACGAGAAGAAAATGAGAAAGCAAATCAATCACCCCACAGAAAAAGGCTGTAATGATATAAAAACATGCTAGCAAACGGGTTAACCTTCTGCAATGGCAATATAAGCAGGAGGGATAATCTGCACATATAGCATTAGCCCCACAGACATATAAGCCTACTACGTAAAAGATACGTAGAAATCCCATAATAACAGAGCTCACGCCACCCTTCCAACAAAAAATAGGAACAAGTAAGAATATATAATTAAAGAAAAATATGCTACATTATTCATGCATGCATCTTGTCGTCAACAAACTTCATCTAAAACCATAAAATGTGTACTATTTACATACTAAAAATCTAACTTGAGTTTTAAGTGTGCATCTCAAAACATGGTTTACAGAACACAAGGCTATGGAGTATGGTCACATAGCATAGTTGGAAAGTATCAGAAATTCAGAAGATTAACCATCTGAAGCTACGTAATAAATAAGAACAATGAATTGTACATTCTATAAGTACAAGTACAAGGGTATACCACTATAATATGGGGGCCGAAACGAGGGCCGAAATGCCCGCAATCATGACGAGCTCCGGCACTCCAAGCCCGAAGATACAGTTGCAGGAGAAGCCTCGTTTCTGAGCCCAATGAAAATCTAGAAGAAAGGAAAGAATTAGGGAAGAATTGAAATCTGGAATTTATGGAAGAAAGGAAATCTGGAAGTTAGAAAAGAGTTACCTTCTTATTCAGAAATGAGGTGGGCTGCTGGTGGTGGAGGAGAGGCGGGCTGGCGGCGGCGGCGGAGTCGTCGAACTAGAGGTAAGGGGAAGAGGAGGAGAGGTTGCGGTGGAGGAGGGGGGTGTCAGCAGTGGAGGAAGACAATGCTTCACTTCCTGAGGCGGCGGTGGTGGCGGAAGGCAGCGGTGGTGACGGGAGGCGGCGGTGGTGGCGAGAGGCGGCGGTGGGAGGCGGCCTGCGAGGAAGAAGAGAGAGCCGACGAGCGGGAGAAGAAGTTCAATTCCAATTTAGGGATTGACTTCTAATTGTTTTAATTTAAAAAAATGAAAAATAAAAAAAGAAATTAGAAAGAAAAAACGACGTCGTCAATTTTTTTTTAATGTGTAGTAATAGACGACGGGATTAGCAACCGCGTCATCTATAACAGCGATCAAATAGACAACGGGGAAATTACCGTCGTCTATTACGTTAAAAACGACGGGAAAGTTGTGACGTCGTCTATTACCATACGAAAGCGGTAATAGACGACGGGATTTTGCGTACCGTCGTCTATTTGACTGCATATAGACAACGTCATTTGCATCTCCCGTCGTCTATTAGTTTATAGACAACGCGAACAGAATTCTCGTCGTCTATAATGCGTAGTCTATTACCATTTTTCTTGTAGTGACTGATGACCAAATCAAAAGTTACGCCTTAGTCGAGATTGAGAAATTATTACGGGTTGTTGGTAGTAGTTATATGATTTTCCATCTATGCCATTTTCAAATGTTAAATTTTTCCACAACAGTCAAAACAGATTGATCATTGATGAGTTGTGGTATGATCGGATAAGTCTTCGACAAGAGTACCAAGATTTCTTATGCAAGTGCACAAATGAATAGCGTGAGGTGCATGATATAGTTTTAAATGCAGTGGAATCTCATTGTGGAGGTATGTTTTTTGTGTATAGTTACAGATGAACTGAAAAAGACTTTTGTTTGGAAGGGTTTGTCAACTGCTTTAAGGTCAAAAGGGAAAATCTTTATAAATGTTGCTTTGAGTGGAATAACATCATTTCTGTTGCGAGGTGGAAAAACAACACATTCACATTTAAAAATTCCAGTCAATGCAAATGAAGATTCTACATGCAACATAAAACAGGGAAGCCCACTTGCTGAGCTGCTTATAAAACCAAAAATTATTATTTGGGATGAAGCTCCTATGATGCATAAGTTCTGCTTTAAAGCTTTGGATAGGAGTTTACGTGATATTATGCGTTTTTGCAATCCATTGAGCTTCAACTATTCATTTGGTGGTAAAACAATTGTCTTTGGTGGCGATTTTCGTCAGATTTTACCATTAATTCCTAAGGTAGTAGTCAAGATGTTGTCCGTGCTACAATAAGTTCATCATATCTCTGGAAAAATTGCACAATTTTAAGACTAACAAAAAATATGAGACTCCAGAGTATATGGATGAATCAATCCAGCTGACCTTTTCTCAAAATGGATAGCAAGCATTGAAGATGGTGTTATTGGAGGTCCAAATGATGGGGAATCAATCATTCATCTTCCTGAAGACATTTTGCTTAAGTATATTGGAGATCTTATTGCAGTCATCGTTGATTATATTTATTCACCGGGTAATAATGTCATTGATACCTCAAGTTATTTGCAAGAACGGGCAACGTTAGCACCGACGTTAGATACAACCGAGTCTATAAACCAATACATGGTTTTATTGAATATAAGTGAAGGTCAGTCATACTTGAGCTCATATACTACATGGAGATCAGAATCAAATGATTCTATATTTCATAACATCCACACGTACACCACAGTTCCTAAATAGTCTGAGATGCTCAAGTATTCCTAATCATGAGTTATTTTAAAATACGGGAACTCCGGTGATGGTATTTAGGAATATAGATCATTCTAATGGTTTATGCAATGGAACTAGATTGGTTATTACAAGACTTGGCAGCCATGTATTAGAAGCAAAAGTTCTGACCGGTTATAATGCAAGATATAAAGTGTTGATTCCAAGATTGTCGTTGACTCCATCAGATCTAGATTGATGTTCAAGTTTCAACGATGACAATTTCTATTCATTGTCTCTTATGCTATGACAACTAATAAAAGTTAAGAGGTCAGTCGTTAAACTGTGTTTGTCTATTTCTAAAAAAATCAGTTTTTAATCACGATCAATGTATGTAGCTGTGTCTCGAGTCACAAGTCCGAATGGATTGAAAATTTTAGTATGTGAAAATTAGATGTAGATAGTATATCTACTATCAATGTTATGTATAAGGAAGCGTTCTGAAACTTATAAAATTGCATATTCCTATCTTTTCTTTATGTTTATGTGAACGTACTTTATTGATAATGTGATCTATGAACTTTTTTTGTTTTTTGCAATGAAAACCATTGGTGTTAATAGGTGGATATGTTTAGGGGTGGGTCGGTACAGTATAACGTCGTTTTTGTGTCATACCTTATACCTTACCGTAAATTCCGGTATGACAAATTCAATACCGTTATCATACCGTACCTTATGGTATACCAGAGTTCGGTATACCGTAAATTCGGTATGAAATTTTTACATACCGTTGTTGTACCGTAGTTTCGGTATACCTTATCGATATACGGTATACCGAACTTTCATGGTATACCGTGCACATTCTATACCTTTTAGAAGAAATAATATCCTAAATTTCCAACAATTACTTAATTATATATATTATTATTAATTATTAACAGTTGCAGTATGGTATACCGTATATACAATACTACGGTATATATCGAAACGACGGAATATAACGGAAATAACGGTATATACCTCGGTACGGTATCACGGTATACTGCGATATTAGAAAATCCCATACCGTTACCTTACAGTAATCTTCCGGTACGGTATCATACCGTACCGTAAGTTACGGTATACAGTAAATTCGATATTTTTTGGATTTTCCCAGTACGGTAAGGACGGTATACCTACCCAGCCCTAGATATGTTGGCTGCATAGAAATTGTTTGTGTTAAAAGGTTTCACTATTTATTGTCTTGATCTCTATGTATGTGTTTACAGGATACTGATGATGACACACACACACACATATATATGGGCGGATTTAGTGCATGGCTTCACTGGGCTCCAGCCCAGTGCCCAGAATTACCACCTATATCCATGTATAAATTTAAGCCCAATATCAAAAGCTAGCCCAGTCCTTTCCAAAATAAAGAAAAGCTCAGCGCAAAAATTAATTAAATGCAAAAGAATTAAAGTTAGCAAATAGTTTCAGACCATCTCCTAAATAAAAATTGAAAGCCTGATCCAAGGTTTATACAAAAATAAAGAATCGGCTGCATCATTTGTAGAATAGAATTGAAGTTAGCGTCTTTACTTCATTCTCTTACAACAAAAATGGTAAGCTTTCTACATTGGCTGACAATAGATGTAAGATTGAAGGATATACAAGAGAAAGAGTGGGGAGAAGAAAAAGAAAGGAGAGATGATGTGTCTCTTAATTTTATCTCATTTAAAACATATATATAATTAATTATATAGGACTATAAATGTCACGATATTGAAAATCTGATTGTCAACACGACTTCGAAAATTAATTGACTAAAATTATGACAAAATCAAATTTATCAGCCTTCAAATTTGTAATATGCTTTACTCAAAAAAAAAAAATTGTACTATGCTAGGATCGGACATATATCGTAGCATTGTAAATTTATCGCGCTTAAATTTGTGCATTTTGACAAAATATAATGCATCGAAGCATTTATATTTCAGCCCACCCCATGATCAAATCCTGGATCCGCCCCTATATATATATATATTTCATACCTCTCAACTTGAAGTTTTTGTGGTATGAGTTCTTTTATTAGCTTAGATTTGATTTGGTTTTAATATATTTTTTGTTCTCTTATATGAATAGAGAAAGAGATTGATGCTTAACCTTTTTCATCCCATTAGAACGTAAAACATTGTGTTCATGGTTTTCATGTGCAAATGATTATTTTCTCTAATGTTCTTGAGCTAGACTGAGCAATTTTGATTTACAAAAATGTGGTAATTTCTTTTAGGAGACATCTCATTTTCAAAATATATCATTGATGGTACCGGCCTCTTTTTGGGCCTGATCCGAGGCCCAACCTAATTGGGCCTGTACGTTGAGCTCGGCCCAAGGACCTCGGCCCAGACGAGTTATTAATTGCCTTGAAGACCAAGTAATGAAGTCTTATCCTAGAGGAGAAGGAATTCTATTATGAAGGAAATTCGGATATGTACGAAGAATCCTAGTAGGATTAGGGCTCGATTCAAGGCTTATATATAGATGCTAGATTAGAGGTGTAAATACGTTCAAATACTCATTGTACTCTCAAGTATAATAAAGGCTCTCTATATTCTCTCCCGTGGACGTAGATCACCTCGATCGAACCACGTAAATCCTTGTGTCGTCGCATTATTGTTATTTTCTGCTATCTCTACAAACCTTGATCTATCATTGGCGCCATCTGTGGGAACTCGATCGACGGTTCTTTGGTAGCAGAACTATGACGGTAACGCGATCACAAAACGTGCGGGAAGACCAAAGCCAACGTGGGAATCCCGACGAAGCAGAAAGTCGCCCCACGAACAGGGGCAATCGCCAGAAAGATAGCTCGGTCCCAAAGGAGGGGCACGACAATAACCCTATATGCCCGCGCTGGAGGACATCCCTCAGAAGGGTCCACAGAAATCAGGATCGAAAGGAGAGGATTTTCTCGACGACTTCGACCTCGCCACTGCATACGCCGCGACTGAGTTCGCAAGAGCGAATAGGGAGAGTTTCAAGCGCTTCCTCACAACAGCTAGGATGCCCCCAATATCCGAAGCTAGGGAGAGTTCCACACGGAAGTCTATACCCAAAACTCCACATCATTCCAAAACGCAGGAGCCCGAGCCGAGGAGAAAGCACGACACTCGGCGAAGCCCACTCCGCCGCCGGAGCTCCAGCCCGCATCGGAGTCCTAAGCAACACCATCTCCCAAGGCGGCATCGTAGTCCAGGCAGGGGCCGAAGTTCGAGCTACTCCAGAAGTTATAGCCCCAAGGTAAACCGACACCGAAGGGAGGGAAGATCAGCCCGTTCACCGACGAGCTGCTTGATGCCAAGCTTCCCGCGACGTACAAGTTGCCCAACATACCACCCTACAATGGGTTGGAGGACCCCCTCAACTTCTTGACGCGGTTCAAGTACAACATGCACAACCAGGGTCTCACAGAAGAGCACATGTGCAAGCTGTTCCCAGAGATGCTGGTCGACTACGCCCGAGCTTGGTTCGACGGCTTGCCGACCGGCAGCGTAGGATCCTGGGCCTACCTCGAAGGAATCTTCAAACAAAGATTCCTTATGAAAGTCCAAGCTCGCCGAGACACGGCCTACCTCCTGTCCGTAAAGCAAAATGACAGAGACCATAAGGGAGTACGCCTCCCGATTTATGCAAGAAAGCTTGAAGGTCGATAAAATCGACGGTGTTTTCCTCATCTCGGCTTTCCGAAACGGGGTCACTCCTGGGTCCCTGAACCAGGAGCTCGCTAAGCAAAAACCCGAGACGGCCCAGGAGATGTGGAGAATCGTGTACCAGTTCGCGGACGGCCAAGATGCGGACCGGTTGAAGCGGGAGGAAACAGAGAAGAAGAGGCCTGAAGGTGATCGGGGCCGGAATGATCGTGATCGGAGAAGTGCCCATGAACGCCTTCAGCGAGGTCCTATCCAATCCCGGCTCGGACCTGGACCTATCCAGTCCCGGCTTGATCCACGGCCGGGGTCGGAGCCCCCTCAGCGACCTCCCTTTGTGAAAACAAATGCGGAGATCTTCGCACTTCATGAGGACTGGTTCACAAGACCACGCCCTATGTCGGGGTCGAAACCTTGGGATAAAAACAAACACTGCTCCTTCCACGACGACCACGGCACTACACAGAAGACTGCCGCGACCTCGCAGTGGAAATAGAGAGGTTAGCCCAAGAAGGAGCTCTGAAGAAGTACGAGGTCGGGGGAAAGAAGAACAGAAGGGGGAAGCGAAAGGGCGGACAGGGCCGCTGCGCTCCCGATAATAAGCGAGCTAAAACCAGTCATGATGAGGAAGATGACGACCCTCAGAGCGGCGTGCCACAGTACGACGGGGTGGTGTCAACCATCTCCGGGCTAACCCCGGGCACAACAAAAACTAAGCTGAGGTCTGAAGCTCGCAGACCACCAATTCCATCGGAAGAGGAACAGACGAAAAAGAGGTTCAAGAAAGGCGAAACAGTCACCTTTTTCCGAGGACGATCCTGTACCTACAGCAACGCCCCATAATGACACCCTGGTAATACAGGTCGGAGTGGCCAATAAGATTGTCCACCGCGTATTTGTTGATAGTGGGGCCAGCGTCAGTATCATCTTCCAACATTGCTTGGATAGGATGGAACTCGATCCAGCTCGGGTAAACTCAGCGCCCCTGCCCCTCAAAAGTTTCACGCAGCATGAAACGCGACCTGAAGGGATCATCGCGCTTGATGTCGCCATTGGCAGCCCGCCAACCAGCGTCCACAAGCTAATCCACTTCTACGTGGTCAAAGCGAACTCCCCGTACAACATCATATTGGGTCGGGATTGGCTGAATGCGGTCCGAGCCATTATTTTGCCATATCACTTGTTGCTGAAGATCCCGACCTCGGGTGGAATCCTAACTATCCGAGGCGACCAGAAAAAGGCCAAAGAATGCATGCAAGTTGCCCTTCGAGGTCAACCGCAAGCATAGCAATCAAAGTATCCCGAGGAGTTGGAAGAGGCAACAACGATTTCTGACGCCTCGGCGGAACAAGTCCCCTTATCCGAAGAAGACCCTACCAAATTTGTCAAGGTCGGCTTTGCAGGGGGGCCCCAAACTCGCCTGCAGATAATCCAGCTCCTTAGGGAATATCAAGACGTCTTTGCTTGGTCGCCAACGAACATGACGGGGGTGTCCTCGGACATCATTACACATAAGCTCAACATCGACCCGAGCTCCACCCCAGTAAAGCAGAAGAGAAGAACATTTGCTGCCGAGCGGAACCAGGTCATCTATGATGAGGTGCAGCAATGGCTGAAAGCAGGGCTACCATTCGAGGTCAAATACCCAATTTGGCTATCTAACCCGGTGGTAGTCAAGAAAGAGGGAGGGGAGTGGAGGATGTGTGTGGATTATACCGACCTCAATAAAGCTTGCCCAAAGGACTGCTACCCCCTCCCCAACATCGACGAGAAGATTGAATCCTTAGTGGGATACGAGGTATTCAGCTTTCTTGACCTTTACAAGGGGTACTATCAAGTCCTGATGGATGAGGAAGATGCGATCATGACAGCTTTCGCCACGAGCTTTGGGGTTTTCGCGTTCAAATACATGCCCTTCGGGTTGAAGAACGCCGGAGCGACTTACCAACGAATGGTCGACTTCCTCTTCCGAGATCACATTGGCGAAATCGTAGAAGTCTATGTAGACGACATTGTCGTCAAAAGCAAGGAAAAAGCTTCAGCGGTGGTTGATCTACGAACGACACTCGACATGCTAAGGCAGGCCAACCTCAAGCTGAACCCCAAGAAATGCACTTTCAACGTGCGATCTGGGAAATTCCTAGGGTGCTGGATCTCGCCGGAGGGACTCAAAGCCAACCTGTTGAAAATTAAAGCCGTCCAGGAAATGAAGGTACCCCGAACTATTCGCGACGTACATAAGTTGACAGGCTGCATAACTGCGCTAAGTCGTTTCCTCTCGAAAGCTGCTGAGAAACAACTTCCGTTCTTCAAAATCCTCAAGAAGGCACTGGAGTTTGGATGGGGACCAAAGCACGAACTAGCCTTCGACGAGCTAAAGCGCCACCTTGGAGACTTACCAACTTTGTCGGTCCCCAAAAAGGAAGAATCCCTATCCCTATACCTCGCAGCGTCGGAGGAAGCAATAAGCGCAGTGTTGGTCCGAGATGAAGGAGATCGGCAGCTACCGGTGTACTTCGTCAGTAAAGTCCTGAAAGATCCAGAGACAAGATATCAGCCCCTCGAGAAGTTCGCTCTAGCCCTGGTAAATGCAGCTCGGCGCCTAAAACCTTATTTCCAAGCTCACCCAATACAAGTTTTGACCGACCTACCACTCCGGCAAGTCCTTACTAAACCGGAAGCTTCAGGAAGGATCGCAAAATGGGCAATCGAGCTCGGAGAGCATTCCATATCATTCGTCCCTCGCCGAGCTATAAAAGGCCAAGCTTTAGCAGACTTCCTCGTAGAAGCTCAGTACAACGTCGTGAATAAACCAAAAGAATCCGAGGACAAGGCAAAACTCCAAGAAATACCAGAGAAGACTCCCCCAGACTGCTGGGAGATGTACGTGGATGGAGCCTCGGGGAAGAAAGGGAGCGGAGCTGGCATACTCCTGATCAGCCCGGAAAAAAAGGAGTTAACATACTCGCTGCGATTCGAGTTCCCCACTACGAACAACGAAGTGGAATATGAGGCCCTCATTGCCGGACTGCGTCTTGCCCAAACACTCCAGGTACGAGCTATCCAAACTTATTGTGATTCCCAAGTAGTGGTCAACCACGTGCTAGGAAAGTATGAAGCAAGGAGTGAGAAGCTGAAGAAATACCTGGAGAAAGTCAAGCTCCTAGAACAATCCTTCCAGTTCTTCAGGATAGTTCGCATTCCTCGGAGCCAAAAGACCCGAGATGATGAACAAAGTAAGCTGGTGAACTCAACCGGCTCAACTCTAATAGAAGAAGTTCGGAATTGAAGTATAGAAGAGGCGGAAGTCAACGTAATTGAGGAAGACGACCCGAACTGGATGACCCCCCTGAAGAAATATTTAGAGAGCGGGGAGATTCCTGAGGACAAAACAGAAGCCAGAAAAATCCTGGCTAAATCCACGCAGTACGTCCTCGAAGGAGGAATCTTTTATCGAAAGTCATACCTACAGCCTCTCCTAAAGTGTGTAGGACCAAGGGAAGCGGACTACGCGCTGAAAGAAGTGCACTCCGGGTCATGCGGAAGCCACATCGGAGCTCGGATGCTAGCACAGAAAATCATGCGGTGGGGGTACTATTGGCCAACAATGGTAAAAGACGCGGAAGAATTCGTGAAAAAATGCCTGAAATGCCAGCTGCACGCCAAGGTGACGAGAGTACCCCAGACCGACCTCTCCACTATACAGAGGCCGTGGCCATTTGTGGAGTGGGGCATTGACATCGTGGGGCCGTTCTACCCGGCCCCAAAGCAAAAACGATTCTTAATAGTCGCCGTTGACTACCTTACCAAGTGGGTCGAAGCTGAACCTTCCACAAAAGTCACAAGTGAGAAAGCCATCGACTTCGTTTGGAAGAATATCGTGTGCCGGCTTGGAGTTCCAAGAGTCCTCATCTCGGACAACGGGACGCAATTCACGAGCAGAGCATTCCAAGAATTTTGCGAAGGACTCAATATCCAGCAAAATTTCACCTCGGTTAACCGACCTCAAACTAATGGCCAGACCGAAGTCACCAACAGAACAATAGTGAACGGACTCAAGGCCCGCTTAGAGAAGGACAAAACGGAATGGATCTACAACCTCCAAAACGTCCTGTGGTCATACAGGACTACACCCAGAACTCCAACGGGAGAAACCCCGTACCGTTTAGTATACGGAACAGAAGCGGTCATACCAGTAGAGGTCGGGGCACCAAGCCCCCGCACTATCAACTTCTCAGCGGAAGCCAATGAAGAGCAGCGCCGAACCGACCTGGATTTACTCGAGGAGAAGCGGGAACTAGCCAGCATAAAAGAAGCTCGGTATAAACAGCAGATGACCCGATATTATAATCAAAGGGTCAAACCCCAGCAGTTCCAGGTCGGTGATCTTGTGCTTAGAAACAATGAAGTAAGCCATTCGGAGAAGCTCGGCAAACTTGAAGCCACATGGGAAGGGCCCTACAGAGTGCACGAAGTCCTCGGCAAAGGGGCCTACAAAATCGCCTACCTTTCGGGCGAGCTGATACCCAGAACGTGGCACATCGCCCACCTAAAGAGGTTCTTCGTATAAGCAGCGGAGTCTTGCATTTAGAGTCTTAAGTTTTTTCTTTTCTTTTCTTTTTAAGTAATAATGTTTTGTTTTTTTTCGAGCTCGTCAAAATTTGCTTTGCTTTTCCTTTAATAAAGTTTCTTTTTGTTTTGCATATTCTCGTATCTTTTAATTTGCTTATACAAAGTATCCTAAGAAAAATCCCCTCATAAGGACGAACTAAGGTTCACTTCCGAGGTCAATAATGATCCGACATGGGGTAATTATATTCTAAGAAATGCGCATAAGAAACCCTTTTTGAGGTCCGAGCTCGCCTCCCTCAAAAGGGAAGATCCGACGAGGTCCGAGTTAAACTCCCTCCAAAGGATAAAATATTCTCAACCGGGGTCAGAACCAAGTTCCCCCGAGAGACTCATAACACGAGGTCTGAACCAAGGTTCCCTTGTCATGCAAAGAGGTCCGAGTTAGACTCCCTCCAAAAAAAAAAAAAGGAGAAAGGCACGAATACAAGGAAGAAACCTTCACGAAAAACAGGAAATCGTAATAAACAATATATATTACTTTGTAATTGACTAATTACAACATTACATGTACATTAATTACAGGAATAAAAAGCTACTTTACGAAGGGGGATTTGGCCTACTGAAGTTGAGCCATCGGTCTTCGAAGGAAGTATATCCCAGAAGGTCGTCAATGGATATGCGACCTCGTCCCCGACCTCGATTCCTTCCAGAGGAAACACCACGACCTCGCGACGTCGCTGAACTCCGTCCTACGAACCGGCCACCGCGGCCCAATCCGGCCTGACGTCCACGAGGAGCAACTCTAGCCGCGCGAGCAGACATAGTCCGGGAAGACGACTGAGCAGACTTACCCGCACTGTTAGACAGGAAGACACGCAGTTTCGGCCGGCGGGATAGCACGCATTTATACAAGCTCGCGCTTTCCTTGAGCATCTCATAAGCCCCTTGAAGCTCAAACGACTCGGGACCGCATGCTCTTTTCAATTCAATATACTGTTCCAGCAGCTCCCTCGTCTTCAGTTCCGCCTCGGAGATGGTCATACCACCGTTGCGGCGGATGATGTCCTCGTATTCGGCATGCTCCTCAACGATCTTCTCGTGGTCCTCCAGCACGCGCCCAGCCCTACCCCGGGCTATTTCCAACTCTTCCTCCGCGTGAAGCAACTTGGCCTGAAGTAAATCCGCGTGCTCTCGACAAGCGACCTGCTTGACCTCAGCCTCCGTGCAGAGCGACTCGAACTTAACCTGCCATTCCTCCAGCTCGGATTCTTTGGACCTCAACAGCGCACACTTTTCACCAAAAAGCACCTCAGCTCGGCGACATTTATCCATCCACAACCGAGCTAGAGACCGTTGTTCAGATAAATCTCGAGATAGGAGACTTATTTGCTTATGAAGAGAAGCTATACCAAGGTTATCAGAAATCTACACAGAAAAAAGTGAAAAGTTCGTTTATTCAACACAAAATTCAAGTACATAGTTACAAATACAAAAAAAAAACACAAAAGTTTTTCTAAGGAGCGTCCACCTCCTTGTCCTGACGAGGTTGCTGCCCGGAGGGGGGGCCCTGAGAAGAGCCATCAGCGCCTGCGTCCTTCGGATCCTCTTCGTCAACCGAAGCCTCGCGCTCCTCTTCCTCCTTGTCCTCTCCTCCATCGGCGGAAAGAGCGTCGAAGGCTGCGTCAAGGGCAGGATCCCGATCTGCCGAACAAGAAGCAATCTGCTCGGCAGACAGGAGCACGGACGAGCTAGCAAGGGCGTCCAAAATGGGCAGCTGGCCGAGGTGACGCCGGATCACTCTGGCGTACTCGGCGAAGAGGGCCTCGTCCTCCAGGCGCTCGTAGCCATACTTGGAGACGTCCAGATCGGGGAAATCACTGGCGGCGGCCTCCAAAGCGCTTAGGGCGTGGCTTCCGTTGATAAGCCCAGCCAAGTCATTGGCCAGGCCGGAGAAGCTATCCGACAAGAGCAACCTCTTCGTATAAGCCCGCAAGGCCTCGCCTTGACAGGCCGCCAGTTTGGCCTCCCTCTCCTTGGCCGCACTCAGCTCGGCCTCAAACCTCCTGCGAGCTTCCTCGGCATTCAGCTCGGCGTCAAATCTCTTCCGAGCCTCCTCGGCCAGCTCGGACTTGGCGGCCTTTACCTCCTCCCGGGACTTGGCCAACAATTCCTCAGCCTTCTTCAGCCTGGCCGCGGTCGACATCAGCTTTTCCGAGTACCGACTCTTTTCGTCCTCGTGCTTCGCTGACATCTCCCCGACGCTACTCTTCAGCCAGGCCGTGAACATGTCGATGCCCTGCAAGAAGGAATACAAGTCAGCTACACGCAAGCAAGAAAAACAAAAAAATAGCTAACAAATCTCTACCTCGGGAAAGGGCAAATTCTCCAGTTGAGCTGGAGCAGACGGGCTCACATCACTGCCCGAAATGTCAATGATATCCACGTTGACCCAGGACCTTTTGCGGGATGGGCTGGCGGAGGGGGAGAGAACCCCCGTTGCTGCGGGCACAACCACCTCGGGTTGCCGACCCAAGTCGGAGGCTCTTCCGAGCTGGCTTTGGTCAGAAGCAGATCGTCCTGACGACCTGGGCCTCTTCCCCCCGCGAGCTGCGCCCTTAGCATCAGGTCCCTGCTTCCCGAACTTTACTGCAAGGACAAAACAAGTAACGGGGTTAGACAACGTTTCAACAATCAAACTAATCCTAACAGCACTAGCGGGGCCTCACCCGTTGCAGGATCCATCATATTTTGGGGCTCGAACGGGCTCAACCCCGCTTCAGCTAGCGAGTCTTCTTGGTAGCTCTCCTCGAACGGCCCACAGCTCGCTATCGCCCTAGCGACACTCCCCAAGCCCTCGTCCACCTCGCTTGTCACCCAGGCGCGAGGCTTGCCCAACCTCCAGACCGTCTCGACTAGGCTATCATGTCGACAGAAAAAGAATTTCCTATGCCACTTCTCCACCTTGTTCAGGGTTCTCCCCTTAAACTCAGTGCTAGCAGTGGCATAGTACCAGCCCGCGGATGCTTTGAAGGCAAAGAGCTCGTGGATGAGCTCGGCGGATAGCGGGTAATTGTGCCGAATAGCTACTACGCCTAGGTCGGCAAACTGTCTAAAGGCGTTCGGGGTTATCTGCCCTAAAGCTAATCCGAGCTTCCTTTGAAGGTCGGCGAAGGGCACCGGAAGAGGTAGACGGAGACCGGAATGCAGACTGTCCTCGTAAATTGTGCAAAACCCCATAGGGGGCGAGCACGCCCTATCCTCTGGACGGGGCTCTATGAGGTTAGCGTCTAGGGGAAAATTGTAAGATTTGGCGAGAAATTTTATCCTAGACTCATCTAGGATGGACGAATACTCAGCTACTTTCCCCTCCACGGGGCGGGGTACAGGTAAAGCCGCGACGGTCGGGGTAGGAGATCCTAACGAAAAAATTCTAAAATTGACCATCCCGCCGGTGGAATCGGCCGGAGGGCACTCGCTATCGCTACTAGAAGGAGAAACGGAATAATGGGAAGCCATACTTACTTGTTAATTAAGGTAGTCGGCTGGACAGAATTCACATATGGAAGTAAGAACAGATGTGCAACCGGCGGCGCGGCGGTATGGTTCGACTGAAAAATCTCTGGACGGGAAATTGGGGCAAGAGCAGGTTTCTGGAAGTTAATCTTTGCTGCAATGGTGAATTCGAATGAAAGTTATGGGGAGTCTCGTAGGGCTAGTTGAATCCCGCCGCTGAACGTGTCACACGTGGCACGTAGCAGCTTTTTCGGAATGTGAACCGCCCCTCAAAAGTATTTTCAAAAAAGCCCCCAAACTTTCCCTCCAAACCCAATTGCATCGGAACCCGGATCCGCCTGACTACATCGTGGCCCAGATCCGCGTGCGTACTCAAATAAACTCGCTTTTCGGATTTAGCCATCCCCAGCTCGAGCTCGGGTGATAGAACCACTTCCAGATCGGGGCAGAGCTGATGTGTACAATTGTTCAGGTCGGAATTTCGACTTCTTTCCTCTTTTTGAGGGGGGATGTGATGGTATCGGCCTCTTCTTGGGCCTGATCCGAGGCCCAACCTAATTGGGCCTGTACGTTGAGCTCGGCCCAAGGACCTCGGCCCAGACGAGTTATTAATTGCCTTGAAGACCAAGTAATGAAGTCTTATCCTAGAGGAGAAGGAATTCTATTATGAAGGAAATTCGGATATGTACGAAGAATCCTAGTAGGATTAGGGCTCGATTCAAGGCTTATATATAGATGCTAGATTAGAGGTGTAAATACGTTCAAATACTCATTGTACTCTCAAGTATAATAAAGGCTCTCTATATTCTCTCCCGTGGACGTAGATCACCTCGATCGAACCACGTAAATCCTTGTGTCATCGCATTATTGTTATTTTCTGCTATCTCTACAAACCCTAGATCTATCAATCATATACCATATATGCTATTGCTTATTGATTACATATTGTTGAACATGTTATGATTGAAATTATAGCTTAATGCTTTTGTGTATAAACCTTTTCTGAATTAATCCGTACTCATCAATTTATTTTGCTCTGTTTGATTCTTCTTCTTCTGTGTTTGCAATGTTTATTTTTATCTGTTAGCTATATTGTATTATCTTTTTTAGTTTTTTTAAGCCTGTATTTCTGTTGTTTTAATTTGCTTGAAATTTTCATTTTTTGTGTCAATTACATTCAATATTTGACTGCATTGAAATACCTTATATATTTTTTTTTCGGAGTTGTGATACACTATATAATATAATTTTTTTTTTCTTTTTGACATGATATATAGTATAATTAAGTAGAAATTTTATAGACATGCATTGAAATATGTTGATTTTGGCAACGAAGCGTGGTTTAGTAATAATACATTTCTCCTCCAAACATGAAGTTGGGGTTCAGAGATTAGTGTGTGAGTTGTAGCTAAAAAGAAAAATGCAAAATTTTTAATATTATTAATTATACAATAATAATATATATCAAAAGAAAGTTACTATTTATGTCATAGATACTTATTACAATGATAAAATAGTTGATAACCCAAGCTAGTATCGCGCTGCGGGTGTAAAACTAGTTGATATTATTATTGAATTTATCTTAGTTTACTTAATTGAACCCCTCAACAGTTGAGCTCAATTTGAATAAAGCTAATAGGCCCATCATAACCAAAATAACTGGCCCATCAATACAAACTAAAATAAATATAACAAAACTCATTAATGGGACGAGAACAAGAGACGCGATACAAAAGAACTTAAGCCTCTTTTCATTTCTTTTTCGTATTCTGCGACGCATTTCAGCTGCACCTCCTGATCGATTACCTCCGCCACATCAGCAAGGCAACACTCTTGTTCCAACTTTCGAAGTTTACTAATCAATCTCAATATACGATTTATAATTCAAAGTATTAATCTATTAAGCCCTAAATTAATATTTTGTATTTCACTATTTATTTTTCGGTATACCATTACAATGTAAGAATATGACAATTAATTAAATTCTAGTTTTAGTCACATTAGAAAAAATGATCTAGGCCTAAAAAAGGGCAGTACTAACATTACACACTCTCAAATTCAAAATTCTGAATACGATTTGTGCATGTGCATGGGGTTATTGAGTACCCATAGATGCCCAAAATTCGTTTACCACACATTCATCTTTGAATATTTAAAAGAATTAAATTATTGAGGCTCGAGCTCAACTGGTATAATATTTATTGAAACTTATATTGGTGATCTTCTAGAACCAAATATAAATTTGATGCTAAGTTTGTTAGTTCCTGAACCAACTTATTTACATCTTTTATGCGAGCTAGTTAGATCGATCGTTATGTAAAACTATTATAAACTTGATATTTTTCTCATTTCTGTATGTATTAATTAGTGAAAACATTAAACTTAATTATATAACTTTGTATTATAAGAAAAAATGGTTTTGAAAATTATATACTTTTGAGAATAAAAATTTCATTTTTATATAAAAAAAATATGAATATATTAGTTTAGGTAGATATTACTATAAAGTTGTTTGGATTCGATTAAGTTCACAAACTTTAAATATCTTCATAAATTAAATTAAAGCTCGATTCAATAACAACTGATAAAAGTTTTGAGTTTGATAACACTATTTTCCGGCAAATAGGAAGCTGCTTTCACATAGGCTGCTTCCCCCTACTCAGATTTGTCCATTTGGAAAATGAATTTAATTTTTCTTTTTTTTTAATCTTATATGAACTGGGGTAGAGTTAATTGGAGGCCCACTTCCTTCCCCCAATTTATTGATCGGAAACTTCACTTCTTTTCTTGAAGATATTTCTCTTGTTTGAAATTCCTATTCCTCTTTGCCTCAACTTTGTCTGAGGAACCTCACCCGCGCTTGAGCTTTTCTTAGTTCATCGATGATCTCCAAATTGCTATGGGGTTCTGGTTCGTGCATGTAGGTATTTTCATGTGGCATTTGTGGTGGATTAAATTGGGTTGGAGGGACTATGAGAGACGGGAGAGCATGATCGGTGATTGGTCGAATTGGTGAAGATGAATTGAACTCGGGTATTGTGTCTTGAATCGGTAGACATGATTCGAGCATCGAGAGATGCAGGTTGAGTGGAGAAAATGGTGAGAGTTTGAGATCAATGGGTGGAGAGGGGAAGAATGTATTTGAGAGATGTGGTGTGGAAATCAATTTGTATAAATTTGCTATAATTTGTATGGTTACAATTTCTTCGACAAGAAAGAAAGGGGATTTTTCGAGAGAGAAAGAGAGGAGAAACAATTTTAGAGAGAGAAACCAAATCAAATCAGAGTAATGGAATTAAAATTTAGGTTTAATTTTACTACCTTCCTACAGCAGTACAAGTGTCAAATGATCCCAAAAGAAGGAAGCAGATTGTGTGAATCCAACATCCAGGTTCCCTATTTTCCACCGATCAATAGTGTCCCATTTTTATCTTTTTTATCAGCTAAGTTTGGTTATTGCGTAAAAAATAACTTTTGATAGATGGAAATTTATTTGTATATTGACTCGAGAAGTGATAAAAAATTTCCAATAATATGGTAATAAGGTAGCGTCACCTAGTCATTTTGTTGTCTCTTCATTATGAGGTGCCGGTGGGAGGAAATGAAAAGGTTACGTACACATATGCAAAAATTTGTGCACAACCAGCCTTACCATACGGCTAACAGTAATTAGTGGTTAATTAAGAGGATTAGGCATAATTAAGTGATAAATAGAGATCATTAAATCATAATCAAGTATGTTAATTTCAACTAAAATTTATTAAATTTCAAATATTAATTAATAAGCTTCAACTAATAATAAAAATATAAAGAAATAAGAAAGGATGGACCGCACCCGATATGATAATTGGTACAGTACGATAAAGAGTACGAGCGGCAAAAATATATTTGTCTTTCAAAGAGTTTGTCCCTCGTCGAATTTGTATGAAAATAAAGAGGTTGTTTGACGTCGATTTCCTATGAGAATTATGGTGGATCTTTTTAACAGCAAATAACTATTTGTCTTCTATCCTCTGTTGATTTAGAGAAGATTTTTTTTAGGATCATCTATAAGAACGTAGGTGACTCTACTCTAAAAATCCTACATTATTAGACTGACATACATTTTTTTAAAAAAGTTGAACCGTTGATTTGCAATTGATCTGTCTACCCCATGGTTTAGGGTCAGAACCAACCCTTTTGAGCATATTCTAATTTTTGTGGGCATCACTAGTGCAAATAATAAAAGATAAAAAATTAAATTTCAAGAATAAATTTAAAATTGTATAATTATTAAAACTCATTAAGAATTTATATAAATTGAATTAGAAATTGATTTAATTAGGAATGTATTATATATTAAAATTATGTTAAAACTTTTTCTCTTTTTCGATCACTTTATGATTTTCACATTACTAAATTGTATGATTTGAAGTCTATATTCTAATACTTATTCCGTTTACGAAATGGTTGTTAGATTATGGATGACACGGGTTTTAATAAAATGGTAGATAATTATGGATAATAGTGAGTATTGTTGTAAGTGGAGTAAGGGTTCCACAATAAATGTGAGTTAAGTAGTGAGAAATATAAACTTGAAAGTAATGTAAAATATGAGCCCCACTACTATAAATGGAAGTGACAACCATTTCATGGATAAAAAGAGTATGAATTTTTTTTTTCTTCCTTAAAAGTCGTCACTTTCTTTTGATATAGTTAATCGTGGAATAATTGATTAATCGAACCGATTTTTAGGTTAACCGGTATAACGGTTTTTGATCCTTTTCACATTTAAGCGGTTAACTAAACTGATAAAAAACTATACGGTCAGTTATTGTGTGTCAAACAGTCGGTTAACTGAACTGTGGTGACTCCTATATGAATGTTTTCCGGACGTAGTTAAGAGAGTATACCGTAATAACCAAGATGACTTTATCAAAATAAGAAATAAAGATATGACCGATTCTCATACTTGAATTTCGGCTCTAATTAATCTCGTTTATCCAACTTGGCTTTAAATAATTCAAAGTAACTTGTCAGTGGTCTAATATCTCTCGAAAATAAAAATACCAACTCTTGAGTTGCCTTAAACAATTTAATAGATCAACCGGTTGCATGAGAAATTGAAAGGACTCAAACAATTGGAAACTTATATGATCTGTAACTTTAGGCGGGAAAATTAGGATAGAGTGTTGTTTTAGAATAGTATAGAGTATATATTAATTACTTATATCATTCATAAAATGACATTAAATCGAAATTGGGGTCTCAATACGACAGTATTGTATATATGTAAAAATCCGTTACTAATTTATCAACTAGAAATGAATAGATAATTTTTCTATCGTACTAATGAAAATTGTGTTTTTTATTAAAAATATTGATAAACTCGACAACATATCATGCACAAATTATTTTGGCACTTACTTTCAAATAGAAAAGTAAATAGAACTAGTACGCCGAGCGATGCTCGGAGACCAAACTCATAATCTTGAATCAACAAAAAGTCAAAATTGAGAACACCATCCCTTATTTCTTTTTCACTATATTTTTTCATTACACATCACATATTACATACTTTGTAATACACTAGTATAATTAACGTGCGAAAATAATAATTATTACAAAGTTCAAAATAAAGCTTATAATTCACACTAATTAGCCATTTGATTTTAGAGTTCAAAATAAAATACACAAATCTTATTAAGTGTTTACTCTGAAAAAGAAATTATTCTATCACGTTTTTGCATTCGTTGCATGAAGAAAATACATTCTAAAAAAATTATACATTATTATCATTGTCTAATTTCAAAATCTTTTATATATGTCAATTCATCATTCTATTAATTAAGAACGTACAATTAATTTCAATCTCTTCATGTCGTTCTAGCTGTCTTTAACTACGGCACAATGTAGACCATAAAATGCATGCTTATATTAAAATGAAAGAAGAACATTGAGCAAATAAAATTTCATCCATATCTTTAAGCAAAAGAATACTTGTTGTCAACTTATGATACACAATTATTTTGTTTTTATCTCGGCTTGTAAGAATATTTAGAATTGTCTAGTCATGTAAAACAACAAAATATGGTGTCACATAATCATCATCTATTGTCAACTTCTAATAACATAGAACATAAATATCATGTTGTCAACAAAATATCATGTTTAGACATAAATAAACCATTCATCTCATACAATGAATATCATGTTGATCTTTCTAAAGTTATAAAAAAAAAGAACAAATCCTAAAGCTTTCACTTCTTTTATTCTTACAAAATTAAACTCATTAAATCAAATTTTGAACGATCATACAACATAATCCAAAAGATCAATAACAAACAAAATTGAGAAACGAAAAAGAAGCAACTTATCTTAGAAAAGCTTTCATGACCAACATTGGCATCTATTGTTACAAGTACATGCCTTTCGGGCTGAAGAATGCAGGGGCAACATACCAACGTTTGGTCAACAAGATGTTTCAGGAGCTGCTAGGAAATACGATGGAGGTTTACATACGACATGCTCGTCAAGTCTCTACGAGTAGAAGACCATATTGACCACCTCAGACAATCTTTCCAAGTACTCCGAGAGTACAACATGAAGTTAAACCCTACAAAGTGTTCATTCGGCGTGACGGCAGGAAAATTCCTTGGCTACTTAGTAACCCAGAGGGGGATCGAAGCCAATCCGGCCCAAATTGACTCCGTACAAAGAATTACATCTCCAACATGTGTCAAAGACGTCAAAAGCTTACAGGAAGGGTAGCGGCCCTCAGCCGGTTCATCTCGAGATCATCGGAGCGGTGTCATCCCTTCTTCAACACATTGAGAAAATCCAAGGCGTTTGAGTGGACACCAGAGTGTGAGGAAGCACTCAACCAGTTGAAGCTATACATGACGAGCCCGCCGCTCTTGTCCAAACCCAGAGATGGTGAAACACTCTACATCTACTTGGCCGTGTCAGAAACAGCAGTCAGTGCGGTCCTGGTTCGAGAGGACGAGGGCAAACAGTTACCAATCTACTACATCAACAAATCATTATTGGATGCATAGATAAGATATAGTTTGCTAGAGAAGCTAGCCCTCGCCCTCGTACATGCGGCAAGAAAACTTCGTCCTTATTTCCAGTGTCACCCTATAGTGGTTCTCACCACATATCCTTTGAAGATAATCCTTCACAAACCAGAGTTGTCCGGCAGACTTGCCAAATGGGCAGTCGAACTAAGCGAGCATGATATATCCTACAAGCCACGTACTTCATTGAAGTCACAAGCCACGTACTTCATTGAAGTCACAAGTATTAGCTGATTTTGTGAATGATTTTGCGCCTAACCTTTCAATGCAGGCAGACAAAGAGTTATGCTGCCTCACCAAAGACGAATCAGCTGGAACATGAAAACTCTTTGTGGACGGTAACAAACATGGAAGCGGACTTGATCTCGTCCTTTCATCACCTAAAGGCGACAACATAGAGCAGGAAGTAAGATGTGGATTCAAGGAAACTAACAATGAGGCCGAGTATGAAGCTATGCTAGCTGGCCTTGGATTGGCTAAGGAGCTGGGAGCAAAGAAGATCAATGTCTTTAGTGACTCACAACTCGTAGTGAACCAGATGCAAGGAACCTACCAAGCCCGAGACAACAAGATGACAACTTATTTAGACAAGGTGAAGGAGTTGCAGTCAAGCTTCGAAGAGTTCACAATCGGCCAAGTGCCCAGAGAAGAGAATAGTCATGCCGACGCTTTAGCCAATCTCGCATCCTCTGTTCAAATCGTCGGTCCGAAGACATTCCAATTATCTACCTTCAATGGCCGGCCGTGTGGAAGAAAGAAGAGGAACAGGTGCATGATATATCAGACAACCGAACTTGGATGACTCCAATACTAGAATACCTTGAGCATGACATCATTCAAGACGATAAAAATGAAGCACGCCGAATAAAAGCTCAGTCTGCCCGATTCTCCACCATACGAGGTAAGTTGTACAAACGATCATACTCTAGTCCATACTTAAAATGTTTTAACCATGCAGAAGCAAAGACGGTCTTGGCCGAGCTGCACGATGGAAAATGCAGAAACCACTCCGGTGGAAGGAGCTTCGCTTACAGAGCTCTAACAAGTGGATACTATTGGCCCACAATGAAGTCAGACGCAACCGATTATGTCAAGCGATGCGACAAATGCTGGCGGTTCGCCCAAGTATCCCATATTCCACCAGAACCATTAATCTCAGTCACGTCACCTTGGCCCTTCATGAAGTGGGGGATGGACATCGTGGGCAAATTACTTGAGGCACCTGGACAATTGGAATACATGTTGGTTGTAACAGACTATTTCAGCAAGTGGATAGAAGCCGAAGCATTCCATAAAGTCCGGGATACAGAGGTGAAAGGATTCATATGGAAAAACGTAATATGCCGATATGGAGTACCAAAGGAGATAGTGACTAACAATGGCTCTCAGTTCATCAGCTACGACTTTCAAGACTTTTGCGAGTCTTGGAATATCAAACTCAGCTTCTTAACACCTAGATATCCACAAGCAAACAGTAGTCATTCCAGTTGAAAGCAAAGTACTGACCGCAAGAACCGAGCTTGTCTCAGACGACCATAACGACCAAGGAATATGTCACGAGCTCGACACACTTGACGACAAGAGAGATATGGCTAGGCTACGACTAGCTTCCTACTAGCAAAGTGTCGCCAGACACTACAATAAACATGTCCGCACCCGAACCTTCAAGCTAGGCGATTGGGTACTCCGACCTGTATTCCAAAACACTAAAGAGGTTAGGACTGGTAAGCTAGGCCCGACATGGAAAGGTCCATACTTAATCACCAAGACATACGGAAATGGAGCATATAAGCTTCAAGAGAAAGACGGACGCAACATATGCAACAGCTGGAACGCTATCCATCTAAGACAATATCATGCCTAAACTCAACTTTTCACTTATTTCAATTGATTAGGTCCTACGGGATCCACCTCTCTAGCCACACTAGTTTTAAAAAATTTACGCAGGACATGAAGGAACTACATTGTGGTTTGATCCCTCTTCAAGGTATGTAGGCAGCTCTAAGGAGCACAACCACCCTTGCCTTCTCTCCCAGTATCTCTGACCGTTTATTGCAACAGGTCAGAACTACATCGGGCTTGATCCACAATAGGGGTATGCAGGCAGCTCTCCGGAGTGCAGCCCTATCAACCTCAAAAGAAAAGACGAACGCAGCTCCGCAAACAATCGCAATTGAATCGGCACATGGCGGTAACCTTACTTGCTTTTATCAATAAGTTTTAAGTCCTTCGAGATTCACATTCCAACCATACTACTTCTGACAAATTTATGAAGAAAATTCTCAGAACTACATATCGGCTTGATCTCCAAAAGGAGTATGTAGGCAGCTCTTTAGAGTCCAGCCAACGTCTTTGTAGGTCAAATTCGCAAGACGGAAAATGACAAGACGCTCAATCACCAATATCGCATACACCGGACCCATTGGACGGTATCAAATCTAACTTACTCAGTTTCTTCATTTGCTTAGTCCTACGGGACCTACCATTCCCCACACTAGTTCTGACAATTATATGCAGAAAATTCTCAGAACTACATATGGGCTTGATCTCCAATCGGAGTATGTAGGCAGCTCTATTGAGCGCAACTCTCTTATAGACCCAACTTTATTATCCTACCAACATTGGGGAACAAGTAAAATAAAAATGACTAAGTGTCAACAAAATTAAAAACAAAAATCACAAAGAACATTCTGAATCGGATAAGCTGAATGTGCAAATCTAACAACATAATAAAAATGACCAAGTGTCTATAAACTCAAAAGCCGCTCCAAATGTGTTGTACTAGTCGGAATATAAAACGACTAAACATAAATGAATTCAATAGCACATATTGAAGGCATTAGACTAAACTAAGAAAAAACAAAAACAACAATACAATAAAAAATAAGTAAAAGAACTTGCAAATAACAAGAGAACGCCCCGGACGAGCTAGTCATCATCTATAATTTATCAACTAATTCAAGTCATGTCTTCCGACAATAACTTGAACTAGGGGAAAAAATAGGGATACAGATCCTTACAAACGATAATGAAAACAACAAGTCATGAGTTCATAGTACATGCTCAGTCATTGGGTACATGCACCCGGCCAAATAAAGTAAATATTGTCTAAACATCAAAATAAAGATAGAAGTCTGCAAATGAACATAAAATAATGAAAAACTAGATCAAGCATCGGCTTCCATGTCCGATCCAGTAGTAGCTCCCGGCTCGAAGTAATTCGGCGGCTGGTCTCCAAGAGCAAGGTCCGCAGTAACCATAGCCTCAAGAGTAGTAACAAGACCACCATTCCCCGCATCTTCATCGGCCACCCTCTTCAAGTAAGCATCATGGTCGGCAATATACCTGTTAACATCCCATATCTCTGCCTTACCCTCTACAAAGTTGCAAGTCATCTTTCCACGCACTTGAACCTCCATGTCATCAGCAGCATCCACAAGCCGTTTCTCAAGTAACGTAACCGTACCCTTGATGGTCTGGAGCTCACTCTTAACACCTTCCAGCTCGGCAACCTCAGACTTGCAAGTGTCGAGTTGACTCTTTAACTCTTTGTTGGAAAGCTCCATCTCTTCACACTTAGCACAAAAACAATTCATCTCTGCCCTCATCGCCTTCAACCAACTTGTCAAACTTTTGATCTTCTTTCTCATCCATATGGCCGTCGCAATACTCTACACAAAGTATGTGATATAAGTACAAGTTAGAGGAATGATAGATTTCATGAAGACAAAATGAAATGAAATAAATTACACTTACCCGGAACATATTCATAAGACATGCACCAGATGCAACGTCACTTCCAATGGTGTCACAGACCTTCTCGTCCTTCGGAAGAAATAGTCGATCTACATTCTCAAGAAGTGGACTAAAGTCTTCCACACTAGCAACGACAGAAGCTGATTGCGGCAATCCACTAGCCGTAGAGGAGAATGATAGTTTGATTAAGTCATCAGATAGATCGGATACAACATCTTGGGATGCCCTCTTTTCTCTTTGTGTCGGGGTAAGAAGTGGAAGGACGTCGGCAGTATCGACTCGCCCTTCACCAGAAAGAGTCGCGATGGCTTGTTGCTTATTTTTTTCGAGGCCCAACATCAACTCTTCCTCTCTTCGGTGCGATACGATACATATTGTCGATATTATCTATCACCCAAGCTCGATCGTTAGGAGTCAAGCCAGGATCATTCGGATCTAGAGGAATAAAGTGATTACCCTAAATCTCACGGCCGTATCGTATAAATGCTAGGTCACGCTCACCTCGAGTAGCAGGCGCAACTAGATCTGTTCGACGAGGCGGACAAACGTATCTCTTATCCCAAAGGCTGGTGGAGTAAAGAGTTTGTTTGGTCAAGAGTAATCCACAATAGTGACCCTCCTCCGGATAGCTAAAGAATTGATCGACCTTCTCCTCGCTCTCGTCGCGCACTAGGGAGTTCTTACCCTTCAAATCGACAAGGAAACATAAAAAAGAAAGAGTTAGTATAAAACAAAATGATAGAAGAATACAAGTATGAAGTAAAACTACTCGAACATGGAAGCACTTACCAGCAATAGACCAACAAAGCGGAATATTTTTATAATCCAAAATTCCCAACAACTCGTTAGGGACATAAAAGTAACGTTGTTTCCATCCAGACTTATTGCCCTCAGACAAACCTACTACCAAATGTTGGCCCCGTCTTTTGACAAACTTATATCTCCCTTTTTCAACAGACTCCGCCAAAGAACATGCATATAGTACATCTTCCAAAGTAAAATCACAAATATTATGCAACTCGCAAAAGACATGTACCCCTATCAAGACACGCCAGACATTTGGCATCAATTGGCTCGGATGTATTCACTGATGGTTACAGAGCTTCAACACTTGTCTAGGCAACAGAAATCGAGCACATACCTCAAAAAACATCATGTACATTCAGCCATATCCTGGAATAAACCAATCGGCCTTCTCGACAGGCAATGAAAGCTTCAAGTTAATATGTATTGGAACTCCATAGTCTGACCTAACCCAACCTAAATGTTCTTCTCTAAGCTTGGTAACATAATTGACACTAGGGAAAAGTATGTTGGTAGCCACACTACCTGTAATCGACTTGGTAATATCTTTACCACGAATCACCACACCTATCGGAATCATACTAGTTTGAACATCATCATCACTACTATTCTGACTAGAAAACCTATCGGCTCTACTAGATGATCCAATGACAATACTCCGATTATGGAACGACATCACCTAAAAACAAAGATACTATCTAAGGTTTAGCCCACCGAACAAGTAAGACATGTTGGAATATAAAAATAACAACATAATTAGGCACAAATATAATCAGCCACCGGCCTCACTGGACTACCATGAAAAATGTCCATAGCTTATCATGATAAAAGTATATATTCTAGCATGCTAGAGCCGACGTACTAGCAATATTGACCTTATTGGACTAACATGCAAGAGATTCGTTAACATGTCGGCACAATCGGAACTAACGGAAAATAACATTACGTACATTTGGTAAACAGTAAAATTCATGACTTTTACTACTAGCAAAGATCAAACAAAACATATGCTATCAAGGAGTCAAAAATTTACAACTACTACTTCATGCTTTTACTACGAAGAACGCGAAAAACATTCGAAAAGTAAAGAATGAAAAGAAAACTAACCTTGTGGAGCTCAACAATCTTCTCTCTAGAACTTCATTCCTCTACTTCAAGCTCACAACTCTCTCCAAAAAAAAATTATCTCTGTAAAAAGTGAAGTGAGAATGGTATACATATTGATTTCGGGCTGTACGCGGTGACCAGCAACTACAAAACCTCGGCCAAGTTCTGGGAGAAAATATGTAACCGCTTCAACCAGTTCATAGCTCCTATCGGGCTAAGAGAAAAGGATGTGATGAAGAGCGCATGGGGCCGCGCCAAGAAACAGATCCAGAACTTCGCCACCATCTACATCAAAGAAGAAGACGAGCTCAGACGCGAGCGAAACGACCTCGATTTGTACATGATGAGACCATATTTTATATGCTCATCATGTGTTTTTAGGTGTAGATTGAGTCAAGTTTTGTGTCTATTAAGTCTGTATTAGTGTTTGGGAGGACATGTTTGGTAGTAGGCAGGGAAGGACAGGAACTTGGGCATTTGGAGTGGATTTGTGCGTGCAAGTGAGCATTTCGATACGATGCAATGGTCAAGGAACTTTACTGACAGTTAGAGGTACCGAGGGCGGAAGTCCAAACACTTAGAAGCTGCTCCATACCAGTCAGCTTGATCAATTCAAACCATGCGCAGTCATTCCAAACAGATCAAGAAGGCAGAAGAGCTCTAGGCAAGGTGAAGAGAAAGCAGAGTACGAAGGTTTTAGACATTGTAGCTGGTATAACATATCCGGAAGAGTCCTACAAGGAAGTAATTCGTGTCTTGGAGGTGAAAGAAACGTGGAGATAACCTCTAGCCAGATTTAGAAGCAAAAGGATAAGGAAGAGATCTTACCGATAAGGAAACAAATCTTTCCTAGTCCTAATCGGTCAAGGAAGGAAACCTGCCAGCTGTCAATCGAAGGCCTTTATGTGGGTTTTTAGGGTTTTAAGCCCATGATCCTTGTACTCTATAAATATGTTCGTGCATGCAGCCTTAGATAACTTTTGAACCTTTTACATACGAGTTTTATATTTTCTTTACCGTATAATTTAGTTTTCTGCTGTTAAGTCCCAGTTTGGGCAGACTATCATTTAGTATTAATTCAAGTATGTTTTCTTCTATCTCTTTTGTTATTGTTCTTTACTTTATGTCTAGCTAAACCTATAAATCTGGGTTTAGGTAGAGGATATGTGATTTAAGTGTTTAATAACTCGTGAGGTCTAATTGGGCAAGATAGCTAAATATATGTGTTTTCTCGAGGCGTTAGGCAATGATTTCAAAGTAGTCTGTTTGTGCCAAGAGTTTATTCGGCCGGTGGGCAATTGGAGGGCAGTAGATTCCTTAAAAGGGAGGTAGCTTAGACCAACAGGGACCGGGAGAGGTTTGCCTCACGCTCCTTGAGGGCGAAAAATCTCAGGATGAACTTGGGCGGAGTAGAACGAAGTACTATGATGCTGGTGAAAAGTCGGAGCTTGGCCACGTAGGATTCACAAGTAAGGACGAGCTCGGCAAGTTGTGGCTGTAGGCGTGACAACGTGACAGTAGGACTACGACGGGGTTTGCCTATAACCGTTGACACACATACATAGCGAATATCTTTGCACCTATGATCGAGTTACACTTATTCACATTGAATCAAACCTAAATCCAGATTGCCCTTTATTACTGATTGTTTACTTGTTTTATTTCAGTCCTCAGATAGAGAAGAAATGAGAAGTCTACAAGAAGAAGCAATGGCTGGAGAAGAAGAGAAGACTATGAGGGAGATAGTTTTCCCTAGCACATTGAACCTGAGGCCATCGGGCATCACTTTGCCCGAGCCGACGAAACCCTGGGAGCTAAAATCCTATTTCATCCAGATCCTGCCCAAGTTCAGCGATTATCCTGGGGAGGACCCATAAAAGCATTTGCAAGACTTCGAGATGACGTGCAGAATGGTTCCTACTGAGGGGAACGTGGATGAGTATGTGAGGCTAATCGCTTTCCCGTTTTCTTTACAAGACGGAGCAAGGGAATGGCTTTACACTTTGCCTGCGGGGAGTGTGAAAACATGACAAGAGATGCAGCAAAAGTTCTTGGAAAAATATTTCCCAGCTGCACGTATTCAGGAAATGAGGAAGAGGATCACTAGCATCAAGATGGGCATTAACGAGACGTTCTATGACTATTGGAACAGGTTCAAACTTATGCTTGCAAAATGCCCACAACATCAGATTCCTGAGTACGATTTGGTCCAGTGCTTTGTGGGAGGACTTCGAATTGGAGAGAAAGCCTTGGTGAATGCAGCTTGCCAAGGAACAGTCATGAATAAGCCTCCAAGCAAGGTTTTTCAAATCATTGGAGAGATGGCGGAGGAGTCTAGGATGGATGAGGTTGGCGAATTGCCCAAGGCGACAGCAGGAAGCCCATCGCGAACTGATGAGAAGCTCGATAAGCTAGCCGCACACATGGAGTCTCTTATTACTCTAATGACTGGTAACAACAAGAAAGCGGTGAAGGCATGCAGGATATGCGCAGCGGTCACACACCTAACGGATCAATGCCCAACACTCTATGAAGAAGATAATGTGAATGCTATAGGTTTCAACAACAATCAAGGGAGGAAGTATGATCCGAATTCCCAAGTTTATAACCCTGGATGGAGGAACAATGAGAAACTGAGGTACGGGAACAACAACTATTAGTAGTTTGGGCAACAGGCACAGAAACCACAGCAACAGTACCCACCTCGTGACCCAAACAAGCAATCGTTAATTGAGGTGGTGAATAGCCTGATCCGAGATCATAACAAGGTGCAACAAGAGAATGATCAGTTTAGAATGGAGACACGGGGTGCAATTCAACACATCACTGTCCAATTGGCACACCTTGCCAACGCCTTGGGCAGGATAGAGAAGAAGCAAGGTGAGCTTCCAGCCCAAGTAGAGGTAAATAAGCTCAAGTTAATGCTGTTATGCTTAGAGGAGGGAAGGTGTTGCCCGAGCAAGTTCAGATGCTGGATTCTGAAACTCTTTTGCCCAAGGAGAAAGAGTTAGAGGTCAAGGAAGAGGAAAAGGAGATTGAAGAGATGAATGATGGGGATGAAGAGGTATCTCCCGAGCCTAAAAACGTCAAAACTACACCCATTGTTCGAGCACCTTTTCCAGGTAGGTTAAAGCGGACCAAGGTGGACGAAGAGATGGCCGAAATGATCAATATATTCAAGAAGATTGAGATAAACCTACCTCTTCTCGTGGCACTTCGCAGCATGCCCAAATGCGCGAAGCTATTGAAGGATCTTTGCACAAAGAAGGTGCAAAACTACAATGGAGCAAGAGTTGTCGTGGGGGAGAATGTGTCGGCAATTATCAAGAGAAATATGCCCAAGAGGTGTCGAGATCCCGACATGTTCACTATCCCATGCCAAATTAGAGATATGAAGATTGAGAAAGCCATGCTAGATTTGGGCGCGTCGATCAACGTCATGCCCTTGTCCATGTATGATGAAGAGATTATGGGACCACTCCGACCCACTGGGGTGGTTATCCAATTGGCGGACAAGTCACAAGTGCACACTGAGGGCATTCTGGAAGATGTCCTAGTAAAAGTTGAAGAGTTGATCTTTCCAGCAGACTTTTATGTGCTCAGCATGGGCAAGACGGAGGGTAATGCATCGGTTATGTTGCTGGGAAGACCATTCATGAAGACAGCCAAGACCAGGATCAATTGCAACACTGGGCAATTGACATGTGAGTTCGATGGAGAGAAAGTCACGTTTAATATTTTCAAGGCAATGGAGCATCCACCAGATACTGAAATGGTCGAGTCTACTGATCATATTGAGCAAGTGGTGGAGGAGGCAGTACCTTTCATTGGAATTCAAGATACTTTGGTTTTGGTTATTCAAGATGGAATGGAAGAGAGTCCAGATAACTCGTTTCAAGTTACTCAAGCTCTCAATTATTTAAGGTTTGAAGAAGATGGAGAACCAAGACTACCGCAGCTCACTATACCCAGCCTAAGGCAAGAGGATAGGTTGGTGTCATCGCTGATCAAGGCACCCAAGCTCGAGTTAAAACTTCTCCCAGATCATTTGAAGTATATGTTTTTGGGCGAGGATCACACATTACCAGTCATTATCAATGCAAAGCTGAGTGAAGAAGAAGAGGAGCAAGTCCGGGCAGTCTTAGTACGTTATAAGGAGGCAATTGGATGGACTCTAGCCGACATCAAGGGCATTAGTCCGACCATTTGCCAACACCATATTAGGCTTGAGGATGATTCGAGGCCAGTTCGAGATCCTCAAAGAAAGTTGAACCCAGCAATGAAGGAAGTTGTGATGAAGGAGATACTTAAACTGTTGGATTTGGGCATTATCTACCCAGTTCCAGACAGTCAATGGGTCAGTCCGGTGCACATGGTGCCCAAGAAGTCAGGAATTCACGTGGTTACCAATGAAAGGAATGAGATGGTGGCTACTCGATTACAAACCAGATGGAGGATGTGCATTGACTATCGCAAGCTCAACAAGACAACGAGGAAGGATCATTTTCCTTTACCTTTTATCGATGAGATGTTGGAGAGGCTGGCTGGGAACAAGTTCTTTTGCTTCTTGGACGGGTATTCAGGCTATATGCAGATATGGGTTGCCCAAGAGGATATGGATAAGACTACCTTCACTTGCCCATTCGGGACGTTTGCGTATCGTCGCATGCCTTTCGGTCTATGCAATGCTCCGGGCACGTTCCAGAGGTGTATGTTGAGTATATTTTTGGATCTTTTGGAGCATTACATTGAAGTGTTTATGGACCACTGTCTATGGGAGTTCTTTCGCAGCTTGTCTAGGGCATTTGGAGTTGGTGCTGAAGAGATGTATGGACAAGAGTTTGGAACTAAATTATGAGAAATGCCACTTCATGGTTCAAGAAGGAATTGTGCTTGGGCATGTCGTTTCAGAAAGAGGAATTGAAGTGGACAAGGCTAAGATCGATGTGACAGCTAAATTTCCATATCCCAACAATGTGAAGCAGTTACGAGGTTTTCTTGGGCATGCAGGTTTCTACAGAAGGTTTGTGAAGGATTTTGCAAAGATTGCGCAGCCCATGACGAGGTTATTGCAGAATGATGTCGAGTGGAACTTTGATAAAGATTGTCGAAGTGCATTTGATACTTTGAAGAATAATTTGGTTACAGCACCTATCATACAACCCCCGGATTGGGGGATGCCTTTTGAAGTAATGTGCAATGCAAGTGGATACGCAGTAGGAGCCGTGCTTGGGCAGAAGAGAGGGAAGGAGAGTCATGTGATCTACTATGCTTCGAAAACTCTTAACCCTGCTCAGGTAAATTATACAACCACGGAGAAGGAACTTTTGGCGGTGGTTTTTGCCTTTGAAAAATTCCGATCTTATCTGTTAGGAGGCAAGACAACTGTTTACACTGACCATGCTGCATTGCGGTATTTAATTAACAAGAAGGAGTCTAAGCCGCGGTTGATACGATTTTTCTTTTGCCAGAGTTTGATGTGGAGATCAAGGATAAGGCAGGAGCACAAAACTTGGTGGCGGACCACTTGAGTAGAATAGTGCGGGAGGAGGACGCTGTGCCCATAACAGAGACTTTTCCCGATGAACATCTCTACTTGACTGAGGCACAGATCTTTGGTGAGCCATGGTATGCCGACATTGTAAATTACATGAGTATGAGGGAGTTTCCTGAAGATTTCAATGCTTATCAAAGGATGAAGATCAAGAAGGAGTGTCAACACTTTATTTGGGACGAACCATACTTGTGGAGGAAGTGTAATGACCAAGTTCTGCGGCGTTGTGTGCCCGATTGGGAGACTAAGAGTATATTAAGGCATTGTCATAATAAGGAATGCGATGGACACTTTGGGCATCAAAGGACAGCTAGGAAGATACTCGAGTGTGGATTTTATTGGCCAACTCTCAACAGGGATTCTTATGAATGGTGCCGAAGTTGTGAACAATGTCAAAAGGAGGGCAATGCGACCATGAGGGATGAGATGCCTTAGACTCCAATCATGCCTATGGAGATTTTTGATATATGGGGAATGGATTTCATGGGCCCTCTGCCCAATTCTCAAGAAAATCAGTATATCATCTTGGCGGTGGATTATGTTTCAAAATGGGCAGAAGCCAAGGCATCACACACAAATGACTCGAGAGTGGTGGCTTCGTTTCTCAAGTCTACAATTTTGTGCCGCTATGGAGTGCCTAAGGCTATTATAAGTGATCAAGGGACACATTTTTGCAATGCTACTATCGATAGGTTGTTTGAGAAGTATGGAGTTCATCATAGGGTCACGACTGCCTATCATCCGCAAGCAAATGGGCAAGCGTAGTTGACGAACAGGATCATAAAGACCATTCTGAGGAAGACAGTGATTGCTAATGGAAGGGATTGGAGTGCTCATATGAGTAATGCATTATGGACATATCGTACAACTTTCAAGACCCCTTTGGGCATGTTGCCATACAAATTTATCTTTGGGAAGCTGTGCCACTTGCTTGTTGAGTTGGAGCATAAGTCGTTATGGGCAGTCAAGAACTTCAACTATGATTGGGGGGATATTGATAAGCATCGGAAGTTGCAATTGCAAGAGTTGGAGGAGATCAGGATCGAAGCCTATGATAATGCTACGCTTTACAAGGTCCGTATGAAGAAGGCTCATGATCAACTTATTAAGGCTAAGCGGTTTGAGCCAGGGTAAGAGGTGCTGCTGTACCAGACTCATTTCAAGTTCATGAAGGGGGAGCTAAGCACTAAGTGGGAAGGACCCTTTGAAGTGGTGACTCAATTCCCAAATGGGTCTGTGGAGATATATTGCCCAGTGACAACTAAGAAGTTCAAGGTGAATGGTCAACGGCTGAAGCCTTATTGTGGGCGGAAGGAGGAATGGAACGTGGACGATCTTAATGTCCGCGTGAATTGCCCAGAGGAGTGATAAGAAGCAATACGTCATGCCCATGACGTAAACTGGGGCGCTGGCCAGGAGGCAATCTGGTGAGTTTTTCTTTTGTTTTCTTTCTTTTTATTTGCGTAACTTCCATTTTCGTATTTTTATTTTTAACCCTAGGATAGTAGTTTTTGGGAGGAGGTATTTTGTTTTGAGTGTGCAGGCTAGATGAACGAGCATTAAGTAAGGCAGAACGTAGAAACACCTTGGCCAAGAGGAAGATGGACTGTTTGAGAACTCTCATAATTGTAATCAAGCAGCTGGAGAAGTGAGAGTGATTATATCCGGAGGCAGATCAAGTTGGAATCCTTTATCGCTTAGTCACGTTCGAGGAAACCATTGCCCTCATGGAGATAGTCATTTTGACCAAACAACAATTCAAATTTGAAGCTCCCACTGCCTTCAAGAATTATCGGGCAAAGTCTAATTCAGGTTTTGATCCTGAACTAACCTACTACTTAAATTGTCCTCCCATGTTTTGTTTTGTTAAAAGTTTTTAAAGGTTTAGTTCTGAGTCCGTGTGTGTTTGTTTGCCAATCATTACTACTCACTTTGCTTAAGGCAAAGTGTGGGTATGGAGAGTTGACATATGTCATTTATTTTTTTAAAGGTTTTTAAAAGTTGTTTTTTTTATGCACTTCTTACCCACACTCGGCCGAAGGTCAAGTGTGTGGGTGGGAGGAGCGTCTGTTTGAGTCTAGGTTGGCATGCTAGGTTGATGTGATTAGTTTGAGCATGATTATTTGAGCTTAATATATATATATATATATGCAAGCATGCTAGGGCACTTGAGCATGATAGAATGTGGTTAGGGATGACGAACAAACAATTTGAGCATTACCTTGGTGAGATTTTGAGCCTTAACTGTTATATGCCTTGCTATATAGTTTTTTTTTTCATTTCTTGTGAGTATTGACATGATCATGCGAATGCCACCTAGAACTTGCCTATTTTCTGTTTTGAGACTCCATTGACATAGAATAAGAAGTGCTTAGAGGATTTAGGCAATTTTCTTTCTATTAGCCCAAGTGAGCCTAAAAAGCCTACCCTATTGTAATCCTTTTGTCAGCCCCTTTTGAGCCCAATTATTTCTTTGATTCACATATATTAGCCACGGAATAATTTTTCCTACCCGGTCATAAGGACTAGGCTAAAAGATGAAAGGGGAGAAGAGAGCAGTAGGGCAAGAAAAAAGCCTAGAATGGGCAAGAAAGAATTAAGGGCTAGATGATAAAAAAAGAAAAGAAATAGAAAATATAAAAAATAGAAAAATAGAATAAATTCCTAAGGTATATTGTGTTACGGCCCGAAAAAGAAGGTGGATGAAGGAAGATAAAGTTGGCCGCCCAGCTTGGCCAATCTAAGTCCGAATGACCAAAGCTCAGATCCAAATATTTCCAACTTACGTCTTAAGCCCAATTACAACCTAACAAAGACCTAATGATAGGTGCTAATTAATCTAGTCTAAGGGGTGGAGAAGTTAAAAGGCAGACAAGCCTATGGTGTGGCCATGATGACATGTTTTGAGCGTAAACACGAACCTATATACAAGAGTGAGAGTGTGGTGAGGAACAACTTCTGCTCAATTGTTCATTTTTGACCTAATTGATTATTGTGCTGACTGTTTCTACTTGCTTGTGCTCATAAAAATTGATTGTGCTCATTCTGATCTGTCAATTTGGTCAAGTTAACCTTTGTCTTTGTTTTTTTTTCTCGAGTCTTTGTCTTTTGAGTTTTTTCTGTTTGAGTTGTTGTGGTAATTATTGCACCATACTTGAGGACACGTATGATTTTAAGTGTGTGGGTATGATGAGACCATATTTTATATGCTCATCATGTGTTTTTAGGAGTAGATTGAGTCAAGTTTTGTGTCTTTTAAATCTGTATTAGTGTCTGGGAGGACATGTTTGGCAGTAGGCAGGGAAGGACAGGAACTTGGACATTTGGAGTGGATTTGTGCGAGAAAGTGAGCATTTCGATACGATGAAATGGTCAAGGAGCTTTATTGATAGTTAGAGGTACCGAGGGCGGAAGTCCAAACACTTAGAAGCTGCTCCATACTAGTCAGCTTGATCAATTCAGACCATGCGCAGTCATTCCAAACAGATCAAGAAGGCAGAAGAGCTCTGGGCAAGGTGAAGAGGAAGCAGAGTACGAAGGTTCTAGACGTTGCAGCTGGTATGACATATCCGGAAGAGTCCTACAAGGAAGTAATTTGTGCCTTGAAGGTGAAGGAAACGTGGAGATAACCTCTAACCGGATTTGGAAACAAAAGGATAAGGAAGAGATCTTACCGAGAAGGAAACAAATCTTTCCTAGTCCTAATCGGTCAAGGAAGGGAACCTGCCAGCTGTCAATCGAAGGCTTTTATGTAGGTTTTTAGGGTTTTAAGCCCATGATCCTTGTACTCTATAAATATGTTCGTGCATGCAGCCTTAGATAACTTTTGAACCTCTTACATACGAGTTTTATATTTTCTTTACCGTATAATTTAGTTTTCTCCTGTTAAGTCCCAGTTTGGGCAGACTATCGTTTAGTATTAATTCAAGTATGTTTTCTTCTATCTCTTTTGTTATTGTTCTTTACTTTATGTCTAGCTAAACCTATAAATCTGGATTTAGGTAGAGGATATGTGATTTAAGTGTTTAATAACTCGTGAGGTCTAATTGGGCAAGATAGTTGTATATATGTGTGTTCCCGAAGCGTTAGGCAATGATTTTAAAGCAGTCTGTTTGTGCCAAGAGTTCATTCGGCCGGTGGGCAATTGGAGGGCGGCAGATTCCTTTAAAGGGAGGTAGCTTAGACCAAAAGGGACCGGGAGAGGTTTGCCTCACGCTCCTTGAGGGTGGCAAATTTTAGGTTGAACTTGGGCGGAGCCGAACGAAGTACGCTGACGCTGGTGAAAAGTTGGAGCGGGATCCTCGTATCTCATAGGGCCGGCACGGGTTCGTCTAGTGCCCAAAGCTGCTTGTTCCAATCTACGCCCCTTGAGGAATTATCGGGGGTGAGTTGGGCAAGTTAAGAAGTCTGGAGTGGGAATGCCACGCAGGAATCACAAGCAAGGACGAGCTGGGCAAGTCGTGGCTGTAGGCGTGACAACGTGACAGTAGGACAACGACGCGGTTTGCCTATAACCGTTGACACACATACGTAGCGAATATCTTTGCACCTATGATCGAGTTACACTTATTCACATTGAATCAAACCTAAATCCAGATTGCCCTTTATTACTGATTGTTTACTTGTTTTATTTCAGTTTTTACTTTATTTTGTTTTGCCCAAGACATTAGTAGGAATAGACCAAACCAACATTGTGACATGATACTTTCAAGAGAATATTGCATCAATTCCTCGTGGGATCGACCCTTACTTACCGACTAGCTGATCCTAGGAAGTGGGCAAGGAAAATACAAATTGTATTTTGCCGCGGCTAAACGACGGTCGCGTCAGTACACAAAGGCCCAAGATAGTTACCAGGCCCAGTATAAGAAAGAGTTCCAGTATAGGGTTGCGTGGGAACTCTTGAAGCATATTCCGAGTTTTTCCAACCCAAAGACGCCAACAACTCCAAAGCGGACGCAGATAAATGAAGCCGGCGAGTATACTTCGTCTGCTAGCGGCACCGCATCCACCACATCCGCGAGCGATGTAAACACGATGCAGCTTCGTCCCGAATGAGCGAAAGTTGTGAAGAAGGGGAGGACGGGCAAAGCGGCGGCAAAGGAGGCAGCGAGAAGAGAGTTGACAGCCGTAGCCGAGAACTTCGTAGCGGAGACCCAGTCAGCGAGGAAGAGGTGGGCGTACGGTGTCTATATTACAGACACATCGAATTTTACTCCCGCTCAAAAGGAGGCGCACAGAAAAGTCGTCCGCAAACTTGCAGAGGAATTCCAGTGGGAGTAGTTGCCCTAATTTTTTTTCTTAATTAATGTAATTTTATTTTTGTAATAATTGTATGTTTTAGTTTTTTTAAATTCAATAAAATTGTCATTTATTAATTTTTGAATTTAATTAAGTACTTTTTTATAATATTTATTATAAATAAAAAATAATAATAAAATAAAATCTATTCAATTATTGTCAATGATTATAGACCTACGTTTTCTTACTCAACTCCACCAATGTGGAAAATATAACTTAGATTTAACTCAACTCCATCAATCATTGAAATCACACTTCTCAACGATCAATTTAGGTCTTACTCAATTCTTATTGTGGATGCTCTTAAAGTATTAGATACCTTCAGTCGTGTGAAAATGTGAATGAAGAGGAGAAAGAAAATCCGACTAGGAATGAAGAAGTAACAATCTAATTTGCCTCATTAAGAAAGTAGTATTTGAGAAATTTTATCCCCGTGAACATGTATTTTTACGAACACAGCCACAGTTCACAGTAGAATTTCTCTCCGCAAATAAAATGATTTAAAATCAATAAAAACGAAACAGTGACGACTTAAATTCAAAGTGACACGTCATCTTCCATCACTAGAGCAGTCAACATCAGAAAGAAAACGCTGTGGCCACTAAATTTGGAATTGAAAATAATGGAGTCAAAAAGAAAATGAAAACTCAACTCAATTATTTGGCTTTATTACACTACACCATCCGTAAAGTCGCCAACTACCCGTCAACGGCAGACGAGACGAGACGACGATGATCAAACTCAAGCTAATTAGTAAAGTTAGGGAGGGTGGCGCCTGCTTCACAATTCTTAGCGGCGGGCGTGGGCTCCACCTCGAGCGCCGGCGGAACCGGACTGCCGAGCAGCTCCGCCGGCAGGTCGGGGATGCCCTTGAGGTGGAATGTGTAGAAGAGCTTGAAGGGGAAGATGATCTGGTGGAGCTTGACGTGGCCGTAGACGCCCTCGAAGATACCGGAGCCGCCGGTCACCGCCAGTTCGGTGTCCTCGTAGGTGAGGTAGGGCCCCTGCACCGCGATGTGGCCGTAATCGCCCAAGTAGAAGCTGTAGATCGCCTCGTATCGGTCACCCTTCTTCTCCGCTTCGTTCTTTATCAGGATGCATAACCCCGCCGTTATTCCTGCCCGTTTCTTCAGGTCGCCGGTGTACACCTGCAAATTCATTAATCATCCCATTCCCCACCAAGTTAATCAATTACTCCTACTTAGAAGTTAATTGCGGGTTGATGATTATACATATGTACTGTGTGTGTGTGTGTGTGTAAAAAGATTGTACCTTGTTGGTGAAAGGCACGAGATCGCCGAGGGAGTTGACGGTTTTTTGGCTCAATCGGAGGTAGGCAGGGCTGCCGCGATCTCGCTCGTTGATCTCGTACACGCACAGTTCTTGAACTTTTGCTGAAAAAATAAAATATTTATAAATTATTTTGAAGAAGAATAACTTATCTAAAAACATTGAAAAGAAATTAATAAAGTGATGGATCTTACTGGGTGATCTTGAGTGTGATGGATCAGCTGACTGAGCTTTGCATGAGAATGATTTAGTGGAGTTGGCGGCGCTGGAGAGTCTGAGGGGTTGGGGGAGGAACTGTTGTTTGTTGGATGAGGCGAGGTTAGAGAAGAAGTGTTTCTGGGCTGCGGCGGACGGCGGGAGGCGGGCGGTAGAAGGGGAGGGGACAGCGGCCTTGAGAATGGCAGAGGCGGAAGAAGTTGCCATGATGATTGTTGATGGATGAGATGGGAATTGAAGAAACTGTATGAATGATGATTGGATCTGACGATAGTTGATTGAATGTATTGAATGTTGGGAGTTGGGAGATGTGTGTGCGCATATATATATATAACAAAAAAGGTACTAGTAGTAGTCCGTCAATATGAAAATGTGAGAAATGTGCGTCTACGGTTTACGACTGCTCGTTGGACGGTGCAAGGGCAACCGAGTGCGCCCGCACTTTGGCTTCAAAATTTTAAACTCAATTATATTTTGAGGCACTACCGACCGCACCGTCCGGTAGGTCAACCCAAGAATTTTGACTTTTTCATAAATTTTAATTGTAATTAAACTTTATAAACTTTAATGAAGAAAGATAAAGAAAAATTAAAAATTAACAAAAATAAAAAAAGCAAAAAGGTAATAATTAAAAAATGAGAGCATGTAGTGTACGTAACCGCCATAAAATAGTAAAAGAATAGAAAAGATCGGTGCATGAACTTGACACGCCAAAATCTACTTCATATATCAACGTGCGCAGTATGTAGTGAGCATGTGTGGTCAATCACATTCTACAACTGATTGTATATGAGTTTTCTTTATGTATGACTTTGGCTTCAAACCAAAATGATTGGTAAAAATTATATGTTGATATATAAATTGTAAAACTAATAATATTGGTATTTACAGAAACAATTCTCAATAAGGAGAAATTCTCAAAATTAAAATTTTAATTATTAATCATAAATAGCGTGTCATCTAAATTTTCGCTTTGAAGTCAAAAGAACCTAATATTTCGGTTCAATTTGATTAAAATAAAAATATTTCAATATTTTGGACACGGTTCAATTTGTAGTCGAATTATTGAAGTATTCTAGCCCAATATAGTGTGTGTGTGAGAGTAATGCATGGGTGAACGATAGACTCTGTTCAATGCGTGCGATAGAGAGTACTCGTGCAATTTTTTGGTGTTTTATCAATATATGCGAGAGAGGATTTGATGAACTTTAAATATAATACTAGTTAGAAGAAAATATTTTTAAAAAAATTAACAAATTGAATGGATTTGGTTGCGGATTTTAGATCGTCAAACCAATTCCTCATTTTAAACCAAACCTCGATCTTTTATTCCTTAGTTATTCCCCCGATTTCTATTAGTTGAATAAACATTAAATAAAAATATGTAATTAATAATTTTCATCATAAAATTTTTATTTTTGCCAATTCATCTCCATATAATCAATTAATAATACAACAAATAGGCAAATAGTTCATTTTTTTTATTTTAAAAAAAGGCAAATAGTTAGTACCTTCTAGATGAATAAAGTTAGATCCCCCCTCACTCCAATTATCTTAGTTTCTCCACCACCATATATTTTTAAATGTTTTATATGAATTATACTCTTTCAATTGTCGCATGTTTTTCAAATTATGTTTAGACCATCCGTAGCAACAATCTTCTGGTCGTGATCGTTGCTGCTGCAATCTCACGTGGCAATCACCACATGTGCAGATAAGATGAGTGATCGCAGAAGCCAAAAGATCGCATATGCAAATTGCCACGATCGTTGGTGATCGCGATCCTTTTATTTTAATTCAACTTCAATACTATAAATACACCTATTTTTATTCATTTTTTTCACACAAATTCCAAATTCCTCTCATTCTCTCCCAAATTCCTCTCATTCTCTCTATAATCTCTCTCAATTCTCCTCACTCTTTAAGCAAATAGCTCCAAACACGTACACCGAAGCGGAGACAGAAGTTTTGGCCTAAGCCTGGCTACATGTTACTCGCAACCCATGCAACAACGCATTCTGGCCCCAGGTGAAGGATCGCTTCAACGTGAATCAACTCGATTTCTCCGTCCCAAGGAACGATTCCAATTGCGTCACCACTGGGCTCAAGTGAAGAATGCATTACGATATCTAGAGGAGAACCAACGAGGGTGCTCCGACCAACACTCTCCCAGAGACGATCAACGCATTGGCAAACAATGAATACGCCTTTAATTGGGGTAAGCCGTTGATGTAGATAAGATCGTAGAATATATTGTATCTATTTAATTATCTGTCTTGGTCAAAAAGTTATTTGTTTCTTTTTACATGCATAGGATTTTATTATAAATAGGTGCTTTATTTTATGTTTTAGGGGAGTCGAATTTGAGTTGCAATGTAGAGTGTGGGATTGGTTCCCTTCTCGTGGTGTTCTTCCGATATTCATGAGTGAATCAACGGATTAACCCTTATTTTACGTATTATGTTATATAGCAGTGGTTATCAACGGAGTTCGTATATTTATCTTATTGAATATATTTCACGCTTCTTCCTGCATCATTTGGTATCGAGAGCCTTGCTACGCTCCTACGCAATGTCTCCCCATCAATCAGCCGTTCAGATTGTTCAAGATGATCTCTGTCACGACGTCGACCTTCTGTCTCAACAGTTCGAGTATTCCGGGCACAGAACCAAGAGATCCTTGCTTTCCCATACGGTTAATATGATCGACCCTGCGACGACCATTGAGGACGTTATCGATTCGAGGACGAATTATTTCGAGGATGGAGAGAATGATGTAGATAAGATCGTAGAATATATTGTATCTATTTAATCATCTGTCTTGGTCAATAAGTTATTTGTTTCATTTTTAATGTCTAGGGTTTTACTATAAATAGGTGCTTTGTTTTATGTTTTAGGGGTGTCGAATTTGAGTTGAAATGTAGAGTGTGAGATTGTTTCCCTTCTCGTGGTATTCTTCCGGTATTCGTGAGTGAATTAACGGATTAACCCTTATTGTATGTATTCTGGTATATAGTGATTATCACGGAGTTCGTATATTTATCTTATTGAATATATTTCTCGTTTCTCCCTGCATCAGCCATTTACGCATTTGGACACATGGATAATCATCAAGGACCAGCCCAATATCTTCGAGTAAGGTTTCCTTTTTGGTGTTTCGTTGTATACTACAAAAAAATGCTGAATCACCGACGGAAAAATCCGTCGGTAATCCAATGAATTCCGTCGGTAATCTGATCACCGACATAATCATTCCGTCGGTAAAACACGTGTCGGTGATGAAATCACCGACGGAAAATATGTTCCGTCGATGATCACCGACGGAATTTTCGTTGGTATTTTAGCCAGAAATTCGCCGGGAAGTTAGGTCGGAAATACCGACGCAAAATTCCATTGCTATATTTTTTTTTTACAACCGAGTCACAGGGGTGCTGTTAATCACGCTCGAATCACCGACGAAATTATTTCCGTCGGTAAATCCAAAAAAAATAAAAACCAATCGAAAAGTTTAAATAAAAAAAATTGAAAAAAAAACACCGACGGAATTTCCGTCGCTGATCACCGACATATTTATTTCCTTCGGTAATTCCAAAAAAAAATTAAAAATAAATCATTTTTTTTGGATTTACCGACGGAAATTTTGTCGGTAAATCCTGCGCGAAAATTGCCGCCAACTTTACGTCGATGCTCCGTCGGTGTTTCGTTGGAATTTTTTTTGTCGACCCGTCTTTTTATTGACCGGAAAATTTTCCGTTTTGCCGGTATTTTTGCGTTTTTTTGTAGTGGTATTTCTCTGTTTTAGTTGTTGTAGTTTGCTGTTTTTTATCAATAAAATTAATGTTTAATTTATTATTTATTTAAATTTTTATATTAAAATAAAAAAAATAACGATCATTGTTGCAACTACTTTTTGAACGATCGCAAGGGCCCACCAAAGAGTTGAGCAATCGCCATTTTTACTATCGTTGCTGCCCATAGTCTTATGATTGTTTTTTTTTTTTTTTTTGTTAAAGCGTGGTTCTTCAATGAAGTAGCTGGGGAATGTAGCTAACATGGATTGAAATTTGTTTTAATAAATTATTAAGCTCATGGTACTATTTAATTTATCTAACGTTGAAAAGGAGGTTTGTAATTCCCGAATACTTTAATCGCACTATTAAGTATGTTTATGTATATGTGCACGTGGTTTTAGTTTGGACTGTGAGGTGGGTAGGATGAATACAACATTGACTGCCTAATTTTGCCCAGCTGAATCATCTATGGTGCCACTATGCGTATTAATCTTGTTGACTTGGAGTTCGTCCCGCGTGTGACACTATAAAATTGATAAGAGTTGGACTTCCATGCATCAATGCATAGTATCAGACGGGTTGACCTGTTGGATCCAACTCGATCCAATCCAAAACACGCAACAGCCACAATTAGGAAAAAAAAAAATGGGAGCGTTTAGACTGTCTGTAATGGTGCTGGCTCTAAGGGGTGTCTCTAAGAATTTTTTGGAGATAGAGACAGTAAGCTGCAGTGGGCTGTCTCTAAGGGGTGTCTCTAAGAAATTTCGGAATTTGTATTTTTCATTAATTTTAATAAGAAAAATTGAAATTTTCATTAATTTAAACAAATAACTAGTACAATACATTAATTGAAATAAAACAAATAAAAATATTACATTAATTGAAATTCAAAAAATAAAAACATCCTACACCTCAACCGGCCCAAATCAGCTCCAGACATGCTCGATCAAATCATTTGTGAGTCGATGGTGCTTCCTTGCATTTCTCAATGCGGCGTCCCGTTTGAGAAAATTCTTTCAGGAGAGCGGAGTGGGGACTCGGTCTACATTACTACCCGACGTTGTTTCTGTGTCCTCTCTCCAGTTCTCCGTATCCTCTCTCTCGTCTTCAATGATCATGTTGTGCAAAATAATGCACGTAAACATGATGTTGCGGAGGTGCTGTGTGTACCAGTTGCGCGTTGGGTTCCGGATAATTCCCCATCGGGCTTGAAGAACACTTAATGTCCGTTCGATATCCTTCCTCGCCGCCTCCTGCATCTTCTTGAACCGCGCCGTCTTCTGGTCCGTTGCAAGCGGAGGAGCCTTGATCAGAACTGCCCAATCCGGGTAGATCCCATCGGTTAAGTAGTAACCGCTGTCGTAGTGCTTTCCGTTCACCACGTACTGGCACGGCGGAGCCCGTTCTTCAAGCACGTCTTCAAATAAGGGCGATTGATTGAGGACGTTGATATCGTTGTTGGAGCCGGATACTCCAAAAAAGGCGTGCCAGATCCATAAGTCTTGAGACGCCACGGCCTCAAGAATCAACGAAGGCACGCCTATATCTTCTCGAGTGTAGGCAGCCGACCACGCCTTCGGGCAATTCCTCCATGCCCAGTGCATGCAGTCCAGGCTACCGAGCATCTCCGGAAAGCCGCGCCTCTCCTCGTGCATCCGCAGCAGCCTCGCGGTGTCTTGTGCATTTGGCCTCCTCAAATACACGTCACCAAATAGCTCGATGACACCTTTGCAGAACTTCCGGAGGCAAAGACAACCGGTGTTATCGCCGATCTTCAAGTATTCATCGAATGTATTTGGCGCTCCACCGCTGGTTAGTTGGCGAATGGCCATTGTGCACTTTTGCACCGACGTGAGGTCCCATTTGCCGGTTGCATCTTACTTCCACTGGAAGTATCGCACATTCTGCTCCAGCGCCTCGCAAATCCTCAGAAATAGATGCTTGTACATCTGAAAACGCCGGCGGAAAAATGTTGGGTCGTTCGTCGGGTTGTCGCTGAAGTAGTCGGCCATCAACTGCTGCAGGGCCGCCTCCCGATCACGGTGTACGACCGTTCTCTTCACCTTCTTTTTTTTCTTTTTGGCGAAGAGTCGAGCGGCAGCAGCTTGGAGGTTCGTCGCCATCGATATAATCTCGTCGTCGGTGCCATGGGAAGAGTAGCCGGTTGAGGAGTCGGACGACGAAGACATTTTTTTGGCAAAATAATTGAGAGAAAACTAGAGAGAAAATAAAAGGAGGAAGATGAATTTGGTGTGGAAAAAACTGTGGTATGAAGTGAGGTATTTATAGGGAAGAATTACAAAAAAAAAAAAATAAGAAAATCGGCTGTATAGCCGTTGTTTTAGCCGTTGGATGCATTATAGCCGTTGTTCGATTTTTAGATTTTTTTATTTATGGCCTATTAAAAAAAATTAAAAACGCCAACGCGTACAATACACACGCTAGCTCGAAACTGTCTCGTCGCCACGGGACGGGCTCGAGACGCCAACGTTTGCAGTAGCGAGTCTCGAGACACCGACGAAACACACCGCTGCGTGCAGTCTTACGCTGCTAGCAAGTGTCGGACCCACCTCCAGCTTGTCAACAAAGCTTTAAGTGATAGTAGTAATTTCCCACTAAGCTAACAACACTACTTTACTACTTATATGAAGGAAATTTATTTTAAGAATCGTTTTATTTTTTATTTTTTTTGCTTTTTCGTTTTATCTTTCTTCTTCTTTTCTCCTTTTTGTTTCCTTCTTTCTTTCTCTCCTTCTTTCCACGTTATTTCTTCAATTTCTGATTTTTTTTTCTTTTTTTTTTCTTTTTGTTTTCTTCTATTTTCTCATTTTTACTTCATTTTCTGATTTTGTTTCTTTTTTACTTTTCTTTTTTAAACAACTCTTTTCCCTTTTATGATTTTTTTTTTCTTTTTTTTCCTTCTATATAAAAGTTTGTTTTTTAATTATTTTTAAAAATTATTTATTCTATTAATATATTAGTTAATCCTCAATTAATTTTTATTTTCAATTACTTCACCAAATTACTAAAAGTGAAATTTGTTGTGAATAAAATTAAACATTGTTGTTTAAAAAATTAATTGTGAAACATAACTTTTGTTTATATCAATAATTATTTTCATAACGACAATAATTACTTGAGCGAATTAATAAAAGTACAAGGTATCGTGAACAAAAGTAAACATTGTTATTAAGAAAAGTAATATTTTTGAAACATTACTTTTTCTTCATATAAATGATTACTTCTCATCATGTCAATAATTACTTTACCAAAAAACTGTACTATTTTTGAAACATTACTTTTCTTCATATAAATGATTACTTCTCATCACGTTAATAATTACTTGACCAAAAAATCAAAAGTAAAAGTTGTTGTTCATAAAAGTAAACATTTGTCGTTAAGAATTGTAATGATTGTCAAACATCATCTTTATTCATATCAATAATTACTTTTCATCACGAAAATAATAACTTGAACAAATAACTAAAAGTACAATTTATCGTGAATAAAAATAAACATTGTCGTTAAAAAAGTAATAATTGTGAATATTAATTTTCTTCATATCAATAATTATTTTTCATCACAATAATAATAATTACTTGACTACATAATTAAAGGTACAGGTTGTTGGGAATAAAAATTATTTGTTTTGATGAAAAGTAACAATTGTGAAACAACATTTCTTCATATCAATAATACTATTGATCACAACAATAATTATTTAACCGAATTAGTAAAACGACAAGTTGTCGTGAACAAAAGTAAACATTATCATAAAGAAAAGTAATAGTTTTGAAACATTAATTTTCTTAATATCAATAATTACTTTTCATAACGACAATAGTTACTTTGAAATATTATCTAATTACTTTTAGTGCCCGACTTGATGTAACCCACGAAGACGTTGGACTCGTATCCACCAAAAGTATCCCTATAAATACCCACTACATCATCCAGGAAAGGTATGTCATTCACACATCTCGAACCCTCAATAAATATTTTTCTCTCTAGAATGAGAATTAACTTGGGCATTGGAGCTTATACCTGGGGGTTACTTCATCCGGTCTCTTTTTTGCAGATCTGCGACCATGAAGAATTCGACTAGTCTAGTAAGATCCACCAAGATTTGAGCCTAACTCATGAGATCTGGAGCTCTACATTCTCGTACATGAGAAACCTAACCATCTCTCCCTCGTCGAATCTATTTATGTAAATCGACTAATTTATGTTGTTACACTCGGTTGGGAGTCCACCCAACAAATCCAGTTCACCTTAGGATTCAAACTTTTCAACTTTTGCGTGTTTAAAAAATATACAATTGAATTAAGGGTTTCAATAAGACCTAGTGATTGGCTTACAGGTTCCAATCAAACCTAATGTCTAGATTGTGAGTTTTAAACGCCTGAATGACTGAGTTACGGGATCAGTCAGTCCTATAATAAACTCTATAATTTGTGGATTTTTTCAACTATAAATTGATAGGAGAGCACCACCTGTTAAAAAGATCAAAGAGAGAAAAACAATCTGTCAAAAAAGTCCTTGCAAATTTCACGCCCACCAACTGCTTGTAGAAATGACCAAGAAAAGAAAAGAAGGCTAAAAGAAGAAAAGCGATGCGCTGTGGATTTCCCACTGCCCTAAAAACGATTTAGGTCGACTATAATGTGCTAGTCCTTCAGACCGATCACTTCCAAGGGTTTACAACAACCAATCGATGCGAGCACACTACGCAGCAATCGGTTTGGAGACAAATGAAACAAGTGCTCATAAGAGAAAGGAGAGAAGTTAAGAAGAATTTTTTCTGTGATTTGCAATGCTAGAACAACGAAATAAATAGGGAAGAAAAAGTCGTTAATCCAAAAATCAATCGTCAAAAATTAGGGATCTCTCATCAATCAGTAGAATCAGGGATTCGCTCTCTCTTAAGATATGACTCTTTCCAAACATGTAGACAACACAAATAAAACTCGATCCACATGGATTTTAGTAGAGTTGGGCCCAAAAAATAAAAGGATGGAAGAAGATGAAAGCCCAAATAAAAGATAAGAAAGCCTAGACATTTCCAACAATCCCCCACAAATGGCTAGGCGAAAAGAGAATGAGCACAAGAAGGTATCGTTACTTAAGTATCAATAATCTTTCGATTTTGAATTGATACATAGTGACGTGAGATAACACATGACTCCACAAAGTGAAATAGATCTTGAACTAGGTGGATTCAAGTGAAAACCCCCACAACACGTAACTCCTCCTAGAAATCCAAATGTCTCCTCGATATAGTCACAGATAGCCCAACAAATACCTTGAAATCTCATGAGTGCTCTAGAAAAAATCTACACAAGATTTTTCCATAGGGATTGGCCAGTTCCCACACCCACTTAGGTGATTCTTTGATATGCTTCTCAATAGCACTATAATTGTAGAATCATTAAAAGCAGTGCTCAACCTCAATTTTCGTTCATTAACAAGTGTACCATCAAGTCCATCTCATAATTAAAGGACCACCCACAAAAAGGGCTATGGTAATTTCACATTTAATATACTAGAAGCCATCAAGTATGACTGGAAGACGACCAACCAAACAAAGGGCTATGGTTCTCAAACAATGTTAACATATATGTATGTATATAACACAATCGATAATGATAGAAATATAGCTTAGTTTGACTTGTCGTGGGTGTGCACCATATTTCTTTCATCTCGAAGAATGCACTCCCATTTCTCTTGATGTTTCCATCACCACTCTTCGTGTCAACCCCTTAGTGAAAGGATCAGCCAGATTTCTTTCTGACCTGACATAGTCTAAAGAAATCACTCCATCCTTTAGTAGTTGTTTACAATTCCATGTCTGACACGAATATGCCTCTTCTCCCCGTTGTGGACGTTGTTTTTGGCCACTGCAATGGCAGCTTGTGAATCACAATGAAGTGAGACAGGTGCTAAAGACTTCTCCCACAATGGAATCTCTGCTATGAGATTTCCTAGCCATTCTGCTTCTTGACCTGCCAGCTCTAAAGCAATAAATTCAGATTCCATAGTTGACTTAGAAATGCATGTTTGTTTAGCAGATTTCCACGATATGGCACCACTGGCTAAAGTAAACACATAACCACTTGTAGAACTCACTTCATCATTGTCAGACACCCAATTTGCATCACAAAAACCTTCTAAAACAACATGAAATTTATTGAAGTGCGAATTCCAATCAATTGTGCCTTTCAAATATTTTAAAAAACTATAAAGTGCAGCCCAATGTTCATTATTAGGACTATGTGTGTAACGACTCCAACGACTAACTGCATATGATATATCTGGTCGAGTGTAATTCATAAGATACATCACACTTCCTATGATTTGTGCATATTCATGTTGTGAAACACTTCCCCCATGTTCTTTTTAAGATGCACACTTGGATCATAAGGTGTTCTAGCCGGTGCCAAATCATAACAATTAAAGCGTTTCAAGATCTTCTCAACATAATGTGCTTGACTAAAGGGAAATCCCATTATTTGTTTTTTGCAATTTGACACCAAGTATAACATCAGCTTCACCAAGATCTTTCATTTCAAACTTAGAAGACAAAAAGCATTTTGTTGGTGATATCACATCAAGATTCGAGCCAAAGATAAGCATGTCATCAACATACAAGCATATTATCACATAGTCTGAACCATACATTTTTGTATACACACACGAATCAGATTTATTCACAACGAATTCATAAGAAACTATGGTGTTGTGAAATTTTTCATGCCATTGTATATGAGTTTGGTTAAGGCCATATTAGGATTTTTTTCAACTAGCACACCTTATTCTCTTGTCCAGGAACTACAAAACCTTTGGGTTGTTCAATATAAATTTATTCTTCTAAATCTCTATTTAAGAATGCTATTTTTATATTCATTTAATGTACAAACAAGTTATGAATTGCTGCTAAAGCTATTAAAGCTCTAATAGTGGAGATTTTTACAACAAAAGAATATGTGTTGAAATAATCTAAGTCTTTCTTTTGAAGAAAACCAACAACCACCAGTCTAGCCTTAAACTTGTCGATTGTACCATCTGGTTTCATTTTTCGTCTAAAAATCCATTTGGTTTTTAGAGTTTTACAGTTAGGAGGTAACTCAACCAATTCCCATGTGTCGTTACTCAAAATTGATTCTAGTTCACTTAAAATTGCTTCTTTCCAGAAAGTTGCATCTATACAAGTTATAGCTTCATAATAAGATTTTGGATCCTCATCTATAAAATATACAGAAAAAACATGTTCATCAATCATTTCACGATGCTCAATCAGAAAAGCCACGACAAAATCAGGACCATAACTAGGTTTAGTTTTTTGTTGCTTACTCCTTCTTGGTTCAACACTATAATCTTGCTTATAATGTATATTGGAAGAAGATTCAAGCACATTAACATGTAAATCATGAGATGATAAAGGAGTTTTTTCAACATTAGAGCTCTTCATAGGAAAAACATGCTCAAAAAATTCAGCATCACGTGATTCTGAAATAACATTATCTCCTACTGACATAAACCTATATGCAGCAGAGTATTGAGCATAGCCAATGAAAATAGCATCAAAAGTCTTAGGTCCAATGTTAGACCTTTTAAGATCAGGCAAGCATACTTTAGAGAGACACCTCCACACTTTTAAATAATTCAGATTAGGCCCAAATCCTTTCCATAATTCATAAGGAGTCTTGTCTAGTTTCTTATGATGCACTTTATTCAAAACATAGCATGCAGATAAGACGGCTTCCCCCCCACATATTATCAGACAATCCAGAACTCAATAACATTGCATTCATCATATTTTTTAGAGTTCTATTTTTCCTTTCAGCTATGCTGTTTTGTTGTGGGGTATTAGGAGCACTAAATTCATGTATTATTCCATTTTGTTCACAAAAATCCTTAAGAAAATTAGTGCTATATTCTCCTCCTCTGTTGATCTTCTTATTTAACTGATTTTCTACTTCAGTTTTATATTTTAGAAACATCTCTGCAACCTTGTCTTTAGACCTTAAAAGATAAATTCTGGTATATTCGAATAGTCATCCACAAAGCTTATGTAGTACTTCTTTCCGTCTTTGCTAATAGTGTTTCTAAAGTCAGCTAGATCAGAGTGAATGAGCTCTAGTAATTCAGTTTTCCTATGTTCAACTAACTTGAAAGGCTTCTTAGCAAACTTGGCTTCTACACAAATTTCACACTTAGATAAATTATGCATATTAAGAGCATTAATTAAACCAAGCTTTCGAAGTCTCTTAATAGATTCTAAGTTCATGTGTCCAAGTCTTCCATGCCAAATATTGTAAGATTCGGTGATATAAGCAGAACTAGATGCTTTCTCATTAATAATTCAGATGCAACGTTAAGTACAAACATACCATCTTTCGCATATCCCTTACCGACAAATTCTTTGTTTCTAGACAATACTATCATATTAGACTCGATTACGAGTTTGAGACAAGCCTTATTCAATAGATAACCAGAAACAAGATTTCTACGCATAGAAGGAACATAAAGTGCATCCTTTAAACATAGAGTTTTTTCAGATGTAAGTTTAAGCAGGATATTCCCTTTACCGAGAACTCTAGACACGCTGGAGTTTTCCATGTAGACGCATTCACCCTCTCCGGCTTCTTCAAAGCTATGAAACAAGTCCTTATTGTTGCAGAAGTGTCTTGAGGCTCCGGTGTCAAGCAACCACTCCATCTTTTTTTCCACCAGATTTGCCTCAATGACAGCTGCAGCGATGATCTCATTATTTTCAGCTTCAACAAGGTTGGCTTAGTTCCTCTTTGCAACGGGTTTGTTTGGTGGTTGTCCTTGACGTTGGTTGCATTGATACGCCTTTTGTCCAGGAGCACCACAAACGTAGCAATTGAAATTCTGCTTTTTAGTAAACTGAGCCTTTTTCGGAACAAATTTTTCCTTTTTCTAACCTGAGACAGGGTCAGATTCAACCAAGTTAGCTTTAAAAGAATTTGCTAGTAGATCAGAAGACTTATACTTGAGACGATTTGTCTCCTCGGTACGCATGTGGCTGATTAGTTCCTGCAAGGTAAGGTCTCTTTTCATGTGCTTGAGTTGGTTTCGGTAGTAGGTCCAAGACGGTGGAAACTTTTGAAGCAACACATTAGCTTGAAGAATTTCACAAATTTTCATTCCCTCGTTAAGAACATCTGCGGTCAGGTTCTCATATTCATGGAGTTGGTCCATGATTGGCTTGTCGTCTACCATCTGAAAATGAAGCCATTTGCCCACCACGTATTTCTTCTTCCCAGCATCGTCACCTCCGTACTTTTTCTCCAACAATTCCCATATCTTTTTTGCAGATTTGATATTGACGAACATGTCGCAAAGAGTGTTCGACATGTGGTTCAGCATATGACCTCGAACGGTCTTGTTAGCTTTCTCAAACTTTGCCTTTGATTCATTGATTGTCTTGTCAAGACCAGCATCAACATCTGCATCTTTTGACTGGTTCTCGGGCGTTTGAGTAGTGTCTGAAGCGGACGCAGTTTCTTGTTCAACAACGCAGTCATTGAATAGAACAAAATCGACCTCAAGTTGTTCCAAGAATATCACCCGCTTTTGAGACCATCTTTTGTAGTTTGTCCCATCAAGCAGCTCCAATTTGGACAAGTCGGGCAATTACCTCTGAAGAGATGCCATGCTAAATCGCTTTTAGATTAATAGGAGAGCACCGCCTATTAAAAAGATCAAAGAAAGAAAAACAATCTGTCAAAAAAGTCCTTGCAGATTTCACGCCCACCAACTGCTTGTAGAAATGGCCAAGAAAAGAAAATAAGGCTAAAAGAAGAAAAGCACTGCGTCGTAGATTTCCCACTGCCCTAAAAGCATTTTAGGCCGACTATAATGTGCTAGTCCTTCAGGCCGATCACTTCCAAGGGTTTACACAGCAACCAATCGATGCGAGCACACTACACAGCAATCGGTTTGGAGACAAATGGAACAAGTGCTCATAAGAGAAAGGAGAGAAGTTAAGAAGAATTTTTTCTGTGCTTTGCAATGCTAGAACAACGAAATAAATAGGGAAGAAAAAGCCGTTAATTCCAAAATCAATCTCCAAAAATTAGGGATCTCTCATCAATCAGTAGAAATCAGGGATTCACTCTCTCTTAAGATATGACTCTTTCCAAACATGTAGACAACACAAATAAAACTCGATCCACATGGATTTTAGTAGAGTTGGGCCCAAAAAATAAAAGGATAGAAGAAGATGAAAGCCCAAATAAAAGATAAGAAAGCCTAGATATTTCCAACATAAATCTCGACTAAGTCTCGATTCAAAGGTCTAGGCTAGTACATAGGAGATAACTAGTCTAGAGACAATTTTTGATTGGACACTTGAAGTGGAGAAAGCTTATGTGGAGAATGTTCGTGTTCTTCGTTTAAGCGCTTAATAATTTATATCTGTCTTGGTGTTGAATGTCTCTATTTATAGGCTGATAGATCAAATTAGCCATTGGATAAAGTCATTTGAATATTCTTCTTGAAGTTCGTCTTTATCTATTGTATTCGTTGTGAAACTCATTCGGGCAACTATGCGCGATGCTTTAGTCTGGGATGAAGTCTTTGTCTAGCCAAATGAAGAAATGTCTTCTGAATGCATCTCATTGGTCCACTAGCTTGATGTCTTCTAAAGTTGAATTTGGTCAAAGTCTTTGCCTTGAATATTCTTCAGAACAACTACATCTTTTATCTCATTTCTCAATCGGGATGAGTTGGTTAATCAATCAACCTGGCTTATTCTTCTATCTGAACACCTTCGACTGAGTCTCTAAATTCCCCCTCATTTTGAGACCTATAAAGTTAAAACTTTAACTTGCTCAAACATATGAGTCTATCTAATTGACTTAGGCAATAATCTGCTTAGTTGATGTTCAATTAAAGTTTTGCAATTAATCGCAACATAATTAAACTTTCTTCCCAACACAACGGTAGCATGGTGATTGAGGCAATTGGTTTAAGTCTTTTGCACTAGTTTGGACTAGTTCAAACATTGTTCCAACCATTTCTCCTTTTCATTTTCTTCCTTATATATTTTTCATTCTCTAAAAAATTGTATTGGAATTGTTTTTTTGAAGAAGTAGGCTTTATTTGTGTGTGACTACTACTACTACTATTGGCTCTTCTTTGGTCAATTTTGCCCAAAATTATAAATGAGCCCAGTGAAAAAGTAAAATAAATTTAAAGAATCAGTTATGGGCAACCTCTCCATAGTCCAATACAATACTGTTCACTACTGTCTCATTTTGATCCTTGCTACCCATAGTAATTCCAAATAAAGAAAAACGGAAATACAAATGTGTTCTGAAGTAAGGAGTCACAGATTTTAAGGGTGTGAGAGTTCATGAGAGTGGATAGTAAAAGTACTGTGAATGAAAAATGTATTAGTATAATTTTACTTTTAAATGCAGAATATAAATAAAGGAGATAAATGGTAAAAGGGTAACATTTTAAATGATGTCATTTTATTTATGGAAGGATAAAAATTATTATGGACAACTCGAAAAGGAAATTGGACAATATTTATCATGGACTGATAGAGTATAATACAATATCTCCGAAATTTGAAATCGATATAAGTTTAAGATTTTAATACATTAGCCGCTATATCTAGTGGTCCGATAATTAAAACTGTCAAACTTGTGGACTCATTTATAAATACAAGTATAAGTAAAATGCATTCGCATGTGAAAAAATGATTCAAATAGAAAAAATTAATTTGATGAATGCTTTTTATATTACTATATTTTATTTTTAAAGTAATAATTAAATAATATATTGAGTGTCATTTTCAAGATTTCTTTTGAATTACTTATGTAGAGTAAAATATATACGTAAGAACAATCACAAAAGTATAATTGATTGTGTGCTAAAAAATGTATAATTGAAAATCGAGAACTAAATCAAGCATACACATGTAATGGTTGTGATTATAACTTTGTTAAGAAGAAGGCGTAGTTAATATTTAATTTGTATTCTCAAATGAAATTGTAACATTTTAAAGTAATTTCCAATATATATTGCATATTTTGATGTATTGTATAATTTGAAATAGTAACTTTGTTAAGTAGAAATTTTTATGTAAAAAGGAGAAAAACAAAAACCTAAACCTTGGAGGTCACGATCCCTCAAAAGTCCTACCTCATTAAGATCATATGACAAAAATACAAAGGAAAAAACACTATACGAAAAAAGAAAAAAGAAAAAAAATATCTATAAAACGATCCAAATAGACGAATATAATACAAGTCTCGTAAAACTAAATTGGTGATGCATGGATGGGAACTTTACCACCAGAAACAAATTTTATTTTTTGAAAGGTGGAGGGACAGCGGTAGAGGAGAGTTTCACGATGTGTTGAATATGGGAATGGCTGTGCAATTAGGGTTGGGGTGTTCATTTTAATCCCTGATCCTCAAATCGAGTCCCGCGACCGTGTATGACCCACGATCGCGGGATGCCATCAGCGACCGAGCAAGACACGTGATCGCGTGTGTGTTTATTTGAACTTGCCCGAACTCCTTAAAAATCCACCCCGAACTCCCCCGAACTCCACCCTCAACTCCCCTAAACTCCACCCAAATCCCATGAAATTCAACTCCATGGAGTTCAATTCCATAAAGTTCAACTCCATTAAAATCCACCAAATTGGTAATCCAATACAACCTCTAAGTATCTCTAAAAAATGCAGATAATCTTAGTCTCAATTGTCTAGTTTCTAAGTGTTGAATTTTTAAATAATAACGTATTGGTTGTGATATTAATATGTGAATTCCAATTATTTCATTTAATCATTAGTGTATATATGACATCAATTGAGAATTGATTCACATTTATCATGTGACTGTATTTGATTTTAGGTTAAATTGCAAAAAAATACCTCACTTTTTATCAAATTCTCGTTTAAATCCATACTTTTAAATTTTTGCAAAAAAAAAAATCTCACTTTTCATTCTTTTTCAATTGCATCCTTCCAATTGTTTTCCCCAATTTTGTTGCTGATGTGGAAGGCGGTAAATCTTACATGGCAAACCAGCGGCAAGAATGAAACGACGTAGTTTAAGTAATGTCAAAACATCGTCGTTTTGCTACAAACAAACACTTATATTTAGTGTTACATCGTTCATTATCTCCGGATTATCCACAAAGTTCGAGGGCTTCATTATCGCACGATTTTCACATGTGCAAAGCCTCTGAGGTTCGGAATTCGATGTATACATTGAGCCCGTGTGCGAAGACGAAGAAGCCATGAACGATTGAAACGTAAAATATACAAAGGGGTGAAGAGGGAAAGAGAAGAGAACCCCAAAAATTGAACTTCGATTTGTATGATGTCTAGACACTAAATATAAGTGTTTGTTTGCAGCAAAACGATGACGTTTTGGCCATACTTAAACTACGTTGTTTCATTCTTGCCGTCGATTTGCCATGTAAGATTTACCGCCTTTCACATCATCAGCAACAAAATTGGGGAAAACGACCGGAATGATACAATTGAGAAAGAATGAAAGATGAGAAATTTTTTTACAAAAATTAAAAGGTGGAGATTTAAACGAGAATTTGATAAAAAATGAGGTATTTTTTTTTTGCAATTTAGGGCTCGTTTGGTAGCCAAGTTGAGATAAGATGAGATTAGTTAACTTGAGATAAATAGTATGAGAAAAATGAGATTATTTATCTATACATTTGTTTGGTAGGTATAATTGAAAAGTTAGATAACATAATTTATTTGTTTGGTACTCTACATTAAAGTCAAGATTAATTTTCAACTTCCAATTTTACCCCTGTCACAATTTAAATTCATCTCTCACCTTCATCCCCCAACATATTTCCACTCATCCAATAATCGTCCAAATATACAAACAACAAGCCTTTCCAAGAGCAACTCAATCGGTGTAAGGAGATGGAGATAAATACTACCACATTGGAACAAAACCATAGCTGGGAAGCACCAAAACCTTCTTGACATAAGCTTGATACATAGGTAGATGTGATGTTGTAAATCCAATTGGAGGATAATTCATGGTTTTCAACTGCTGCTCTATCATGTATATATCTCTGCCTTCAGCTTTAGTTTCTCTTCACCAAGCTCATTCTTCTCAACCTGCATAGAATGCAAAATGAGATGATTTGGAGACATAAAATACACTTGGTTGAAAATAAAATTTATTCACATTCCAAACATTTCCATCCATGTAACACCTGTTAGTGGTGGTTTTTACCTCCATGAAAATTATCTCCTGCTCTCTTCCTCAGCCATCATCATTCTTTCTCATCTGTATCTCCCAACTCAAATCCACCCTTCTTTCCACCATACTTGTCGGCATCATCTTTTGTCTTCTCTCATATATATCTTACCATTCTTGTCCGGTTTTCCATTCTTCCTAAGAACCTTCCCTCCAACATTCTTCCTACGAGCCTCTTTGTGATTCATGATTCCAACTTATATAACCAAACTGCAATTGACATTTCACAAGAATTACAAACACAACAATCAAATCGATCAACGCAGCATTCAAACTTACATATCATCACCCATAAATCCTAACATCCAAGCAAATTCAAACATCCAAACAGATAGATAACCATTGAAAACAGAGAAAAACTGCGGCTTTTGCTGGAGCTGCGTTTACTGGGTTAATTGCTTTATTGCTTGCGGCGATTCAGACGGCGAATTTTGCGATGCCCCGGCGACAGAGAGAGTCTGAATCGGAATCGGTAAAGAAAATGGAATTTCTGACTTGGGCCGGAAAAAAGGTTTGTAGAGATCATGCAGCTCTTCTTGTTCTTGGAAAGAGGTGTTTCGTCTGGGCTCGAACAGAACTAGAAAGTAAGAAAAAGAAAAGTTGAAATCTTGCTGATGAGTGTGGAGAGCTTGAGAGGATCTGGTGTTGTTTGCGGCGGAGGAGGTGGTGGCGGCGCAGCCTCTAACGACGGTGTAGAGATCCCAGTCATTCTCCATTTTCTTGCTGCTCTCTCTGTGTTTATTTTTTTTTAGTTATGCAATTGCAAGGGAGAAAAAGAGGCGCTGACTCGAAGAAATACCTGGAATTCGTGGCTGGTATCTGTCACAGCCCCAAATCCCGATGGACGACAGAAGCCGGGGTGCGACTGGGGTTGGATTAAAGAAGCGGGGAAGAAGGGGGCTAATTGACTAAACATACATGAAAAACATCAATAAACCATGAATAAGACTTGAATATAAATAAGAAAGAGTTAATCCCTAAGGATTACTCGACAAAAGTACAAAAAGAAGCTAAGTTCATATTTACAGACTTAGACTACAGAGTATTGTTCAAAAAGCACATCTCAAAAAGAAATACAGAGTTTGGCAGCGGAAGGGTTCTAACTAAGCATCCTATCCTTTAACTCAACATCAACCGTCGCCGCTCACCGTCGCTTCAACCTGCACATTTAGAAAATAATGCAGGGCTAAGTACAAACGTACTTAGTGGGCACGATGCCGAAATCATAATCATAAATATAGATAAATATGGCATTTCATAAGCGTAACACATCGGAGTTTTATTGAAAGAATCCGTGTCTACTAAACATTTTCTGACTTTTTCTCATAAATCACTCGCGCGAGCATTTTCTGACTAATGTTATGTTCAATCTTGACCAATTCTAATTCACCGTGGCTGGTACCCCTCAACAGGATATCACATACACCACAGGTTACAAAGTGCACTAACTCTGGAAAGCACTTAGCAGCTGACTCAGAGCCGATCGTTAGTTAATCTAAATAGACTAACTCTAAATCTGGAAAACATGAATGTTAACTCAGATAGGTACAAGAGAACTCACATAAAACATAAAACAGTTCATGCCATAATATCACTTTGAAAACACAGATATCAAAGCGATAAAGAAAGATTTTCCGAGCATTGCTCGTTTATTTGTATATAAAAGCCCACCTTGATTTACAGAACTTAAAGCAAAACTTCCAACTTTGGATCTTCCGTTCTTTCTCTACAGTTGGCTTCCTCCTTCATCGTAAAATAAACATACTTAAAAACGGGTCGTAAAGATAATCGATTAAAGAGAATCTAAGAGGTTTTAGTTGTCTCATTCTTTTGGCATTTGCACGCTTACTAGATTCGTTTTACTTAAACAGGAAATGAAACTCGTACCAATCTCGTTTAGAACTCGGAATATCTCTTACTCGACTCTCGGGTCAGTAGAGAAGGTAGTCGATATCTTAATACGACTTTAAAGATTAAAAGAAACTAAGTTGGAAAGAATCAACTTAGGCGATTTACGTTTTGGTTCATTTCATGACTTATGAAAAATCTGACTTAACTACTTCTTTAATTAAAGGATAAGAGATAAGATCTCGACTGGTTTTCATCACTCAAGGTCTTGTCCTTGACTCTAGGGTCAGTAGGGAGATATTCGTTAGATAAAACGGTTTAAACGATCGAAAGAAACTAAGTTGTGAACTAAACAACTTAGAAAACAAGAAACTGAATTTTCACTGCGCAGTCCAGTAACTCTGGAGGCTGTCCAGAACAGAGGATTTGGAAACAGGGGATGAGCCCTGTACCACTGGAAAGATTGGGATGTCTAGTTTGCGCTCCAATTTACGGATCGCAAATCCGATAAACGAGCTGGAAGTTATTACAGTTTCCGGCGAGGGTCGCAAAACTGCCGTGAAAACCCTAATTGCTTGATAAGTTCGACGTATAACGTCTTAGGTTCGTTCTAAGCTCTCGTATTCAAATTTTTTTTAGAAACTGGACTCTCAAGGCAGTCATCACGTACTTCCGTACGTGACAAACTCCTTCTCAAAACTCGCTCAAAAGCACGACGTTCTAACGTCGGATTTCAACTAACAATTACTAAACCAACAAAAATTCAAAACGTGTTCTAGTTCTCGACTATAACTATAGCCCATATTATATCAACTCGAAAGCTTATGACGTCAACTAGAAAGTTGTTCTAAATTCCATCATAAACAAAAATATCAAATTAGAATTTTCATCCGACTTCTCGATTATTAGTTACGACTAAATGTTCGTCTCTTACGCGATTTTTCAAAGGTTGTCGGATTCTATTCAAATTTTACGACGTTAAACTACGTCTAACGTGAATCACTTTCATGCATACAAATATATCATAACATCATTATAACTCAACTTATAAGGTGATCTTTATCTCTTATGTTTCATTAAACATTTTTAGAAAATTCTGAATTAAATTCTATAATCAACTAACATTATTTGCAACATAATTCAACCAATAAATCATCACTTAAATCAAACATGTGGAAACTCCTAATTACTCTATAAAATTCTGTTTTTATAAAGATGTTAAGGGGGTGATTTTCTTCCCCAATTAACTACATTTATTTACTAATCAACCTCTTATATCATCAATTAATCAATTTCAAAACAATTATCAACTAACATGCATAAACCCCTAAATTCAACTCAAATTTTAATTGAAATTTCACAAACACGCATAGGGCTTTTGATTCCTTTTCATTCTAATCACTAATTAAACATCTATTAAACAAGAATCAACCATCAAAAGAAGAAAATTAAAAATCCTACAAATTACCTAAAAAATTTCGGTATTCATATAGGTTTTAGGGTTCTTATTTTTGTTCCACTTTAATCCCTAATTATCCTATCTAATACATCTAATTTCATTATTTCAAGATCAAAACATCCATTCCAATACTCTAAAAAAAAATTCGATCAAGAAGAAAAAAGAAAAGAAAAGAAATCCAATTGGATAGAATTAAAGAGGAGATCATTACCTTAAGAATTAATGAAAAACTTAAGAGGTTTGAATGGAAGGATTGTGACTTGTGTTCTTCTTCAAGCTCTTGGAGATGTCTTCAATGGTGGATGATGAAGTGAAGAAGATAAAGAAGATGAAGAAAATGGAGGAGTGCAGCCGATTATGGTGATGAAGTGGGAGGAAAAATGGTTTTGTTTAAGTGTTTGATATGATGAAAAGTTTGAAAATATGAAAAGTAAAGGTTTGGTGTCATTTAATTAGACAATGTCAAACATGCATGTTCCCCACTAATAAGGAGATGTGTCGGCTGCCATGCAGATTTTTGGAGGGTTACGGATTTTTCCGGCGCGATTCGACGTTACGGAAATCGAACGACGAAAAACGTTGCTCGGTACAAAAATCGTCGCGATTCGATTTGACTTAAAAATTCTAACGTATGAACTTAATTGGAAAATAAATTTACAAAATTTATTTTGACAAAAACTCGGGACGACACAGTCCGAGTTTCGTCTGGAAAAACATAAAAACGAACTTTCTCGGGTGTGTTCGTATCGTGATTGCGTAAACGTAAAAATTAGACGGTTTTCCGTTCTGAGTTTACGAACTAAAAACTTTTCGTACGTGCTAACCCTAAATACAGTAGTCGTCTAGCTGACTTCTGTAATTTATTTTTAATAACGGATTCGACCGTTAGTCTTAGAATTCAAAAATTGTAAGCTTAGGCGTGCAAAGCCATTTATTTAATTAACTTTAAATTTTAAGAACGTAAGGAATTTACGGGGTATTACAGTATCGGCGGCGGAGAAGAGCGACTGGATTGAGCGGCAGAATTGGCGGCAGAACTGGAACGAGAGAAGAGTAGAGTCGTGTGAATTGGAAAAGGAGAAGGGGATAGGCGGCAGAGTCGGCGGCGGAGAAGATGAGAATAAGCGGCGGTGATGGAGACGAGAAGAAGCGCCGAATTAGCGGACGAAATGAGAAGAATCGGTGGAGTGGCGAATGAGATGAGAAGAAACGGTGGAGTGGCGAAGGAGATGAGAAGAAACGGTGGAGATAGAGAAGAGAAACTCGAGCTTGGGAGGGTATTGGGGGAAAAACAGTGATTTATCTGAGATAGTGTTTCACGAAGTTAATTAAACTCCCCAACTTGGAAAGATAAAATATCTGTAAGGAGAAGGAATATAGCACCGGGCCGTGACTTTGTAACGGGCTTGTCAGATTATTTATTTAGCTACCAAACACCCGATAAACCTAAATAAATAAACTAATCTGGTATATCTAGCCTACCAAACATGCACTTAGCCTTTTATTTTTTATTCGCTTGGGAAAAGATTATCATGTAAATTCCCAATCCGAGATATTTTAAGTATATTTATTTGTTGAGGAACCATCATTCACTATGGGAAATGTGGTGTGATGTTCATTATAAATCTGATTATGCGAATTCAAATGTATAATGTCGTGCCAATTATTAAAAAAAGTAACTGACTCTTAATTTGCAAACTTCATATTTAGATTGCCGAACGTGACTCCGATAGTACAATTATATATCTAAGGAGTAAAAATACCATGACCGACCGCACTCTCTTTCAATTGTTTAAGGCTGATGCAAATGACACATGGTTAAATATCATAACTACTGAATTCAATCAATTTTTTACTGAATTTATGGCAAAATGACTTGTGACATCGTCATATGATTTGTTTACTATTCCATCCCTCCAAGGTACGTGTGATTTGTCCATAAATTGGACAAATCTCCACTTATTATCATTTTACCTTCCTCATTCTCACCAAATCTCTTTTATTCTTAAAATCTGTGTCACTCCCTTCGGATCACACTTATTCTAGACGAAGAGAGTATTATGACTTTGTAAACTACTACTCCCTTCGTCCCACTCATCTTGTGTATTTTGGAGGACTAAGATTAAAAAGAAGTTGTTTAGTGTATAATATTTTTGAAACCACTTTATTTAGATGTGAATGGGTAGGATTTTGTATTTTTTAAATTCAATGTGACCCTTATTTATTTTTAATTAAGACTCTAATTTATTGTTCAATCATTTTTTATTTGAGCGTAAACAAGATGAGTGGGACGGAGGAGGAGTACTATCAATGATCAATCAACAAAGAAATTCGAATAGAAATTACAAGTTTTTCGTTGTTATAATTATAAAATACTCCGAGAGGGATGATATTGGTAAAAGCAATTTGAGGAGGGAGAGGTAAGGGATGTTGACATTCCAAGCTAGAGTTGTCAAGAGAAAAAGGAAGGTTATTTATATGGGCGGGTGGTAGTGGTAGGGCACTGATTACACAAAATAGTGTAAAAATCGCGCTTTTCTTTTTTGTGAAAATATGAAAGCTTGAGAAAGCGCGCATGAGATTCCAACTTTGATCATATAGAAAAACTAATTGGCACGCATCACAGCGAAAGGCACAGTAGAGAGAGAGAGAGAGAGAGGTCCCCCGCCCCAGCCCTCACCAAACGGACCAAACACTGACTGCTGGTGGAGTAGGGCTTTCACTCCCCACAACATATCCGAGGGAAAATACTATGCTAGGTCGACCCATTAGATGGATGATACGTGTAATCCATCCAAATAGTGCAAAAATAATTAATGGTTTTGCCTCTCAAATGTCGTCATTATGTCGTCATTGGCAACTAATGCAGTTTTGTCGACAAATTTGTGTCGCCAAACAAAATTTACTAATGTAAAAATTAATTAGATGATATTAGAATATTGCCATATTAATTAATCATAATTAATGTAATTAAGTTCAAATTTTCCTTTAATTTTTTAAAGTAAAATTTTTATATATATTTATTTCCTCCCAAAGAACTATTCCTCTAAACCAAGAACTATTATGTCTATGAAGTAGTTTTAAGGATCGTGGCATTCTCGTTTTTAAGATTAATGGAAAATTGATTGAGTTCGGTCCTACACAATTCGCACAAATGACCGGATTAAATTTTAAGGAAGTTGCACCCCCTCCGACATGTAGTACAGCACATCTTCAATTTTTTGGAGGGTAACATAAAATTGTTGTTAAGGAAATTTATAAATCATTTAAATCTGAGTGTAGGAAGAGCGAGGTTAAGTCACCCGAATCTCTGCAATTGACACATTTGTATGTTCTATACTCTATGCTTTTGATAAGGGATCTTACATCGAATGGGATCGACACGCATTATATTCACTTGATTGATCATATGAAAGCATTTAAAAAATTTCATTGGGTCGCGTGGCTTATAATAATAAATTCAATTAGTCATATTATTAGCGAAGATTCGACCGTCGAGCTAATAATAAGTTCAATTAGTAATATCATTAGTTGAGATTCATATATTAGAGCAACAATAATAAGTATACTGATATAATTAGTTGAGATTTAACCATCGAAGTGAGTATTTTATTAGTGCGGGCTATTGAGGGTTCATATGGTTTAGGGCTATTGAGGGTTGAGGGTTTAGAATAATGTGTTATATTAGTGATTAAAGAAGCGAAGATTCGACCGCCGAGCTAATAATAAGTTCAATTAGTGATATCATTAGTTGAGATTCATATATTAGAGCAATAATAAGAAGCCTACTGATATAATTAGTTGAGATTTAACCATCGGAGTGAGTATTTTATTAATGAGGGCTATTGAGGGCTATTGAGGGTTGAGGGTTCATATGATTTAGGTCTATTGAGGGTTGAGGGTTTAGACTAATGTGTTATATTAGTGATTAAATAAGCGAAGATTCGACCGCCGAGCTAATAATAAGTTCAATTAGTGATATCATTAGTTGAGATTCATATATTAGAGCAATAATAAGAAGCCTACTGATATAATTAGTTGAGATTTAACCATCGGAGTGAGTACTTTATTAGTGAGGGCTATTGAGGGTTGAGGGTTAATATGGTTTAGGGCTATTGAGGGTTGAGGGTTTAGACTGATGTGTTATATTAGTGATTAAATAAGCGAAGATTCGACCGCCGAGCTAATAATAAGTTCAATTAGTGATATCATTAGTTGAGATTCATATATTAGAGCAATAATAAGAAGCCTATTGATATAATTAGTTGAGATTTAACCATCGGACTAATAATAAATTCAATTAGTCATATTATTAGCGAAGATCCAACCGTCGAGCTAATAATAAGTTCAATTAGTCATATCATTAGACTAATGTGTTATATTAGTGATTAAATTAGTTGAGATTAATAATGACTTAATCATATATCATAATTAACGGAACCGAAAAAATAAAATGCAGTATCTTTATTTTAACTATTAATATTTTAAATTATTTTTTATGTAATTATTAATATTTTATTTAAATTATATGAATTTGAATTGGACACGTAGATTTATGTCGATCAAGAACTTAATTTATGTCGACCTCTTTCCAGTTCCATTTAGGTGTTTTCTATTACAATTTAGAATCGCCAAGGTGAAAATTGGTTTTCTAGACTGAAGAAATATTAGATCTCTACTCGACCGATATTAGAAAACTCTAAATCATTAGTTAATTGATAAGTCTTAATTGTGAAATATATCCAATTTCACTTTTTCTAAATTAGTTATATCCACTTGTTGGAAAACAAATTAGTTATGTCCATGTTTGGTATGAAGAGACCAATTTACCCTTGATGTTGTATTTTTTATATTATATCTCTTACACATTAGGTACGATTTGACTTGTTTCATACTTTTACTCTCATTAACCGAAAATAATTGTGATGTTAGGGTATGGAAGTTAGCAAAAGTGGTCAATAATTAGATAATTAGTGTTGAAATGATTAGTTTGTCTAGGGTTTACTCAAAACAGATTTTCCGATACTATATGTAAACCATAAAAAACAACCAAAATTATATGAAATAAAAACAAAAAAAATATTTAAACTAGACAAAAATAACCAAAATTATATGAATTGCTAAATCTATTTAAACCCGCTCAGCTAAATGTATAATATTGAAAGATCCCACTCGAGATTATTGAAGATCCCACTCGAGCGGGATCTTCTAAATTTCGAGCGGGATCATTCCATGTTGAAGGATAAATATTATTTCGAATAAATTCTTAATATTACACAATTTTTAATAAATTAATTATATAATAATATTGAATACGTAATAACTAATTAACTTATTAAAATAAAAACAGTAAAATATGTATAATATATAAAATTAAATATAATTATATCAATTTGACAACTTTTGGAAAATCCCGCTCGGTTAATTCATATATATTGGAAGATCCCACTCGAGATTATTGAAGATCCCACTCGAGCGGGATCTTCTAATTTTCGAGCGGGATCATTCCATGTTGAAGGATAAATATTATTTCTAATAAATTCTTATTTAATTACGCAATTTTAATTAAATTAATTATATAATAATATTGAATACGTAATAACTAATTAACTTATTAAAATAAAAACACTAAAATATGTATAATATATAACATTAAATATAATTATATCAATTTGACAAGTTTTGGAAAATCCCGCTCGGTTAGTTCATAAATATTGGAAGATCCCACTCGAGGTTTTTGAAGATTCCACTCGAGCGGGATCTTCGAATTCTCGAGCGGGATCTTTTGTTTCTTAAAGCTAAATATTATTAGAAACTAATTATTAATTAATTACTCTATTTTTAATTAAATTAATTATATAATAAAATTAACTAACTATTAAGTGATTTAAATTAAAATGAAAATATATGTAAACTATATTAGAATAAGCAAAAATTTATTAATTGTAAATTGAACAATAATTCCGCTCGTGTGTTCTAACAAGAAATGAAGATCCCACTCGATATTATTGAAGATCCCACTCGAGTGGAATCTTCATTTTTGTTAAGTTTGTACGAGCGGGATATATAATTATTTTGGAACTAATAACATTATTTAATTTTTTATATAGTTTACATATTTTTTGGATTGTATTGGTATATTAATTCGTAGATTTTAATAATTTGTATACAATATGTGATAATAATTGTACTATACAACTGAGTGTGATAGTAATCGACACTGGTGGATGTGAAAATTCATCTGTAAATATTCACGTGAATGGTATTTCACCATTGATGTAACAATTTTTACTTTCACGTGAATTTGTACAATTTCACTCACCCAATTGATTGATTGAATGAATGAATGAATTCTATATAAGTGGTAGCAGAGATGAATCTTCAAACACCACAACCATCAAAATATTTTGTACTCCTCGTAAAAAAATATCACAATATGGAAGAATGGAAATATTTCAACATCAAATATGGTGGAGAATGGCACGATTGTGAGTATGTGGGCGGTTCAGAATCGATCACTCAAGTTCTTGCTGCCACTCCAGCTCTTATCAATTTGAAATATAACATCAATGTGCTGATGCGTCGAAATTCGATGAGCACTCGGTACGAGATGTATTATTTATCGCATGCTCGAAGTGGACGCACTGTGAAGATTCTCTTGAGCACAGATCAACAATTTGCTCAATTGTGCATGGAGTCCCGTCCAACCGTGTATCTCATCCACAGCCAAATAGATGTGTATGTTCCATATTTCGAAGAACCTGGGGCGTCATCCTTTCAATACGACCAAGGGCAGTCGTCATCATTTCAATACGACCAAGGGCACACGTATTCTGATGAAATGGAGCGTATCCAACAACAAATCAATTCCCAGGATTTCTTTTCCAACTTATATCCTAGTGGGTATAATTACGAAGCGACGTCCACGTATCACGTACCTGTTGTTCCGGATTGTCATTTTCCAGACAACGAAGATGATGAACCACAATGCACTGTCGAGTTGGATTCAGACGATGAAGATGTTGACAGTGTTGATCTCCAAACTGATAGTGAAGCATCTGAAGACTGGACTGAGGAACGTTTACGTGATTTTACTATGGTGGAGCACAGTGCATGGATTCGTCCCAGTGCAACGACGGACACGTGCGATCTAACCAACTGGTTAGTTCCGGTGATTCCGCCCGATGCTACGATTTCTCTCGTAGCACGTGATCCTGACCCGACAGATGATGATGAGTTGCGTGTTGGTGCTGTTTTCCACAGCAAAAAAGAGATAAATATTGTAGTCGGAACGTGGCACATGGAGAGAGGACTTGAATTCAAAACTCCGAAATCAGATTATATTCGAATGAAGTTCTTATGCAAGTATCCGAATTTTCCATTTGAGTTGCGTGCAGCCTCACGTGGAACGAATACTTGGATAATACACAAAGTTCATTCCTGAGCATTCATGCATCCGTCAACTACGACGTGCCGCTCCGAGGAAAATCAAGATGAATGTTGTTGCAACTTACGTGGTGCTCGCCCCCACTGCTGGAAGATGATGATGCAGCTTGTTGGGATGCAGCTTTTGCAGTTTTGCGAGTACGCTTCCCCTTATCTTGTGGCTGAATTTGAGGCTCCTCGTCTGAATTGCCTACCTCAACATAGCTAGCACCCACTCCATGTGATCGTCTGGGCCTTGAAGCTTCATGTGTCGGGTTAGCCTCTTCATCAAAAATTGCTTCCGTACGGGGACGAGAAGGAAACTGGTCACCATCCCTTAGCGGATTGCTGGGCGGGACAAAACCAATATTGAGAGCATTTGGATATTGAGTCGACTGCCAGTAAAACGTCATCAACTCGTCGTCAGAAACAGCAATTGGTGTCAAATTGGGCTCCTGTACAAAAACAAAATGGATATTAGATATGGCGTATTGTATAAGAACAGCAAAGTATTAAGAGATAAAAAAATTAATTTATTACCAGTTGAGAAAAAAGTGGTCCAAGATCTGTTGTAGGTCTGCTTCTAAACCTCCATTTAAGGCATCTGGGAGCCCCGGTCGGGTCATCAAGTCTTGCAGCGGCTTCCGCTAAATCTGGCATGACTTCTAGAGACCACACATGAAATGCCCACACTGCACCACAGAAGTGATATTTCTTTGTATTCTGCACATTGATGATGTAGTGCTTCAAATTCAAGTATGAATATGCTCCCCATGGAAAATTATTGAACAGATTCAAATCATCAACCAATTTCCAAATCCACTGCGGAACCAATTTCTTCATGTCTCTACCGAGTATTACCGCGTACGCCACTATAACATGAGCCGCGCCGAGGTACAAATCAACACATAGATCACCATTTCGATCGGCAATGGGCGCCCGCGTGTTCTTAAATTGCTCCAGTAAGGCATTCCCAGTGATAGGCATACCGTTACAGAACCGTCGATAAACCTCCACATCCGATAAATCGTGGTCATCTGCCGGATTAAAGCTCGACTCGCCAAAGCTCAAACCAGTCACCAAGGCATATTCTTCAATAGAAAATCGGAGGTTTACGCCGTTGATATGGAACCACATCTCGTGAGGCTGAGAACATGGATAGTTGATCTCACGTGACAGTACGTGATGCACAGCCATCCCGCATTTCTGCCCAGGCTCCCAATAGACAAAATGCCCGAAGCACCCATTTATAAATCTCTCGACCAACTCTTGACCACCGACCTCATACAAAACCCTTCTAACATCTTCCAAAACACCAATCCTATAATACGTGCTAATAGTGGAACTACGGTTGATAGAGTCGGGCCTCTTGTATGTAATCTATGCACAAAATCAAAATAACAATTCATTACAAATAAAATAGAAAATAATTCGATACATAATCCAAAAAAAAATTACCCAACTTCTTATAATAATCCACAAATAAAAATTGATTACATTTAAATACGCATATTTTTTAAATCCACACTTAATCTTTTCTACACGCCAATTACGTGAAAATTACAGGCCAAGTACGTGAACATATACGCATAATTTAAAAACTAAAGCGAATTGACAATTTTCTACGCAAATGGAAACTATTTTTTTTAACCATCAAATTATTCGACTAAAATAAAAATTATTATATATTGTTAATTTTAAATTAATTTCATCTTAGAAAAACAAAGATCCCGCTCGGACATAGGGGTCCCACAGAAAATTCCGACCGAGCGGGATCTTCTTCACGGCGAGCGGAATTTCATATACGAGTGGGATTTCATATAATTTTATTAATATGGGATAAACTACACTATAAACCTAAAACATATGATTTTAATTTTGTACGCACAAAATCGAAACGCAAAAAATAACCAACAAATCAATCAACAATTAATTCAACAAATAATTCAACTAATAATTTAACTAATAATTCAACAATTATTAATTAATATAAAAAAATTGGCTAACCTCTAAAGACATCTTGACGGTGGAGTGGAGGTGGGGAACGAAGATCCCGCTCGCCGCCGCTTGTTTTCTCTTTATTTGGAAGTGGAGGTGGGAGGTTTTTCGACGGTGAAGGGCGAAAGATTTTTGCACGGTGAAGGGTGGAGGCGGTGGAGTACGATGAATTGTATATAGGGCGGGATTTAGGGTGTTTAATGTCGCTTGATGGGCGGGATTTGTGATAGAATTGAAGATATATATAGATGATTATATTGGCGTGATGCGCGGGATTCGATGATAGCAAATTTAAGATATATATAGATGATATATATCGAATATTAATACAAAGATATGGGACAAAAATTTGAGTCAACCCATATTCTTCAACCAGTGCATGTGATGCAATGTCATATCTCACAAGCATGAGCGAATATTTTGGAAAATTTGAATTAATACCTTATACGATTAAAAAATTCATAACATAATATATATAATAATTTTGAAAACAAAAAATATTTATTTTTACGAATTCTAAATTCCGCTCGTGAAAACCTAGATCCCGCCCGGAAATATTGGAATTATTTTGAGATCCCGCTCGAGTAGGATCTACATAACTCGAGCGGGATCTATATTTTTTGAATTTATATAATTTATTTGAGTTGAAAAATATATTTTTTATTACTATAAAATTAAATTTAATAAAATTTAAAAAATAATACCTTATACGATAAAAAAATTATAACTTAATATATATATATATATATATATATATATATATATAATATTAAAAAGAAATATACTTTTGTTTATGTCTTCTACATCTCACTCGTGAAAAACTAGATCCCGCCCGCAAATGATGGATGTATTTTGAGATCCCGCTCGAGTGGGATCTACATAACTCGAGTGGGATCTATGTTTTTTAAATTTATATAATTTATTTGCGTTGGAAAATGTTATTTTTATCACTATAACATTAAATTTAATGAAACTTATAAAATTAATACCTTATACGATTAAAAAAATCATAACTTAAAATATATAAAATAAATTTCACAAAATAATATATTTCTGTCCATACATTTTTAATCCCACTCGTCAAACACTAAATTCCGCTCGAGTGAGATCTACATAACTCCCACTCGAGCGGGATCATTTTTTTTCAAATTTATATAATTGTTCTACGATGTAAACTATACTTTGTTCTTACTATAATGCTATCATTATCAATTAAATAAAAAATTAATGATCAAATTACATTAAATAAATAACGAAAAATAATAATAATAATAAAACTTACATTAACTATCAGGGTTTTAACTCTTTCACATGAACTTGTGGGCGGGATTAGGGTTTTAACTCTACTCTCACCTACCTCTCCAATCTAACCTAATTAATTTATAAAGTAGTCAACAGAATCTTTGTCTTTCCAATTCCCCATGCAACACACGGTTGAAGTGATGTTTTTTTTGTCATGTTTCAATTATTTTAAGGGTATTTAGGTCAAATTGGATATAACTAATTTGGTTTTCAATAAGTGGATAGAACTAATTTCAATATATAGTAAGTGGATATAACAAATTTTTACTCAATTGATAATTCTAAGTATGGTATGTTCTACAGCTTAAACAAGCCCTGAACGACTCCCACTAGTTCAAGGCCAATTGATTCAAGGTGAATTTTTCCTTGATTAATTGTAAAAGTCAATTTCTAATTTCTAGTTGACCATCACTACACACTAATTCGTTTAAAATGCAACTACGCTCTTGAGTCAGACCAACGATACCAATGTCGACAAAATTTACTTCTAATAGTATAATTTGGAGAAATTGGGCATCAATTTGAAAATTTTCAAAATTTTCAAATGTTAATTGCAAAAAGTCAATTTGGTGAATTACTAGATAAAATCATGAAAGGTTAATGAAGAGTTAAAGGTTTTTGTCAAATAATGAAGAGTTAAACATATTTATCAAAGAATTAAATTAATATCATGAAGATACATGGTACTCCCTCCGTCCACGAATCAAATTCCTACTTACCCACATTTTTTTGTTCATGAATCAAATTCCTACTTACCTTTTTATACAATCATACCCTCCTACTTTTCCTTTATTTATTATCCTTTGTCATTGGTGATCCCACCTCACAACAACTTTATTCCTAATTTTTGGTCATCACAACAACTTTATTCCCACTTTTTGGTCAATACCACCTTTTTTTTGTCAATACCACATCTTTTTTGTTATTACCACTATTTTTTTGTCATTATCCCACTACCCCTACATTCTAACTTTTACTCCACTCAAAACAACTTTATCAGCTTTCTTATTTTCCGTATCGGAACCCAAATAGAGATATGATTCAGGGACGGAGGGAGTATTATTTAATTTTGTTTTCGTCCACATTAGAAGTTAAATCCATTTGACTAATTTGATTATGATTTAAATTTTAAATTAGTTTGATTTTTCTTTTTACTTTTTTCTTTTTCTATTAGTTATTTTAAATTTTTTCTTTTTCTATTAGTTATTTTAAATTTAGAATTTGATGATATTGACCCAACTAGGTCACTAATCCATTTGATCACTAAATTTTCAAAAATCGAAATAAATCACTTTTTAATATACTTATCAATAAATTTACGAACTAAATTTTTGAGTATATATACTCCCTCCGTCCCGTTCAAGTTGGCCAGTTTCTTTTAGGCACAGGGATTAAGAAATGTAGTGAATAAAGTGATATAAATTATTTTTTAATTGATAAAGTGGTGCTGAAGTGACATAAAGTGGTGCTGAAGTGATATAAAGTGAATAAAGTGATTTTTTAATTTTTACCAGAAAAGAAAAGTGGCCAACTTGAACGGGACACCTAAATAAAAAAGGTGGTCAACTTGAATGGGAGAGAGGGGGAATATATTTTTTGATGACATGTAAATCTCTTTTAGAAAAGAAAAGAAATAGAAAGTCAAAGTCTTCACTATAGCAATAGATTCTCTTTCTTCTCTCCCTTCCCTCTCTCTCTCTCTCCGTTTGCAATTGGGTGCTTCTGAAACTGGTGGAGTGAATCCGCGAGGAATTTATTAGAGAAGAAGCTGAAGGGTGAAACATTCTCTCACTGCACCCGCTTAAACCCCAGAAACACACACACATGTTCTCGCTCCCAACAATGGCGTTTGCCACTCGCTACCTGCACCGCGCTACAGCTCAAAACCTCCGTTCGAACTGCCACTTTTGTTGATTCCGAAGGTCATGATGAATGTATCCCCGAGCGTCGTGGCGCTCCTAATCTACTTCTCCAGCCCCGAGAGCTGCGAAATTCCGTATTCCGCCAACCGAGGCACCGCCGTTTTTGTCGACTGCACTCTGTTAGTCACCACTGCCCGTGCTGTCGGCCGCATTTCCACCATCTATGACTCCGACCGCCGCTCCGTTGTCCGCAACTGTTTCATTGCCAGAACTATCGCCCTCACTAAGGATGGAAAAGCGCTGAGAACAAATCCTCTGGCGGTGAATTTCACCGGCGACGTTGCCGTGCTAAAAGTGGCGGAGGCGGAGGCGGTGGGGAATTTGACATTGCCGCCTCCTCTCCGGGTGGCGGATGTTTTCGCCGAAAGGAAGAGTCCTTTGCTGGGGGTGTCAAGACATGAAAATTGCACTGTAATTATCGGTCTGCCAAGTGCGACCAAGGAAACGGCCGTGGACATTGGAGGAGAACGGGGTGGGTCGACTATGGTGGAGAAGCGCCGCAAGGCGGTGATCCGGCTAGGCAGTGGGACGCCGACAATAGCTCAGGTGGCGGCGGCCAGCCACGACACGGCGGTGAAGAAGTTGGGGGATGACGATGGAAAATCTAGAAAACTAATTACTCATTCTCAGGAAGAGGAAGGATGGGTGAGGGAAGGAACAGAGGAATGGAGGTGGGGTGTCAGAAAAGAAAAGAGTGTGAATTTTTTAAACTACTTTCAAAACAACTGCTGGTCTGGTATGGAAGGGTGGTATCTCAAAAGTGCATCTCCACGTCGCATGCATCTAACGTCTCCACCTTTTGAGAGTGTGGCCTGGCCTAGCATTGAGGTTCCCAGATCCGAGAAATGCGGTGCTGCGTCCCAATTACCTTTAACCCACCACGCGCTCTGCTTTGCTCGTCACTTCCACCTTCTCTTATTTCCGTCACATCCTATATAACTCCTCCTCCCTCTCTATACCTTCAACTTCGACCTTAATTTTGTTTCTTATTTACATTATTCATAGTATATACTAACATCATACTACACTTTTTTCTACTTGTAAAATTTACAAGTATGGTATACAAAATTCCTTGCATATATATTCACCCACCAAAATATTCAATCAAGCAAATTGTAGGGTTAATAGCATTGTAGCTGTTCCTGTTCAATTCACATAAATTCAGATATCTATGGACAATTTAATTAACTTGTAACAGGTGCATTTACATAATAAAAAGTGATTTTTTTTAAAACAAAATTTCAAACTAATCAATGCCAGTTGTGCTACAATATCTGCTAGAATTCTTTTTTGTCCAAGTAAAATATGTCACTCATATCTGTTTGAAAGAACCCTTAGGTCTTATCGCAATATTTATTGCATTAAGTATTTTATCATTGTTCGTAAATAAATACTAATTAATTAATAAATGTGGTTAAAGAAAAGAAAAGTAGAAAAGATTGCAACCGTGTGTATATGGAAGAATGCATCTAAGATGGCCTAATTTGTCCCTGTAAAGTTTATACTCTAGGGCTCCTTTGGTAAGAATAATAACAATAATGTTGAGATAAATACATGGATACTAATGATAAATTATTGTACTCCCTCCGTTCCTCAAAAGTTGTCCACTTTATTCTGGACACGGAGTTTAAGAAAGTTGATAAAGTGAAAGTTAGTAGGGTAAAAGTTAGAAAGTAGGGGTACTAGATAATGACAAAAAAATAGTGATATTGACAAAAAAGAGGTGGTATTGATCAAAAAGTAAGAATAAAGTTGTTGGGATGATAAAAAGGTAGGAATAAAGTTGATGTGAGGTGGGGTCCTTAATGGCAAAGGGTAGTAATATTTGGAAAGTAGAGAGGGTAGTGTAGTACGAAAAGGTAAAGTGAACATGTTTTGGTGAACATGGTTACTGTTCAAAAGTGGACAAGTTTTGATGAACGGAGGGAGTAATTGTGTATTTGGTAGAAAATATAAGATTTCTTTTTGTGAAAATTTCTTGTTTGGTACACTATGTTAAAATCAATATTAACTTATGCATTTCTTATTTTATCCCTACCCAAACTTAGAAATTACATACAATACCATCTTATAAAAAACCTCATATCTCTCTCTCTCTCTCTCTCCACCGCCTCTTCCTCTGTCTTGTCGTCATTGCTCTCCGGAGTCTCCGCCGCCGTCGCCGCCACAAAACCAAAGATATCCTCTCTATCGCTCGAATCCACCTTCTCTAAATTTGTCAAACAGTTCCCATACAACCTCTTTGCCATCGAGGTCAGAAAGGCCATCGCCCCCGCCGCCGTTCTCACGACTTCAGTGTTGCGCCGTTCAAAACTCCTCCAGCTCTGTCGTCGTTCAAATCTCCTCCAGCTCCGTCGTTGTAGCCGTCGTTGTTAAAATCTCCTCCAGCATCGTCGCCATTCAAATCTCCTCCAGCTCTGCCTATGAGCTCGCCTGACGGAGCTCAATCACAAGGTTATTGAGGGCTTGAGGGTCTAGTGAGTATTTGATGGTCATAAGAAGAGAAAGAGTGGCGGTGGTTTTTGAGGGTTGGGAGAGAGAGTGGAGTGGGAGGAGCAGTGTAAGGAAGATAGTCAGTTATAGCATAATTTGTCGGAGAATGGGATGAATAATTGTCGGAAAATCTACTGAATCTAGCGGTGAGAGGAAAGGTAGAAGAGAGAAGATGGAGAAGAAAATGAAGAAGGGTGGGCAATTTTGTCATTTTGACATTTAGTACGAGTTACTGTAGAACTTAACATAAATAATACCACGGGAGTAGTGGTTTTATTAATATGCCTACGAACACATTAGAACACAGAGAATTCCTCAATTAAAGAGCTTTTAGTATTAATAATATTTCCTACCAAACAATACATTAATCCATATTAATAATATAACATGGGTTAATACTACCTATCAAACATAGCCTAAGGCTATCCGCTGGTCTCCAAGGGATTTTCAGCACCCACTTTTCCACTAGAGACAACTTAAAGACACATACTCTTGTAACCCAATGGTTTCCAAGCTGTCGCTATCTTTAATATTAAACAATTCTCCATTTCCATTAAATTAATTCATATTGGAAAAAAAATTAAAATACACTAATTAATAATAATTCGAATTTTTCATTAATATTTGAAAATTGGAAAAATTACATGCCTCCACAATAAAAAAAATACTAATTAATTAAAAATTAAAAATTACAGAAAACTAAAAATTACGAAAAAAATTATGCCCATCCCCGGCGTTCCTTCACCTCTTCCACCATTTTCATGTGAACGTGGAGCTGCTCCGGTGTTATGAATCTCGTATCCCTGGAGATAACTTCCAAGTCAGTGGCATATTGTCGCGCCCCGAGCAGCTTTGAGCTTCGCCCGAGCAAATTCGAGCTTCGCTTGAGCTGATTCGCGCATTGCCGCCGCAATGTCATGCTTGGCCTCGGCGAACTGGCCCAGTCGGGAGGTGTATCGATCCAATAGGGAGTCGAGCTGGGACGACTCACTTGCCGGCTTCATTCCTTTGGCCCTTGTCGCATCTCGACCCTCCGGTCGAGGAGGCGCGCTTTCTCCTTCTGTGGACTGGACTTCCTCCGCTGACGGCTGGGTCCCTGAAGATGTGTAGTTGCCCTCCGCCGTAGTCTTCTTCCTCTTCATAGAGGGTACGTCTGGGACAGCATGCAAGAGGAACTTGATATTGTCTTTGAGAATCTCCCAAGCCGTAAAATAGCGGAACAAAGGGCTGCCCATTGATGTCTTGTGGATTTGTTGGGCATCATCGAGCACCATCTCGTCATCGGCGCCGCTTTGCCGGCGAGAGGTCGCTTTGCGGTAAGCGACAATCCAAGCCTTAACCGCTATCTGGATGCGGCCGAAGTAGCTCTTGACCTGTTTCTTGTTGAGGTGCAAGCCGAATCTCGCATTGAAACAATTTTGGACCGTTCCTTAGTATTTGTCTCCGGACATGTCGCATCCGACGATGGAGTTGCAGGTCTCCTCCACCTAAATCTGTGCCAAGTAGGTGGCTTGTTCGTCGGTGTAGCTGTGACGCTTGCAGCCCTTGACGGCTTCGTCATCATTTTCATCGGCAGCGGCGGCTGAGGTGGCGATGGCTTTGCCCTTGCCCTTACCCTTGCCCTTTTTTCCTTTGGCTGGGGGCTGTGACGGCAGCGGCACTATAATTAGGCGATCATCTGTGTTTGTAGCCGGGCTGTCGGTGTCGGGGGAGAAGGACGGGCAGGACTCGGCGGAGGCCGAAGTGTTGAGGTTGATTGAATCAAGCCCTGCCCCCGTGTAAGCATATATGTCGACATGTCGGGAAACCATGCCGACAAAAGGGTTGTTGGGATTGTTGGGATCCTTATTTTTCTTTTTTAGATGAAAGAGTTGCAGAAGTTAGAGATGAAAGAGATGAAGAAATGATGTGTGAAAAATGGGGAAAGAAAACATGTATTTATAGCCAAAAATATAGAATAAAGAAAAAAAAAATCGGACATAGCCGTTGAAATCCACCAGTTAGGCGCGTGCATTGCACGCACCATTCTATTTTTATTTTTTTGGCGGAGCGCGTGCGCTTCACACGCTGCTTGAGCCGGTCTCGAGCCGCTTCGGCCTTCAACGCGGTGGTCTCCATCTCCGACGGTTTCGAGACCCTTTGAAGATCATCCACTTTAGCCGCACTACGGCCAGCCTAACTGATTCAATTACTTTAGATTAATTTCTGCATTTTATTTATATTACACGCAAATAAAAACTGATAAGGACGTTTTTTTAATATTTGACGTACAACCTTTGTAGTAGTAGTAGTTAAAACCACACAAAAAGATGTTGGTTTGAAGTTTGAACCATGTAACCGACCAACAGTTATCTTAATATCTTAAGACTTGAGGATATAAACACACCCCTTTATATTGTCCTCCAAGACCACCATCAAATGAAGTTTTTACCCAAGTAATTAATTTGATGTTTGGATGATGCATTCAGGAGGAAATCACACCTAGTACCTAAACAAGGAAGGTAATTGCTTTCTATTTTTAGTCTAGATCTCTTTCAAGATTTTAATACTAGTTTGTAAAATGTACAATTCATATATGTACTAGTAATATGCACTTATTTATGATTATATCAGAAATGAAATTTGATTTTGACGTAGAAAAGAGGAGGGCAAAAGTAACTATTAGACTATCTGCATCCCTTGGAGATCATTAGTGGTTTTCAAGGGGTGCTTCAGCACTAGAGCACTCTTAGTGACCCCTACCTTTGCATCCCAACGGTCTCCAAGGGGTCTGCAGCACAATATTAAACAATTTCCCATTTCCATTAAATTAATTCATAAAATTCCATTAATAAAAATAATATTACATTAATTCAAATAAAAAAAATTATATTAATTAAAAAAATTACATTAATTAAAATAAAAACTACTCCCGTAGAGGTCCAAATTTTTGGTAAACGTGGTCGGTGAGATCATTGCTAAGCCGAACCTGCTTTCGTTGATCACTCAAGTCGGCTTCCCGAGCAAGATAGGTCCTAAAGGCGATCGGACAGGTCCTCTGGGATATCCCGCTAGTGGACGGAGAATCGGAGTCGTCTCTCCAATTCTCCACATCCTCCGCTCGTCTTTGATGATCATGTTGTGCAAAATAATGCACGCGAACATGATGTCTCGGAGATGCCTCGTGTACAAGCACTAACTCGGAGTGCGGATTATTCCCCATCGGGCTTGGAGCACTCCAAAGGCCCGCTCTATGTCCTTTCTGGCCGCCTCCTGCATCCTCTTGAACCTCGCCGTCTTTGGGTCAGTTTCAACCTTCGGCGCTTTGATCAGTGTTGCCCATGAAGGGTAGATCCCGTCGGTCAAGTAGTACCCCTTGTCGTAGCAGTTACCGTTGACGGTGAAGGTGCTCGGTGGAGCTCTATCCTCAAGCACGTTGGTGAACAAGGGCGGCTGATTGAGGACGTTGATGTCGTTGTTGGAGCCGGCACACCCAAAAAAGGCATGCCAGATCCACAAATCCTGCGACGCCACTGCCTCCAAGATTAAGGTAGGCACGCCTTGATCGCCGCGAGTGTAGGCACCTGCCCACCCTTTTGGGCAGTTCCTTCAAGCCCAGTGCATGCAATCCAGGCTCCCGAGCATCCCCGGAAACCCATGCCGCGCCTCGTGCATTCGGAAGAGACGTGCGGTGTCGGCAGCATTTGGCTTCCTCAGGTATCGCTCGCCGAAGAGGTCGATCATTGCTCGGCTAAATTTTTTGAGGCAAAGTCGGCTCGTGTTATCGCCGATCTTCAGGTACTCGTCGAAGGAGTCCGCAACACCACCGGTGGCCAGTTGTCGCACCGCCATCGTGCATTTTTGCACCGACGTCAGCCCCCATCGTCCGAGTGCATCTTGTCGATGCATGAAGTAGTGGACGTTTTCCACCAACGTCTTGCAGATGCGCAAGAACAGATGCTTATGCATCCGGAAACGGCGTCGGAAAAAATGCTTGCTGTACGTGTGGTTGTCGGCGAAGTAGTCGGCGTGTAGGATCGCACACGCCGCTTCTCGGTTACGGTAGACGAACCCCCGCACCCTCTTCTTCTTCTTTTACTGCGCCGCTACGTGTGCACGTATGTATCGATCCACGTCGGCCATCATCTCCATTACTTCGTCGTCAGTGCCGCCCTCGACATATTCCACCGACGAAGATGAAAAACTCGGCGAAGACATTTTTTTGTAGTTGAATTTGAGAGAGAAAGAGGTTGTGTTTTTGGTGTGAGATGAATGAGAGTTGAGAGATGCATTTATAGTGGAGGAAAAGGAAAAAAAAAATCGGCATTTAGCCGTTGAATCTACAGCAACGGTCGAAATTTTAATTTTTTTATGTTAGGCGCGTGTAAAACACGCGCCATTATTTTTTTATTATTATTTTTATTCGATAATTGATGCGCGTGGCTTGTACGCGCTGAGCTCGAGCACGTCTTGAGCGGTAGAACACGCCTCGAGGCGCCGAGGCTTGCTGGGGGGGGGGGGGGGCTCGAGCTACCCCGGTCTCGAGCCACACTCGAGCACCCCCCAACAAGGCGCGATGCATGTAACCTTAATGATTGGAAAGTGGAGCCCACGCAGGGGGAAAGGAACAAATGAAGAAAAAAAGTGTAGCGAGTTCACAGCTCATCTTTACTTGGCATCTTGTACAGTAGTGTGCACTCACCCACACCTTCCCTTCCCTTCCCTTCTTACACTGTCCTGTCATTTCCACCACAATGAAATCATTCTGACTCACTCTCATATTTCCTCCTTTCCTTTCGTTCTACAGATCTCTCTCTCTCTCTCTCTCACCTCTTATTACTAAATTACTAATTACTAGTACCACTATTGCTCTTACCCAACAGTGAAATTTAAGCTCTCTACTTGTGATTATCTCTCCCCCTACCACTATATAGTCTTTTCCTCCCCATACTCCATATACAAATAGTAAACAGTACTTTTCTCTCTCTCTCTCTCCCTCTCTTAACTTCTGTCATCGGCATACATTATCACAAACAGTTAAAGGGCCACAATACATGAGGGTGATATAATGAGTATGAGATGAAGGAGCGTCAGCGGTGGCAGCCGGAAGAAGACGCCCTCCTCCGCGCCTACGTCAAGCAATACGGCCCCAGAGAATGGAACCTCGTCTCCCAACGAATGGGTACAACCCTTGACCGCGACCCTAAATCCTGCCTCGAGCGCTGGAAAAACTATCTCAAGCCCGGAATTAAGAAGGGGTCGCTCACCGCCGACGAGCAGAATCTCGTCATCTCGCTTCAGGCAAAGTACGGCAACAAGTGGAAGAAGATCGCCGCAGAGGTCCCCGGCCGCACCGCCAAGCGCCTCGGCAAGTGGTGGGAGGTTTTTAAGGAGAAGCAGCTCAAGCAGCTGCACAAGACCCACTCCGCTTCGCCGGAGAAACCCGCGCAGGGCAAGTACGACCATATTCTCGACACCTTCGCCGAGAAGTACGTCCAGCCGAAGCTGCTCTCCTTTCAGCCGCCGCCGGTCCTCTCGCTGGCCCCCGCCGAGCCGGCGAATCTCCTTCCGCCGTGGATGAACATGATCGCCACCCCAACGGCGACATCGTCCTTGACGTCATCCTCATCCACGCCGTCGCCATCGGTGAGCCTGACGCTGTCGCCGTCGGAACCGGCGGTGGTCGACCCGGAGGCCGGGACGCCGGCCCAGCAGGTGGGGTTGCTGATCCAGCACGTGAAGGAGCTGGAAGAAGGGCGGGAGGCGTGGCTGCGGCACAAGAAGGAGGCGGCGTGGCGGCTGAACCGGCTGGAGCAGCAGCTGGAGTCGGAGAAGGCGCGACGGGGGAGGGAGAAGATGGAGGAGATAGAGGCGAAGATAAGGAGGTTGAGAGAAGAGGAAGTGGCGTACGTTAGCAGGATGGAAGGGGAGTACAGAGAGCAGCTGAGCGCGCTGCAGAGAGAAGCAGAAGCGAAAGAGGCAAAGTTAATGGAGGCGTGGTGCAGCACTCACGTGCGGCTGGGGAAGCTGCTGGAGCAGATTGGGTCCCACAACGGCCGAGTCGGCGGCCATGGCTACTCTCCCTGGCCTTCACATGATCAATAGACTGAAACCTAGCTTCTCTCTCTTCTGTCTGTGCTGGCTGATCTCTCTACAAACTTTGTCGTCGAATATAAATACAGTAGCTAGCTAGTGGCCGTATCCAAAACCAAACCAAACCAAACCATTCAAATATGCAATGTCATATGTATCGTCTCTCTCTCTCTCTCTCTCTCTCTAACAATAATGAACATGCATTTAGTTATGCTGAGCTGTTTGTATTTCCACTCTTGAATAAAGTAGTTCATACTGATACCACCGGAGCTATCAAAATAGCCTGCATTTCTCTTCGTTCTGAAAAGTAAGAGGATTCGTCACGACATACCCTAACCATTTACAAAAATGAATAAACCAACTGATCTCTTCCCAGACCACATTGCAAAAGCAATTCGTCAACTAATTCAACTTATTAGATGATAATGGATATATTTAACAATATTTTTTATGTAATACTCCGTCCCGTTCAAATTGTCCTATTTTGACATTTTGAGTGTCCCGTTCAACTTGTCCTATTTCCTTTTAAGAAAATAATTAATAAATCACTTTATTCACTTTATATTACTTTAAAATCACTTTATATCACTTTATGTCACTTCATACTTTATATCACTTTATCAATTAAAAAATATTTTATATTACTTTATTCACTACACTAAACATACCCTTTATCATATAATACTCTTGTTCTTAATCTCCGTGTCAATCTCAAATGGGACAAGTTCAACGAGACAGAAGGAGTAGAAGAATAGAAGGCCAAATTCTCGTTTATTACTTCAATTATGAATATCATAGTAATACAAATACAAATCCTACCTAAATATAATTTGTAACTTGCTAATCTCTTGCCTAGCCGATTCATTTCTCTCCCACAAACAATTTGGAGGAAAATCAAATTAGACATCATTAGTTATTGCCTGCCTCATCATCCCTTTCCCTTTCTCTCTCGTTAACACTGTAATGAGGCATTGGGTTTGATGAATGTATAAATAATGTTTGATAAGATAGTGTTGAATGTGATTATTTAGATTATTTAATTTTATGTTTGAATTGCTTAATTATGGTTTACGATAATTGAAGGACTATGTGAATAAGTGAATGTATGTGCTATTGTGTGCAGCGTGTGTGTGTATTTTTATGTGATTATTTTTGCAATTTTATATCATAGATTGGACAGGGACTAATAATCAATCTAAATGTGAGGTGATAAGTTATCCATTTGAATGATTAGTTATTTATCACGAGTTTCATTATTCAAACGAAACATGTGATGAGATTATATTATCAATCTCTCCTAATCAAACAAACCAAACGCCATTTAGAGAACATCATACATCTCTCACGTCTGCCACATTCTCTCCTTCACCGGCGAGATTTTGTCTGACGGTTATGCGTCGTTGTCTCTCCATCACCACACGGCTACCGCTGCTCCCATCGATCCAAGTCCTCCTCTCTACATGTTCTGCAACCGGCGAACACGACTAGAAATAGTGTTGCCTTGTGGCGAAGAAGTCGTCGACTTTTCTGGTGGAACCGTCTTCGATGCTCGAAATTCTGGGATTGGGAGCGGATCGGTGGGAGTAGTTTTGAGGTCTTGTGCTGCCGCCCACCACCACCGCCATTCGAATCAACCACCACTGCGTGAATATGCAAATATATAATAGCCCTAGAAATTGAACTATTCGATGAATACAACAAGATGAAGCACAATTTAATTCATCTGGCAGCCCTCACTCGCTGTGTTTTGAAGTGGAGCTGCCATTTGATGTATACCACCGTTGATGCAACATGAAGTGAATGATAACTTAATTTTACCATGGCGTAGTTAGATGGGGTGAATGGAGATGATGTTGGTGTATGGAGCCTGAAAAAGATTACTTGACCCACAAGGTTTCTCCTTTCTTGGCTGACAAGTGTTTTCCTAGTTTAACTAGGGCTATGACTCAATTTGTGTTGTAATTTGTATCCTAAAAAATACAGTAAAATCTTTGGCTTGGCATCGCCCCCAGACGTAGATACACATCGTATCGAACTGGGTAAACAATTCTTGTATTTTTTTTGTATCTTCTTGTGATTTTGTGTGTGGTTATTATTTCCTAACAACTAGTATCAAGAGCTTCGGGTTCAGAGGGACCAGTCGCGATGAAAGACGGAAAGATGCCGATCAAGAAGTTTGATGGATTTGACGTCGATTTTTGGACGATGCAGATCATCATGCGTTTGATGCTTTCAGGAAGTGGAAAACCCTTGTAGAAACTGAAACAGGGCTGATGATAAAGTGTTTGAGATCTGAAAATGGAGGAGAGTATGAACTCAATAATTTTAAGAATTAATGTGTTGGGAATATGATTCGCATGGAGAAAATTGTGAAAGGAACCCCTCAGCAGAACGGTGTTGCAGAACGCTTGAACCGGACATTGAATGAGCAATCAAGATGCAAGAGATTGAAAAGTGGGTTGCCTAATGTCACAGCCCCAAATCCCGAGGGACGGCAAAGCCGGGGTGCGACTAGGGGTTAGATTAAAGAAACGGGGAAGAAGGGGGATGAATAAGAATAAACGAATGAACAGACATTAATAATAGAATAAACTACTATGAACAAGACTTAATTATATAAAAGGAGTCGACCTCGAAGGATCGCTCGACAAGGATGTTCTCGAAAGAAACTAAGTTAAAGTATGAACTTAGACTCAAAAAAAGATATATACATTAACACAAAAGAGTTTGGAGTTTGGCAGCGGAAAAACGTAGAAACTTAGACTCTGATCTTCTTTCTTAAAACCATTCTACTCAACATCAACCGCCGCCGCTCCCGTCGATCAACCTGCACATTTTATAAAACATATGCAGTGCTAAGTACAAAAGCACTTAGTGGGCACATTGCCGAAAATATATCATAAGTATAGATAAATCAGGCATCTTGACAAATAGCGCATCGGGGTTTTTCAACAAATACCCGAGCCTACTAAACATTTTCTTTCACTTTCATAATATAGCTTGATCAAGTATTTTTCTGATAGATGATAGGTTCAACTTGCCCAATTCTGTTTCAACGCCGGGGAAGAGTTAACTTCTTCCGCGCACGTTCTATTCACCGTGGCTGGCTACCCCTCAACAGAGTACCACACACACCGACTACCGTGTACACTAACCCTGGAAAGTCCCTTTTGACTAACTCAGAGTCCGATCGACTTAATTGGCGAACCAATTCAGAATGGCACAAAAGAACTCACATAAAACAAATATTTTCATGCCCTGATTATCACTTTGAAACACAATTATCAAAGCAATAAATAAAGATTTTCGAGCATCGCTCGTTTTATTTCGTATATAGAAAAGCCCACCTTACTGATTATAGAACTACTATTCGAGCTTCCGTCTCTAGTCTTCCGTCCTATCCTCGGTGCTGACTTCCCCCTTTTATTGTAAATAAACAAACTTAAGCAACTTGAACGTAACGATAAAAGAAACAGGAAATCGAAACCGGTTTTAGTCTTTTTAGGCTTTTGCACTTTACTACATTCTTTTGATTAACTAATAAACGAGACTTCGATCAATTCTTGTCTACAAACTGACTCGGCTCATTACTCGACACTTAGGTCAGTAGATAATGGATGTCGATAACTTATAACGACTTAAAAGTTCACACGGAACGAAGTTGAAAAGAATTCAACTTAGGAAATTAAGGTTTGAAATCTTTCTGCACAAGTCAGTGATTCTGGAGTTCTCACAGAACAGAGCATAATGAAACAGGGGATGAATTTTATATCAAAAGAAAGCCACGGATGTCTAGTTTACTCTCCAATTACGGATCTCGATTTCGTTAAGCGAGCTAGAAGTTATGACAGTTTCCGTGAAACGTCGCAAAACAGTCGCGCGAAACCCTAATGCTCGACAAATCTCGATGCACGCTTCCCTAGGTTCGATCAATACTATTTCACTTTTATTTTTGCAAAATTTTCATCTTAAGATAGTCTATATGCAGTATCCTTAATCGGGTTCACATTCACGTCTTTTGATTAAACAAACGACGAGCATTTCCTCGTCATTTTCAACTAACCAATTACTATACCAAAACAATTTCAAATTCAATACCTATTTCATTTTCGTTTATCAACTTCTCGTTTCTTAACTATAACTCATAACGTCTTGTCTCGGATGGAAAATTTGTTAACTATAATATCGTTCGTCAATCAATAACAATCATTATTATCAAAAAAGTTTTCCTTATTCGACTTTTCCATCGGCTTTTAATCTCGATTCTCCGTCTCTTATCAAAAATCAAACCTTCTTAGAATTCGTTCAAACTTTACGGTTACGATCATTAACTATCAAAATTCTCATAGGTTCGAATCAAAAACCTAAATCATTATTCATGCTCGACTTATCGACGATTGCTCGTCTCTTACTAAAAATCCTACGTTCTCCGTTTTTGTTCAAATTTTACAGCAACGATCATCATCTAACAAGCATCACTAATATGCAAACCATATTCTCATATCATTAACGAGCTTCAACTTATCGATGGATTTCCGTCTCTTACGTTTTTCAATTTATTTTTAGAAAAAATCCAATTAATTATATATTCATCCTTAATCATCCTACATCTCAATTCCATTAACCAATCATGCATATCATATCATTTTCTTCATCAAATTATGCATTCTCTCTCTCTTACAATTCTATTTTTATTTTTAGAAAATTATAAATCAATTCATGTGATCATCTAATATCATGTAGAACAAGAATCCATTAATCAAACAACAAGAAAATCGAACTAGCAAAAACCCCTAAAACTCCATAAAATTTCGGTAATTATAAGATTAAGGGGAGAGATGATTTTCTTCATGATTTGATCCATAAAACCTAATTCTAAACATACTATAACATGAATTAACCAAGAATCATCATCCTATTTCATCTCCTATGTTTCGAAAAAAATGAAAATGATGGGAAATGATTTGTGTTCGGTTCATAACGTAAGAGAAGTTCTCACCTTGCGGAATATGAACTCGGAAATGAAATCAATCGGTAGATGAGAGACTTGTGTTCTTGAGAAAAGCTTGGAGGATGAAGCTTTAATGGAGAAAATGAGAAAGAAATGAGAGAGAGAGAGAGGATGGAGGGGTATTGAAGAAGAAAGAAAGAAGGGATGACTAAACTATTTACTATAGCATAAAGGTGTAGGAAATATCTAATTAAAGGTGGTGACTCGCTAAGGAGTGTTTGGGCGTGATTAATTTGTCTGAAATATCTCGTTTCCGGGTCTAGAACGTCGATATAAAAGTCGAGAAAAACTTTCTTAGGTAGTTACGAATTCGACGAAATCTAATTCGTCCGTTAGATTAGAAATAAATCACATACTCAGAAAACCTAATTCGTTTTTCAAAATCCGAGAAAAAATCGGGATTAGACAGTCAAAAATTCGCCCGGAAAAATCATAAAAACTGATTTTCTCCAGTGAACTCGTATCGAAGAAAAAGTGAATGTATAGTTCGACGGTTTTTCAATCTGAGTTTTCGGACCATAAATTTGTCGGACGCGAAAACCTAATACAGTAGTCGTTCGTCCGACTTCTGGAATTTATTTTCAGAAACGGATTTCACCGTAAATCTTAGAATCGAAAATCCTTAACTTAGGCGTGCAAAGCCTTAATTATTAATTAACCTTTTATTTTAATGACGGATTAAACATCCGGGGTATTACACCTAAAATGTTATAAGCGAATGTAGTCAACACAGTTGCATTCCTAATCAATAGAGGTCCATCAGTTTTGTTGGGAAATTTAAGTAAAGTTTTGATTGATTCCAAAACCAACTGACCCCAACCGAGTAGATGTTGCCAGATCCTAATGTTAATATTTAGGCTCACTGTTTGAGCAATGTTGAGATTTTATCTTTACAGGTCTTTAGCTGAAGACGGCAACATGGCGTTACTCGGATAGATCTACAGATGGAAATTCGGAAGTGTAACATCAGTTGTAAGAAAGACAACTGAGCGTTCAAGATATAGAACATCAGATGTAAGAAAGACAACTGAGCGTTCAAGCCAACTGATCGGATGAAGAACATCAGATGTAAGAAAGACAACTGAGCATTCAAGCCAACTGATCAGATGTGGAACATCAGTTGCAAGACTCAATCCGATAGATCGACAACATGAAGTTCAAAGCAGCTGAGGGTTCAACTGTTCCTATTCAGACAGAAGGTCTGATGAAGATATCGATCAGATGGAACATCAGCTGAAGACCACTCGGATGAAGACCAAAACTTCTCAACCGACTAAACAAGGTTGAAAGACTGAGGTTGAAATTTGAAATTCAAATAGGAAGTCACGTGAAGGTCTGACGTTCTGTCATTACCTCATTTGGCCCAACACAAAGTTGTCTCAGATGGAAAGCACAAGTTCACAGTTGCCAAATCGGGATTATCTGCAAAGATGAGAGACAAGCCATCGCTTTCACAGAACAGAGATCAACGGCTCATCCAACGGCTAGTTGATTCTCTCCGCCTATAAATAGAGGCCTTCATTCATTCATCAAGACACACAGAAGACAGACAAGTGCGAGAGCAGACAAACGAGCGAAAGAACGATATCCTACACACAAGCTAAACTGCAATCAATCTCTAAGAACATCACTAGTTGAGAGTTCATAGAGTGTTAGAATCTGTTTTGGTGTTTTCGATCTTAGTTTGAGTCTTCATTTGTTCAAGCTTAGATCCTAGCTCACTTCTCTGTTAGAGCTAGTAGTTAGAAACCCCACCCTTTTACGCATCCCCTAAAAAGGTTGTTAGGATCCTGCTCTTCCCGAAATTGAGTAGATAGGTTGATAAGTACCCGTAAACTAATCTGTAAGGTTGATAAGTACCCGCAAACTTATCCGAACGATTGTAAAGCCCGCGTAAGCTTTGTGGTAGCTGTCCTAAGGAATTTGGACTGAGTTGTGTGGACTCACAACTCCCCGTGGACGTAGGAGTTCTCTCCGAACCACATAAATCCTTTGTGTGTTTGTGTTTTCTGTTCAGTTAATTTTTGCATATCCAACTGACCAACTAACCAGCACTCAAAATTGCATCTTTACACTTCAACTGTTTTGGTTATTGACCAACCTTGCATCTGAGCGTGAGTTATTTTATACGAGTTGTTATTTCCACCACATTCCGCACAGCACCACTCTCCCAGCTGAGTTTTCCTACTCAGTTGTGATTCCAGCTGAGTCCTTTTACTCAGTTGTGGTTTTTATTAGGGGGTTATTTTTAAAATTCTTAACTGCTGTATTCCCCCCCCCCCCCCCATACACCAGAACTCGTATCGGGACCATCAAGTTCCGTTGGGGTTTCGGACACCTGAGGAATTAGGGGTGTGCACGGACCGAACCGGACCGAAAAATCCATCTGAACCAATGGGTTTTAGCCGATTTGGCCCGATTTTTATGTATGTCGGTTTTTGGCTCAGTTTTCTAAAACTACCAAATTTCGGTTCTCGGTTCAGTTCCCGATTATAATATATATATATATATAATATATCATAGAAATTATAAAGTGCAAAACGAAAGAACCCTACCCTTTTTCTATCGCTCCCGCTCCGCCTTATATCTCAAGAACCCCTCCGGCCCTCCGCTTCTCAGGCGACTCGCACCAGTCAACAATCACCACTCCGCCTCCGTCCTTCAAATCTCCAACTTCATCTCTCGACTCCGCCAACACCCCCGCCGCCAAGCGTCAGTCCGCTTCCGCCATCGGCCCGTTGCCATCAGCCGCCGAGCTCTCCACCTCCGGCGGATAAATACGAGGTATTGCGGTAATCTTTTTACATTTTGGGTGCAATGTTGATGCTAATTTAGCTTATCTGTAGATAAATCTGGGGAATATGTTTTATAATTTATGGTTGAATAGTAGTTTTATAATATGATTATGGAGACGATTTCTCTGTTTATAACTTTATATCTCCATATTGTACATATGTTTCCTGCATATTGTAAGCTCTTTTCTTGAATTTGTCATTAGCAGTATGAAAAATTTAGTATTAAATTCTTCAGGAAAAACAATAATGGTTACATTAGATTAGGTATATCTCGATTCGAGAATGCTGCAATCCTATGAAAAAACATTGTAGATTTTTTGTTCAGTATTCCTTCCGTCCACGAAATGGTTGTCACATTGTGGACGACAAGGGTTTTAAGATTATGATAGGTAGTAGTGGATAATAGTGAGTATTTTTGTAAGTGGAATAAGGGTCCCACAATAGATGTGAGTGAATGAGTGAGAAATATAAGGTTAAATATAATGTATTATGCAGACCCTACTACTATAAATGGAAGTGACAATCATTTTATGGACAGACTTAAATGGCAAAAGTGACAACTATTTCGTGAACAGAGGGAGTAAATATTGCTACTATTTAACGATTTCTAAGTAAAGGGGAAAAAAATCACAAAATAATTCTAGCCCAGAAGTGATCTCATAAAAAAATGTTGTTTTCATTTTATCTAACACTTAGTCATTTGTTCCATCATGCTAATTAAAGAGCCTACATATATAGTAGATAATCTAAGAGTTAGATTTCAGCAGCGCTTTTGCAAACTATTTCAATCTTCGTGTGTTAGTTTCTAATTTATTAATCACTAAATTGCAGATATTAATGAATGAAAATCAAAAGGAGGGAGAAATCCCACGTCCCTCTACAACTTCAAACGGTACCATTCCAAACACTCAAAAGAAAATGCCACCGCCCCCTCCAAAAGAGTCCACTCGGACCACAACAACCTCGAAGAGAAAAAAGAGTGAAAGGTCTGCATCGAATGCGTGGGCTCATTTCACAAAGTTTAAAGATGAAGATGAGAGGCAAAAGACACAATGCAAGTACTGCCCTAAGTCCAATTATGCTGACTCCGGTGTTAACGGTACAGGCTCGTTTAATTCTCTTATACTTAAATGTAAAAACCATCATGATAGAGCTAATTGTTCAGTTTTAACACAATCGCAATTGTCTTTAAAATCGATACAAGTTGAAAAATGGGTGATGAGTCTATTGTAGCTGGTAGTTTAACTAGTTGGAGATTTGATCAACAACTTTGTAGGATCAAACTTGTTGAAATGAGAATCAAGGATGAATTATCTTTTAAAATTGTAGAGGGTGAAGGGTTTAGGGAATTTGTTTCTGCACTACAAGCTAAGTTCACTATTCCTTCTCGATGGACTATTTCACGTGATATTTTTATGTTGTTTGAGAAAGTTTGTCCTTGATTGATTTTTTCAAAAAATCTTGTCAAAGTGTCTCTATTACTACACATACTTGGACTTCTTTGCAAAGAATCAATTATATGTGCATCACTGCCCATTGGATTGACGAGGAGTGGAACTTGCATAAGAAAATCAAAAGTTTTTGTACTATTGAGAGTCATAAGGGTGAGAATATGGGTAGGCAAATTGATGGTATTTTACGTAAGTGGGAAATTAATAGGGTAATTTCAGTGACAGTTGATAATGCTTCTTCGAATGATACATGTCTTGTTGCTTTGAAAAATAAATTGGTTGCTCGTGGTTGTTGTGTGGTGGGAGGTAAATATTTGCATATGAGGTCTGTTGCTTATATTGCTAATTTGGTTGTGCAAGATGGGATGAAAGAGTTAGATATTTTAGTTAAAAAGATAAGGGATGCGGTTAGATATGTTAGGCATTCTTCTTCTAGAATTGCTAGATTTAAATAATGTTGTGAAAAGGGGAATATTGAAAGCAAAATCCTTTTGTGTTTGGATGTGCCTACAAGATGGAATTCGATTTATTTGATGTTGAATGTTGCAATTAAGTTTGAAAAAGTTTTTTGATTTATATGAATCGAAAGATCCCTTTATAAGATGGATCTTCCAAATGATGTTCCTAATTGTCTTGATTAATGCAAAAAAGTTGCATGCAGTGTTGAAAACTTTTTTTGAGTTGATTAATAGAATCTTCGGGTCTTTGTATGTCACTTCAAATGTTTTCTTGCATGAGATTAGCAATATGTGTTGTTTGTTGAAAGAATGGGTGAAAGCTTCAAACATGGAAGTAGAGAAATGGGGCTGAAGATGAAGGAAAATTTTGCTAAGTATTGGGGTGATCTAAATAACATAAACAAGATCATTTTCTTTTGTGTAGTTGTTGATCCTAGATACAAGTTTGGAGTCCTAGAATTCATACTAGTTGAAGTGTTTGGAAAAGAACTTGGTCAAGAAATTTCAAAGAATGTGAAAATTGAGCTCTATCAATTGTATAAGGGTTACAAATTGATGCATGAGCCCTCTTCAAGTGATGAAAGAGCAACACAAGCTCCAAATGTTTCATGTGATTTGTCCTCTTCGTCATCTCCATATGTTTTGATTGTCAAGTACAATCAACAAAATGTTGGTGAAGAAGAAGTGTCCAATGATTTGGATGTTTACTTAAGTGAGAAGATCAATAGTGGAAAGAACTTTGACATACTAAATTGGTGGAAGGTGAATGAACCTAGGTTGCCTATTCTAGCTCTTCTAGTTCGAGATTTACTTTTGGTACCTATTTCTACGGTAGCATCCGAGTCAGCTTTTAGCACTGGGGGTAGGGCGCTTGATACTTTTAGAAGTTTGTTGACTCCTAGAATTGTTGAGAGTCTCGTTTGTACTCAAGATTGGCTAAGGAAGTCAAAGCAACCTATTTCGATTGAAGAGGATTTGGAGGGTATTCAAAAGCATGAAGAAGGTAATTTTAACTTGTGATTGCTTTCATTATTTATTTTTATCTCCTTGTTAATTTGTAACTATTTGATCATTTATATTTTTTCTTTTTTGTAGCTTTCAAAAGTCTTGGTATTGGTGAAGAGATGATTGCAAATGTTGATGCCATGAAGATTTAAAGCTAAAAGATTGATGGAGTTCAGAAGCTAAATGATTGAATCTATATATTTATGTTATTTCATTTGAACTTTGAAGAATGTTATACTAAGACTTATTTGTTTGTGACATTTTGTAATTTCATGGGATTGTTTCTTGTTATGTAACTTATGTTGATGTTGGACTTGGAACTTGAGAATGATACAATGAGTTTAATTGCCATGAAGATGATACACTGTCTTTTTTTTTTTTACGGTTTAAAAATAACAGGTATTGGAAGTATTAAATGAAAGAAGAGAGTTGTTATGGATGATTAGTTAGCATCCTTTCTCCTAAATGACACTTGGGAACTTGTGGATCTCCCAAAGGAAAAGAAAGCATTGCATTGCAAGTGGATCTATCGAATCAAGGTTAAAGCTAATAGTAGCAAGCGCTACAAAGCTAGGCTGGTTGTCAAAGGGTTTGAGCAATGATGCGGTATTGAATATACTGATGTGTTTACTCCTATTGTAAAACTGACCACTATTCGTGTGGCGTTGAGTATGGTAGTTGCAGAAAACCTATCGTTACATCAGATGGATGTAAAGACGACACTCTTTCATGGTGATTTGAAGGAGGACTTATACATGACACAACCCGAGGGATTCGTAGCTAAAGACAAAGAAAATCTTGTGTGCAAGTTGAAGAAAAGCTTGTATAGCTTGAAGCAAGCTCCGAAGCAGTGATACTAGAAGTTTAATAGTTTCATGTTGGAGACTAGTTATGCGAGATGCCACGCTAACCATTGCTGCTACTTTAAGAGGTTCGACAAAAGCTATTTTATCATTTTGTTATAAGTTGACGATATGTCGATCACAGGAGCAGATGCAAAGGAAATGGATAAGTTGAAGGGGTAATTGTCCGAACGATACTCCATGAAGGATCTTGAAGAAGCAAAACATATTATGAGCATGAGAATCGAACGTGACAAGAAGGCAAGGAAATTGTATATTTCATATGCCATTACATTCAAAAGGTCTTAGAAAGATTCAACATGGATGATTCGAAGCCGGTAAGTGTGCCATTTGGCAGTCACTTTAAGCTATCGAAGAAAGAGTCGTAGAGTACAAAGGATAACATGCCGAAATGAAAAAAGTTCTCTATGCTTCGATGATTGGTAGTATCATGTATGTCATGGTGTGTACGACATCAAATATTGTACACGCAGTGGGAGTAGTGAGCCAGGGTGATCCGGCAGGCAACATTGGAAGACGATGAAGTGGATCTTGAGATACTTGATAGGTACCACAGAGAAGGCCTTATGTTTTGATGGAAAAGGGGTTGAGCTGGCTGGTTATGTTGATGCAGATTTGGTGTCTAATAACCTTGATGGATTAAGAAGTACAACTGGGTATGTGTTTACTTGAGGTGGTACTACTATTTCTTAGACTTCTAAGTTGTAGAAGATTGTTGCTTTATCTACCACGAAGGCTAAGTATGTAATCGTGAAGGAGGCAAGTAAAAAGAATTTCTTGAGTGAACTTGAGAAGGAGCACAAGAATAGTCGTACAGTGATAGTCAAAGTGTCATATTCTTGGCAAAGAATCTAGGGTTTCATTCGAGAACAAAGCACGTGGATTTGAAGTATCACTACATTCGACACCTATTGTAGAGGAAGATCTTGCAACTTGAGAAGCTGCTTAGAAGTGAGAATCCAGTCGACATGTTTACAAAGGTGGTGACCTTAGAGAATTGAAGCTATATAGAGCTTCAATTGGCTTTGGAACTTGAAGAGAAGGCTAGGCGATGCTAAGCGGAGAAAAGAGGAAAACAAGAAGATATGATTACTTTAGAGTTTCAGTCTCCAAGTGGGGGATTGTTAGTGTATGGAGCCTGAAAAAGATAACTTGGTCCACAAGGTTTCTAATTTCTTGGCCCACAATTTTTTTTTCTAGTTTAACTAGGGTTAGGACTCATTTTATGCTATTGAAATAGGTGTTTTCCCATTATAATTTGTATCCAGAAAAATATTGTTAAATATCTCTGTTGCATCGCCCCCAGACGTAGATACACATTGTATCGAACTACGTAAATAATTCTCGATTTTTTGTGTTTTCTCGTGATTGTGACTATGATTATTACTTTCTAACATATGATGAGTTGGCAACAACTAGGGATGTCAATTTAGTCCGAAATCGATGGGCCGACCTGAGTAGACTGAAGAAAAAGGTGGGTTAGGGCCGAAAATTTATAGCCCGATTGGCCCGAATCGAAAAAAGCCCGAGCCTGATAGGCTAGCCCGAAAAACCCATCGGTTGACCCGGACTAATTGAATTTTTATGAATATATTTTGATTTATTATTTCAAATATGTTCACTTCTCTATATTTTTTTCAATATTAAATAAAAAAATTACGATGCGAACATCGAAATAAATAATAACCATTTGATTGAAAATTTATGTCACACTAACTTTTCACATGTTATTAATTAGTTATTATATAAAATAGAATTGTAACGACACACATTTTTCAATCAAATAGAAGATCAAGTTTTTTGAATGAGAAAATATGGTTTATTTTTGTTAGAAAAATATTATCACGAAACAAATTATTGTTGCTAAATTTTTTTGGTAATCATCTTGGCCCGACGGGCTAGCCCAAGAACCGAAAGTTTAGGGTTAGGGCAAAAAATTTCTAGCCTGAAAAAGATTTAGGCCGAATTGAGCAAAACCGATAATAACTGAACCCAATAGGGGTTACCTGAAAACCAAACGGGCTAACCGATTGACATCTTTAATAACAACTAAGGATGTGTAATTTAATTTTATATATTTTTAATTATTAAATCAAAACAATGTCGTTTTGAAGACCGTGTGTATTCTAATTGGACAAATCATCTTCGATTTTCCCCCTAAATTGTTTTCGGGAGTGAAATCAGAAAAATAAAAAGATTGAGAATTTATATGTAAATTTAAAAGTTGAAGAAGTGAGCCAGAATTTGACTAAAGTTATAAATTTATTTGCAATTTGTCCAAAGTGAATATCTAAAATCTAATGTTTATCTTGGAACTTCGTTTAGGTTCATTCGCTCTGATTTGCTCATGATTTCTAGAATTTTTTTGAATTGTATTTGTATCTATTTGTATAGTAGATTAATTTTCTCCATTCATTTAGTGTTTTGTTGGATGCATACTTCTTACTCTTATAAGTTTCAGCCTGACAAATTTATACATTTTCATGCTTTTTAAGAATGGACCTTTATACTTAACAAAAAAAAAGGAAAAAAAAAATGAATGGGCCTTCAGACATAGTGGCTCTATTTATTTAGTCTGTTTCTCATAGATAGATGCCACACAAATAAAAATGAACAAAGTATTAAATTTTGTTACTAACAATTATAATACAGTTACTTTCATGAACATAAAACATACATAATACAGTTACTACCAAAATATTAAATTTTGTTACTAACAGTTATAATACAGTTACTTTCATGAACATAAAATATACATATTACATAATTTAGTCCGTAATTTTTTACTTTTAGTCTAATAATTATAAAATAAATATCTGTTATATTACATAAAACATACATAATACTGTTACTTTCATGAACAACATTGTCATGAAGTTCAGCTTAGTCCTCCCAATTTAGTCGTTAAATATATTTATAATTAACGGTAAGAAATACATTTTCGTGCCTAAGATGCATTTTTAACTAATTGGCTAATTAATATTTTGTTACAAGTACTCCCTCCGTCCCCAATTGAGTGCCCTGTTTGGCCTTCAAAAAGTGTTCTGGATTCAATGCCCTACTCTGCTTTTTGGACATTATTACCCTTGATGGCCTCACCTCACAATAACTTAATTCCTACTTTTTATCTTCCCAACAACTTTATTCTTACTTTTTGGTCAATACTACTACCTTTTTGTCATTACCACTATTTTTTTGTGAATACCACTACCCTTACATTTTAACTTTATCAACTTTATTAATATGTATGAAAAATATGAAATGGGGCACTGAAATGAGGACGGATGGAGTAACTAAGAAAATATTAAATTTTTCTCACGCTACAAGTCCATCCACACTAAACTAGACTACTATACTTGAAATAACATTGCCTAACGCAAAATTAACATAAAACCATACCCGATATTTTAAACTACATATAATAATGTTAAAAAAGGAATGCATAATGTCTTGTGTATGCTGTAATGTTAAAATAATATTTTGTATTTTAATTAGCATCAAGTCGTTGTAGTATAGTGGTAAGTATTCCCGCCTGTCACGCGGGTGACCCGGGTTCGATCCCCGGCAACGGCGCTTTTTGTTTTGTTTACAATGGATGAAAAATCTTTAGATAATAGTATGAATTTCTTTCTTTTACTGGAAAATACAAACTGAGTGAAAAGGATATATAAGCAAAGAAGAAATAAGCCGTGAGACGACGGCCACGGGTGACAGCCTACCAACAAAAGATTACCCCTCTAATTGTTTCCATTAGATATCAAAACATTAGTAAACCGAACACTTACCAAGCTGTATCACATCAAAATTCAAAACTACTTCTGTCTCGTCATATCCTTCCACCAACCATGACCTAATAACACCAACACACAGAAATCAAACATATTAATTTCTATGTATCCTTGTCACACATAACATAACTATCAAAAGCTTTTGACTAGGCATTCTTTTGTTGAGTTGAGAGATTGTTGTAATGCTCGGAATTGCGAACTTGCTCGTAATTCCAATTTCTCCATTCGATGGATTGATCATACCCAGATCAATCCTGTATTGCTAAGGCAACATATTGCTGCTGCCTCTTCTTATTAATGAATGGAAAGACTATTTTTTTCCTAAAGAAAAATAGGAGACTTGTGCCAATAATTTAAAAAAAAAAAAAAAAAACTACAACTATAGAGTTACAACATTAATTCTTGTCCGAATACCAAAAAAATATAGTAACATATTGAATTTATTGAGTGATTTGTATTCTTATTCTTGTTTTTGAATATTGAGTGAGATGGATTTGGATGATGAATTAATTATCCCGATGAGCAATATAATTTGCAAGAGCAATCAATGGAGCAGCCCTATCCGGATGAAAATGGAGCAACTGGTGCTGCGCTTCCCGATTCAATTCGTCGGCAAATTCCTTGGATTTTTGGATTCCCAGAAGCTTAGGATAAGTGGTTTTATCCGCCACCAAATCCTTCCCGGCCGTCTTCCCCAATTCCTGCGACGATTTCGTCACATCCAAAATGTCGTCCACCACCTGAAATAGTAATCCGATGCATCTCGCGAATTTCCTCAGCTTCACCACTTCCTCCTCCTTGGCTCCTCCCAAAATTGCCCCAAAAACCACCGACCCCTGCAGCAGCGCCGCCGTCTTGTGGAGGTGGATGAACTCAAGGTGATCCAACCCTACCTCCGCCATCCCCTCCGAGCAAACATCCACCACCTGCCCCGCCACCAGCCCCTCCGATCCGATCGACCTCGCCAGCTCGCCCAGCACCCTCACTATCCGCTCCGTCGGCGCGCCTCTCGTCGCCGTCGCCACGTGCTCGAACGCGAACGACAGGAGCGCGTCGCCGGCCAGGACCGCCACGTCCTCGCCGTAGATCTTGTGGTTCGTCGGCTTCCCGCGCCGGAGATCGTCGTTGTCCATGCAGGGCAGGTCGTCGTGCATCAGCGACATGGTGTGGATTATCTCCGCCGCGCACGCCGCCGGCATGGCGGTGGATTCCTCGCCGCCCACGAGCTCGCAGGCGGCGATGCACAGCATCGGCCGGATTCTCTTCCCGCCGGCGAGAAGGGAATACCGCATGGATTCGTGAATCTTCAGTGGCTCCCTCATCTCGACTGCTGCTTCCAACGCTCTGTTGACGGAATTCGCCTTCTGGAGCATGTAATTATCGAAATCGAACGCCGGAGTGACCGGATTCTTATCCTTGGTGAGGCCGTCTGCTTTGGTAAAAATAGCTGAAATGGGGAAATTGGAGTGAGTTTTGAGGGGGCTTGACAAGTAGAAAGAGGAGGTGCGTTTGGTGTGGAGTGGATATGAGAGAAAGAGGGAGGATCTGGATCTCCGGCCGCCGTCAAAATCTTTTACCCAGGTCGTCTGAGGCCATTTTGTGAGAGGATTAACAAGAACACTCATTTTTGTTAGACTCAACAGAATTATATGATTACACCTACTGCCACTGGTTAATCTGCTCCCGCGCTCTAAGTGTGTGTGCGCGCGCTCGCCGAGAAATAACGTTTGATTTGTTTTGGCAGTTTCAGGTTGCACAGAATCAGGTGTCAACGAATGTATGTGATGGGATGGATGTGCAATAAAAGAGTATTTGGAGTTCTGTACCACAAATGCTATATTTATTTTGATGGAAAATAAATGGTGAAAAATAAACTCTTTTTACATTCTTTTTCTATGTTTGCTATTGTTAATTTTCTCGGACCTTTTTCTATCATTTTTTCTTCAATTGTGTAATATATTAAAATGGAGGGAAGAGTGTGATGGAGTAATATTTTTCATCGAACAAAGACATAAAAATTGGAAGGGGATGGGTGAGCATGTGATATAATTTTCTTTTCCAATTAATAAATATATGATAAAAAAATGTGTAAATAATAATATTTTCTATTTTTTTAATCCATTTTTTTCAAATGAAAACTTTACTACCAAAATAAACTTACAAACTTTTTATGAAGTCGCTCATGAGATATGTCAACTAAGCCACACCTCCCACTTTCGGGTCAAGTTTTATGGAGCTATCATACTATTCGATTGTAGCCTAATTGGGTTGAATTTTTTTGGCCGGTAATTTTAACTCTAACACTAAAACTTTCGATTTTCAGCAAAGTTAATGAAATTATGTTCAATATGTATATATTTTATTAATAACGATATTATTGTAGTAAGATACAAAAAAAAAAGTCAACCTCCTATTAGGTGAAAAAGTGTGTTATTCCGACATCAACTTGCATAATGCCTTATAGTTAACTGTGTAAAATTATGAGAGTAAGAATTGGACATATTTCTTTTTCTGTTTTTGTATTCACATTGGTAAGTTTTTTTCAGGTATTGGAGCAGGAAGATTAAGAAGGGAATCGTTGAGTATTATTCCCTCCGTTCACCAAAAACTGTTTCATTGTGTACTGGACACGAAAATTAAGAAAGTTGGTAAAATTGTTGTGAGTAGAATAAGAGTCCCACTTGTTGAGAGTGGTAAAAGTAAATTGGAATTAAAATTATTGTGAGTGGAATAAGAGTCTCATTTATTGTGAGTGGAAAAGCTAAAATAATGTTAAAAATTGTTGTGAGTGGAATAAGAATCCCTCCTATTTTGAGTAAAAAAAGTAAAACGAGAGTTGAGAGTAGAAGTTGTGGTAAATGAAATAAGGTCTCACTTGATCTCAATAGAAAAAGTGAACTAGGACTTTTTTGTGAAAAAAAAACGAGAGTAGAACAGAGGGAGTAGTATTTAAGAAAATTAAAACCATTCTCCACAAGTATCTAAAACAAGACATCATCATCACATCTAGAAACAAAGTAATAAAATTCGACAAGTAATAAGAAAACTTCCGATTGATCAGGTCAACCACTTGCTATGGGCAATTTGGGTCGGACCAATCAAACTTAAATAAAAACAATGGGGCTACATCTACATCGCTAATTATAAAACAATAAATAACATAGATGAATTGTTTGAGTTTTCTATTAATGGTCTTGATTGTGGCTGTGGGTTACATCTACATCAGCTACCAACAATCCCGATTCAAACTATTTAACAGGAGTCTATCTTATTATTCTTGTACTTGGAAGGCTACAAGCAACTTGATAAAATCCCTATATAGGGCAGATGTCGTTATCAAACAAACAAAACAAAAGCAATAATCTAAAAAAAAAAAAAAAGGGAAGAGAGTAAGAAAACACGAACCGAATGAGTTTCATAAGCCCGTGACTCATGTAAACTCCAAAATTTAACAATTAGCCTCCGTCCCAATAGCAAAATCTCACTTACTTTGAGCACGGCTACTAAGAAACAAGAGTAAAAAGATAGAAAGTGATGGGTCGTATAACTTTTAAAAAGTTAATTGTTTCCATTTTTGGTATAGGACTGTATGAGACAGACGAAAAAGAAAAGCGAGACATAGCTATTAAAACGAAGGGTACACTACTCTACTAGTAGTAGTTAATAATGGCAGTGGGCAGAAGAAACAAACATTTCGGAATTTGGAGTCGCAAAGAATAACCAAGTCTAATATAATAAATGTGATGCTACAACAATAAATTATCAATTTATCATAGACATAGAGTTTCAACGTTGAGAGTACGTCAACGATTCTCATTCTTCACTTTCCCTCACCCAAAATTGTTCTAATATTACACCTAAACAACTATTGTAAGTCACGTGTTTCAAGTAACGATACAATTAGAGTGCTGTGATCTTATCTACGTATACCGTTTCAAAGCTGGAGCAAAATCCATCACAAGGATTGATTCTACTTATTATAGAGGTAAACAACGCTGAAGATGAAGAATCCACCCATCTGCAGCAGTTTCATGATGTAGTTAGTAGAAATAACAATATAATATCTCTCCAATTATATCATATAAACCACTTCATGAAACGCAATCATAATAAGAGAGAGAGAGAGAGAGAGAGAGAGAGAGAGAGAGACAGAGAGACAGAGAGACAGAGACAGAGAGAGAGAGAGACAGAAAGAGAGAGAGAGGTGTTCACCATAGAAAATGAAGCTCCATAATATGGAAAAGCTGTTGTGATGAACCTTTCATATTCATTATGATTGAATGGCCGCACCGGAATCTGCAAAATAATTAAGTTTCATTCATGCCCATTATTCCTTATTGGCAATCCTTGCCTGTTATTCCTTATTGTCACATTTGTGTATTCTTTCTCAATGTCTGGGAAACCTATAGCAGATGCTGTGTATCTTCTGTAAGCATTTCTTTACTATTTCATAAATGAAAATGGGCATGATTCAAGATAAACTGTTCATGAATAATCTTTTGCAGGATGGGCATGACAGAACATGTTAGTCTCGTAAGTTTAATCCTATGTCACAACAAAGGGTATTCATGTCATTCTAGCACGTTAAACTAATTGCTCTTTACTGTCAGAAGTCCAGGTTTCTCCATTTCTTCAATCATTTGTTAATTTCTTATCGTATTCTGAGCAATTGAAAGCACAAAAGTCACCAGAAACAATCATTAGGTCTCACATATGATGACTCACCTGCTTTGAAAGCGATACACTAGTGTATCCCAGCTTCTGATACTCAACTTTAAACTGGAAAACTCCATAAACATCAGGCACCTTGAATGAAGTGTGAAAAAGCCCCTACAACAAATGCACACATGTGAGGATCCTGTTATCTCAAAAAATGTAACATGATTTTAAGAAAAGGTACCTTATCATTTGTTGACAAGGTTTTCAACACATATGGGCTCATCATGTAGAACTGGACCTGAACGTCCTGTGCAACATATGGTACCCAACTACTTCCAGACCATTCAAAAATTTCAACAGCAAATTCCTGCAGGGATATTATTTTATTAACCAGAAAGAGAGAGACCTCTTGTTTTCTGTTCATTGAGTAGTTCAGAGTTTATTTTCGATTAGATTCGTCAAAGGTTTGTAGAAAGGGGCTTCAAAGCTTGTAGAAAAGGAATGTCGACATTTCTTAAAAACATGAAAGCTTATATATTAGCAGAAAAATTAGCACAAAAGAATTGCAAGCTCACCAGGTCATCATTGATCCTATACATTGAGGGCTCTTGAGTTTCGCCAACTTTGTTGTGTTTAAGATTCACGGCCTAGAAATTGAAAACAATCAATTAAACTCAAGTTACTAAAAAAGAAAATGCCATTCGGCACAGAAAACGAGATGTGATATTGTCACAAAAATAGATCACCTTCAGATGTCCCCTTTCATGGAAGATCCATTTGCAAACTTCAGTAAGAAACTGTTCATTGCCAGATTTCTCATATCTGTTCACACAATTAAAGATATCTGGAAGTTACAAACAGAAATAGAAAAGCAACTGACTCGGCGAATAATTGACTGCACAAATTTCTTGGCTTCCTCAAGTAGATCATAAATAACTCAAAAAGAGTTCAAATAGGAGAAAAGTCAGGAGCTTAGTTTTTGATAAATTAGAAAGAGAAACTATGAAGACCACTCCTTTAATCTAAATTTTATTGACTAAATTACAGTCATGTTGCATCAGTGAGGTCATTTGTACTTTAAAGACTGCCATAGACTAATATGCACACATAAACAGGCTTCAGACACTGTGGAACTCTTTGCCTTCTATACAAGTAATAAGTTTAGTTTAGAAATGAAGATAAAACTGAAAATGTCCAATGGCATTAGCTAGCCGTGTAGATTACAAATACAGCAGAGAGTTTCACTCACTTATCCAAGCTTCCACTTTTCTGCACTCCTGTTCTAAACAACCTGGTCAGAGACAGTAACCAGTATAAATTAATCTTGTAAGCTATACAACTAAAAAAACTGGGAAGTATATATATAGGGGTTGGATCACGTACAAAGCACTTTTCCCGTAAAAAATAAAAATAATGCATTTTGTATATTATTACAATGCATACTCATAATAATGCATTTTTGGATTATTACAATGCATTGTTATGATAATGCATTCCGTGTTCAATTATAATGCATCGATCAATCTCAACCGTAGATCTATAAAGATCAATGATCCAGATCGCTTCTCATTTCTTACGGGAAAATGGATTTACATATGATCTCCTCCCTATATATATATAGATACATATCTAGATAATTGTAATCTTCAAAGAAAACACACCTGTTGCTGAACATGTTCAATGAACCAGATATCAATATGCGCGCATCATTCCTAGCCTGCACCGATCAATAGAATTTTGAGCAAAAACCTGGGTCTCTTGAATGTCGTGTCTACATGTGTATTGTAAGACGATCTATGGCTAGATCACAAATCAATGCAAGATTGAGAAGCCAACAATACAGCTTGACTAGTGAAACTTGCTTGGTCTTACAGGTACCATGTCCATTGTTTCAAAAAGAAAACTGATGCATAACATTGGAATTTATGAATGAATCCAAAAGCAAAGCCCTGTTGTCATAAAGAGAAAGATACGGACAGAACCTATAAAAAAAGATTTGTTGTACTGTATGTAAATGAAATCTGTTTCGACCATAATGAGAACGAGACTTGATTTATCAACTTCACACAGTTGGCGTAAAGGCTTAGATTCGTGTCGTTGTTCTTGTTGTTGCTTATAAAGGAAGATATATTTTCTGCTTTCCCATAAAGGCAGAATTTTCCAGGCGATCGATTTTTTTGGTAGAGGGTTCAATTAAAGGAGAATGGGGAGAAGTAAATACGGGACTGCAGGTGGAGTTGAACTGAAATGGCAAAATCTTACATGAACAGCAAATCCAATTAATAAAAATATCATACCCTCAAATAAACATCCAATGTTTCTATTTAAGATCCAAATGAACATTTTTATTATGGAGATGGCAAAACTGATTGAAGAATCAAAATACATGCTGAGAGTAAGGAAAAAGTAACAAGGAACCTGCACAACTGAAACTAGTGAGATGGCAGAACCATAGAGCGATGGTGGAAGGCCAGACAGCTTTGAGCTTGGATTAGTTGAATATGAGGAAGAAGATGCAGAAAGAACCTTCAAAATCTAATAATTGGATGGAAAACACAGAAGAAAGGTTACTGCTGAGAGCCTGTCATGAGTTGATAATAGTTTTTAAATAGTCAAGTAAGTCTTTAACGTACCATACTATTTCCAGGATTCAATGAATGTCCTATCCCGTTGAAAAGCACAGGGGCCTGTTTCAAAATATAAATGTGAACAGGAAAATGTGTGAGAAGTTTCATTGGCGTGGTTCTGATGCTTCTTTCTGGATCACATGTATCTTTGAAAGACAAGAAAGTGAAGAAATAAGTTTCAACAAATATCATCTGCCTAAGAAGTGGGAATGCAAGAGACATTTAGATCATTGATGTAACACATAACATGGGCACGCAATCATTTTTACATGGTCAAGTTACATACTTGCAGAAGATGCACAATGATGCCAGTTCTACAACTCAGGAAAACTTACCTCAATTTTCTTGTTTCCCAGAATAACATCAGACTGAATAAAATCATCAGCAGTAATTAAGGTATGATCTCCCTCAGTTTCCGATACAGCATAACTAGTGTGATCAATGACAATAGCAGAGGGATCCTGCACAGCATAACAACCACAATGTTATTGCATACACGAAAAACAATGTCAATTGATATTGCAACCAGGATATAGCTAACTTATCCAAAAAGATATACTCCCTCCGTCCCGCTCATATTGTCGTGTTATTGTTCGGCACGGATGAAAGAATAAGGGTAAAAAGATAGAAAGTGAGCGGGTCCCGTCACTTTTGAAGGATCTTGAAGAGTTAAACTTTCCTTATTTGGAACATGACAAATTGACATATGAGCGGGACGGAGAGAGTATACAATAGTGAATTAATATTTCATACAGCATAAGGATATAATGAAACATGGTATGCTAATCTGACTAATGAAATTCTACGAGAATTAAGGTCTATCCATATGAAGAATATTAAAACTGCCCAAAGTCTTAACAGTTTTATTACTTTGTCAACTGACTCGAGCTTCCGAATAATTCTTACAATGGGCACATTTATGTAAAGACCTTACTAATAAAAAAATGGGTAGCAAAGGGGGGTAATATGATCCTAGGACGAGCAAATCAAACACAATGCATTCCATCCATTAATCATCTAGCATCAGAATTCTTGCTGGACAAATTACTTCATTGTTCATACCTAAAGATTACTATGTTAACACTTGAACATGGGATATCAGATGAGTTTTAAAGCTGAACTAAATACAAAATGCTGTTTAATTTCCCATCGACCAACAAAAAATAGGTAGCCTAAGATATATAGATCCACAAATGCACGAAGATCGATTAGTTTCACTAGCTACTTTTTTTCATTGTAGTAACTTGGGTTTGAGTTCTAGACCGATGGGAAGTGCAGTAAGAAGCATGGTTCGAAAGCTGAAAATACAGGGGGCAACAGCAGTATTGTATCTTATTTCTATATGACTGGAAAGCTTTTAGTCGCTAGGTCATTGAGGATTGAACCGTCGAGATATGCCTGACTATATTAATTGGGTACATTTCACTCAACTCAATTCTAACTGAAACTGGAAGCAGGGTGACATATCTGAATTCAATAGATAAACTAACAAAACTAAAAGGATTAAATCACACCTCATCAAAATCAGCTCCGCATTCAGCGGCAATGTTCCGGATCAAATCCGATGCATTTGCATCCGCAGCCAAGATCAAGTCATGGCCGGAATCAACAAAGTCCAAAACCCCCTCCATATCCAACGACCCTCCGAAACCTACATAAATCTTTATAAATCAGAAAGAGAAGAAACCCAATTTCTTCCCAAAAGAAGAATTTGTTGAAAAGCAAGCAGCTTACGCTCGGTGGAAGGGGAGAACAGAATAAGCCCATCGTACATGTACTGGCCATATCGCTTGACCGCTATAGCGGGATCGTCAGCGAGCTTGAAATCGAGATCGAAACCGCGGGATTTTAACGAGGAGAAGTATAGGGAATGCGAGGATTTGAGGGAGAGATCGTCGAGCAACACGAGAATCCGGCGATCGGTGGGACGATCAGACGAGAAGGAGGAAACGAGGACGGGAAGGATTGAAATGAGGTTGAGTAGGGCGAAGGCGAATTTGGGTGCTGCCATTGTTTTGAGTTTGGAGCGCAGGGTTTAGCAATAGCAGCACGGCAGTGACAGTGCTGACTGCTGCGACTGCGGAAGCGGAAAGCGCCAATGTGGGAGCTTTCGGAAAGAGGGGTAAAACTGTAAAACTGGAACAATTGAGGTAAGTGTGTGTGATTTCTTTTATTGTTCTTTTTTATTTGGAAAAGTAGGGTAGGAAGTAGGAACTCATAATTTTGTTTACTTTCTCATTAATTTTGTATTCAAACTTCTAACTTAATACTCCCTCCGTTCACCAAAAAAAGTCATACTTGCCCTCTTTTTTTTGTTCACCAAAAGAAATTTTACTTACCTTTTTCCACTCACATTACGTGGGACTTACAACAATTTCCACTCTCATTTAACTTTTTTCACTCACAATATGTGGGACCCTTATTCCACTCATAACAATTTTAACTATATTTTATCTTTTTCACTCACAGCAAGTGGGACCCTTATTCCACTCACAACAATTTTAACTTCCAATCCACTTCTTCCACTCTCAATAAGTGGGACCTTAACTCCACTCACAACAACTTTATCAGCTTTCTTAATCTCCGTGCCCAGCACATAACGGAACTTCTTTTCGCAAACGGAGGGAGTACTATTTTTCTCCTAGAAAAAACATCCTTTCAAAAAAATCATCAAAACATGTTCCGTTGTTATTATGCTAGTTTAAAGAATATATATATTATATATATATATATATAGGGAGTGATTCCCATGCAAACTCTCCTTAAAGTGAGAAATAAGAATTAATCTCCACCATTGATCTTATCTACATGAAGGGTCAAGATTTAGCTTGGTCAAAGCGGGTCAAACCCGGGTCAACCCGTTGACTTTTTTTTTCGAATTTCTTATTTATTTATTTATTTTTTTATAAACTGTCATACAAGATACACAAATTCACATATTCAGATGCACAAATTCACATATTCGGATGTACAACTAAGTGTATTGAGATGCACAAGATTTTAAGTTTTTTTTTATATTTTTTTTTCGTTTTTTTTTAAGGTTAGGTCATATGCACCGCATCATGTATTCATATGCACCACACTATATAATGAGATGCACCACCAAGTGCATTAAGATGCACTAGTTTTGTTTTCGTTTTTTTTTTTATTTTCGTAAAACATTGTGCATCTAGTTACACTATGTGGTGCATCTAGTTACAATGTGTGGTGCATCTAGTTACGCATTGTGGTGCATCCAATTTTTTTTCAGTTTTTTTTTTTTTACAAATTCGGTGCATCTCACTACACATAGTAGTGCATCTCATTATGTATATTGGTGCATCCGAATATGTGAAATGGTGCATTTTGGGTGACTGTTTAAAAAAAAAAAATTGGAAAAAAAAACTGAAAATCTTGTGCATCTAAATGCACTTAGTGGTGCATCTAGTTATATAGAGTGGTGCATCCGAATATGTGAAGTTGTGCATCTTGGGTGACAGTTTATTAAAAAAAAAATTTGAAAAAAAAAACTTGAAAATCTTGTGCATCTAAATACACTTAGTGGTGCATCTAGTTATGTAGAGTGTTGCATCCGAATATGTGAAGTTGTGCATCTTGGGTGACAGTTAAAAAAAAAAATCGAAAAAAAAAGTCAACGAGTTGACCCGGGTTTGACCCGCTTTGACTTGGCCAAATCTTGACCCTCCATCACCAATAGATCTATGGTGGAGATCTATTCTCATTCCTTAAGATAATATTTATTCTCATATGATCTATCTCCTATATATATATATATATATATATATATATATATATATATGAAACTAGCATACACCCATCGAAAATCGACATGAAATTATATTAATAAAAATTAATAAAACTATTAAATAGTATTAATACATGATAAATTAAGAAAAATATAATTTATTAATTATTTTAGGGTTAAATTATTTAATTATGCAATCTACTAAACTCGTTTAGAATTTATATGCCCTTGAGCACATCTCAAATTCAATTAAAAAATAATTTTACTACATATTTACGTCTTAAACCCATATAGTTATGTCTGTTAAAAATTATAATCTAATATATACTCATTTTTTCCGATAATTCAAAGGTCTATTCTTCTACGATGTGGGCAAAAATATATTTTTCTCTTAAAAGAAAACGCTCTTAAGCTGAATCTTTTAGTTTTTTATGAAGAGACAAGAGACAAGAGAAGGAGCGAGTAGTGAGAGAGAGAGGAGAGATATAGATTGCGAATAATACTATAGGGGTTAAGATTGTTTATAAGATGAAAGTGACCCTAAATACCCTACATTATAAGTTCAACATAAGATTAAGGAAAAAAAAAGTTGAACCACCGTTTCACAGTCATCCCGTCTACCCCGATGATTTCGACCTGGAACCGGCCAATTAACTACATTACTGATTTATATTATATAAATAATCATCTTCCAAATTATTCAAAAAAAAAATGATGACAATTGTTTTCTCTTTTTTACCTGAAATTAATACAGTATTTAATTATATAAATAGATATCTTCCAAAAATATTCACACAATATCTAATAAATAAAAATTCATATTATAAATAATCATCTTCCAAATATATTCACATAAAAATAAAAGATGACATTCGTTTTCTTTTTCACCAGCTTTAAGAAGAACTTTTTTAACTGAGAATAGAACTTCAAGAATTATTTCACTATACACTTAGTAGTTTTTCCTTTTCACAAAACTTTATGTGAAGTGATTGTGATTTCAAAAATTATTTAGTCAATGACATAAGATAAAAGTTGACCATAAATATTTTTAGTTTTATGAGTTCAAAATTATATAGTATATATAAAAAAAAGTTGCACCGCCAATACTGAATTCAATGTTTATTAAGATTATTAGACGTAATTTGCTTGGTAGTTATCAAAATTTATTTTGAAAGTGAAAATCTTTAGTTTCTAATTAAATTCAAGAAAATTATTTCTCAATTCTCCCTTCTTTATTTACTATTTTTTATCATGTTTAATTCATTTTAATCTACATACTTCATTAATATTTATTCTGTCAACTAATAAATTGGTTCTCTACAAAAAATAATAATATATTCGGCCAATTAATAAATTGACCAAATTAAATTAAAGTAAAGTATAAAAAATATAGTTATTTATTTGGCCGATTAATAAATAAATTGGTCAAATAAAACTGGTCGAGTAAAAGATAAGAAAATACACATTGATTCTAGGTATTTATAGACTTTTCAATAGGTGAAGTTTCATTGAAAAACCGATGTGTGAAACAAAATTTAAGTAGATATTTAAAATCTTTTTACATTTAAAAAATTGAGAATTTATATAAATATGAATGGAAGATTTAGAGGGGTGCCATGTAGGATTTTTTCAAAGTAAGAATCGTTTTCCTTTTAATAATATACTAGTGTTAACCCGTCGAAAAATTGACGGGAATTTATTTATTATTTAATAAGATTATCAAATTATTAGAAATGGTGATAGAATTTTTTGACTGTGAAAATCTTTAGCTTTCACTTGTATTTAAAAAAGTGCTAACATAATATTCTTTTAAAAGTTGAACCGCCAGTTTGGAATCTGCCCATCTACCCCTACAGTTTCAGTTTAGAATCGTTCCGTCGATCACGGTTCTAATCTAAATTTAATTAGAAAGTAATTTTATTATTCATTCTCGTCGTTAACCCTTAAAATAATATTCAAACTCTATCTCTCTTCTCTCTCTCAACACCACCTCCTTCTCTCGTCTCCTTGTCTTCCTAAGAAGTTGAAAGATTGAACTTAAGAGTTGTTTTCTATTATTGAAGATTGTCTATAAGAATGAAGGGATGTTAAATATCATACATTATGAAATTAACATAATTAAAAAAAAAAGTTGAACCACTGGTTTAGAATCGGCCTATCTACCCTTATAGTTTCAGGTCGGAATCGTCCCGTCGACCGCAATTCTAATCACAATTTAATTAGAAAGTAATTGTGTTATTCGTCATCGTTCTTAACCCTTATAATATCATTCGCTAATCATTTGAATTTATTTAAAAATTTATAAATCATTTAAATAATCAAGAACACGTGTAATTTTATTTAAAATATAATTTTTATAGATAAAGGAAGATTGAAAATCTTAAAAGAAAATCACAAGAACAATCGGTTAGAACCATAATTTAAATATTAAATATAATAATAATTTGTATTGACAAATATTATAACACAGATACCAAAACTCTACTTCTTTCTATGGACTTGAATCATTAAATCTGAATATTGTTACATAATATAAATAGAGTTTATTATGTGATTTGGCCATATTTGGGGCTATCACCCCAATTTTTAGCCCACCAATTTTACAAATCCAAATTTTGGCCATTCCTTTACAAATTGAGCCCGAAAGCTAAGCCCGCGGGTTTTAACTATTTGAGCCCAAACCGGATCCTAACTAACCCGCCCAACCGGGTCACAATACCCACCCAAATTAGATTTACCCTATCTCATGAATTGAATTCACCCTCTTTCTATCAGCGTTGTCGATGGTGCTCTCTCTCTCTCTTTCTCTCTTCCAACTTCATCTCTCGTTCTCTCTCTATTTCTCTCTTCCTCCCGTCGCATGAATTTGATATGTTCCATCCATTTGTTGATTAATCCGGGAATTGTAATTTAGGATCGGAGCTCACCTATCTCCGTCACCATTTGAAATTGATCCGACACGATTTCTCGAGCTCACCTATCTCCGGCGACATCACCGACAAAAATCTCTGGATCGGAGTTACTTTCTCAGACGATCTCCTCTCCACGAACATGCGATTCTAAAATTATTGAGGTTATTCTAAAATTCTCTTCAATCATGCAATTGTTCCGTTTGTACTTGTTTTTAGATTAATCTAGGTAATTATGTTATGAATGTGTTTACATGATGTGAATTGATTAGTTGAATTCTGATTAGGCATCCATTTCTATTTGATTTGATTGTTGTTTCACGTTTTTCATCTCATTCTGTGTGTACATGGCTGCTGTGATTTGGTATAGTTGGAACGACTGACTTCAGTTGTTCCAACTGTACCAAGCTTCCATGGCTGAATTCATCTTTATTTACTTGTTCTCAATTTGTGTGTACATGCATGGTGTGTTTTGGTACAGTTGGAAACGACTGGCTTCAGCTGTTCCAACTGTACCAAGTTTCCATTGCTGAATTCGTATTCGTTTTGTTGTTCTCGATTTGTGTGTGCATGCATGGTGTGTGTTTGGTACAGTTGGAACGACTGATATCAGCTGTTCTAACTGCACCAAAGAAGAGAGTTGATCCCCGTTCCCCCTAGGGTTCACCATTAGGGTTTTTAGAATGCCACCGTTCCCTAATTGTGTATGGTGTATTTTGGTACAGTTGGAACGACTGATATCATCCGTTCCAACTGTACCAAACTTCCATGGCTGAATTCGTCTTCGTTTAGTTGTGTGTGCATGCATGGTGTGTGTTTGGTACAGTTGGAACAACTGATATCAGCTGTTCCAACTGCACCAAAGAAGAGAGTTGATCCCCGTTCCCCCTAGGGTTCACCATTAGGGTTTTTAGAATGCCACCGTTCCCTAATTGTTCATGTTGTGTTTTGGTACAGTTGGAACGACTGATATCATCATCTGTTCCAACTATACCAAGCTTCCATGGCTGAATTCGTCTTCGTTTAGTTGTGTGTGCATGCATGGTGTGTGTTTGGTACAGTTGGAACGACTAATATCAGCTGTTCCAACTGCACCAAAGAAGAGAGTTGATCCCCGTTCCCCCTAGGGTTCACCATTAGGGTTTTTAGAATGCCACCGTTCCCTAATTGTTCATGTTGTGTTTTGGTACAGTTGGAACGACTGATATCATCTATTCCAGCTGTACCAAGCTTCCATGGCTGAATTCGTCTTCATTTAGTTGTTCTCGATTTGTGTGTGCATGCATGGTGTGTGTTTGGTACAGTTGGAACAGCTGACTTCAGCTGTTCTAACTGTACCAAGCTTCCATGGCTGATTTGGCCATATTATAATGGCCTACTAATACTGATACACTTTCTTCTATTTCGTAGATGAGTGCGAAAGGTTTGATTATTGCTCATGGAGGGACTTGGGTGAACACTGTTTATGAGGGTGGACGGAGGGAATATATGCCTGTTCCGGGTAATGGCATAACATTTGATGAGCTATTGGATAAGCTTGAAACGCGTGTGATGAAAGAGAGGACGATTTACAGATATGATATTGATGCGTTGTTTGAGTCTCCTGGATGTGAGGTGATGAGGATGAAGATCACCGATGACTTTGAGTTGACACATCTGTTGAGTGCAGTGGAGATGCCTATATTACATGTCAGTGTTTCGTGTATTGGTCGTGAGTTGGCGAAGCATGTTTTACATCGTCCTGCTGCTATTGAAGTTTCAGCTTCTAGCCATGTTAGTAGTAGTGATAAACAGTCTGATGATGTTCATGATGATATGGATGAGGAGGAGGACCTGGATGATTTTGTTGGGCAAAACGACTACGGGGATGATCATGATAGTGATTATGATGTTTGCTGTGGTAGGGATTGTCACAAGCAGGCATCTGGTGATGTTTCGGATGAAGAGAATGGTGATGATCATCACCCTACTAGTCAGTGGATTATCCCAGGTGCTGCATACCAATCTTCAATCCCTTGTCGGGAACTAGGCATAGAGGAGGATGACACGAGCAGTGGGGAGTTCCGTAAAGGCGGTCTGTTTGCAAACAAGAAGAGATTGCTTGTAGCTTGTGGTGTTTATCACCTTATTAACCATTCAACATTTTCTACAGTTCGTTCATCAAAGCAGAGATATCATATTGTATGCAAATTTGGTGGTCGTTGCCCATTTATTGTTCGGGGAAAGCCGTTGGGGAAGATGTGGTTGATTACTGAATTCGTTCCCCATAGCTGTGAGATGGACCTGAGGTATCATGCTCCCCCGAAGGTGTCTTCTAAAGTGTTAGCTTCGTATTTCATACCGGAATTGATGGTTAAAGGTGTTACGCTAACACCAAAAGCTATTCAGGCGTTGCTACAGCAGAAATATGGTATTCATGTGAAGTATAATACTGCACTTGCTGGAAGGAATTTGGCTCTTACGAAGACGTACGGTGATGCAGATACTTCCTTCCACATCCTTGCAAGGTATATATACATGTTGGAGAAGGTAAATCTTGGTTCTGTTGTAGATCTGCAAACCGATGAAAATAATATATTTGAATATGTATATATTGCTTTGTCTGCTTGCATTAATGCATATAAGCTTTGTCGGCCTATGATTGTTGTGGATGGCACTCATTTGAAGGGCAAATACAAGGGTATTTTGTTTGTTGCTGTTGGCAAGGATGCAAATGAACAAATAGTACCCTTAGGCTTTGGCATTGGTGACAAAGAGTGTGATGCTTCGTGGATCTGGTTCTTTAAGCAGCTATGAAAGACATTTCGAGTGCGTGAGGAGTTAGTGTTTGTCACCGATCAGCATCCGAGCATAAGCAATGCGATTGAACAAGTGTTTCCAGAAGTGCACCATGCACTTTGTGGCTATCATATTCAGAACAACATTAAGCATTGGGGAAGTGATGTCGTTGAAATTTACAAACTAGTTGCAAGGGCTTACAAGGTTAATCATTTTGAGCAGCATATGGAGAATTTGAAGGTTGTTAAAGCCAAAGCATATGATAAGTTGATGAAAATGGGTCCAAGCAGATGGGCTCGTTCACACTGCCCTGTCCGTCGTTTTCTCCTTATGATATCTAATCCTGCTGAGTGTATGAACAACTGTCTTCGATGGTCTAGAAGATTGCCTGTTTGCACCCTTTTGGAGACTATTCGAGAAAGGATTGGAGTTTGGTTCTATGAGCGGCGGGTTATTGCTACTGAAAGACCTCTCGAGTTAGATTTGTCGGATTGGGCATCAATGAGATTGGCAAAATCAGTTCATTTGGGCCTCAAAATGTTTGTGCAACCAATTAGTTCAACCAAGTTTGAGGTTAAAAATGATGACAAGAGTTATGTTGTTGATCTTGAAAGCCACACATGCACGTGTCTTGTTTTCCAGTTCCAAATGATACCATGTCCTCATGCTGCAGCTGCCATAGGGTAATTATTATTATTTATCTCATTTTTTCTTCATAGTATGTTATATTTTTTGCCTGTTCTGTCTTTGTGTGTTTGGTACAGTTGGAACCACTGGCATCAGCTGTTCCAACTGTACCAAGGTTCCTTGGCTGATTTGGATTCTTTTGCTTATATGTTCTCGATTTCTGTGTGCATGCATGTGGTATGTTGGGTACAGTTGGAACAACTGACTTCATTTGTTCCAACTGTACCAAGCTTCCATGGTTGAATTTGGATTCGTTTACCTGTTCGACATTTTTTGTGTGTGCATGTAGTGTGTTTGGTACAGTTGGAACCACTGACTTCAGTTGTTCCAACTGTACCAAGCTTCCTTGGCTGAATTCGGATTCATTTACTTGTTCGTCTAATTTTTTATTTTGTTCTTTCTTTTTTGTTTTTAATTTTTGGGTGCAGGAAGGTCCGTCAGAACCCATCATCGTATGTGAATTCTTATTTCTCCACTGTTTCTCTCCGTAAAATATATTCTGGAGAGTTGATGCCATTACCGAATCCTGAAGATTGGCGTATTCCCCCTGATATCGCTTTGAGGGTTGTGCAAACGCCGGGTGAGGTTCGACAAGCTGGGAGGCCGCGTGAGAAGAGAATCAAGAGTGGTGGTTCCAGTTCATATCGGAGGGCCCGTCGATCGCGGGTGGTTAAGAGTGGTGGTTCCAGTTCTTCAGTGAGTCGTGTTTGTTCTCGATGCCATGAGCCTGGACACTATGATACTACCTGCAAACTAGTCATTCCATTGAAACCTCGGGAAGAAGTCAGCAACAGCGAGTCAGGTGTTACTGGTCGTAGAAAGAGTCGGTGCAACATATGCAAGGCTGAAGATCATAACCGAGCAACATATTCTCTCAGATTTGGTTGAAGTTTTTTTAGAGTTTCACGGGCTAACCGGTTTTATTGTTCATTTTTTATATATAATATTGACCTCCCTGTCAGTACTCTTGGCACAGTTTAACTCCTTTGTCCCATTCGTACTGAATATATGATTAGATTTTGAATTCTGCAATATCATTCCGTGTTTATTGTTTAGTGTTTACATTATATTTTATGTTGTATCTTTATGTAGCGAATTGTTATAATGTATTGTATCAGGGGTTCATTCATTGTTTTCAAAGTGTCGTGATATGTTTGGTACAATTGGAACAAATTTCCCATTTGTTTCAACTATACAAAAATTACCATACTTGTGAGATTTTGTCATGTTTGGATGGTACAGTCGGAACAAATGGGCAAATTTGTTCTGACTGCACCAACTATCTTGAGTATAACTTTTAATATTGTAACAGTAAATATGGAAGGTTTGTTTCTGTATGTTTGGTACAATTGGAACAACTGATTTCAGTTGTGCCAACTGTACCAAGATTCATTGACTGAATTCAGATTTGTTTACCTGTTCGACATCGTTGTGCTTGCATGTGTGTGTTTGGTGCATTTGGAACAACTGAAAGTACTACTACTAGTAAAATAAAAAGACAATTCTAGATTTTGATGGACTTTAATAATAAAAAGACAATTCTACATTTACTACTAATATTAACGATCATATACAACCCTCATGCTTAATACACCCCACAAACTCCCACATTGTATCAAAATGTAAACTATACAAACATTGTTTCAAAAATATAAACTGTTCAATACTTAGACTATGCATCACTTAGATTTGCTTCCTCGTCAACCCCTTCCTCTTCTTCTACATCTGCTACAGGTTCCATAGGCTCAGAGGTACTTTCTAGCTCGAATGTACTTACATCAGTGCTGAATTTATAGATTGTTTCCGCCATTTTACCACGAAATGTTTTTACCTCAGCTTTGGTCATGCGCTTTTTTCGGTATCTTCTTGTCAGCATCATCTCAGCATACTTCACAGCTAGAGCTCCACAGCTGAAGTTGTCTACCTGTCTCAACTGATTCGTTCCATCAGTTGGGAACGAATAGATCCACTCCGTGTACTTGGGCTGAATGCTCTTCCCTCTGTAGTAGTCAATCGTTTTCAGAAGTTGTGGAAGCAGCCTGCACAGTGGTACGAAGACTTCTTGGCGTATGCTGTAATGTTTTTCGTCAAATATAAGCTGATTTGAGTCATAGATGATGACTTCCTGCTGTATGAAATCTACCAAGAAAGTGGCCCAGTGCATGTTGAAGTGAGCGACCACTATGACCTGACATGATCAATGAAAATCACAACCACATCAGTTACACACATTCAGAAAAACAAGCAAGTGGAACTGTCTTTTGGTACTTTTGGCACAAATATATTCATTTGTGCCAAGAGTACCAAATGAATCCATATTATACTTTGCATGCACACCAAGACAGGTGAAATCAAACTGGAATTATCATGAACTCTGTTGGAATAGTTGGAACAAATTTACTCATTTGTTCCAACTGTGCCAACAAGCTAACAAACAATCAAACAAACAAGTTGCATTTAGTACTATTTCTGTTGGAACAGTTGGAACAAATTTACCCATTTGTTCCAACTGTTCCAAGAGGCTAGCTATCATTCAAACTAACAAATTTACCTACTTGGTGAATAACTAACCTTCTTCAAGTCCTTCCATTTCTTCAGAAACTTCCCCCATCTTGGATACTGGCCCTCAGCATACATGCGCAGCGTTTTCATCTCATCGTCCGGTACAACCTCCTCAGTTTGTTTGCTGTAGATGGTGCCTTCTGGGTCCGTTCCATGCATTTGCTTTCATATGTGGTGTATGGCGGTCTATGCATTATGAGATTATCAGATGTCATTTACTTGATTATTATAAATTGAAAGTTTGATAAATCTTGTTCAACTTACCATGAAATCTGAGCTTGTGATACCAATGTCAGCATCGATGTCACCAGCTTTAAGTCCAGCAAGTTCCGGCTTTGATGCTATCACAGCAAGGTATGAGTCTATGTGATCATTGTGAATCATTTTATCCATGTCTCTGAGATCCTCAAACCATTGTCTTCGCACCAAATACGCCAAGCCCACGTTTCTCCTGCACATACCAATGCATATGAATAAGAATATTAATGAGAATTCAATCGTAATATTTAATCACTTACTCTTCTTCATTGCTCTTTATAAACAATTTGAAGTTTGTTCCCCTGACGTCTTTAGGCAGGAATGGGCTTTTACAGGCTGCATACGGAAGCTTTTTCCTGATTGGCCTTGTTCGCACTATTTTCTCAGCCTCCAACGTGGGTTTTTCTGTATGTTATGCCGGTTGTGACGCTTCTGGTGGTTGTTGTGATGTCGTTGCTTGTGTTTCATTGGCTGAAGGTGGTGTTCCCCACGTGCGGTGGTAGAATCTCCGTTCATTTTCGATGTAGGCTTCTCATTCAGCAGTGCTCTGGTGGGGCTGTTTTGAAAACAACTATTAGTGGTAGAAGAATAGTAAGTATCTGTATATACACTTCATAATGCATATGCTTGATTGGTACAGTTGGAACAAATGCTTTCATTTGTTCCAACTGTTTGCTCCAACTGTGCCAACCAAGCATATGCATTATGATACCAAACATCTAGAGGAGCATCATGACATAATCTTTAAACAATTGGAAGCTTGGTACAGTTGGAAGAACTGGAATCAGTTGTTCCAAATGTACCAACACACACACATGCAAACACATGGAAATGTTGAACAAGTAAACACATACAAATTCACAATTGGAAGCTTGGTACAGTTGGAACAACTGGAATCAGTTGTTCCAAATGCACCTGACCACACACATGGATGCAAACAATGAGTCAATGTGTGGTACAGTTGGAACATCTGAAAGTCAGTTGTTCCAACTGTACCAAAAAACACGCACATGCATGCACATAAAATATCGAACAAGTAGTCAATCGAAGTAATATTTTTACCTGAGTTGGTGGATGAGATGGCTGTCCTCGTTGCATTCTGGCCATGACGCAGTCGGCTATGTCGTTGATGAGTTGTCCCCGATCGAAATGTGCAGCAAATTCTATACGGGCTTGCTTTGCTGCACGGTCTCCGACTCTATCAATGAACTCCTTCATGTGTGCACTGGTGAATGAGATGATAGGCTGTTCCTGCTGAGTTCCATCGCCTTCATCCAGTCTCTCCTCATTTCTCTCCAACCGTGGTCGTTTGGGTACATATCTATACCTTGCTGCCAATCCTTTCGCTCTTCTTATGTTTCCCTCGGCAAGTTTATCAAACTTGAACTCGAATGACATGCCTTGTTTCTCAACAGATTCCCAGTTCTTGTGTCTCTTTTCCTCAGTGGTTGGCACCAGTGGCCAACAAACCTGCCAAAAATCATGATATGTTATGTATATACTATATATTAAGGTGTAGAGAACATAAAAATGGTATTATTAAGCATTTTTACCTGTCTGCCTGTTTGTACATTAGCGTAATTTCTTGGGTATGTGAACCTCAGCATACGTGGAAATGATTTCTGTCGCAGTGTTCCTCCGATATCCTTTCCCACTTTGGGCAAGACACTGTATATCCAAGCCTGATAGAGAACAGATGGAGTTATTTAACTTTTATTGCAAAACTAAACAGTAAGAATTTAACGATAACTTACCAAAAAGCCAATACAGTTCCCTGAATTGATATGATACGCTCGACTTTTGTCTTCGTCAGCCAAAATGCACTTGAGACTATCAATAGCGCTTACTGTCATTTGGTATGACATGCTTCCCCATGGGAATTCCTCCCATGCTGCTTTGTCCTCCACGAGCACCCACAGCCAATCCGGAATCTTGTGATGCATTGTACCCAAATAACATATCAGCCACTATTAGTATCTTTGCAGCCTTGACGTAGTCTTCGGGGTCTTCACCCAATTTCCTTACTGTAAACCTCTCCCTCAAATCATTGGGGGTAGTGTCATTCCTCCCCATGAGCCTGTGATAAAACGATCCTTTACGGGGGTTGTGATTTACATATGGATCAAAGCTGCTCGATCCGATTCTCAATCCCATCATCAGAAAGTACTCAACCCTAGAAAACTTAACCACCCGATCTTCTTCCACTTCAGAGTAGAGAGCTGTTTGATCTTGCTCCGGTTCTCCCCTCACTTGTCTTGATATCATGTAATGCAGAGCTTTGCCCGACCGCCATATGTGTGCCGGCAGTCTCAAGAAATCACCCAAAGCGGAATCCATCAACTCATTCAATGATCCTGTACCTTCTAACACTTCTCGTATTATTTCAACATCGTTCTCCTTCCCCTTCACAGCCACCTTGTGATACACATCGATTAAATCGGGGTGTTTCAAGCACCATCTTACCTGCATTCGGAAAATAGAAAACATATGAGGCTCAGTTTAGTAAACAGCAAGCAAATATATTCATTTGTGCCAAAAAGTACCAAATGAATCTACATTATACTTTGCATGCACACCAAGACAGGTGAAATCAAACTGGAATTATCATGAACTCTGTTGGAACAGTTGGAACAAATAGGCAAATTTGTTCCAACTGTTCCAACAAGCTAACTAACATTCAAACAAGTTGCATTTAGTACTAATTCTGTTGGAACACTTGGAACAAATGGGCAAATTTGTTCCAACTGTAGCAAACTGTTCCAACAAGCTAGCTATATTTATTTCTGGAAAAATAATCGTGAATTAGATGAATTATAGCAATCATTCTGCACAGAAATCATATCTAACATTATTTACAATGCTAAGAATCGAGATCTAAACCTAATTTCACATCTACAAATGCATAACATGAACCATGAACCAACAATGAAAATAGGTTTGAGTTTAGATACTACCTCGGCTGGAATTTTCTCTGGTTCGTAGGATTCTTCTGCATTCCCGGCGTCGCCGACATCCTTACCGTCGTCGGCATTCTCTGTGTCGCCGGCATTCTCAGCTCCGCCGGCATTCTCATAAGCCTGAGTGTTCGCCTGAGTTGTCGCGGCATTCTCAGCGCTGCCGGCATTCTCATCGGCCTGAGTGTTCGCCTGAGTTGTCGCTGCAGTTGATGGCACAGAAATCATAGAAATTGTTGGTTGCACGAATGGCATTTCATCATCGGAAGATTGAGATGCTTCTTCACCATCTCTTCTATTGATTTCCTTACAGATGTCCATCACATCTTCGGGTAATACAGATGCGGCATCTGCAGCCGCCCTCGATGCCTGAGATGCGCGAGATTTACTGGATCGACGCGTCATATTGGCTAAAACGAATGAAGACGGAGAAGAAGAATAAGAAGAAGAAGTCGGATATGATGAAGAAGATGGATGAGAATTTGGGGGAAGAACTGTAAAAGTGAATTAGGTTAGGGTATTTTGTTTAGACCCACTTACCCGAAACCCAAACCCAAACCCTTGCAGCCGACCCGAATCTGAGAACCCAACCCGCGCCCCAACCCGAATCCAGCCCGATCAACTTAAAAAGCCGCAACCCGAAGCCCAGATGGCTATAATTTGGATTTCCAAAATGCATGGGCCAAAAATTGAGGTAAATGGCCCAATATGGCTATCTCATAAGTGTACTCAATAGAGCCATATTAATATCTACTACAATTTACAATAATTCTGGCTATCACATTTATATAGTAATGTACCCTTAGATTAAACAATGATTTTTATTATTGAGAATACATTATAGACGTGTCAATCAACAAATATATAAATGTAAATTAATTGAAGTGTAAGAAATTATACATCAATTCATATATTTTATTATATTAAAATATGATAGATATTGATTTTGAAGATTTGGTCTTGTTAAGATTTTATTTTCATGCCATATATAATATAATATAATATAAATATGATAAATATTAATATTAAATTTAGAAATTTGAAAATTTAGATAAATAAGAATGAATGAATTTGAGGGATGCCATGTAGAATTTTTGTAAAGTCGTTTTCGTTTATAGATAGACTAGTGTGTAGCCCGTAAAAAATAATGAGAAATTATTATTTAATAAAATTAATAAAATTTAATAGTATGTGATAATATAATAAAGGTATTGTTTGCTAACTATTTTTTATTATTTTTAAGAAATATCCATTAAAAATTCAAATCTAATTCACACCTATTTTTATAGATAATTTTCAAAGCCTTCTTTCTTCTCAAAACTGATATGGACAAAAACTATTCACTTCTCAAATAGATAGTCTTGTCTAAAAAAATAAAATTTTCCAAGATTGTCTATAAGAATGAAGGTAACCCCAAATATCCTTAATTTTATGAACCATAAAATTATATTAAAAATAAAAGTTATCCCACCAGTATTGAATCCGCCTCTCTACGCGCAAATTTTCGGTCGGAGATGTCCCGTTGACAAATCGTTAATAACTTTTCTGCCAACTTTCCTACACATTCGACATTTTCCAACGAAAATGGTTAATCAAACAATTCGAGACGTTGTGTTCAGAATTATTCAAACATATTTAAATTTATATACTCGTATTTGTTTCAAACCCAACTTAAAAAATTATTCATCTGTGTTTCTTTTTAAAAAAAATGTATTGCAATACCTGTTAGTTGAAAATTGGCCCATCTACCGTCACAGTTTCGGGTCAGAGCTTGGAACCCTCCGATCCGAAACCGACCTGTTGACCACAGTTTTAATTTATAAGTGTGTAATTTATGAAACTCATTTAGAATTTATCTAGACTCAAAATTTAATAAAAAAAAATTGTTTGTATTAACCATAAGAATGGAGATGTGCCATGTAGGATCCCAATTTTAGGTACTCGTGGGTTGGAAATTGGTCCGTCTACCTAAGTGGTTAAATTAAAATTAATTAATTTTAATCAAATTAAGTAAAAAATTATTAGACTATTTGAAATTTTAATTTGGCCAACAAATAAATTAGTTGAATTCTCTTGAACGAATTTCTGCAAAATGCTCAAATTTAATTTTTTTTTTTTTTTGTGGATTGAGGTTTGTTTGTTTTTTTTAAATAATGTTGTCTCAATGAATTTTTTAATTTTTAAATGTTCAAAATATATATTAGGCCTAAATAAATTATTATTTGACCAAATTAAATAATTTATAAACTATTTAGGCAATAAAATAATTTAAAACTAATAAATTGATTCCCTATAAAAAAAATTATTTATTTGACTAACAATAAATTGATCAAATTAAATTAAATTAAACTGTAAAAATATAATTATTTATTCGGCCAACTAATATATAAATTGGCCAAATAAAACTGGTGGTGCAAAATATGAGAAAATATACATTGATCCTAGGTATTTATAAGCTTGTCAATAGGTGAAGCTTCATTGAAAAATCGATGTGAGATACAAGAATTTTGTAGATATTTAAAATCTATTGATGGTCCCGATACGAGTTCTGGTGTATGGGGGGGGGGGTAATACACCAGATAGGAATTTTAAAATCAACCCCCAAAAATTACCACAATTGAGTAAAAGGACTCTGCTGGAATCACAACTGAGTAAGAAATCTCAGCTGGAAGAGTGGTGCTGTGCGGAATGTGGTAGAAACAACAATAACTCGTATAAAACAACTCACGCTCAGATGCAAGGTCGGTCAACAACCAAAACAGTTGAAATGTAAAGATGCAGTTTTGAGTGCTGGTTAGTTGGTCAATTGGATATGCAAAAAGTAACTGAACAGAAAACACAACACAAAGGACTTACGTGGTTCGGAGAGAACTCCTACGTCCACGGGGAGTTGTGAATCCACACAACTCAGTTCAAATTCTTTAGGACAACTACCACAAAGCTTACGCGGGTTTTGCAACCGTACAGATAAGTTTGCGGGTACTTATCAACCTTATAGATAAGTTTGCGGGTACTTATCAACCTTTCTACTCAATTTCGGGAAGAGCAGGATCCTAACAACCTTTTTAGGGAATGTGTATAAGGGTGGGTTTTCCAACTACTAGCTCTAACACAGAAGTGAGCTAGGATCTAAGCTTGAACAAATGAAGACTCAAACTAAGATCGAAAACACCAAGACAGATTCTAACTCTCTATGAACTCTCAGCTGGTGATGTTCTTAGAGAATAATTGCAGTTTAGCTTGTGCGCAGTATATCGTCGTTCTTTCGCTCGTCTGTCTCTTCTCTGTCTTCTTCTCTTATGTGTTATGTCTTGATGAATGAATGAATGCCTCTATTTATAGGCGGTGAGAATCAACTAGCCGTTGGAAGAGCCGTTGATCTCTGTTCTGTGAAAGCGATGGCTTGTCTCTCATCTCTGCAGATTTTCCCGATTTGGCAACTGTGAACTTCTGCTTTCTTTCTGAGACAACCTTGTGTTGGGCCAAATGAGGTAATGACAGAACGTGAAACCTTCACGTGACTTCCTATTTGGAATTCAAATTTCAACCTTTGTCTTTCAACATTGGTTGGTCGGTTGAGAAGTTTGATCTTCATCTGAGTGGTCTTCAGCTGATGTTCCATCTGATCGCTACCTTCATCTGACATTCTGTCTGAAGAGGAACAGTTGAACCCTCAGCTGCCTTGAACTTCATGTTGTCGATCTATCAGATTGAATCCTGCAACTGATGTTCCATCTGAACAGTTAGCTTGAATGCTCAGTTGTCTTTCTTACATCTGATGTTCCATGCGAGTTTCCATCTGAACTTCTATCCGTGTATAGCCATGTTGCCGTCTTCAGTTGGAGTCCTGTAAAGATAAAATTTGAACACTGCTCAAACAGCGAGCCTAAATACTAACTTTAGGAAATGGAAACATCTACTCGGTTGGGGTCAGTTGGTTTTGGAATCAATCAAAACATTACTAAATTTTCCAACAATTTCCCCCTTTTTGATGATGCCAAAACCCTACTGATCTAAACCTCACTGACCTATCTATAATCTCAGCTGAAATTCTAGATAGTCTATAAGATTAAAACATCAAAGGGTTAGAACAGTTATAACATGGTATTGAAATAACTTTGCGATTCAGAGCTTGGACAACTGGAAAATTGTACGTCAAGGTGAATCGGATATATGATGAAAGTTTTTATTACAACTGATGTGTTTACACAAATAAGCATAGAAATCAAATACATCAGTGGCTCAAAAACTCTATCTTGGTTAATACTTCAGCCCATACTTGCCGAAAATCCTGACAAAAATTTCTCTCTTGGCATCTGATTCTTTTGAGATATCTACTCCATGTTCCTGACAGACTTTTCTTGCTTCAGCTGCGATCTTCTGTCTGTTAGGATTTCTTGTGTCTGGAATGAATGGAGGAAGATATGTAACCTTCTGAGGAACAAGGACGGTATTCATGTCCAGCTTTGCATCAATCATAGCTCGTCTGAACTGGCTGAACATGCCCGGATCCCTAGAGTGCAGCTCGGTTAGGGCTTCTTTGAACGCTCTTCTAGGATCTTCAGTTGCGAACACCTTCCTGTAGTAGAAATCATTCACAAATTCTTGTTTGAATGATTCCCTATTATCATTCCATTCTGCCGGCATCCATTTATCAACATGTTTGAATCGTCCCTGGAGCTTGATCTTTCCCGGCAGTCTTTGCTACTTCATTCTTGCTTCAGCCTTCACTTGGTGTTTTTCAATGCGTCGTCGGCATCGGGAGGCAACATTTCTATCCAAGTTGTTGGTAACCTTGGCAAGCTCTTCCTCAAACTTGTTCACTCTTGTTGCTTGGTTGGCTGCGAATTTCTTCACCCATTGTGGATTCATGTAATCCTTCTCCGGAACATCCATAGCCTTAGCAGCAACAATACACTCTTTGGTTGTAATACCTTCGAGTTCAGCATCGATCTCGGATGCAATCTCGGCTATGGAGTTGTAGGAAACTCCATACTCCTTCGTCTGCTCTATATCCTTAGCCATTTCTTCTCCTCCGACAACAATAGATTTCAGCGGTTGTTTCTTGTCGGTTGGCTTCGGGGCGGACTTCTTTGGAGCTGTCTTCTTCGGCTGGGTCTTCTTCAGCTGAGATTTCTTTCCGGCTGTCATCTCTTCTTCAGCTTCTTGCATCTCATCTTCCCCCTTTTTGGCATCAGCAATAAGGCTTGCGACTGAGCCATCCAGAGAAGTGAGTTGTTGTTCAGCCTGCTGGATCCGGTTGAATAGTTCATCTACAACGCATTCCACATCAACCTTCTTCGCCAGTTTATTGTCAGGACGCTCTTGGTCAGCTTTCTTCATGGCGGCGAAGGTTTCAGTGACTTCAGTTTGAAAGGCGACGAACTCAGCCCATTTCTGTTTGAACCGGGAATCCCATTCTTTGTCTTGCGTCTCTTGAGATTTTGCAAGATTGGATTCAGAGATGGACTTGAACACGTTCAGGTCTGATTTGATTCCATGAATTGTTGTCTTCAAGTCATTGATGTCTTTGCTGGTGGATGTTCAGAAGTCATCCAGCTTCATCTTGATCGCATCATGCTCTTCCTGCAACTTCATGTGCTTCTCATCTTGAGCTTCAATCATCCTCAGCTGTTCTTCTCGGTTGAGCTGGATGTTGGCAATCATCTCCTTCCTCAGCTGATTGACCCTCTCAGCGATCAACTCGCAAATTTCATCTGAGAAGGGTGCTGGCTGTTCAGCTGGTGCTGGTTGTTCAACTGGTGCTGGCTGTTCAACAGCAACCATGGCTTGGCGATTGGCCAGGTACTGTTGAAGTTCTTCTTCCTCCTGCTTGGCTGCTGCTGCAGCTGCGTCAAGATCATCTACAAAATCAGCAGACTTGGTCAGCATGTTGTCAAGGAAAGTGACACAATCTTGTTCTGTTGTCTCCCTTGTGTCTCTTCCTTCTGCCTTGCTGACATCCAGACGGTGAGTCAGCAGTGCGATCTTGTTGTTGTATGCAACCTCGAGGTTGGTATAATTGAAGTATTCCCTTATACGCAACTCATCTGCCTTGAGCTGGTTCCAGCTGTGTATCCTGATGGTATCTTCCTTGACATACCAATGGCTGAAAATGATGTTGAATTGATACAACAGCTCAGTTCCGAGAGTGGCAAAGGTGGGCATGTCGCGTGCCTCGGGGAACATACCAATCAGCTTTTGAAAGCAATATGCCAACTTGCCTTCATGTTCCAGCGCGACTGCTCGATGATCAGCTTCTTCGTCGATGGGGGAGGAAGAGAGATTTTCGTAGGGAATGGGTTCAATGGTTTCCTCAACATTAGCCAAAGAAGTGGTCGCAATGTTGGCATCGAGCGGGGAGCTCGGAATTTCTGACTGGGTTGGGATGTTGGCATCGAGTGGAGAGCTCGGAATTTCTGGCTGAATATCAGTTGGGATAACCTCTCTGTGCTGTTTGGCATCAGCTCTTGCCGTGGGAGAGGATGGAACATCTTCTGATTCCTTTGATGAGGAAGAAGCATCCGAGGACATGTTCGGCTCATCTTCCGGATCGGTTTCCATCCCTTCTATCTCATCTTGATGGGGAGACCTCTCCTTCCTAGTTCCACTTTCATGAGGAACAATTTCAAAAGCATCCTTGTCAACTGAGTGACTCGACTCGGATGGTACCTCCTCAGCTGGTACCTCCTCAGCTGGTTTTGCAACTGACTTCTTGATACGAACCCTCAACTTCTTCTTACGCGGCTCCTTCTCTTGATCCTTATCTGACTCATCTCTGAGTCGGCGTGCAGCTGTCGATTTGGAAGAGTGGCCGACAGCTGGAGGCAGCTCCTCAGCTGTATCTTTCTCCTCAGCTAATTTCACAGCTTCCCTTTTGTCTTTGGGAGTGTAGACACTCCGAATCACATCAAGAGCTTTCTTGGCTGTTGGGAACAACATCTGCCTTTTGACTGGTGTCTCCTCACAGTCTTCCCACACCATGTTCTGATCCTTCGTGGCAAGAAGTATCAGGGCAGATATTTTGACTTCAAAGTTGAGAGTTCCCTTAACACTCAACAACTTTTCCCCGGAATCAGTTGTAGTTTCTGTAATCTTCTGCTTCTCCATTGTCAACTGGTGTTCGAAATACTTGAACCAGTTGATGTTGTGCTTGTGCTTGTGCTCCAAAGAGATCAGCTGCTTGAGCTTGGGTCGGCTGACGTCTCCAAAGGCTCCGCCGTATCCGAAGATAACCTTGGATACAACATCAACTAGAAGTCGATGCTCGGGTTTCAACTTTGTTCGCTGCAGGTTGCTCCTCAATCTTTCTAGGGTGATAAGAGCATTTTCCAGAAATAGATCTGCATCCGCATCTGAGATGTTCTCGACGGTGTCCGTGCGTAGTATCTCGGAAACCGGTATGGAGATGGTGACACGTCAGATAGTTCTGGCAGGGACGTCGCGCTGTCGACAGGAGATTTCTGAAACGAGGCCATCTCGGCTGTCGATAGGAGATTTCAGGTTCATGTAGAATTCTCCGACCTGTCGCCTGAGTAAGTGAGTGGGGAAGAGCGTTGCCCACTCAAGAAGACCATTTTCCCTGAGAAGATCGGCGAGAGGGGATAACGCCTGCGAGTCCAGTGTGGATTATGGATATCATCATGTCATAAGATTCCTCGTATGATGAAGGGACAAGAGCTGGTCCTGATGATGCCATCTTCTTTCCTTGAGATGAAGCTTTCTGTGCTATTTTATATTCCAGAGAGGTTTATATATAGAGAGAAGAAAATAAGAATTTAGTCGAAAATGGTGAGGCAGAATAAGAGACGAAGATGAACAGTTACTCAGATAAACACTAGAATAGAAGGTAAGAAATCACTTCCTGATTTTCTGCCTTTTATAGGTTAGTGGGTCGTTTGAAACAGATGGCCAAGATTGAATGGCGCGAATCCATCAACGGCTGAGATCTCGCGACTGTTGACTAACTTTGACTGATGTCACATTCCGAGTTCCAACACACGCGCGTGAGAAGGTGAACTGTTTTTGTGTCAGCCCAGTCGCACTATAAAGTAAGGCTATTGATGTTCAGCCGTACTTTACATTAAATGCGCTATGATGGCTATTTTAATCTATCTGACATTCACATTTAAGACTTAAACACATGCAGCCATAAATGATACCTGCCAGCTGATGTCGGAATCAGCTGTGTTCCAATGTTGCGGCATACCATCAGCTGACTCGAGTTCGTCTATTCAGCTGACGTCTGATGTCTTCGGATGGCGATCCGCATCTGAGATTCCCCCTTTATCTGAGCTTCCCCCTCAGATGGATATCTATCTCTTCTGCTCGGCTGATTCCTCATCTAATGGATCCAACAATCCAAGGAGATCACATAACATCTTGAATCATGCTTCGGCTAGAGGTTTGGTGAAGATATCGGCTCTCTGAATCTCAGTTGGAATCTTCTCCACAGATACATTCTTCTTCTCAATATGATCTCGGATAAAATGATGTCGGATGTCGATGTGCTTCGTCCGAGAATGGTGAACAGGATTCAAAGAGATAGCAATGGCACTTGAGCTATCACAATGGATGGGAACCTGTCCAGTTGCTACTTCATAATCTCTCAGCTGTTGCTTGAGCCACAACACTTGCATGCAACAACTACCGGCAGCCATATACTCTGACTCGGTTGTAGAAGTGGCAACACATGCTTGTTTCTTGGAAAACCATGAAACTAGCTTGCTTCCCATGAACTGACAGTGTCCAGATGTGGACTTCCTGTCCAACCGATCTCCGGCTAGATCCGCATCTGAGTATCCGGACAGTTGGATTTGTCATCGGTTGGATACCACAACCCAACATTAACAGTAGACTTCAGATACTTAATGATGTTCTTTGCTGCCAACATGTGTGCTTCCCTTGGCTGAACTTGGAACCGAGCACACACTCTGATGGTCCCGATACGAGTTCTGGTGTATGGGAGGGGGGGAGGGGAGGGCGGGGGGGAATACACCAGTTTGGCAAATTTAAAACAACTCTTGAAAACTATCACAACCGAGTAAAAAGACTCAGCTGGATTCACAACCGAGTACGAGAACTCAGTTGGAAGAGTGGTGTTGTGCGGAATGTGGTGGATAAAAATTAACTCGTATAAAATAACTCACGCTTTGATGCAAGGTCGGTCAATAACCAAGTCGGTTGAGAATGTAAAAATGCAGTTTGAGTGCTGGTTAGTTGGTCAGTTGAATATGCAATAAGTTAACTGAATAATAAACACAACACACAAAGATTTACGTGGTTCGGAGAGAACTCCTACGTCCACGGGGAGTTGTGAGTCCACACAACTCAGTCCAAGTTCTTCTGGACAAAAACCACAAAGCTTACGCAGGCTTTGCAACCGTTAAGATAAGTTTACGGGTACTTATGAACCTTACAGATAAGTTTACGGGTACTTATCAACCTATCTACTCAATTCCGGGAAGAGTAGGGTCCTAGCAACCTTTTTCGGGGTATGTGTGTGGGTGGATTTTCCAACTACTAGCTCGAACAAGAAAGTGAGCTAGGATCTAACACTCTATGAACTCTCAGCTAGTGATGTTCTCAAGGTTGGATCTAAAAACACCAAGACAGAATCTAACACTCTAGAACTCTCAACTAGTGATGTTCTTAAAGATTGAATTCAGTTTAGCTCTTTTGCGATATGAACTCTCAACTGGTGATGTTCGCTCGTCTAACTCTTTGCTCTTGCACTTGTCTGTCTCGTCAGTCTTGGTGAATGAATGAAGGCCTCTATTTATAGGCGGAGAGAATCAACTAGCCGTTGGAGGAGCCGTTGATCTCTGATCTTGTGAAAGCGATGGCTTGTCTCTCATCTCTGCAGACTTTCTGGATTTGGCAACTGTGGACTTCTGCTTTCCATCTGAGACAGCCTTGTGTTGGGCCAAATGAGGTAATGACAGAGAGTCAAACCTTCACGTGACTTCCTTATTTGAATTTCAAATCTCTACATTAGTCTTTCAACATTGGATGGTCGGTTGAGAAGTTTGATCTTCATCTGATTTGTCTTCAGCTAATGTTCTATCTGAATGCTATCTTCATCTGACAATTTGTCTGAATAGAGACAGTTGAACTCTCAGCTTCTTTGAACTTTAAGTTGTTGATCTTCTCAGTTCGAGTCCGTCAACTGATGTTCTGAATCTTGAACGCTCAGTTGTCTTTCTGATGTTCTGAATCTGATCAGTTGGCTCGAACGCTCAGATGACTTTCTTCCATCTGATGTTCTCTTATATCTTCTCCTATGAACGCTCAGTTGTCTTTCTTACAACTGATGTTCTATCTGAGTGAAGCCTTGTTGCCGTATTCAGCTGGAGTCATGTAAAGATAAAATCTCAACAGTACTCAAACAGCGAGCCTAAAAGCTAACATTAGGATCTGGCAACATCTACTCGGTTGGGGTCAGTTGGTTTTGGAATCAATCAAAACTTTACTTAAATTTCACAACACACTCCAACCGCGTAAGATATATCTGGCCGACTGGCGGTTCGATATAGCAAAGAACTAATAATCCCTCTATACTTACTGGCATCCACGAGTTTTCCCTCAGATCCGGGCTTAATCTTCCAGTTAGTATTCATCGGGATCCTTGTAGTTTTACTTGTCTGCAATCCGAACTTTGCGATGATCTCCTTTGTATATTTGGTCTGATTAATAAAAATCCCTTTTGATGACTGCTTCACTTGTAGCCCAAGAAAATAGTTCATCTCACCCATCATCGACATCTCGAATTTTTCCTTCATGAGAGTTGAGAATTTCTCGCACAGCTCCTCAGACTTGGAACCGAATATGATGTCGTCAACATAGATTTGCACAACAAGTATGTCTTCTCCAACTTTTATGGTGAACAGTGTTTTGTCAACTGACCCTCGTTTGAACCCCGAGTTCAGAAGAAAATCACAGAGAGTGTCATACCAAGCCCTAGGTGCTTGCTTCAATCCATAGATTGCTTTCTTCAACTTATACACTCTTCCATCACCAGTCTCAAAATCGGGAGGCTGTTCAACATAAACATCTTCCTTAATATCACCGTTGAGGAAGACACACTTCACATCCATCTAATAAACCTTGAATTTGTGAAATGCGGCATAGGCTAGAAATATTCTAAGAGCTTCCAACCTTGCAACAGGCGCGAAAGAATCCTCGAAATCAATTCCTTCTTGTTGGAAATATCCCTGAGCTACCAACCTTGCCTTGTTTCTCACGATGAATCCAATGGCGTCTCTATTGTTCTTGAAAATCCACTTTAATCCAATGACTTTAACACCATTTGGTCTTTCTACCAACTCCCATACACAGTTGCGTAGAAATTCATTCAGCTCTTCTTGCATGGTTGTTGTCCAATGAACACAGTTGAGAGCTTCCATAACATGCTTCGGCTCTGGCACATCAGCTACGAAACATGAAATCATGGCAACATCTCCGGCTTGTTCGAACTCCTCAAGAACTGCCAACTCCTCAGCATATTGGGCGTAAGTGCTGAAATCTTTCTCAGTTGAGTCTGGATTTGCAACTCTGCTCTTAATACGCACACCCTTGGCTGGATCTCCGATGATGTTGTCCTTGGAATGATCTTCATACCATCTCTTGTTGCGTCTTCCTTCTTTTCCAACAGTGGCGATTCCGTGATTTCAAAGGATGGGATAACCTGAGCCGTGGGAGATGCTGGGATCTTCAGAACTGGTGATTTATCTACTGTTGAATCTGGATCCTCAACATGGATAATATTTTGAACCGGGCTAGGTTGGGCTTCGGATGCTGATGCAGTTGGAGTAACATCAGCTGAAGTTCCCCCTTGAGATGAGCTGGGGTCCTCACATTCATCTTCAGAGGAACAAGGATCATCATCCTCAGTTGCTCATACCAATGGTTCAGCCAAATTCTTTTGCCTTAGAACCTGCGATCTGGTGAGAGCTGGTGGAACATGTGGATCTGCTTGTTGTCCTTTAGCCTGTTCCCTGCACTCAAAAGTAGATTCATCAAAACTAACATGAGGTGTTATCTCCACAACACGAGAACTGTTGTTAAAAACTCTATAAGCCTTGATCCGAGCGGCATATCCGAGAAATATGCCCTTCGAAGCCTTGGCGTCAAAAGTTTTCAACTGAGTCTTCCCATTGTTGTGAATATAACACTTAGAACCAAAAACGCGAAAATATGAAATATCAGGCTTTCTGCGTTTCCATAGTTCATATGGAGTCTTTCCCAACCGCTTGGTCAGAAGAGACCGGTTCTGAGTGTAGCATGCTGTGTTGATTGCCTCAGCCCAAAATCTCTTTGGCAGAGCTGAGCTTGTCAACATGGATGTAGCAGCATCCTTCAGCGTTCGGTTTCTTCGCTCAGCTACTCCATTCTGTTGTGGAGTACGAGCAGCCGATGTTTGATGAGTGATTCCGTGCTTCTCGAAGTATTCGATGATGGTTTCATTGAGGAACTTGGTTCCACGGTCTGATCGGATAGAAATGATTTTCATCTCTTGTTGGTTAGAAATCCGATCCATCAGCTTGGGTAACTCATCTCGGGTTTTATTCTTGTGACGCATTAAAATGGTCTACGTGTACCTAGAAAAATCATCAGTAACAACAAGTGTATATTCGTTACCATTCATGCTCTTGGGAGTAACAGGCTCGAAGAGATCCATATGGATTAGCTGCAATACTCGGTCGGTTGATAGAATCGTTTTCAACCAAAAGGAGGATCTAGCGAGCTTTCCCAGCTGACAAGCACTGCAAATATGTGTTGTTGAAAACACACGGTTCGGAATTTCCTTTGCATGTTCCTGTCTTGCAAGGTGGTTCATTGTCTTGAAATTCAGATGGTTGAGCCTTTTGTGCCACAGCCAGCTTACATCTGAACTGCTCTTTGATAACAGACAGGTTTCAGGAGGACTACTATTCCAATCTGCATAGTAGACATTCCCGGTTGGGGATCGATTTTCCAACAATATGACTTGTTTTGTTCTGACATTTTTGCTGCATCCCTGCGCATCAAACATGACAGAGAAACCATTATCACAGAATTGGCTGATGGAGAGCAAGTTATGCTTCAATCCATCAACATATGAAACATTAGGAATAGACACGAGATTGGTTTCAAGGGTACCGTAGCCTTTGGTGTGACTTTTTGAGTTGTCACCAAAGGTAACAGATGGTCCTTCCTTCTCCACGAAACTTCCAAGCAAATCCCTCAGATTTGTCATGTGTTTCGAGCATCCATTGTCCATCACCCACATGGTATGTGATGCTTTATTCTTCCTCAGCTATTCCTCCTGCTCCTGCATAGAGAAACACGCTTAGGTCCCCAATTTTAGTTGGGTCCTGGAGGGTTAGAACCAGGTCCCCCTTGAACTGTGGGTCGCTTTTCCCTGTAGATTCGGATAGATTTGTCATTCCAAATTATCTTTCCTTCTCCATCAACTATAACAACACCTCGGTCAACCTTAGGCTTGTTATTGTTATTGACGTTCTGTTTCTTGGGAGGAGATTGATTTCTCCCATTGTGGGCTTTAGGAGGAGAGGCGTTCCCCCTATTTTGTTGACATTTCTGACCCTTTTGGTTTTGCAGATGAGGTCGGACGTCTTATTGGAATCTTTGTGGTTGAGTCTGATTCCATTTTCCTGACTGTCGACTGCAGCTGTTCATGCCCGGTTGTTGATTCATGTTTAGGCATGAGCATCCGCAGCTGTTGGAACTGTTCCACATTGGTTGATTCTGATGGAACCTCTGGTTATTCTGATGATGGAACCGAGGTTGATTCTGATGGTTGAATCCCTATCGGTTCTATTGATTCCATCCTTTATGAGGTCGGTTCTGATTGTATCTCCGATGTCTCTGGTTCCTCTTCTGAGTCCTGGAACATTCTCCCTCGGTTGTTATCCTAACCGATGGATTCTTCAGTTCTCCAACCACAGCTCCATTTCCTTTCTCAGTTGTTGTTCCCTTAGCAGGTTGTGCTGTAGGTGCTTGTTGTGACGTGGAGGTTGGATTAAGTTGGGGAATTGCAGACTCAACATTATTTGGTTTTGCAACCGTGACATCTACAGCCTTGATAAAGGTTGCGGGTGGAATTCCAGTGTCCTTGACCATGTCGTAGCCGAGTCCAGACACGTCATCCATTTGTCTTCGGTAACTGATGAGATTCTCGATGATTTTGGATGATTGATATAGCTTTATCAGGTTGTCCTTCTCAGTTTGTAGATCCTTGAGAAGAACAACTATATGCTCGGTCTGTGCGTCTGACATCTTCATCAGCTGGTCGATCTGTGCCTCTTGTTTGTTCAACTGCTCATGCTGCTCCTTGATCTGCTCCTTCAACTCCTCATCGGTTGGAGCCTTAGTTTGGTTGGCCACATTTATTTGACTTTTGAGATCATCAATCTCTTCGGTTTGACTTTTAATCAGATCGTCCTTTTCGGTTAAGGATTCTTCAAGTCTGGCAAACTGTTCTTGAAGATTCTTGAACTCAACCGATTGCTGATGCAATTCCTCACTGAGTTCTAGGAAGTCACCCTAAGAGGGTTCCAACTCTTCATCCACTGTTTCCTGCATGTTAGTAGCATTGGAAGAATTTAAATTAACTGGATTAGAATGTACCTCAGCATCATCCTGGTCGGTTCCAAATGCCATGAGACATTGATCCTGTCCGATAGCATTGTTGGTGGAAGTCAGCTCGTCCTCATCTTCGGTATCGGTGAAGATGTCCATGTCATCAGCTGCTTCTTCTGCAACCATGGCCTTGTTCTTTGCATTTTGCTTGGCCCTCAACGCATCTCTATCTTTCTTCGAAAGATCTGGACAATCAACTTTGAAGTGTCCCTCTTTGCCGCATTCAAAGCAACTGTTGGTCACAGGCTTTGAGTTATCTCGAATTCGGTTGGATTTATAGAACCACTTATATTTTCCGAACCGAGTATCCATATCAGCTAGCTTCTTTGACAAGGCGACTATACTCTGTTGCAGCTCTTCTCTGCTTGGCTCATTCGAAGCTATGTTCGCAGATCTTGTTGCCCTTGATGTTCGCGGCTTGGAATAGTCGGCTCGAAGTGCTACTGTCTTTGTTCCTGAACCAACATCCTCATGTCGACTCGTCTGCATCGAGGACTGAGTTGATCTTCGTCGGTTCACCTTGTACTCGTTTCCTTTCAGAATTGAGAACAGTCTGTCCGTCCCCATCTCTCCAAGATCAGCTCGGCTTTCATGAATGTTGGTGAAGGTGTCCCACTCAGCTGGTAGGGCTTGTAATACTTTGAGATTGATCTCTCTCAAAGTATATTTTCCTCGTCGGATAGACTGAATCCTTCGGATGATATCCACGAACCGAAGCTCCAACTGATCAATGGTTTCATCGACTTTTAGACAGAAATTGTCAAAGTCTTGACAAGCATGGGAGAAGTTGTTCTCCTTGGTTTCGTCACTCCCTTCACCAAGAGATGCCAAAATGTCCCACATTTCCTTAGCTGTGTCGCACTCTTCTATTCATGGAAGATAGTCTTTTCCAACTGTGGACATGATAGTGCTCTGAGCCCAGATATCCAGCTGGCTCACTTTTGCTTCCTCAGGAGTAACATCTTCTGGCTTCTTCTCGACCATCACCTCAGTTGCATCCCTATCATTGGGATTTGTAGGAGTACGAATGACTTTTTCCATGATGGTGATCGGTCCGGATGTAATCACTTGTTGCATTCGATGATGCTTGGACAGTAGAATCTTCTTCATCCGAGTTTTCCAGGATGTATAATTCACAACCGAGAACATGACGACAATCTTGTCTTTAACATCCATCTGCACACAACAAACAGACGACAAATGTAAGCAGAAATGCACTAGCGTGAAAAAGATCTATTCAGTTGACCACTGAAGAAAAACACCTCGATTCACACCTCGTGAAACAGAAACAGCGGTCTTTTGAACCACTGCTCTGATACCACTTGATGGTCCCAATACGAGTTCTGGTGTATGGGAGGGGGGGGGGGAATACACCAGATAGGAATTTTAAAATCAACCCCCAAAATTTACCACAACTGAGTAAACGGACTCAGCTGGAATCACAACTGAGTAAGAAATCTCAGCTGGAAGAATGGTGCTGTGCGGAATGTGGTAGAAACAACAATAACTCGTATAAAATAACTCACGCTCAGATGCAAGGTCGGTCAACAACCAAAACAGTTGAAATGTAAAGATGTAGTTTTGAGTGCTGGTTAGTTGGTCAGTTGGATATGCAAAAAGTAACTGAACAGAAAACACAACACAAAGGAATTACGTGGTTCGGAGAGAACTCCTACGTCCACGGGGAGTTGTGAATCCACACAACTCAGTCCAAATTCTTTAGGACAACTACCACAAAGCTTACGCGGGTTTTGCAACCGTACAGATAAGTTTGCGGGTACTTATCAACCTTTCTACTCAATTTCGGAAAGAGCAGGATCCTAACAACCTTTTTAGGGGATGTGTATAAGGGTGGGTTTTCCAACTAATAGCTCTAACACAGAAGTGAGCTAGGATCTAAACTTGAACAAATGAAGACTCAAACTACGATCGAAAACACCAAGACAGATTCTAACTCTCTATGAACTCTCAGCTGGTGATGTTCTTAGAGAATAATTGCAGTTTAGCTTGTGCGCAGTATATCATCGTATTTTCGCTCGTCTGTCTCTTCTCTGTCTTCTTCTCTTATGTGTTATGTCTTGATGAATGAATGAATGCCTCTATTTATAGGCGGTGAGAATCAACTAGCCGTTGGAAGAGCCGTTGATCTCTGTTCTGTAAAAACGATGGCTTGTCTCTCATCTTTGCAGATTTTCCCGATTTGGCAACTGTGAACTTCTGCTTTCCTTCTGAGACAATTTTGTGTTGGGCCAAATGAGGTAATGACAGAACGTCAAACCTTCACGTGACTTCCTATTTGAAATTCAAATTTCAACCTTTGTCTTTCAACATTGGTTGGTCGATTGAGAAGTTTGATCTTCATCTGAGTGGTCTTCAGCTGATGTTCCATCTGATCGCTACTTTCATCTGACATTCTGTCTGAAGAGGAACAGTTGAACCCTTAGCTGCCTTGAACTTCATGTTGTCGATCTATCAGATTGAATCCTGCAACTGATGTTCCATCTGAACAGTTAGCTTGAATGCTCAGTTGTCTTTCTTACATCTGATGTTCCATGCGAGTTTCCATCTGAAGTTCTATCAGTGTATAGCCATGTTGCCGTCTTCAGCTGGAGTCCTGTGAAGATAAAATCTGAACACTGCTCAAACAGCGAGCCTAAATACTAACTTTAGAAAATGGCAACATCTACTCGGTTGGGGTCAGTTGGTTTTGGAATTAATCAAAACATTACTAAATTTCCCAACATCTATTATTTTATTTTTTAAAAATCAAAGAATTTAGATAAATAGGAATGGAGGGAATTTGGAGGATATAGGTTGTTGCAAGACTAGAATTGTTTTATTTTTGTCTAAAATAAGGATTATAATAATGATAATAATAATGATGAAATGGTTAGATAAATGTGAGTGATTTAGTTTAGTCTTGAACCTGGATACTATTTTTAGGGTAGTGTTATTTGGTCACACTGTGACCACTCACACAAGTTAAAAATAGCAATATAGGTTTTGAAAATGGAAATATACCCTAATTGGGAAGCATAAACCTTAAGGGAAAAATGTGATTATTTTCATTTGTACAGTCAACTTTCTTTTTTTACACGTGTGGCTGGCCACCGTGTGATTGAATATCATTACCCATATTTTTATGCTTCAAATCGTTTCACTTAATTTTTTAAAACTTTATGGATTAAATAGTTAATGTTAAAGATATTTGTTAGTGCATGCTATGTAAAAAGAAATGTGTGTTTTGAATAAGATAAAAGTGAGGGAAATATACTGAAAATAAAACTATTATTCAATTATTTGTATGTATACATGGATATTTAGCACTTTGAACGTTGAACTCACATTTGTACAAAATCCCTATTTCAGTAATTAATTTGAATATTGCACTCGTAATACCAATATTATTATACAAATATTTGAAGATTCTATATTTTAATATTAAAATATGATAGATATTGATTTTGAAGATTTGATTTTGTTAACATTTTATTTTCATGCCATATATAATATATAAAATATAAATGTAATACATATTAATTTTTAATTCAGAAAATTTGAGAATTTAGATAAATAGAAATTGAGGAATATGAGGGTGCCGCATAAGATATTTACAAAGTCGTTTTAGTTTATATAATATAGATAGATAAATAATATAACGATAATGATGATGAGTAGATTAGACTACAAATGAAAGAAAGGCTGGAAAAGATAATTTAATGTTCGTATATTTTATGGGTTGTTCTAATATTAGAGGCCCAGATCATCTGAAACCTCGTCGAACCTACCAGGTAAAAATACAGTAAAATTCATTTGGACAAATGTTTTATTGCGCAAAATATCAATGTTATGAATTTAATGAATGTTTATATGTGTAAGTTGATCGAGTCAAACGAGATACGTAACCGATTAGATAAATGAGTGAAAATGAAAGAATGCATTTAAAATGCGTTGGACTGGGAATCTTGCACGTTGGAATGCCCGTGTGGTGGGGACTCATTTTCTAATTCCAATCAAAGCTTTGTTGTAAAGGCCGAGTTCTATGAATTGGATTGGACCATGGATTATGTATTGTATTCTATGTATGTTGCAACTTGCAAACTACCACTAACCAATTCAACCATCTCCACACTTGATCTACATAATAGTAATATGAATAAAAATACAAATTAAAATCTAATTTATCTTTTTTATAATTTATATGATTAATAATCATATTATTTATGTATTTGTCAAAAAATTAAGAAAAAATCAATAAAAAACTAACGTTGATTGATTAAAAAGCGGTCACATCAGTTTGCCTTTGCCAGCCTGCTAGCTTTAGCTGTGCCCGCGGCCCGCAAGTGTCATTGGCTAATAAATTCTTTTTTTGATTCCAATTAAAGATTATGCCTCTAAATTTTCAAATTTTTCATTTATTCTCATTTTGCCTTCGACGATGATCGCCGGCCGGAAATATCATCGGAATTTGTTGATGTGGCAGAATATTATCTATGTGGCATTAAATAATAAATTCTAAAAAAACCATTAAATAATTGTTTCTCTCCCATTTCCCATTATTTATTACTCAGAAACCTAAACTTCCAATTACTTGCATATATCTCATCTTCACTCTCGCAATTTTGTGAATGAATCTTCGATTCTTATTGGAGATTCGCTATTAAAATATCAAAGTGTTGTCGCTTATGGTTTTACAACTCTCGAACAGACTTGTTGGGTAGTGCAAACTCCTGGATTAATTAATGGCAAAAAGGTAATGTTATGATTTTGGTGTAGGGCGCCGAACTTCTTGGGTAGGGATGGCAACGGGTCGGGTTTTCGTGGGTACCCGCACTTCCCAAACCCTGATGGGACGGGTTTGGAAAATATTAAATGGTTTTGAGACGGGTTTGGGTCGAAACAAGCAAACTCGTTACGGGTTTGGGTCGGGTTTGGGCAATTACCTCCGGGTACCCGCCCAAAACCCATTTATATATATAAGATAAAAGATATTATTATATGTATAATTTATTATATAATTATAAATATTAGTATAAATATTAGTAGATTTAGGATTATATCTGATTTTCTTAACCCGTCAAGTCTTTAATGTTTCTCCACTACTTTTATAAATCTACTTCTAAAATATGACGACACAACGACAACATCAATAATTCATACTTCTAGTTATGTTTTAAGATTTTGTAAGTTCGTGTACTTTACTTTGAGTTTAATTTTAGTGAAATTTTATGCTGATGTTTATGTTTTAATCATATTTATAATATTTTGGTATTTGATGTTTACTTTTTAGTATTCGGGTTTTTAACGGGTATTACCCAACGGGTTCGGGTCGAGTATGGGTTTTAAAATTAATTTTTAATCGGGTTTGGGACGGGTTTGGGTGTTGGAAATTTTCATGGATTTGGGTTTGGGAAATGCTTAATGGGTGGGTACCCGACCCATTGCCATCCCTATTCTTGGGTATAGCCTAATTTTGTATTTATATATTACAGTGGACTTCAAAATGTTACTTATTTTAGTTCAAATTCAGCCTATGTTTGTATTTACAGACTACAATGGACTTATTTTGTGTTTCATGTTTTAGTTTTTGGTCAAAAGATTTTTTATTCTTGTCTTGGTGCAATTTACAAGCAATATTTTTTCGAAATTGATTAAAAATGATCAAACTTGTAAGTTGCTGCATATTATGGTGGCTCTTATCTCATGGATAATGACTATGGTGGTTGGATATTAATTTGTATTGCATTGATGATTCTTACATGTGTCTCATTTCCAAATTTTTGTATTGCATGGATGATTTTTTTTTCTTTTTTAACGTGCAGTACTTATTTTGCCCTTTCCATTTATCATGGCGGCCATTTTGAATATTTTGACAATCAGACATTTTATATTGGGGGTACTTATGTAAGCAAATTTGGGATAGATTCAGATAAATTTGGTTAACTTGATCTTGATGATGAAGTGAAAAACTTAGGGTATTTTTCATGGTCTAAATTGTGGTATCAGATCCCTAAAATTGATTCATATAGGGACATAGTAGATGACAAGGGTGTAATGGATATGTTGTCATTAGTTGGTGATAGTACTAGTCCAATAATAAATGTATTTGTTGATGGTGGTAAGAGATTGGAGGATTTAGCTCAAAATGAGATTAATGAGTATGATTTGAAGGGTGGAGAATATGAGCCTCATGATGGTGAAGTTGGGAACATGGTGAGGGGGCCGGTCAGAGTGATGGTAAAAGAGAAAGTGAGAGTGATGGTAAGGATAAGGGGGGCAACGAAAAATGGTAAATTTGAGGACTTGTCGGGAGAGAGTAGTGCAGAGGACTTAACCTATGAGCCTAATGATCACGATGTTACTTCTGACTGTGAGATATCAGATGGGGATGTGCAGTCATCTGAGATTGATGAAGAATTTGATTGTATCACACGTAGGAAGACCAGGGTTGTGTATGATCCTAAGTGTGACCACAAAAGGCTAGAAATTGTGCTGGGAATGCATTTTCAAGATGGACTACAGTGCAGAGAGGCTTTAACAACATGGGCTATAGAAAATCATCGGTTTATTCGCTTTACGTATGTTAGCAAAACTAAACTAACTGTTAGGTGCAACCCACCTTGTCCTTGGAAAATGTATGCCAGTGTTGTGCAAAATAATAGAACATTTATCATAAAGACATATAAGGGAGATCATGAATGTCCTAAGAATATGAACAAGAAGATTGTGAGCTCAAAGTGGATAGCAAACAGGTACTTGAATGCATTCAAAGTGAAATATAATTTGAGCGTCGCAGATTTGAGAGCTGATATTCTTGCAAGAAGGATTGCGCAAGAGTTTGTGAGAGGTTTAGTGGATGACCATTATGCATCTATCAGGGGTTATTTGGCTGAGTTGCAGAGGGTAGATAAAGAGGGCAGGTTTGAACTGCTATAGAATAATGAATCAGAGTTTAAAGGGCTTGATATTGGTTTAAGTGCACTAAAAAAGGCCTTCAAGGCAAGCTGCAGACCAGTTATTGGCCTTGATGGATGTTTTCTAAAGACATATTTGGAGGGTATACTTCTCTGTGTTGTTGGAAAAGATGGCAACAATTGTATGTTTTCCATTGCTTGGGCTGTAGTGCAGATAGAAAATGAAAGGTGTTGGACTTGGTTTCTACAATACCTAATTGAAGACCTTGAAATCTCAGATGGAAGAGACTGGACTTTCATTAGTTATCAGCAAAAGGTAAGAGCAAATTAATCATGTTTCCAATTTATTTGTTTCATTGCATACTTAAATAATTGGATTTCATTAATCTCAGGGACTTGAGAATGCTTTACACAATTTGGCTCCATATGCAGAGCATAGGAACTGTGCAAGACATATCTATATGAACTGAAAGAAGCAACACTGATGCGTCTTCAACTTTTGGGCCATTTGGCCCTATTTTTCCTATCTTTTTGTGTTTGTAATGTCTATTTAGGGAAGAAAGCAGTTATTCATAGGAAACAAAGCCCAGTCCAGGGCAAACGGAGAAAAGATGGTCAGAATGGGCATTACTGAAGCAATTCTAGCCCACTGCATGAAACTGATTCCCCCAGGAGAAGAAAAGTATTCTGGTGCGAGGCCAACCAAAGCATGCAGCCAGAATGACCACAACTGACATCAGCAGCTTGCCGCCAAAGTCAAATATGGAAAGACGCATGAAGGAGATTTGCAGAGATCATGTCGAGTTCCAGCAGTAGAAGGATCTGGAAGGCAATCAAATCACCCGGATCAATCAACCAATGATTGCCAATCTACAATCCGATCAATCAAGCATCCATCAAGATCGAGCTAAATATGATAGCAATCAATCACGCTGATATGGTCTGCCGGAGGAGGAATTTGTGTGCCACAGTCTCAACTATAAAAGTCCAGCAAGTGTGGCTGGCAAAACGTTGGTTACGATAAGCATTCGATAGTATTTAGCTCAAGATACAATTTTCTTTCAGTTCACTTACATTTTCGTACCAAACAATTTACTCGCTTTCAGTTTCAATTCCTGTTGTGAACAAATCCAAGGCGGTTTGCCTTAGTTATTTTCTTAATTCAAGTATTACGTATTTTATGTTATTCATGTGTTTATTTAACTTCGTGATTATGCATTTCAATATGTGTGAGTAATTTTCTTGGTGAGATTTGGATGAGGGAAATGATTAATTGTTGATATGTGAGATATTCGTGAGGCATTTGCGCATTCGGTTGAGTCAAGTGGTTTCGGAGAAATCTGAGCAGAATTCATGGGCAGTCCAAACCTAACGGGTGATCTCCGCTCGGTAAGGACTGTACCATGCCAAGAAAAGGCCAGGGCATGACAAACAACAATGTTCAGTATGCCCATGACCGAGTAGCTGAGCAGTACCTTCAATGGTGTTGTAGATCTGGATGGTGAGGAACAGGCTAGGGGATACTGCATCCTTCCTCGGTCTTGGGCTTCTCTAATGACTATCCATCAACTGTGATGAGGCATAAAGCCATGGTTATTGACCAAGAGACTCACCTCACGCATCGTAGATATATCGATGACCAGTTGGACATGTTACCGAAAATGGATATCCCGCGAGTTATGTCTACTCTGTAGGTGCGGAGCCGGGAAGTTTGGAAGAGAAGGTTGGTGAGGGTCATACTTGGAGGGATCGGGTATGACTACTATCTAAGGAGGAGTGAAGTACGGCCTTGTGATCGGGGTGAAGCGTGACCTTCGAACCAAGTGACCACAAGAGATTCAACCATCCCAAGTGTGGAGTATAAACTCTTGAAACGCCCCAATATCTTTGGGCCACACCTTGAGTTTATGCGAAGCATGGACGGATCTTCAGTATGCCTATGACCGAATACACATATCAACAACAATCATGACCTACCTCAAATCTTACCTCTTTTATATTTGATTGTCTTTAAGTTAATTGTGTAGATAACAGGATTGGATCGTGACAACCAAACTTGTGCACCTGAAGAGTAAAGTAGTTCTTCACTCTCCGTGGGATCGACCCTAGCTTACCGCTAAGACTAGCCAGTCCGGTTGTGGGCATAGGAGCGTGTACTGTCCGTCTGGGGCATATACAAGTATTTTGATCGTATCATACGACGGGTGCGTGTCAAACATAAATGGAGAACATTGAAGAACTTATTTTTTTAAGGCTGCTTGGGCTACAACTGTAGAAGATTTCAAGCTGGTTGTACAAGATATGAGGGCTGAGGATGAGAAATCATTTGATGACTTCATGGCTAGAGATACAAACAGGTTTTGCAAGGCTTTCATCTCTACTTCTCCATGTAGTGATTCTGTAGACAACAGTGTTGCAGAAGCTTTTAATGGTTGGATACTCAATGCTAGGGGCAAGCATGTGATCCACATGTGTGAAGAGATTAGACCTTCACTGATGACTAGACAAGTAGAGAAGTTTAGGGAGATGTCTAATGTGAAGGATACAATCTGCCCTAATATTAGGAAAGAACTAGAGAAGCTGAAAACAGAGAGTGTGGATTGCAACCCACATCTAGATATGGATTACAAATTTGAGGTTATGTCTAAAGGAGACCAATTTATTGTGAATATACGGCAACGTTCATGTTCTTGTAGAGGCTGGGATCTGACCGATAATCCTTGCATACATGCAATTTTTAGTATTCAGTACATGGAGAAAGATCCGACTATGTTTGTTCATGATTATTATTGTCACAACCCCAAATCCTGAGGGACGGCAGAAGCCGAGGTGCGACTGAAGTTGGATTAAAGAAGCGGGGAAGAAAGGGGAATGAAAGAATAAACATACCTACATAACATCTTATCTTCTATGAACAAAACTTTATTGATGAAAAGAAAGAGTTAATCTCGAAAGATTACTTGAGAAAGTACTTCAAAAGCTTCTAAGTTATATTACAGAACTTAGACTACAGTGATTAAATACACAACATCAAAAAGAGTTTAGAGTCTAGCAGCGGAATTGTGAACTATATACAAAGTCTTCCTTAATTCTTATTCAACTCTAACTCAACCAACGCCGCTTCGTCGCTTCAACCTGCACATTTAGAAAACATATGCAGGGCTAAGTACAAATGTACTTAGTGGGCACGTTGCCGAAAACATAATCATAAGTATAGATAAACAGGCATCTCATTTTATAGTGCATCGGGGTTTTCATTCAAAAGAGCCCGTGCCTATTAAACATTTGCATTTCATTCATAAAGTAGCTTCGAAGCATTTTTCATAGATGTTACGTTCAAATCTTGACCAGTCATAATTCACCGTGGCTGGCTACCCCTCAACAAGACATACACCACACGCTACAAGTGCACTAACTCTGGAAAGCCCCTTTTGACTAACTCAAAGCCGATCGTTAGTTAACCCCTTCATCGTGAAAATCATACTTTAAAACTCGGTCGCAAACAATAAACGAATACGAAAAGAATCGGATAAGTTTTCAGTTCTTTAGACATTTTAGGCATTTGCACGTTAACTAAACTCTTTTAGTTAAAAAGAAACGAGACACGAACACATCTCATCTGACGCTCACTCGGTTCTGTACTCGACACTTTAGGTCGGTAGAAAGAAGATAGTCGATAACTTGAAACGACTAAAAAGATCGAAAGAGTTCAAGTTGAGAAGAATTCAACTTAAGAAACTACATTTTGAACATACACTGCACGAGGTCAGTGAATCTGTCCAGAACAGGGGATTGCGAAACAGGGGTCGAATCTTATATCAAAAGAAAGGTACGGGTGTCTAGTTTACTCTCCATTTTGCGGATCTCAATTCCGATAAACGAGCTAGGAGATATCGCAGTTTCCGTGAAATGTTGCCAAAACTGCCGAGTGAACCCTAATGCTCGATAAAATCGACGCACGCTTTTCTAGGTTCGATTCAAGCTTAAACACTTTTATTTTTGCACAAAAACTGACCCAAGGCAGTCACCTCGTATCAAAATACGTGATAGACCCCTTTTCATTTCTCGTTTATAAACACGACGATCCAAACCTCGTCGTTCAAACTATACAATTACTAAACCATTTCAAGTCTCGTTCAATTTCCTAACTTCTTGTTTCTACTTATCTTTTCATAGCTCGGACGAACAAGTCGTCAACTACAAACTCGTTCCTTAATCATTAATAATCATCAATATCCAAATAGAATCATCAATCGTCTTTTCTATCATTACTTATCGTCATTTGAACGTCTCTTACGAAAAATCCTACATCTTTAGAATTCGTTCAAACTTTACAACATTATTCATCAACTATCAAGAATCATAAATATGCAATTCACAACCTCATATCATCATTTATTCCCGACTTATCGACCGTCGTTCGTCTCTTACGTAAAATTCTACATTCTCCGTTTTCATTCAAATTTTACGACAACGATTATCATCTAACGAGCATTACTAACATGAAAATCATATTATCAAAACATTATCGAGTCTCGACTTATCAACACATCTTCTTCTCTTACACTTTTCGTTTTATTTTTAGAAAAATCTCAAATTAATATATATTCATCCTCATGCATCGTATAACTCATTTCCATCAACCAATCGAGCATATCATAACATTTACTAACCTAAATCGAGCATTGTTCGTCTCTTAAGTTTTGGATTTTATTTTTAGAAAAATCTAAAATAATTCATACGATCAATTAACATCATAAGAAACACTAATCTAACATTCAATCGACAAAGAAATCGAGCATGAATCAAAAGCCCCAAATCTAAAAAAATTCGGTATTAATTAGGGGTTAGGGTTCTTGATTTTTCTTCATGATTTGATTCGTAGAACTCGATTCTAAGCATCCTAGAACATGTATCGATCAAAGAAATCACATGCTATTCAAACCCCAAAGTTTCAAAAAAAATAAAAGATGGGGAAGAGGAGATTTGTTCGGTTCAAACTAGAGACGAAGCTCTTACCTTTCGTCTTATGAACTCGGATTGGAATTTGATCGGTAGATGCAAGAGCTTTGTTCTTGGAGAGAGCTTGGAATGTGCTTCAATGGAGGAGATTGGAGAAAGAAATGAGAGAGGAAATGAAGGAGGAGATGGCGGACAAGAAGGGATAAGGGGGAGGGTGATGAGTTACAATGGTGACTCATAAAGTAGAGAAAAATATCTAATAAACATAGTGACTCGCTAAGGAGACGTTTGGCGAGGGAAAAATTTATCGAAATAACTTGTTTCCGGCTCTTAATCGTCATTTTAAAAGTCGAGAAATATTTTCCTAGTTAGTTACGGAATTGATGAAATCTAATTCGTCCGTTAGATTGGAAATAATTTACGTACTCGGAAAACTTAATTCGTATTTCAAAATCCGAGAAAAAGTCGGGACATCACAGTCCAAAATTCGTCCGGAAAATTACAAAAATTAACTTTCTCCGGTGAACTCGTCTCGAAGAAAAAGTGAATGTAAATTCTGACGGAATTCGATTCTGAGTTTCCGGGCGAAAAACTTAACGGACGCGAAAAACCCTAATACAGTAGTCGTTCGTCCGATTTCTGGAAATTATTTTCGGAAATGGATTACACCGTAAATCTTAGAATTTAATTTCATGATCTTAGGCGTGCAAAGCTATAATTATTAATAACTTTCATTTTTTAAAGACTTTAGAAAAAGTCTGGGGTATTACAATTATTTTGTCAGTAGATATCTTTCTGGTTATGAATTTGGTATTGAGCCCATAAGGGGCAAGAAGATATGGCCGCAAGTAAATGGTGCAACTGTGAAGCCTCCATCAATAACACAAATGCCTAAAAGGCCAAAAAAGAAAAGGATTAGGGCTCCTGGAGAAAGAGAAGAAGGTAAGAAATTGAGCAAGCATGGTAGGGTAATAACATGTGGCAATTGTCATCAGAAGGGACATAATAGAAGAGGTTGTACGAATGCTGCTGTAGAGTAGCCAACTGTAATACCCCAAATTTTTCTAAGTTCTTATGTGCGTATTAACGTGATTAATATGCCTATATGATGAGTTTTGAGTGCTAAAAATTTTCGCGAAAATAAATTTTTCTGTGAAATGACGAAAATGCTCTTATGTGATTTTTCTCATTTCGATTATTCGAATTGAGTATGTGATGAATTGTTTGAGCTTATTAATATGAGTTTAAGCTTGAGTATGAATTTCAGAATTTTCTGAGAACTTTTATTTTTAGATGAATAGTAACGTAAACCGAGAAATCCCTATTCATCGACTGACTCCGAATTTAGTCTAATTAGTTTCATTGAAATCTAGAATTTATTTTAAGACCTTTGAGATAAGTCGGAGAATTTTCCGAGATCATTTGAGTGAGATTTAAAAATAAATTGTTTGACGACTCGTTTAATAGAGCAGTTTTTACGAACTTATTCGTTAGAAGGAATCTTGGCATAAAAATTAGATCATTGGATTCCTAAAATTATTTTGAGAGATATAAGAAGAATTAGAGAGAATTTAGACGACGATAAAGAGACGAGAAGGATTATTAAAAGTTTGAGGGAATAAAATAAAATGACGAGGATATTTTCTACCGGAAAACTTCTATTTCCGGGTATAATTAACAGATAAAAATCTCATACCTATGTAAAATAGTAACTAATATCCTCCCTGGTAGAAATTTCGCTGCTGCCCTTGCGGCTGGTTTTGCTGACCGTTGCCTTTCCATGGCGTGTTCTGCTTATTTCCTTGAATAAACAACCCCGATTGGTTGTTTCCCTGCCACGGCCTTTTGTTGTTGTTGTTGTTGTTGTTGTTGTTGTTGTTGTTGTTGTTCTGGCCAGGCTGCTGATAGCCCTGCTGATTTCCCTTTCTCTGATTACCCTGGTTGTTAAAGTTCTGATTGTAGCCTCCGCTACCTCCTCCATTCCACTTTCTCTTTCCCTGATAGTTGTTACTATTGTTGTTATAGTAGCCTCGGTTCTGGTTATGTGCTGGTGCTGATGCAGTCAGTACAATCTTCTTCTCATTAGACACGACGACCTCCATTTCCAAAGCTCTTCCCAAAATATCCGTATAGCCTAGTCCCCCATGACTAGCTAACGCGATTCCCAGTTCATGTCGTAAACCCCCTTGAAATTTCTTGGATAACTTCTCCTCGGTATCAACTAATGCCGGTGCATACCTAGATAGCTCACAAAACTTAGCATCATACTCAGTCACGGTCAGCTTTCCTTGCTTCAGGTTGTAAAACTCGGCTTCCTTCTATGCCCTATACGTGTTGGGTACGTACTTATCGAACAATATTTCCTTAAACTCTTCACACGTGAAACGAGCCAGATGCTCTGCGGGTATCACCTTCTGTCTTGCTTCCCACCAATAGTCTACCGATCCAGTCAATTGGAATGCGACACAAAGCATTCTCTCCTCATCAGTACATCTGAGAAGTTTGAATATCTTCTCAGTAGATCTCACCCATAGCTCAGCATCGCTAAGGCTGCCTGTTCCATTAAACATCGGAGGGTTCCTCTTGAGGAAGAGATCCTCAATATCTCTACGGGGTGGTGGTGGAGGTGGTGGTGATGGGGGTGGTGATAGGGATGGTGATGGTGGTGGGGTAGCATTCTGTTCATACTCTTGTTCTCTGTCGTTTTCTGGTTGACGTCTCCCACGTCCTCTAGGCCTTCCAGGTCCTCGACCTCTCCTATTGTTAACGTTTCTCGGCGGCATTTTCTTTGATCTAAGGAAAAATTGAAATTCTCATTAGTCATTTCTGTTAATCACTCTCAGTACTTACTAGCTCGTTCTCAACTTATCAAGTTCCCGGGTCGACATATCGAACATAATTCCGATATTAACTTCGTAATCTTTTAACTTTCAAGTTAAACTCAATTCTCGTTACACGAGTTCATTCGACATTTTGATTTTAATTACACGGTTTATGGAAATTTTTCTTGTGATTAAAAACCCTCTTCATGGGCCATGTATATATATATACATCAAAAAGAATATTAATTCTGCCTCCAACGAGGACTTATACACAAAAGGTTAGACTACTATTAGTCTAAACTAGGCTGACTACCTACTATTTACTGGGTGCACTAACAAGCTGCAACTCCGTACCTACTAAAAGTACTAGAACGGAAACGATTCATAAAATTTCGTATCCGTTAGAGTACTACAAAAACTAGTTACTGATCCGACTCTAAACATGACAAAAGAGCTACTACTACTACTAACATGCGTCTACGACGTTCTACTCGACAAACTACAGTCGTGTCGGGACTGCCCTCTACGGCCTAAAAACCCTAAGAGTCCTCCTCTGGGTCCTCCTCCGGATCCTCATCCGGGTTCTCCTCCGGATCCTCGTCCGGGTCCTCCTTAGGATCCTCGTCCGGGTCCTCCTCAGGATCCTCGTCCGGGTCCTCCTCCTCAGACTCTGAACCAAAGACGAGCTGGAGTGCCTCGTCCTCCCTCAGAGTAGAGCCGTCAGAAAGTGTAAGCAGAGGTGGTGACGGTGCCTCTGAAACTGTCTCTTCCAGGTCGGAAACAAGGTAGTCCTCACTGATCTCTACTGCACGCTTCTTCAGGGGAAGAAGGTGCTCGGGAACTGAACCTGAACCTGAACCTGACTCGAACTCCTCCCTAGAACAGACCCTGGACGGTCTTGCCTCCATCTGCTCTCTGACTACTCCCCACTTCGCACAGATCTCCTCAAGCGGCGTAAGCGGAGATGGTAACTCTAACATGGCGGCAAGCTCCGCATCGATCTCTCGGCACTCAGACTCTTTCCTAAACAGTCTCGTCTCTAACGGTCCCCTGATTCTAACATAGACGTCCGGTAAGAACGGCGAAGATAGTCCTAACAACACGGCTGTCTCGGCGTCGATCTCTACGAATCTCTGCCCTGGGATCAACTCCTCGATCTGCGGACTAACTGGCGGTAGCTCCGGTGTAACAGCGGCCTCCTCGTCTTCCTCTAACTGCTCGGACTCTGCGTCCTCCTCTAACTGCTCGGACTCTGCGTCCTCCTCTAACTGCTCTGACTCCGCGTCCGACTCCTCACTCGGTACACCGTCTGGTGGCAACTCCAATAAAGCAGAAAACTCTGGGTCTAAGTCGAGGTGCTCTGGCTCGGTCTCTGCTGGAAACTGACTGTAGGGGAGGTGCGGCTCTAAAGGAACTAGAAGCATGTGCTTGCTTTCAAAGAAGCGCCTGTGTACAAACAGGGCGAATCCGGTGTAGTTGCCGGTCGGCTCAGTGTCGTCGCCGAAGATCCCTAGAAAGTACCACGACACGTGGTGCGCCCAACCGCGCCACTTGTCCGGTAAGTGTACAATCAGGTCTGCTATCGCTTGACTCTCCGAGATCAAGTGTCGTACTGGAAAGTAGGCTGACGAAAAGTTGCTCACAATCTGCCCCACATCTTCCTCGCTGTAGTCTACCTCAAACTCATAATACTCGTCTTGAATCATATCTAGTATGGTGCGCTCGCACTCGACCAAAGGCTGGCTCTTCCGAGCAGTAACACGAGTCCTAGCCATCCTACAAAAGTTTTAAGGAAACACGGATCAGTAACAGGTAGGGAAAATAACTTATCTCAACAAAAAACTTAAATTACCAAATGAATATTCCTTATTCAATTGTAACATCACCACTTAAGACATCCACTTATCAAGACTTCTAGTAATTCAAGAAATTGCACTCGACAACATATATATAAAATTAAAAAAAAAAATCAAGATTTTATTTCCATTTTTATCTTACTACACTCTCACTTACTTTAATTCTTTAGTACTTTCTCAACAACATTTCTTAACGACTCTCACTTATTAAAACAAAGTACGTTTACTTTGTTCATGTTACTTATTCAAAAGTAACATACATTCACAAAAGAATTTGTCATTAACGACTCTTGATACTTGTACTAGTTGTAGTCGTCGCTCAAAGACGAAATATGGAATAAATTCCAAAAGAACATAGAATATAACTTAGAGAATAACTTTCTGGAAACTAAGTTCCAGTTGTCGTCGCTAGAATCGGGCGATCGATGGTAAAATTAATCAAGCTTCGCGCTCAACTTCTAATAATTCATACGATTTTCTTCGTAAAGTTCGTTCAAGACGAACTCTACTGAAACACGAAACGAAAAAAGAAACGGAATGACGTGACACGAATGACGTCATTTACGTTACTCACACGTAAGCAACGTTTACTTATTTTGTTAGGCTTTGATTCCCTTTATTCTATCTTCGTCGTCTCGTTCATTTCTTTCTTAATTCGAAGCCGAAAGCTTCTCAAACGTCTAATCGTTCCCTTCGTTTACTAACACGATTTACCGAATCGTTTTTATTTCTTTTTCCTCGCAGGAAATTCTTGTTTGGATCTTTAAAACAAAGTTCGACTTTGCCGAAACTTCATTCATGTCACTTAACGCACGTGACATTCGTCAGAAGAAGTTCTCCTCGTGTCGGGGATCTCCTTTCGAAATCATTTCAAAAATAACGTTTCTTAAAAACGTCTAAATTCTCGAAGAACCGGAAAGATCTTAGGTTTCGAGTCTACGTTCTCATTGAATCGGGAAAAATCCCTAAAATCCGACTATATTCTTGTGTCCAAAATTTTTTTCAAAAGAAAGAAATTATCGCGCAAATAATTTCACATAAGATAGTACTCGTACTATCACATAATCACATAAAGTATAAAAATTATACTTCCATAAAATTCTTATTTTTGGCACACAACTCATTCTCATTCTCAATCTCATTTAATACTTGCTCATAAATTTCTTATTTAAAAGAAATTACATAATTAAAATTCTTTTCTTTTCCTCGTTGAGTCGACGTAGCGGGAGGTTGAGTTGACATCTACATTCTCAATCTTAGTGTTATAGTCTAACTCTTATCTTCTACTTGACGGAAGACTCTGATCTAGAGTATATACAAATACTCTTTTCTATGACTCGAAAGAAGACTCGGTATAGAGTACGAATGAACTCTCTATATTATCACTCGAAGGAAGACTTGTATATAAATACCACTCTGTGATATTACTAGAAGGAATGACTCGTACTAAAAAGAATGACTCATAACTAGAGCAGGAAACAAACTATTGCTCCTATACCACTTTGTGGCATTACTGAAAGAATGACTCGGACTAGAAGACTGACTCGCAACCAGAGCAGAGAACGAACCTCTGCTCAGATACCACTCGTGGTATCACTAAAAGGAAGGACTCATACTAGAAAATTGACTCATAATCAGAGCAGGAAACAAGCCTTGCTCTGATACCACTCTGTCACAGCCCCAAATCCTAAAGGACGGCAGAAGCCGGGGTGCGACTGGGATTGGATTAAAGAAGCGGGGAAGAAGGGGGCTGACTAACTAAACATACATAAAAGACAACAAACATTCAATGAACAAGACTTTACTAATAGAAAAGAAGAGTTAATCGCGAAGGATTACTCGAAAAAAGTACACGAAAGTATCTAAGTTCCAGATTACAGACTTATACTACAGTGATTCATCAAAATGTATATATTCTCAAAAAGTCTAGAGTTTTGGCAGCGGAAAGAAAGTCATAGCTAAAGCATCCTAAACTCCTCAACTCAACTTCAACCACCGCCTCTCTCGTCGCTTCAACCTGCAATGCAGGGCTAAGTATGAAAGTACTTAGTGGGCACGATGCCAAAAACATAATCATAAATAGAGATAATATGGCATTTCATAATTTGTAGCACATCGGGGTTTTATTTGAAATTAGCCCGTGCCTACTAAACATTTTCTGACTGATTTTCACAATTTACTCGGCCGAGTATTTTCTGGTATGCTACATTCAAATCTTGACCAATTCTCATTCACCGTGGCTGGTACCCCTCAACAGGGTATCACATACACCACAGATTACAAAGTGCACTAACTCTGGAAAGCACTTAGCAGCTAACTCAGAGCCGATCGTTAGTTAACCTAGTTAGATTAACTCTAAATCTGGAAAACATGAATGTTAACTCAGATAGGTACAAGAGAACTCACATAAAATATAAAACAGTTCATGCCATAATTATCACTTTGAAAACACAGATATCAAAGCGATAAAGAAAGGTTTTCCGAGCATTGCTCGTTTTGTTTTATATATAAAAGCCCACCTTAGTGATTACAGAACTACGTACTAGCTTCCGATCTTCTGATCTTCTGTCCTTTCCTACTACTGGCTTCCTCCTTCATCGTAAAATAATATCACTTAAAATCTGGTCGTAAAAGATAATCGATCATAAAAAATCGAATTAGGTTTTAGTCGTTTCATTTCTTTAGGCATTTGCACGCTTACTAGTTTCATTTTAGTTAAAAGGGAAACGAGACTTGAACAAATCTCGTTTAGAACTCGAAAGGTCTCTTACTCGACTCTTAGGTCAGTAGAGGGGATAGTCGTCAACTTATTATGGCTTAAACGATCGAAAGAAACTAAGTTGCGAAGAAAACAACTTAAGAAAAAGAATCCTGAAAAAATCACTGCGCAATACAGAAACTCTGGGGACTGCCCAGAACAGAGGAATGAGAAAAAGGGGATGAGCCCTGTACCTTTTGAAATCTTGGGAAATCTAGTTTACGCTCCAATTTACGGATCTCAAATCCGATAAAAGAGCTAAAAGATATTACAGTTTCCGGTAAGGGTCGCAAAACTGCCGCGCTAATCCTAGTTGCTCGATAGAATCGACGTATAATTTCCTAAGTTCGTTCTAAGTTCTTGTATTCAATTTCTCATGAAACTGGACTCTCAAGGCAGTCGACACGTACTCCCGTACATGATGAACTCCTTTTCAAAACTCGTTCATTAGCACGACGTTCTAAACATCGGCTTTCAACTATCAAGTACTAAACCAAAAACAAGTTAACATTTCTTGTTTCTAGTTCTCGACTATAACTACAACTCATATAATAATAGCTCGAAAGCTCACGTCGTCAACTACAAAGTCGTACCTTAGTCCATAATAAACAATATTATCAAGTTAGAATTCTTATTCGACTTCTCGGTTATTAATTACGACTACTTGTTCGTCTCTTACGAGATTTCCAAAGTTATCGGATTTCGCTCAAATTTTACGTCATCAAACATCATCTAACAAGATTCATTTTCATGCATATCATCACTTCATAACATTACTAAATCTCAACTTAAATCGATTTCTTTGTCTCTTACGACTCACAATTTATTTTTAGAAAATTCCAAATAAATTCATAACAACATCTAATATTATTAACAACATTATTTCATCAACAAATCCTCAACTAATTCAACTACATGCAAACCCCTAACTCTCTCATAATTTTCGGTATTTACACATAATTAAAGAGGGTGATTTTCTTCATCAATCAACACCATTTATTCATAAATCATACTACCATATCATCCATTAACCAATTGAAGTCCAATTACACATTAAATTGAAAAACCCCAAATCAAAACCCTAGCCTAAAATCGGTTTCCATTCATACTTGGGGGTTTCGATTTCTTTTTGTTTTAATCCTCAATCGAACACCTCCTAAGCATGATTATAACATCAATTGAAGAATTCAAACATCCTAATTGAAAGCCCTAAAAATCGGTAATCACTTAGGTTTTAGGGTTCTTGATTTCTTTCAATTTTAATCCTAGAATTCATATCTAATCACGTCTAATTACACTAATCGAAGATCAAACATCTAATTCCATCATCCTCAAATTTTCAATCCAAATGAAAAAATAAAAGAAATGGATTTGGAATGGATAGAATTAGAGAGGAGATAAATACCTTGAGCTTTAGTGAAGGGAGTTAGAAGATTCGATGGATGAATAAAGACTTGTGTGAAATTTTTGCTCTAAGAACTTGATGTCTTCAATGGAGATGGAAGAAGAAGAGAGAGTGAATGTATGAGTGTGTGTATGCGGTTTTGGGGAGGGAGGGAGTGAAGAAGATGACAACTTATTATAAGTTATAACATGTATTACTTAATAGGTGTAAAGTTAGATTAAATAAAAGGACATTAGTCATAGGTTAAATACTATATAAAAAGAAAATATCAAGGTTAAAGAGAGAGTGCAATGTCGGCTATGAGAGAGAGAAAGAGAGAAATTACACACTTTTCCGGCGCGATACGACGTTACGGAAATCGAACGACGAAAAACGTAGCTCGGCACAAAATAGTCACATTCCGATTCGACCAAAAATTCTAACGTATAGAACTTAATCGGAAAATAATATTTAAAATTTTAATTCCGACAAAAACTCAAGACGACACAGTCCGAGTTTCGTCTGGAAAATCATAAAAATGAACTTTCTCGGGCGAGTTCGTATCGCGATTTCGTGAATGTAAAAATCAGACGGTTTTCCGTTCTGAGCTCCAGAACTAAAAATTTTTCGTACGCGATAACCCTAAATACAGTAGTCATCTGACTGACTTCCGTAATTTATTTTCGGAAATGGATTTGACCGTTAGTCTTAGAATTTCAAATATACGTGGACCATTTTCATGCGTCACAAGAGTGAAACCCGAGATGAGCTACCCAAGTTGATGGATCGGATAACAAACCAACAAGAGATGAAAATCATTTCCATCCGATCAGATCGTGGAACCAAGTTTCTAAATGAAACCATCATCGAATACTGCGAGAAGCATGGAATTACTCATTAAACATCAGCTGCACGTACTCCGCAACAGAATGGAGTAGCTGACCGAAGGAACGAACGCTGAAGGATGCAGCTACATCCATGTTGACAAGCTCAGCTCTGCCACAGAGATTTTGGGCTGAGGCCATCAACACAGCCTGCTACACCCAGAACCAGTCTCTTCTAACCAATCGGTTGGGAAAGACTCCATACGAGCTATGGAGACGCAGGAAGCCTGATATTTCATATTTTCGCATTTTTGGTTCTAAGTGTTATATTCACAACAATGGGAAGACTCAGTTGAAAACTTTTGATGCCAAGGCTTCGAAAGGCATATTTCTCGGATATGTCGCTCGAATCAAGGCTTATAGAGTTTTCAACATTAACTCTCGTGTTGTGGAGATAACACCTCATGTTAGTTTTGATGAATCTACTTTTGAGTGCAGGGAACAAGCTAAAGGACAACAGGCTGATCCACATGTTCCACCTGTTCTCACCAGATCGCAAGCACTAAGGGAAAAGAATCTAGCTGAACCATTGATACGGGCAACCGAGGATGATGATCCATACTCCTCTGAAGATGAATGCGAGGACCCCAGCTCATCTCAAGGGGGAACTCCAGCTGATGTCACTCCAACTACATCAGCATCCGAAGCCCAACCAAGCCCAGTTCAAAATATTATCAATATTGAGAATCCAGACTCAACAGCTGATCAATCACCAGTTCTGAAGATTCCAGCATCTCCTACGGGTCAGAATTCACCATCAGTTGAAATCCTAGAACAACCACTGTTGGAAGAAGAAGGAAGACGCAACTGAAGATGGTATGAAGATCATTCCACTGACAACATCATCGGAGATCCAACCAAAGGTGTGCGTACAAGGAGCAGAGTTGCAAATCCAGATTCGACTGAGGAAGATTCCAACACTTACGCTCAATATGCTGAGAAATTGGCAGTTCTTGAGGAGTTCGAGCAAGCTGGAGATGTTGCCATGATTTTTTGCTTCGTAGCTGATGTACCAGAACCGAAGAATGTTGTGGAAGCTCTCAACTGTGTTCACTAGACAACAGCCATGCAAGAAGAACTGAATGAATTTCTACGCAACTGTGTATGGGAGTTGGTAGAAAGACCAAATGGTATCAAAGTCATTGGACTAAAATGGATTTTCAAGAACAAGAGAGACGCCATTGGATTCATCATGAGGAATAAAGCAAGGTTGGTAGCTCAGGGATATTGCCAACAAGAAGGAATCGATTTTGAGGACTCCTTCGCACCAGTTGCAAGGTTGGAAGCCATCCGAATCTTTCTAGCCTATGTTGCATTTCACAAGTTCAAGGTCTATCAGATGGATGTGAAGTGTGCCTTCCTCAACGGTGATATCAAGGAAGATGTATATGTTGAACAGCCTCCCGGTTTTGAAACTGGAGATGGAAGAGTGTATAAGTTGAAGAAAGCAATCTATGGATTAAAACAAGCACCCAGGGCTTGGTATGACACTCTTTGTGGTTTTCTTCTGAACTCGGGTTTCAAACGAGGGTCAGTTGACAAAACACTGTTCACCATCAAAGTTGGAGAAGATATACTTGTTGTGCAAATCTACGTCGACGACATCATATTCAGTTCCAAGTCGGAGGAGCTGTGTGAAAAATTCTCAAATCTCATGAAGGAGAAGTTCGAGATGTCGATGATGGGCGAGATGAATTATTTTCTTGGACTTCAGGTAAAGCAGTCATCAAAAGGAATTTTTATCAATCAGTCCAAGTATACAAAGGAGCTCATCACCAAGTTCGGATTGCAGACAAGTAAGACCACAAGGATCCCGATGAATACTAACTGGAAGATTGAACCTGGAACTGAGGGAAAGCTCGTGGATGCCTGTAAGTATAGAGGGATCATCGGTTCTTTGCTATATCTAACCGCCAATCGGCCAGACATATCTTACGCGGTTGGAGTGTGTGCTCAGTTCCAAGTTCAACCGAGGGAAGCTCACATGTTGGCAGCAAAGAACATCATCAAGTATCTGAAGGGAACTGTAAATGTTGGGTTGTGGTATCCAACCGACGACAACATCCAACTGACCGGATACTCAGATGCAGATCTAGCCGGAGATCGATTGGACAGGAAGTCCACATCTGGACACTGTCAGTTCATGGGAAGCAAGCTAGTTTCGTGGTTCTCCAAGAAACAAGCATGTGTTGCCACTTCTACAACCGAGTCAGAGTATATGGCTGTCGGTAGCTGCTGCATGCAAGTGTTGTGGCTCAAGCAACAACCGAGAGACTATGAAGTTGCAACTGGACAGGTTCCCATTCATTGTAATAGCTCTAGTGCCATTGCTATCTCTTTGAATCCCGTTCACCACTCTCGGACGAAGCACATTGACATCCGACATCATTTCATCCGAGACCATATTGAGAAGAAGGATGTATCCATGGAGAAGATTCCAACTGAGATTCAGAGAGCAGACATCTTCACCAAACCTCTAGCCGAAGCACTGTTCAAGATGTTATGTGATTTACTTGGATTGTTGGATCCATCAGATGAGGAACCAGCTGAGGTGAAGAGATAGATATCCATCTAAGGGGAAAGCTCAGATAAAGGGGAAATCTCAGATGCAGATCACCAACCGAAGACATCAGATGCGGATTGCCAACCGAAGACATCAAACGTCAGCTGAACAGACGAACTCGAGTCAGCTGATGGTATGCCGCAACATTGGAACACATCTGATTCCAACATCAGCTGACAGGTGAACACAGCTGATTCCGACATCAGCTGGCAGGTAACATTTATGGCTGAAGGTGTTATGATCTTAAATGAGAATGTTTGAAATAAATTCAAACATTCCTGAGCATGTCAATTACATTAAAATAGCCATCATGCCGCATTTAATGTAAAGTACGACTGAACATCAATAGCCTACTTTATAGTGCGACTGGACTGACATGAAAAACTGTATACCTTCTCACGTGCTGGTTGGAACTCGGTTCATGACGTCAAGTCAAAGCTAGTCAACAGTCGCGTAATCTCAGCCGTTGATGGATTCGCGCCATTCAACCCTAGCCGTCGATTTCAACCGAGTCAAAAACCTATAAAAGGCGGAAAATCAGGAAGTGATCTCTTACCTTCCTCTTTCGTGTCTATCTGCAGTTACTATTCATCATCTTCTCAGATTTTGTCTAACCTTTTTCTGCAAGATTTTCCTTCCTTCTTATATATATCTTCTCGGTGATATTAAATAGCACCCAAAGGAAAGAAAATGGCTTCTTCCGGACCCTCTCTAGTCCCCACCTCGTATGAAGAATTGTTCGACCTGCTGGTTTCGAAGATTCACTTCGAGCAGATCCTATCCGACGATGAATTGGAGTCGCCGGTGTTGGCTCCCCTTGCAAATATACTCAGAGAGAACGGCCTACTGGAATGGGCAAAGCTCTTCCCCTCGCACCTGCTCAGGTGCCAGGTCGGAGAATTCTATGTGAATCTGCAGTCGTCCATCGACAGCAGAGATGGAGTCACAACAGAGGTCTCTTGTCGGTAACGCGACGTTCCGGCCAGAACCATTCGCCATGTTTCTGTCCCCATTGCAGTGTCCGACGTTCTTCGCCACATCATTCCTGTAAACCACACCGCCACGGACTTCGTTGAAAACATAACTGATGAGCAAGCCGATGAGTTTCTGGAGAATGCTTTGATCACTCCGAAAAGGTTAAAGAGCAATATGCAGAGGACCAAATTAAAGCCAGAACATCGACTCCTGTTCGATGTTGTCTCCAAGGTCGTGTTCGGCTACAGCGGAGCGTTCAGAGACATCAGCCGACCGAAACTTAAACAGTTGCTGGCATTGGAGCACAAACACGAGATCAACTGGTTCCAATATTTTCTGAACCAGCTGACCCTGGAGAAGCAGAAGATCTCCGAGACCACAACCGACTCATGGGAGAGATTGTTGAGTGTCAAGGGGACTTTAAATTTCGGTTGCAAAATATCTGCTCTGATCCTGCTCGCAACCAAGGGTCAGAACATGGTATGGGAGGACTGCGAGGAGACCCCTGTGAAGAAATTGATGCTATTTCCAACAACAAAGAAGGGGCAGGAGGTGATTAGGAGTGTCTATACTCCTAGAGAGAAGAAGGATGCTGGGAAGACAACTGAACCCAAGGACACAGCTGAGGAGGCACCAACTGTCACTCGCCCCACCAAATCGAAAGTTGCACGCTGACGTAGAGCTGAGTCGGAGAAAGAGAAGGAGGAGGAGCATGCCCAGAAGAAGCTGAGGGTGAGGTTCAAGAAGTCGATTGCTGTGCCAGCTGAAGACATACCGGCTGAGGAGCATGCCGAGGAGCCAGCTGAAGAGCCAGCTGAGGAGCCAGCTGAGGAACCAGCTGTTGATGCACCAACTGAGGAGGAGGCGCCAGTTGAGACGGCACCAGCCGAGGAGCCATCCGAGTCGAGCCACTCAGCTGAGGCAGCTGTCTTTAAGATCGTCCCTCGCGTTGCTGGAACTGATGAGGTGGAAGGAATGGAGACGGACGTGACATCGGATGCTTCTTCCTCCTCTGAGGAAATTGAAGACGTTCTAACCTCCCCCACGGCAGGAGTTGATGCCGTACCTCCCCAAGAGCCTCTTGCTCTCTTAACCGAATCACAGCCAAATGTTCCGAGCTCATTGCTCGATGCCAACATTGAGACCGTTTCTTCGGCCAATGTTGAGGAACCTACTGATACCCCCCTCCCCACAGAATCTGATATTCCGAGCTCCCAGCTCGATGCCAATGTTGAGACCACTTCTTTGACCAACATTGATGAAACCTTTGTACCATTGCCTTATGAGAATCTATCTCCCTCCCCCATAGATGACGAAGCTGACCTTCAGGCCGTCGCGCTGGAGCATGAAGGCAAGGTGGCCTACTGCTTCCAGAAGCTGATAGGGATGTTCCTAGAAGCACGCGACATGCCAATCTTCGCTACTCTTGGAACCGAGCTGCTGTACCAGTTCAACCTGATCTTCAGTCACTAGTATGTGAAGGAAGATAAAATCAAGGTACACAGCAAGGACCGGCTGAAGGCGGACGAGTCTCGCATCCGAGACTACTTCAACTATGCCAACCTGGAAGTCGCCTACAACAACAAGGTGGCCCTGCTGACACGTCGTCTGGACCTCAGCAAGGCAGAAGGCACTGATACCAGGGAAACAGCTGGACAAGATTGCATTGAATTCCTCGACAACATGCTAATCAAGTCAGCTGACTTCCTCAATGATCTGGACGCAGCCGCTGCCGCAGCAAAGAATGAAGAAGAAGAGCTTCAACTGTACATGGCCAACCGTCAAGCCATGGTTACAGTTGAGCAGCCAGCTCTGATTGAACACCAAGCTCCAGCTGATCAGCCAGCACCCTCATCTGAAGACATTTGCGAACTGATAGCTGAGAGGGTGAACCAGCTGAGGATGGAGATGCTTGCCAACTTCCAGCAAAACAAAGAAGATCAGCTGAGGATGTTGGAAGCACAAGAGGAGAAGAACAAGCAGCTGGTGGAGGAGAATGTTTCACTAAAGACAAAGCTGGATGAATTCTCTTCCTCCACCAACCAAGACATTTCTGAACTGAAGACAACCATCATTGGGATCAAGTCTGAGCTGAACGTCTTCCAATCCTTGTCTGATTCCAACCTCGCTAAATCCCAACAGACTCAGGATGAAGAATGGGAGTCTCGGTTCGAGTCAAGATGGGCTGAGTTCATTGCTTTCCAGACCGAGGTAACTGAAACATTCGTTGGATTGAGGAAAGCCGAACAAGAGCGCTATGACTCCAAACTGGCGAAAAAGGTGGGAATAGAGTGCGCGGTCGATGAACTCTTCAACCGTATTCAACAAGCCGAACAACAGCTCACCTCTCTGGATGGATCAGTAGCCAGCCTTGTTGCTGATGCCAAAAAAGGGGAAGATAAAGAGGCTGATGTTGAGATGCAGGGGGAAGAAGAGACCCAGGCTGAGGAAGAGATGCCAGCTGCTGCAAAATCCCAGCTGAAGAAGAAGACTTAGAAGAAGAAGTCCGCTCCCAAGTCAACCGAAGTCGGCGGAGCTGAAATGGAAAAAGACTTGGAGCAGGTGGAGCAGCTTGGAGTTTCTTACAACTCCATAGCCGAGATCGCAGCCGAGCTTGATTCGGAACTCGACGGTATCACAACCGAAGAGTGTATTGCAGCTGCCAAGGCTATGGATGTTGCTGAGAAAGATTATATGAATCCGAGTTGGATCAAGAAGTTTGCTGCCAACCAGGCTAGAAGAGTAAACCAATTTGAAGAGGAGCTGACAAAGATAACAAAGAACTTGGACCGGAATATCGCCTCCCGCAGCCATCGCCGCATTGACAAACATCAGGTTAAGACTGAAGCTCGGCTGAGACAACAGAGGTTGCCAGGGAAGGTCAAGGTCCAAAGTCGGTTCAGGCATGTGGACAAGTGGATGCCAATTGAGTGGAATGAAGAATGGGAGTCATTCAAGCAAGAGTTCGTGAATGACTTCTGTTACAGAAAGGTCTTCTCAACTGACGATCCAAGAAAAGCCTTCAAGAAAGCCCTGACTGAGTTGCACTCAGGGGATCCGGGCATGTTCAGCCAGTTCAGGCATGCCATGATAGAAGCAAAACTGGACATGAAGACAGTTCCGGTCCCTAAGAGGGTCACTTATCAGCCTCCCTTCCTCCCAAACTCTCGTAACCCCAATCGTCAGAAGATTGCAGCTGAGGCGAGGCAAGTTTGCAAAGAGCACGGTGTGGACATAGCAAAGGAGTTAGAAGCAAAGAGAGAGATTTTCGTTAGAATTTTTAGCAAGTATGGGCTTAAGTATTAGCTCAGTTAGTTTTTGAGCAACTGATGTAACTTTTGTCTTTTGTGCTTATCTTTGTAACCATCAGTTGTAATAAAAACTATTCAGTTATACGATTCAACTTGACGTACAATCTCTCATTGTCCAAGCTCTGAATCGCAAGGTTATCTCAAAACCATGTTATAACTGTACTAACCCTTTGATGTTTTAATCTTATAGACTGTCTAGAATTTCAGCTGGGATTTTGGATAGGTCAGTAGGATTTAGATCAGTTTGATTTGTAAGAACTTTATAAGGGGTTTTGGCATCATCAAAAAGGGGGAAATTGTTGGAAAATTTATTAAAGTTTTGATTGATTCCAAAACCAACTGACCCCAAACGAGTAGATGTTGCCAGATCTTATTGTTAATAGTTAGGCTCGCTGTTTGAGCATTGTTGAGATTTTATCTTTACAGGTCTCCAGCTGAAGACGACAACAAGGCATCACTCGGAGAGAACATCAGATGTAATTAAAGACAACTGAGTGTTTAAAAAGGGGGAAGTTACGTTCACAAGATAGAACATCAGTTGAGCAATTCAAAAGGAAAGAAGAAAGTTATCTGAGTGTTCGAGCCAACTGAGTGTTCAAGTTTCAGAACATCAGCTAAGTTCAAAGGGGGAAGATACAAGAGAACATCAGTTGTAAGAAAGACGACTGAGTGTTCGAAGCCAACTGATCAGAGTCAGATACAAGAAGGACCACTGAGCGTTCAAGATGGAACATCAGTTGTAGGACTAAATCAGTTAGATCAACATCTTGAAGTTCAAAGTCAGCTGAGAGTTCACATGTTCCTACTCAGACAGAAGCATTCAGATAGAGCATTAGCTGAAGACCAATCAGATGAAGATCAAACGACTCAACCGACTGTCAAATGTTGGAGGTCAAAGGTTAAGATTTGAATTTCAAACAAGGAAGTCACGTGAAGGTTTGACTCTCTGTCATTACCTCATTTGGCCCAACACAAGGCTGTCTCAGATGGAAAGCAGAAGCATGCAGTTGCCAAATCCGGAAAGTCTGCAGAGATGAGAGACAAGCCATCGCTTTCAAAGAACAGAGATCAACACCTCTTCCAACGGCTAGTTGATTCTCTCCGCCTATATATAGAGGCCTTCATTCATTCAACAGAAACACAAGACAGACAAGAGCAAGAAGAGATCAAAGAGCGAAAGAAAGAACTAAATACTTCACACGAGCTGAGCTGTATTCAATCTCTTAGAACATCATTAGTTGAGTGTTCTAGAGTAATAGATTCTGTCTTAGTGTCTTTTGATCCAACCTTGAGAACTTCACTTGTTGAGAGTTCGTAGAGTGTTAGATCATAGCTCACTTCTTGTTCGAGCTATTAGTTGGAACCCCACCCTTTCTTACATCTGAAAAGGTTATTAGGACCCTACTCTTCCCGTAACTGAGTAGATAGGTTGATTAGTACCCGTAAACTAATCTGTAAGGTTGATAAGTACCTGTAAACTTATCTCAACGGTTGCAAAGCCCGCGTAAGCTTTGTGGTTTATCCAGAAGAACTTAGACTGAGTTGTGTGGACTCATAACTCCTCGTGGACGTAGGAGTTATCTCCGAACCACGTAAATCTTTGTGTGTTGTGTTTATTTTTCAGTTATCTTATTGCATATTCAACTGACCAACTAACCTGCATACAAACTGCATTCTTCCATATCAATTGTCTTGGTTATTGACCAACCTTGCCTTTAAGCGTGAGTTGATTTTTATACGAGTTAACTTCCACCACATTCCACACAGTACTTCACTTCCAACTGAGTTGCATTACTCGGTTGTGTTATTTTTAAGGGGTTGTTTTTAAAAAGCTTTATCTAGTGTATTCCCCCCTCCCCATACACCAGAACTCGTATCGGGACCATCAAGTGGTATCAGAGCAGTGGTTCAAAAGACTGCTGACTCTGTTTCACAAGGTGTGAATTCGAGCTGTTTTCTTCAGTGGTCAACTGAACAGATCTCTTTATCACGCTAGTGCATATCTGCTTGCATTTTTCTTCTGTTGTTGTGTGCAAATTGATGTTAAAGACAAGATCGTGGTCATGTTCTCAGTTGTGAACTATACATCCTGGAGGACTCGGATGAAGAAGATCCTACTGTCAAAGCATCATCGAATGCAACAAGTACTCACATGCTTGTGGAGAAGCAACTGTGGAGTTAGTGGAGTTAGTGGAGAAAAAGCCAGAAGACTTCACTCCAGAAGAAGCCAAAGTGAGCCGGTTGGACATCTGGGCTCAGAGCACGATCATGTCCACAGTTGGACAAAACTATCTGCCTTGGATAGAAGAGTGCGAAACCGCTAAAGAGATGTGGGATATCTTGGCATCTCTGAGTGAAGGAAGCGACGAAACAAAGGAGAACAAGTTCTCACATGCCTGTCAAGACTTTGACAACTTCTGTCTGAGAACTGATGAAACCATTGATCAGTTAGAGCTCCGGTTCATGGACATCATCAGAAGGATCCAGTCCATCTGAAGAGGAAAGTATACTTTGAGAGAAATCAACCTCAAAGTATTACAAGCTCTACCAGCTGAGTGGGATACCTTCACCAATATCCATGAGAGCCGAGCTAACCTTGGTGAGATGGGAACTGAAAGATTGTTCTCAATTCTGAAGGGAAATGAGTACAAGGTGAACCGACGAAGGTCAACTCAGTCCTCGGTTCAGACGAGTCGACATGAGGATGTTGGTTCAGCCACAACGTCAGTAGCGCTCCGAGCTGACTATTCAAAACCGCAAACTTCAAGGCCAATAAGATCTGCGGACACAGCTACGAAGGAGCCAAGCAGAGAGGAGCTGCAACAGAATATAGCCGCCCTGTCAAAGAAGTTAGCTGACATGGACACTCGGTTCGGAAAATACAAGAGATTCTACAAGTCCAACCAAACTCGAGATAACTCAAAGCCTGTGAACAACGGTTGATTTGAATGCGGCAAGGAGGGACATTTCAAAGAAGATTTGAGGCACAATCTTTAGTTGGGGAGCAAAACCAGAATTTATTGAAAGTTGAGGAATTTACAGGCTAATAACTCTTTTTTAAAAGATAAATTTATCATACTCGCTTTTAAGAAAATAGTGGGTAATAATGGATAATAGTAGAGATTGTTATGAGGCCGTGGGCAGCGGCAAGCTTTTGAGCGAGCTCGCTGCCCACTTGGAGAGCCATGTGTGAGCGCGTTCGGGCAGTGCACATTGGCTAGCTCGAGCTTGCTGAAATTTTTTATTTTAATAAAAATTATTTTATTAATTTTAATTTAAAACACACATGGAAAAAAGGGGAAAATTACATGCCACCTCCAAAGCGTGTCCAAATTTCTTCGATTAAATCATCTTCGAGTTTTACGTGTGCTCTTTTATCTAGAAGGCTTTCTTTCCGCTTCAGGTAGTCTTGAAAGCTCGGCGGGGCTCCTTGTCTCGTACTTGAACTTGCTTCGACTGTTGAGGTTGATTCTTCGTCCGGGATCCAATTAGTTACAGAATTGCCCTCATCTTCAACTATCATGTTATCCAAAATAATGCAAGCATACATGATGTCTTATAAAGTCTCTGGAATCACGAACGTGCCAACCTACTAATTATAGCCCAACGAGCTTTGTGAACGCCGAAAGCTCTTTCCACGTCCTTGCGTGCGGCTTCTTGTTTCCTTGCAAACAAACATCTCTTCGGCTCAGTCGGGCACGGGAGAGTCTTCACAAAGGTTGGCCAACATGGATAAATATCGTCAGTTAGATAGTAGCCCATTTTGTGATAAGTGTCGTTTGCAAAAAAAGACACCGCCGGGCTCTTTTCTTGTAGTTAATCCTGGAAAACATCCGACTGGTTGAGCACATTGATGTCATTGTTCGGCGACACCGAAGAACGCATGCCAAATCTAAAGATCTTGAAAAGCAACAACTTCAAGCACGACCGTCAGGTTCCCCTTCTTCTGGTTCGTGTACGCCCCTTTCCACCCCTTCGGACAATTCCTCCACTGCCAATGCATGCAGTCAATGCTACTGAGCAAGCTGGGAAAGCCGTGCTTCGATTCGTGCATTTGCAGAATCCGATTGCAGTCAGCCTTATTTGGTGGCCGCAAATACTCGGCGCCGAATGCCTATATGATCGCTCGACAAAAAAAATCAAGCGATGGCTGACCAGTGCTGTCTCCTCTCTGTAGATACTCATCGTATTAATCAGAGCAGCCACCATTTACGAGATGCCGCAATACCATCGTACATTTCTGGAGTGACGTGAAACCCAATTTCTCCATTGCATCCTCACGTTGCTGAAAATAAGGTTCTCGAGCCTCCACCGCCTTGTAGATTGTGTTGAATAGTTTTCTGGAAGACAGCTTCGCCCCATGTTGGAAACTCAGAGAAGTAATCTGCATGAAGACGGGTCTCGGCATCTGGGCGGTCACGATGCACCACCGTCCTTTTTCCTCTTTGAACTTTAGACAACATCGGCGGCCGCTGCCCCTTCCTCCTCTTCCTCGGCAGACTTCACCATGAGATTTCCGAACATGACTGGAATTTGGGTCGCAAACTGTCGCATTTCTTTCATTCTAGGTTGTAAAAATCACCTTCACCATGAGATTGCCGACATGATTTTTAAATGATGGAAATAAACAAATTTATGAAGATGTTGAGGAGATTTGAGAGAGAATTGAATAGATTGGTGTGAAATGAGGGGGAGAATGATGTATTTATAGGTGAGAATGAGAGAATTAAAAAAAAAAATAATTACTCGTTGACCGTTGGCAATCACAACGGCTAGCGATCGCGCCAACCAGCAATCGCCAAGTGTCACCCCACGTCAGCGAGCACACCAGCACACGTGCTCGGCTTAGAGAGCGCACGCACATGCACGCCGAGCTTGCCAACGGTGTGCGAGCCCTCAAATATTGCTCGCTTGGGCAGCAAACGCGCGCGCGAGTGCGCCACTGTCCATAACCTGAGTAGTGTAAGGATCTCACTATTAATATGAGTCGAGTAGTGAGAAATATAAGGCTAAATATAATGAATTATGTGGATCTTATTACTATAAATGGAAGTGACAACCATATCGTAGAGTGACCTAAATTGCAAAAGTGACAATCATATCATGGATTGAGCCATTGAGGGAATATAATATACTCCTTCTTTCCACACGCGGAAAAGAGTCCCATTTGCGGCTCGGAGATTAAAACAATTACTAAAGTTGTTATGAATGAAATAAGAGTCCTACTTATTATAAGTGCAAAAGATAAAATAAACTTAAAGTTATTGTGAGTATAATAAGGATCCACTTATTATGAGTGAAAAAAAGTAAAATGATAGTAGAAGTTATGAAGAATTGAGTAAGGTTCCACGTAGGGTTGTAAACGAGTCGAGTTGTTCGCGAGTTACTCGACGATCAACTCAAAAAAAGCTCGTTCGGCACTCGACTCGATAACTAATCGAGTAGAGTTCGAGCCTAAAATCGAGCTCGGTAATATTATAGAGTTGAGTTTGAGCATGGTGTTGCTCGACTCGACAGACTCGCAAACATGCTCGGCTCATATTTAATCGAGCATGTTCACGAGCTTACAATCGAGTATGTTCGCGAGCATATCTTTCGAGTTTAAATCGAGCTTGCTCACGAGTCTAATAATCGAGTTTTATACATAATGTTATTTTTTTTAATTCTTGACGAGCTATATTTAAATATAATCGAGTTCTTGACAAGTTCGAACTCGAGCTCGAAAATCTCTTTATCGAGTATTTGACAAGTCGAGCTCGAGTCAAACTCGAGCTCATTAATTTTGGATCGAGTCGAGTTCAATCACGATGGTGAAAACTCGACTCGAGCTCGAGTCGAGTTTGATCAGATAAATATTTAATCGAGTCGAGTTCGAGTAGACCACTACTCAGCTCGACTCGGCTCATTCACAACCCTAGTCCCACGTGATGTGAATGAGGAAGTAAGACTTTTTTTTATAAAAATAAAGTGGGGAGAGGGGTAAATAGGACTTTATTTCACGTACGAGAGAGTATATATAAAAAACTAGGCCTGTGTAAAAACTATAAACTAATCACAATCATTGATTAAGGTATTTATAGGGATTATGTATTACAAGTACAATGCTTATCATATTCATATTCTAAACTAGGGTGCAACCCGTTGAAAATCGACAGGGAACCAAATTATGCTATAATATATAAATATGTAACCATACAACTAATGCAATATTATCTATATCAGAGTATGATTAAAAAAATGTTTCTTTGATTCTATTCCACTTTCTTTAGCTACAACAAATCAAGCTAATTTTTTTTTTCAATAAAATCAACGTAATTTAAAATATCATCGTATATGATGTTAATTATTGTGTACATCCGATCATCTCGTCACAAATTAATCTTTTGAGTTCTCTTTCACTATTGTACTCATGAGATTGTAACGTTTGTTTTATCGTTCAAACTAAATATAATTTAAAATATAAAAAATTAACTTTCTTGTTACTTCACAATCTTTCAAAGATTTCATCGTAGACGATGTTAATAATTGTGTTAGTCCGATTATCTCATAACAAATTAAAATTTTGAGTTCTCTTTGCTATTATACTCATGATGTTGCAATGTATTATTAACCATGTTTAGCTTTAATCATCTCGTTCCACATTAATTGTTCTAATACTATGAAAAAGTTACGTATTTGGTCTTGAGTATTTATATAAGTTCTCCTAGAGTGAAGTCCGATTGAAAAAACGGTGAGAGATAAGAAATTTTACATCAAATATAATAAATATATGAATAAAAATGCTTATAATAAAAAAGTATAGGGCTCTAAATATGAGAGATTATATATGTCATATTTAATGAATGATTGATAGTCCATAAATATGAATATACGTATGTTTTTGGAAGATTTAGGAATATGGTAGTGCTATTTAGACACACTGTGATCAGCCACACAAGTTAAAAATGGAAATATTGGTTTTGAAAATGAAAATGTACCATAATTAAGAAGCATAAACCCTAGGGGGAAATGTAAATATTTCCACTTTTACAGTCAACTTTCCTTTTTTTACGTGTGTGGTTGGCTACCGTGTGACCAAATACCTTTATTGAAATATTAATTAGTAAAATTCAGATTGATTTAGTGGTAGTTTAATTAGTCCGCCTTATAGTTAATGTTCGAAAATTAGTAAATGTTTTGATTTATCCCAAAACCTAATAGATCCCAACTGAGTAGATGAAAGCCATCAGTCTGAACTTAGCTAGAGCTCATTGTTTGAGTGTAGGAAATTTTATCTTTACAAGATTCGAGCAGAAGAAGTCAACCAGACTATAGAAGACAGTTCGTGAGGAACATGGTTAGTTGGACCACAACTCAGTTGATTCCATAATTGAACCATATAGCTCAAGCATGAAGAGAAGTTATGTTGGAGTCAAACTTCACAAAGCTGACAAGAGAAGACTTTGAATACGTTGAAGGCGGAAGAGTTGAAGTTCAAATTCAAATCTACTCGGAAGCACAAGTCAGCCTGAAAACTTACTATAAATGGACCGAAAAAAAGAGATCAAACGGCTCTTTCCAACGGCTAATTAGATATCTCTTTCTATAAATAGAGTTCTCCGCATTGAAGAAAGAGAGAGAGAAGTGAAGAGAGATTTCAAGAGAATATTCAAGCAAAGCACCTTACACTCACTACAAGAAAACTGGGCAAATGCAACATTTGAAATATGTCAGTAATGATTGATTTAATGTCGCAAAAGCTAATTTGCGACATTTTCTGCGTCACATTGAATTCCATCGCAAAAGGGTGGTGTAGCAAATTTACGACTTTTTTTTCAATTGTGCCACAACATATATGACACTTTTTGCAACACTAAATTAATTGTCATTTGAAATAAACGACACACTATGCGTCACTAAGTGTGGTGACGTACGTCACAATTTACGACACATTGCACGTCATCTGTTGTAATGTAGCATCCTATTTTGCGACATTTTTCAGCGTCGATTTAGATTTTGTCGGAAAAAATATACATAGCAATTTTACGACATTTCTATAGATATGACGCGAATATATGACACTTTGTACTACAATAAAATAACCGTCACAATAAAATTACAACACATTATGCGTCATTAGCTATAGTGACACACGTCAATTTACGACACATTGTGCATCACTAATAATAATGAGATAACATAATTTACGACATTTTGGACGTCGATTTAAATTGTGTCGTGGAAAAAATGTAGTAATTCTACGATATTTTTTATTCTGTCGCAACATATATAACATTTTGTGCGACACTAAATTTATTGTCATATAAATTAACAACGCATTATGAATCACAAATTATAGTGACATATGTTAAATACGACACATAGCGCGATATTAATTAAAATATGTCGTCTTATTTTTTGACACTAGTTTGTGACATTAATTAGTACCAATCTGACATTTTATTTGCGACACCTGTAACATTAATTTTAAAGCATCGCATATATTTTGCGTCATCTATAACATTTTGCAAAACATTTAAATATATAAAATAACACCATATCAAATAGCATATTGCAAGTAATACACGATATATATATGTCAAATTAATAAGTGAATCTAATATGTTATTGAAAATAAAAGCAAATTGTTTCACAAAATATAAAAGCAATATTCTCTAAATGTCAAAAGTAAACAACCAAAACAATATTCACCTCTATAACTAGGATACTATATATCTGTATTATTTGAAGAGATTTAATGAAAACGTGGTATTCAACAGCTCTTTCATCCTTTTGTTGCTTTCTTCTTGCTCATTTTTTTAGATTTCTCTTGTTCCTATAACATTGAAATAAAATAGATTATACTATACACACATACAAATAACAAAATAATTAATAAAATATGAAATTAATATAATACCTTGACATACTGGACATATTCAGGATCTAATTGGTGGAGTAATTTGTCGTTCTCTTGTACAAAATTATTTTGGTTTGTCATCTGATAAATCAATCCAACAACTTTTTATTATTATTACACTACTAGAATGAATATATTTTTAAGTATTAATGAAAAACTTACATCAAAAGATTTAGTGGCTGGAACGGAGTCGGAGTCCATATTTTCCATTGCTTGAGAAAATGAACCATTATTCAACGCGTGTATGCGTCGAGAAGTCCCAGACCCCAATACCTTGTACATTATAATTTATATATATGGGTTACAAATACACAAATAATTAAAATAAATTATATTTAAATACTTACATTTATATTTTGATCCTCCAATGTGAGAAGTCGACCTTGAAATAGCTCCATTCTAGAAAAATATTCATCTTTAAACTTCTTCATCTCGTCTTGAAACCCCTTTTGTATACTTGCAACTTTGTCATTAGCTTTCTCTTCGACAAGTAGCTCAAACTCTTCCCGAGAGGTGAAAACTACATTCTTATCTCTTTTAATTGTGAGGCAACAGTGGCACTACGAAGACATTCTGGTGCTTCAGTTCCAATAACTTTCTCAAAAATTGCATCATTAGCATCTACAACACAAAAAACAATACACCATTTCCCTTCATCTTTAGACCATCTTGAGTTAATTCATCTAGAAAAAGAACACAAGCGTACAAACAGAAAAATTCTCACCAAACTTTTGTTTCTCAGTGTTGATGAACTCCCAAACTCTATCAAATTAACAGTGCACTTCTACAAGTAATAACAAACAATATTATTGCACACATCATTTGTTTACTAAATTATTCCTAATTTCCTGTAGAAGAAGCAAATAATGATTTTTCTACCACAAGTTCTATATCCCAACTCTCACGAATAGGGGGAATGAATCATTATCAAGTAAAACAGATCAAGTAAAATATGTAAAATAGATCAAGTAAAATAGATTAAGCGGCTATGCCAGGACAACCCAAACCAAACTCCATCAATAATTAACAATCTGATTAATATCCACTTGCATTGCAATTTTGTAGTACACTAGTATAAATTCAGTAAATAATATTCAAAACATATCATATAATCATAAAATTATACTATATGAATGCAAGTTGCAGAGAATGTTTATTATCCTGTGCCAAGTAATTCAACGAGAGAGAGAGAGAGAGAGACAGACGAGAAATATGCCAGATTACAAAAGTCAAAACATAAAATTGAATAATTCTATCATAGCAATGTGTTTCCAGATTACAAAAGCAAACACGTATGCTTTCAACAAAACACACACACACACACACACCGATTCTCAAACAACATCGCAATTCTTCAATTTCTACCAATTTTTTCAATTTCATATGTAAATAGAAATTCGTATTCTTAGCCACAAAAGGATTTGACGTACCTCTGATTTCAGCAAGCGACACTTCTACAGATCCTATAGGGTTGTAAATGACGAAATCGATTGCCGCCTTTATATGCAAAGGTTTTGTCAAACAAATTAATATATTTGCATTGATATATTCCGTAAAGATAGGGAAGCAAATCATGGAGTAATATTGTAGGGCGGGAGGATTTTTTATTTGAGTGCCAAATTCTTGAAGAATCGCCGTCTTCTCTCCCAACCTATTATCGATTCTGTAATTGAGAAAACACGGCAGACTTGGCATTTTTAGGGTAAGGGTTGAAATATTATTATTAATTATATTATTAGATTCTTAATGAAGTACTTATAGTTAAGTAAAAAATAGATCGATACTTATAGTTATTATTAAATTATTCAAAACATCATATATAAGTTAATAAATAAAATATTTGTATATATGCTCTCAAAAAAAAATTATACATAACTTAATCTTAAAGCATTTATACGTGTAAATACCTTTCAAACATTATATATTTGATTATTAATTATATTATTAGTTTCTTAATGGGGAACTTATAGTTAAGTAAATAAAATAGATCGATACTTATAGTTATTATTAAATTATTCAAAACATCATATGTAAGTTAATAAATAAAATATTTTTATATTTAAACACCACCGTTGTCGAGTATATCAAATTAATTTAGGATATCAGTACTCGTTCTCATCCCTCATCCGATTAAAAAAATAAATTTACTATCCTTACCCGTTTCAATCCTGTGAAGTAAATAAATATTAATTGTAAATAGTATAAATTCCTTTTTTTCTACTCTATCACTGTCTCATTGATGTGTATTTATTTTAAAAATAATTTTATATATTGTTTAAAAATTGTCATGTTTTTCTAAGTTAATTATAAATCAAATATAGGAAACTAATCTTATTCACATATCTAAATTAAACTTATAATTAAGAATGACAGTGGATTGGGTGCACGTTCATTAAGTATTTTTTTTAACTGTAAATTTACTTAGAATTTTTCTACATATTCTCGTCCTAATCTTGGTTAAAATAATAACTTTATCGTGCATACCCGTCTCAAACTCTTTGCATTGTACTCATATAAATCTGAGATTCTTGTGTCTATTTGTTACTTGAAATCGAGTTCTAATAATGTTATTGATTAATCACTTTCATTATAGTTAGTTTTTGTGATAATTTTAATTTACTAATTAAATCAAGAATCACATTAATAAATAAGTATTAATTGCATGCGATTTCTTTAAATGTCACAGCCCCAAATTCCGAGGGACGACAGAAGTCGGGGTGCGACTGGGATTGGATTAAAGAAGCGGGGAAGAAGGGGGGTGACTAAATAAACATACATAAAAAACATCATACATTCAATGAACAAGACTTTACTAATCAAAAGGAAGAGTTAATCACGAAGGATTACTCGACAGAAAGTACTCGAAAGTATCTAAGTTAAAGATTACAGACTTAAACTACAGTGATTTAATAATGTACATATCCTCAAAAGACTTAGAGTTTTGCAGCGGAAAGTAGGTCATAAGCTAAAGCTTCCTAACAACTCGACTCAACTTCAACCAACGCCACTCTCGTCGCTTCAACCTGCACATTTAGAAAACATATGCAGGGCTAAGTACGAAAGTACTTAGTGGGCACGTTGCCGAAAACATAAACATAAGTAGAGATAATCTGGCATTTCATAATTTGTAGCACATCGGGGTTTTATTTAAAATTAGCCCGTGTCTACTAAAACATTTTCTGGCTCATTTTCACAATTTACTCGGCCGAGCATTTTCTGGTATGTTACGTTCAAATCTTGACCAATTTCTCATTCACCGTGGCTGGTTACCCCTCAACAGGATACCACATACACCATAGGTTACAAAGTGCACTAACTCTGAAAAGCACTTAATAGCTAACTCAGAGCCGATCGTTAGTTAACCTATTTTGATTAACTCATAAATCTGGAAAACACGAATGTTAACTCAGATAGGTACAAGAGAACTCACATAAAACATAAAACAGTTCATGCCATAATTATCACTTTGAAAACACAGATATCAAAGCGATAAAGAAAGGTTTTCGAGCATTGCTCGTTTTATTTTATATATAAAAGCCCACCTCGATGATAATGAACTACTAAACAGGTTCCCGTTCTTCTGTTCTTCTGTCCTTTCCTTAGTGCTGGCTTCCTTCTTCATCGTAAAATAATTACACTTTAAATTCGGTCGTAAAAGATAATCGAACATGGAAATTCGAATTAGGTTTTAGTCGTTTTGTTTCTTTAGGCATTTGCACGCTACTAGTTTCACTTTAATAAAACGGGAACGAGACTTGAACAAATCTCGTTTAGAACTTTAAAGGTTTCATAATCGACTCTTAGGTCAGTAGAAAAGGTAGTCGTTAACTTATTACGGCTTAAACGATCGAAAGAGACTAAGTTGCGAAGAAAACAACTTAGGAAAACAACTTCTGAAATTTCACTGCACAAAGCAGTAGTTCTGGGGACTGCCCAGAACAGAGGAATTGGAAACAGGGGATGAGCCCTATACCGTTAGAAAGCTTGGAAAGTCTAGTTTACGCTCCAATTTACGGATCTCAAATCCGATAAACGAGCTAAGAGATATTACAGTTTCCGGGAAGGGTCGCAAAACTGCCGCGGCTAATCCTAGTTGCTCGATAAAATCAACGTATGACTTCCTAGGCTCGTTCTAAGTTCTCGTATTCGATTTCTCATGAAACTTCGCTCTCAAGGCAGCCAACACATACTCCTGTACGTGAAGAACTCCTTTTCAAAACTCGTTTATTACCACGACGATCAAACCTCGTCATTTCAACTACCATTTACTAAACCAAAATCAAGTTAACAAATTCTCGTTTCTAGTTTTCGACTATAATTACAACTCATAATATAATAATCCGAATGCTCATGTCGTCAACTACAAAGTCGTTCCTTAGTCCATTATAAACACTATTATCAAGTTAGAATCCTTACTCGACTTCTCGACTATTAATTACGTCCACTTGTTCGTCTCTTACAAGATTTCAAAAGTTATCGGATCTCGTTCAAATTCTACGTCATCAATCATCATCTAACGAGATTCATTATTATAAACATCATCACCTCATATCATTACTTAAACTCAACTTAATTCGAGTTCTTAATCTCTTATGTTCTACAAAATAATTTTAGAAAATTCTCATTTAATTCCCAACATCATCTAATATCATTAGAAGCATTAATCCATCATTATATCATTAACTATATCAAACTATATGAAAACCCCCAATTCCTCAAAAAAAATCGATAATAGCATAATAATTTAAGGGGTGATTATCTTCACCAATTAGCTCCATTAATTCATTTATCAACCTACTACAACATCAATTAATCGATTATCAAAACCATTACAACATTAATCAAAAATCCATCTCAAACCCTAAGCCTAATTTCGGTCCTCATCAAATACATAGGGGTTTTGATTTCTCTTTGTTTTAATCACCAATTAAACTACTCTTAAGTCTAATTATCCAAACAATTAATGAATCCAATCATCCTACATGGAAACCCCAAATTTTCGGTATTAGATAGAAATTAGGGTTCTTGGATTTCTTCAATTTTAACCATAGATCCATATCTAATACACCTAATTACACTAATTAAAGATCAAAACATCTTATCTCCATCATCATCAAAATCGATCAACATGAGAAAAATAAAAAGAAATGGAATCCAATTGGATAGGATAAGAGAGGAGGAGATTACCTTAAACTTTAGTGAAGGAAGAAATAGGATTCGATGGTTGGATGATGAACTTGTGGAATTTTCCTTGCATGAACCTCAAGCTTTCTTCAATGGAGGATGGAAGATAATGGAGTATAGTATGAGTGTGTGTGTAATCGGTTTTGGGGGGGGGGGGGAGAGAGGTGGATGACAAGGTTTAAAAAGAATAGTAACTACCTAAGGTGTAAAGTTTAATTAAATATCTAAGTAGTGAGTCATTAGATTAATATTATAAAGTAATGAAATATCAAGCTTGTAAGGGAGTGTGATGTCGGCTAAGAGGGAAAGAAAAAGGGAAAATATGCGTTTTTCCGGCGCGATACGACGTTACGGAAATCGAAAGACGAAAAACGTATCTCGGCACAAATTCGTCAAATTCCGATTCTACCAATAATTCCGACATATTTAACTTATTCGGAAAGTAATATTTAAAAACATAATTCCGACAAAAACTCGGGACGTCACAGTCCGAGTTTCGTCCGGAAAATAAAAAAAACGAACTTTCTCGGGCGAGTTCGTATCGCGATTTCGTGAATGTAAAAATCAGACGGTTTTCCGTTCTGAGTTCTAGAACTAAAAAGTTTTTGTACGCGATAACCCTAAATACAGTAGTCATCTAACTGACTTCCGCAATTTATTTTCGGAAACAGATTTCACCGTTAGTTTTAGAATTCAGAATCGTAAACTTAGGCGTGCAAAGCCATTGTTATTAATAACTTTAAATTTTTAAGACTGTACGGAAAATCTGGGGTATTACATCCTACCCCCCTTACGAAAAATTTCGTCCCGAAATTTGCATACATTCTGCAAAAAGATGAGGATATCTCTCCTTCATCTTCTCTTCGAGCTCCCACGTGGCTTTTCCTTGCCCGTGGTGGTTCCATAGCACTTTAACGATTGGTATCGATTTGGTTCTTAATTCTTGGACTTTTCTATCCAAAATCGATATCGGCTTCTCTTCGTAGCTTAAGTCAGATTCAAGAACTACGTCTTGCTGACTAATGACGTGCTTAGGATCATAGACGTATTTTCTCAATTGAGAAACGTGAAATACGTTGTGGACACTTCCTAGACTTGGCGGTAAGGCCATTCTATAAGCGACGGGTCCTATCTTCTCGAGGATTTCATAAGGTCCTATGAACCTGGGTCTTAGTTTACCCTTAACTCCGAATCTAAGGATTCCTCTGGTCGGTGATATCTTAAGGAAGACTTTATCTCCTATTTCAAACTCAAGGTTGGTTCGACGATCATCGGCATAAGACTTCTGTCGGCTCTGGGCTTCTTTCATTCTATCTCGTATTTGCCGAACGATCTCAATCATCTCATTTACTGCATCGGGGCCTAGGTTCTTTCTCTCACCTACTTCGTCCCAATAAAGCGGTGATCTACATTTCCTTCCATACAAAGCCTCATACGGTGCCATTCCTATCGTGGCCTGATAGCTGTTGTTGTAAGCGAATTCGACTAAGTGTAGGATTTCTTCCCAATTCGCGCTTCTGTCCAATACCACTGTCCTTAACATATCGACTAAAATCTGAATCGTTCTCTCGGACTGTCCATCTGTCTGTGGGTGAAACGCTGTACTGAAATTAAGCTCTGTTCCCAATTCTTTCTGCATCGTAATCCAAAATCTCGAGGTGAATTTGGCGTCTCTATCTGATATTATGACCTTCGGTACTCCATGCAGACGTACAATCTCTCTGACGTACAACTGAGCTAGTTTCTCTGATCCGTAGGTAGTCTTAATCGGCAAGAAATGTGCTGATTTCGTAAGTCTATCGATAATCACCCAAATTGCTGTGTTTCCTCTTCTCGACTTAGGCAAGCCTGTGACAAAGTCCATAGCTATGCCTTCCCATTTCCATTCTAGGACATCCAATGGTTGCAGCAATCTATACGGTCGTCGGTGTAAAGCCTTAACTTGCTGACATGCCAAACATCTTTCTACAAACGAGGCAACGTCTCGTTTCATTCCATTCCACCAGAAGTTCCTTCTCATATCTTGATACATTTTCGTACTTCCTGGGTGTGCTGTATACGGCGTATCGTGAGCCTCACTCAAGATTTCGTTCTTCAGTTCGCTGTCGTCATCAGGAATACAAATCCTGCCTTCATAAAGGATCGCATTGTCTGGTGCTTCGGAATATCCATCTGGTTTATCTGTTCTTATCCTTAATCGCAACTTTTCCATTGACTCGTCCTTCCTTTGAGCACTGATGATTCTTTCTCTCAAATCTGGTGTAGCTTCTAATGCTGCTATCTGACTTGTTATCGTAGCTGGCGTGTCGAGCACTTTGATATCCATCTTCTCGAATTCTCGTACTAAAGTTTCTTTCTCTACAAAAAGGCATCCTAATTTCATTGGAGCCTTGCGACTTAATGCGTCTGCTACCACATTAGCATTTCCTGGATGATAGTTAATTCCGTAGTCGTAATCCTTAACTAATTCGAGCCATCTCCTTTGCCTCATATTCAGTTCTTTCTGCTCGAAAAAGTACTTCAGACTCTTATGATCGGTGAATATCTCAAGAGATGGTGTCTCCAAATCTTTAACGCATGTACCACGGCTGCGAGTTCTAAGTCGTGGGTTGGGTATCCAACTTCGTAAGGTCGAAGTTGTCGTGAAGCATAAGCTATCACTCGTCCATCTTGCATTAAGACACAACCTAATCCATTTTTCGAGGCGTCGGTGTAAACCACATACTCCTTGTTTACGTCTGGAAGAGCTAATACTGGCACTGTGGTTAATTTCTCCCTGAGCGTTTGGAAACACTTCTCGCACTCGCCCGTCCATTTAAATTTGGTTTCCTTCCGAAGTAACTGTGTCATCGGGCGAGCGATCGTAGAAAATCCCTCAATAAACCTTCTGTAGTAGCCTGCCAAACCTAAGAAACTTCTGATCTCGTTCGGACTCGTTGGTGACTTCCAGTTGTGCACTGCCTCTACCTTAGCTGGATCCACTTTGATTCCTTCCGCCGATACTATGTGTCCAAGGAACATTACTTCCTTCAGCCAAAATTCGCATTTACTGAATTTGGCGTAGAGTTTCTCAGTTCTTAGTGTTTCCAACACTATCCGTAGATGTTCCTCGTGCTCCTTTTCATTCTTAGAGTAAACGAGGATGTCGTCGATGAATACTAAAATGAATTTGTCCAAGTAAGGGTGGAAAACTCTATTCATAAGATCCATGAATATAGCTGGAGCGTTGGTTAAACCAAATGGCATCACTAGGAATTTGTAATGGCCATATCGGGTTCTAAAGGCGGTCTTCGGTACGTCTTCAGGTTTGATCTTCAGCTGATGGTACCCTGACCTTAAATCTATTTTGGAGAAGACTCCTGCACCTTTAAGCTGATCGAACAGATCCTCGATCCTTGGCAAAGGATATTTGTTCTTGAGTGTGATCTTGTTCAGTTCTCGATAATCTATACACATTCTCATCGATCCGTCCTTTTTCCTAACAAACAACACGGGTGCTTGATGCGTCTTCGACTTTTGGGCCATTTGGCCCTATTTTTCATGTCTTTTTGTGTAGTTAGTGTCTGTCCAGGGGAAGAAAGTTATTGTTCGAAGGAAGGAAGCTCAGTCCGAGTCAAATAGAAGAAAGGTGGTCGGAATGAGCAGAACTGGAGTGAATTCAGTCGGTTGCAAGGACTACGTAAAGGAGTATGCAGCGCAGGAGATGAATTGAAGCAAGAGACGAGGTTGAAAGGAGGATTCCATGTGAACCCTGAAGCTAAGTTGTTGTTAATCATTCGCATTCGTGGTATTAACACAATGCACCCAACAACAAAGAAGATCTTGCAACTGCCTTGCTTACAAAGAATCAAATCATGGAGCATGCAACCAGTTTGACCACTACAGCAATTGCCAGTCAGTCACCAGAGCTCAAGAAGGAAAGCCGTGTGGAAGAAGATTCGCACAATATTTGCCAAGTATCTATGGAAGGAAGGATTTGGAGGTCAGCGCATTACCCTAAATAAATCAATCAATCGGAGATTGCCAATCATCAATCCATTCAATCATAGATAATCAGAATCTCGCTCAACATGGAAAGTGCCAATCATGCCGATTCAGTCTACCCGCTTAGGATTTTGCTCGCTGCCATTGCTACTATAAAAGTCCAGCCGGAGCGGCTGGCACAAGGTTGGTTAATCTATCATTCTCCAGTTCTTAGTCCGAAGAAACACTTTTACTCTCAGTTCTATATTTTATGTTCAAATCAATTTATCTGCTTTGATTTACATTCCGCTGTGAAGAACAAATCCAAGGCTGTTTGCCTTAGGTACTTTTAATTCAAGTATTTCGTATTTCTTTTCATTCATGTGTTCTCTTTCGCTCATCATTATATATTTAATTATGTGTGAGTAATCTACTTGGTGAGATTTGGGTATGAGAAATGATTGACTGTTGATATGTGAAACATTCGTAAGGCACTTGTGCCATCGGTTGAGTCCAGCAGTTCTGGATAGATCTGAGCAGAACTCATGGGCAGTCCTGACCTAACGGGTGATCTCCGTTCGGTTGGAGCTGTACCATGTCAAGCAAAGGCAGGGCATGACAGACGGCGACGTTCGATGTGCCCATGACCGAGCAGCTAAGCAGCACCTGGCATGGTGCTGTAGATCTGGATGGTGAGGAATGGACAAGGGGATACTGCGTCCTTCTTCAGTCTTGGGCTTCTCTAACAATCACCCATCAACTGTGACGAGGCATCAAGCCATGGTTATCGACCAAAGGACTCATCTCGCATATCGTAGACATATCGATGACCGGTTGGACGTAGTACCGGAAATGGATATTCCGCGAGTTATGTCTACTATGTAGGTGCGGACATGGGATGTTTGGAAGAGAAGGTTGGTGAGGGTCATACTTGGAGAGATCGGGTATGACTACTATCTAAGGAGGAGTGAAGCACGACCTTGTGACCGGGGTGAAGCGTGACCTTCGGACCGAGACGACAACAAGGGATTCAACCATCCCAAGTGTGGAGTATGAACTCTTGAAACGCTCCAATGTCTTTGGGCCACGCCTTGAGTTTATATGAAGCATGGACGGATCTTCAGTGTGCCCATGACCGAATTAACATATCAACAATGATCATAACCTACCCCAAATCTTACCCCCCTTTTATACCTGAATTCCGTTTAGTTTATTTTGTGCAGATATACAGATTGAGACCGTGACAACTCGATTTGTGCACTGAAGAGTAAGGTGGTTCATCACTCTCCGTGGGATTGACCCTAGCTTACCGCTAAGACTAACCAGTCCGGTAGTGGGCATAGGAACGTGTACTGTCCACCTGGGGCATACACAAGTATTTTGATCGTACCATACGATGGGTGCGTGTCAAAATTGGCGCCGTTGCTGGGGAGTGACGCGCAATAATTTTACTCTTCTCATTCCATCTTTCACTACTAGTGTATGCGTGGAACTCGTCAAGTACAGAGAGCATTAATCTTTGATCCAGATATTGAACGAACTGAACGACGACTACACGCACTTTCACGAATAGCGAGATGCGACGCTATGGGTGAACAACCACAGCCGCCGCAGACCCTCAAGCAGTTGGCTTACCCAACTAATCTGAATCTCAGGCCGAACGGGATCACCTTACCAACAAATCCTTTCGCACCTGAACGGTTCAACTTGAAACCTGCATTAATACAGGTCTTACCGAAATTTAATGGATATCCAGGAGACGACCCGCATACCCATCTCCAGGACTTCGAAATGACAGTGATGCATCAGTCCAATGAGAATCAGCAAGAATATGTGAAACTGGTTCTTTTTCCATTCTCATTGGTGGACAGAGCAAGGAGATGGCTGTACAATCTACCTCAAGGAAGCGTTACCACTTGGGCAGAAATGCAGCAAAGTTTCTTGGAAGAGTTTTTCCCAGCCACAAGAGTTGAAAGGATGCGATGGGACATCCGAAACATTAAACAGGATGGGCTGGAGACTTTTTATGAGTACTGGACTCGCTTCAAACAGTTGTTAAGCAACTGTCCTCATCACCGGATCACTCCAAAAGATCAAGTGGAAAGCTTCGTAAAGGGCATGCGGAGGAGTGATCGAGGACTGGTATTGGCTACATGTAATGGATCGTTGCTGAGCAAAACACCTCAAGAGATTTTCAAACTTTTGGGAACAATGGCAAAAGAATCCAGAGATGATGGACATGAAAGAAGCAGAGAGATACCAGAGAAAGGAGAGGAAAAAGATAAACTGACAAATCTGGAAAAGGAGATGAAGGAAATAAAGACACTGCTGAGTGGTCTGACCATGCAGAATAAGGTTAGACAGTGTGGCCTATGCGATGCGGTGGGGCATCAATCTGAAAATTGCCCCAACTTTGGTGAAGATATAATGGACATAAATGCCATGGGGGGGAAATGAAGGATTTCAGAGGAAGCATGACCCGTTTTCAAATACATACAACAGAGGGTGGAGGGATCATCCTAACTTTAGATGGAAACAGGATGGTCAACCACAACAGAACGGTACAGGTCTACCGGGATCATCTCAGTCATTTGCCCAGCACCAACAGCAAGGACAATATCAGGGAGGGCCACCACAACAACAACACTACCAACCACAGTAGCAGCAGGTGTATCAACCGCCTCATCAGAGGAGAGCACCATGGGAAGAGGCTATGGAAAGTATGGCTAAGGAAAGTGAGAAGTTCCGCAATGAAATCCGAGCTGGTATGAATCAAACCAACGTGCAGATTGGTCACTTGGCAAAGGCGCTGGCGAAAGTAGAAGAGAATACAGGGAAGCTCCCACCTCAAGGGATCAACCACAAAGAACAGGCACAAGTGATAATCACAGAGGTGGATGATGAGCAAGCTGAAAAAATTTTGGCGGAGGCAAAAGTTAATCGGCAAAGAGAGGAGGGAACCAGCAACAAAATTACAAGAGAAATAGATGGTGATGAGCAGACTGAACCCCCTTATCCGGGTAGACTTCGACAGAAAGCCAGAGAGAAAGAAGCCAATGATATGATGAAGATCTTTCGAAAATTGGAACTTAGCCTACCCCTACTGGACGCGATTAAGCAAATTCCAAAGTATGCCAAGTTCCTTAAAGATCTCTGCTCGAGGAAGGTGAAGATTGATGAAGATGTTCGATATATTATGGGAGAGAGTGTGTCAGCCATTATACAGCAGAAACTGCCACCAAAGAAGAAAGATCTGGGGATGTTCACTATCCCTTGCAACATCGCGGGCAGGAACATGGACAAAGCTATGATGGACTTGGGGGCATCTATAAATGTTATGCCGCTAGCAGTTTTCAACAGGCTCAACTTGGGGGAACTACGGAACACCCGAGTTGTCATACAATTAGCAGACAGGTCAAACGCGTATCCAAAAGGTGTTATCAAAGATGTGTTGATCAAAGTAGGAGAGCTGATTTTTCTTGCTAACTTCTACGTGCTGGATACCGGTTCAGAAGCAAAGGAGAACTTCATTCTGCTGGGCAGACCATTCATGATGACTGCAGGGACTAAACTGGACATGAAGACTGGAATTCTATCGTGTGAGTTCGATGGCGTGGTAGAAGAATTCAACATTTATGAAGCCATGAGAAGGAAACCTGAACTAGAGTCTGTAGAAATGATTGACATATTCGAACCATTGGTGCAAGAGCAAAACCTGGAATTCAGCTCAAGCGACACCACAGAAAGGGTGATACAAGCCGGACTGACCGATCGAGATGCTATGTAAACAAAGGACCTCAAGATGAAGGAGGCCATCATGGAATTGTATTCTTTAAAGGAAAGCACTTTGGAAGCAGCAGTGGAAGTTGACAGGAAGATTAAAGATATTATCTTGGAAGTGTACTCTATCGGAGAATCGGGACAGGGCAAACCGGAGTTGTTCTCTCAGTTTGGGCAACACGAGAAACTGATGCCATCGATTGTGAAAGCTCCAGTCTTAGAGTTAAAGAAGCTGCCAAAACACTTGCAATATGCTTACTTGGGACCGGAGGAAACTCTCCCAGTGATTATCAGTTCTGATTTAACCATGGTGCAGGAAGAAAGACTAATCAGAGTATTGAGAGAGAACAAGTAAGCCATTGGTTGGACCCTGGCAGATATAAAGGGTATCAGTCCAACAGAGTGTATGCACCATATATACTTGGAGGAAGGAGCACGACCAGTACGGGATTCGCAGAGAAAAATGAATCCTGTCATGAAAAAGGTGGTACTTAAGGAGATCCTAAAGCTTTTGGAGTTGAGCATAATTTACCCTATATCCGACAGCCAATGGGTCAGCCCGGTCCACGCCGTGCCGAAGAAATCTGGGATACAGGTTATGGAGAATGATAAGGGTGAGCTTGTTCTAACAAGGCTACAAACTGGGTGGAGAGTCTGTATAAACTACCGGAAGCTGAATATGGTCACACGGAAGGACCATTTTCCATTACCCTTTATCGACCAAATGCTGGAACGGCTAGCTGGTAATGCCTATTACTGTTTTCTGGACGGATATTCAGGATATATGCAAATATTCGTAGCTCAAGAAGATCAAGAAAAGACCACGTTCACTTGCGTGTACGGGAATTTCGCCTACCGAAGAATGCCATTTGGTCTTTGTAATGCACCTGGAACCTTCCAACGGTGCATGAGCATTTTTTCAGATTTATTGGAAAATTGCATAGAGGTGTTTATGGATGATTTCACGGTGTATGGTGATTCGTTCGACACATGCCTTAATCATTTGGAGCTAGTATTGAAAAGATGCGTGGAGAAAAGCCTGGTACTCAATTATGAAAAATGCCATTTTATGGTGAAGGAAGGCATCGTACTGGGCCATGTCATATCGGAGAGGGGGATCGAAGTGGACAAGGCAAAAATCGATTCCATCGCCAAGTTGCCGTATCCAACTACGGTCAAGCACATACGGGCATTCCTTGGCCACGCAGGATTCTACCGCAGATTCATAAAGGATTTTGCAAAGGTTGCTTAACCTATGACCCGTTTGTTACAACAAGATGTACAGTTCGACTTTGATGACGACTGTAAGGAGGCATTTCTGAATCTACGAGACAGATTGGTATCAGCCCCTATTATTCAACCGCCAGATTGGGAGATACCATTCGAAATCATGTGTGATGCCAGCAATTACGCGGTTGGAGCAGTACTTGGGCAGAAGAAAGGTAAGGAAAGCCACGTTATATACTACGCCTCCAAGACTTTGAATCCAGCTCAGTGTAGCTACACCACAACTGAGAAGGAATTGTTGGCAGTGGTTTTCGCAATCGAGAAATTCAGATCATACCTTCTGGGCACAAAAGCGATCATTTACACCGATCATGCTGCTTTGAAATACCTCATAGTGAAGAAAGAATCAAAACCACGACTTATCCGGTGGATATTGCTGCTCCAAGAGTTCGACTTAGAAATAAGATATAAGAAAGGAGCAGCCAACCTAGTAGTTGATCATCTAAGCAGGCTACAAATGGGAAAGGATGATGGCGAACCAATAGAAGACGATTTTCCGGATGAGAGGCTGTACGCCGTACGAGATCATATGGAGATGGAGACTCTGTATGCCCTGACCGAGAAGGAGCCCTGGTTTGCAGACATAGCAAATTATCTTTTCACTAAGGAAATGCCACCAGGGAAGACCAAGTTCGAGAGACAGAAATTGATAACACAGCCTCTCGCTCTTATTTTTGGGAAGCACCGCATTTATGGAAGATTGGCACAGATCAAATCATACGGAGGTGCGTTCCGGAGATTGAACATGCTCAGATATTGGAGATGTGCCATAGCACAGCATGCAGTGGCCATTTTGGTGGAAGAAGAACAGCGCAAAGAATATTGGATAGTGGATTCTATTAGCCTACAATCTTTGCTGATGCCAAGAAATGGGTACAGGGCTGCCCGCAGTGCAGATGGTAGGGGGTATCACCGCAAGAGATGAAATGTCTCAAATGCCTATTATGCCTGTGAAAATCTTCGATGTATGGGGAATCGACTTTATGGGACCACTTCCTAAGTCAGGAAATTATGAATACATTTTGGTGGCAGTCGATTATGTATCCAAATGGGTGGAGGCAAAGGCTACAACCAATAATGATGCTCATACGGTGGCAGAATTTTTGAGAGAGCAGGTGTTTAATAGATTTGGAGTTCCAAAAATCCTCATCAGCGACCAAAGATCTCATTTCTGCAATGCCACCATTAGAGCACTCACCAAAAGAATAGGGGTGAAACATAAAGTCACGACTGTATATCACCCCCAGGCCAATGGGCAGGCTGAAATTTCTAACAGGGAGATCAAGGGCATATTGGAGAAGGTGGTTCATCCCAATCGTAAAGATTGGAGCAATTATCTGGGAGATGTGTTATGAGCATACCACACTGCCTATAAGACTCCAATTGGCATGTCACCATTCAGGCTTGTGTTCGGAAAAAGATGTCATTTACCAGTAGAAGTGGAACACAAAGCTTACTGGGCAATCAAGAGAATCAACTTCAGTATGACTAGGGCCGGAGAAGAAAGGAAGTTGCAAATGAATGAATTGGAGGAACTTCGGTTGGAGTCATATGACAATGCAGTTTTGTACAAGGAAAGAACGAGGAGAATCCACGATGCAAAGCTTAGGAAGAAGGAATTTTGGTCTGGCCAAAAGGTGTTGTTATTCAACTCTTGATTTAAGTTGATGAGTGGGAAGCTTAGATCAAAATGGAGAGGACCTTACATCGTGAAGGAGTTATTCCCAAATGGAAGTGTCGAAGTTTATGATTTGAATGGAAAGGATACTTTTGTGGTGAACGGTCATCGCTTGAAACCGTACTTCGATTATTCAGAGTTGAAGAAGACCAAGGAGAAATGTTCTTTACTGGATCCTATTTATCAGTAAGAGCCAAAGCTGGAAGTCGAGCTCAAGACATTGAACAAGAGCGCTGACTGGGAGGGAACCCAGGAGTGGTCGTCGGTAAGACCACAACCGCTTTTCCTTAATTAGTTATTAAAGAATTGTTTTGAGTTAAGTGAGTATTGGACTAAGTCAGAGTTGGAGAATGTGGGCCAAGGTGTTTTTAGAGTTTATTTTGAGATTCGAACCCACTTTGCGATGCAAAGTGTGTAGGTGGAGGTCCAGGGTGAATTGTGAGCCCACTTTGCGATGCAAAGTGTGTAGGTGGCAAACCGGTGTGTGGAATGGGGACGGTCTAACTAGGACATTACGTGGAGGCGCATTTGACAAGGACGGCTGGATATAACTGCGGCGCTTGGGATTTCGCACGAAATTTGAATTTCAAATTTGGTAATGATTTTATTCCCTTGATTGTTTCGACTTCCCATAACTGTCACCTCACCACTCCATCAGTTAAAAGGAGAAAACCCTCCTCCATTAACCCTCACAGCCTCCATAACTGCCATACACTCAGCCACTTTCTCCACTTCGCCATAACCGTCGTCCACAAATCTTCCATTTAAACACGCAGACCCAGTTCTCACTCCACATACCTTCACCAGCCTTCGCCATCTTTCTGAAAACCCCAAAGTTCCAACCATCACCATGGTCAGAATCAAGAAAGCCGCGCACAAAAGAACGAACAAAAGTGTCGCCGCCTCCGATAGTACTCAAACCAAAGGCCCAGCCGCTACAAAATCTGTACCGGTGGGGGAGAAGAGAAAAACGCTCAGCACCACCTCCGAGGAAACTCCTGTGCACAGTTCAGAAAAGACTACACCTACTCGGGGTGTGGAAGAAGAGGAACAGGAGAAAATTCCCTCGCCGGAGAAGCAACCCACCGGAGAAAAAGACGCTGCGGGTGACCAAGAGCAGGTACAGGTCAAGGAAGAACCAGATGTTCAACCGCCTAGGAAGAAAGAGAAGAAGAAACCTGCGGTCAAGGACACCACTACCGCAGCAGTAGCGAAGAAGAAGACCGCCGGAAAGAAAGCAGCTAGTCCTCCACCAAAGGAGCCTACTCCAGACCCCAGTTCTTCCCGCTCCCAATCTCAATCAAAGGAGGGTGGTCTGACCACTTCTGACCACGAAGAGAAGGAACAAGAAGGCGAGCAAGGGGGAGAGCCAGTGGGAGAGGAGGAGACAGGAAAAAGCATTCCCATGCGGGCCCAGGAAGATATCACCCCACAAAGCAAGGAGAAAGGGGTGGGAGCAAAGAGGAAGCTCGAAACCTCGAAACCCCCCTTATCGCAGAAGTCCAAACAGAGCAAATTAGGGGGCAAGGTTGGTACTACGAGCACGGTGAGGAGGGTTACAGCTGAGGAAAAAGGGAAGGCAAAGGAAGGAGAAAAAGAAGGAGAAGCAAAGGAAATCGAAGAGGAAGAAATAGAGAGAGTGGAGATCATCGACAGCTCTAACTCGGGGGAGATTCAAGCACCTGTGAAGTCTACACCCAGTGTCACCACCACGAAATCAGAAACCAAGAGAAAAGGCGTACTACGACCTGCATCATCTGAAGCAACCATACCGCGAGACAGCCAGCGGTATGCCATCCTGCAAAACAGGGAGATCCTCCCTTGGTACTACCTGTTGACAGAAAGCTTGGAAGCATTTGGAATCAAAGAGAAGGTGGAGGGATACTTCAAGGGTATCGGCTGGGGAAAGGTTTTGGAATGGAACTACCCTGCGTTCAAGAAGCTGTCGGAGGAATTTATGGGGACAGTGGAGTTCAAACCCCGCGGCAAATACGGTATCGAGACTCCGGGCACCCTGCGCTTTTAACTGTGGGGCAGGATGTTCCCTCTCTCCATCAATGAGTTGAACATTCAACTCGGAGTACTCGAGCCGCGGGAGGTGTATGAGGATGAGTATAATGAGGTAGAGACGGTAGCCTCAGATGAATGGAAGTCTCAGATTGACCACTACTGGTCAATCATCTCCACCAGGAATCGCTATGTGAAGAACAGCAGCAAGTCCAATGAGATCAGAGATCCAGCGCTACAGATTTGCCACAGGTGGTTGGCTTACAACCTCTACGGGCGTTTGGAGGGGTCCAACGTGGTGACTCAACAAGAGTTGTTCATTTTATGGTGCATGATGGAGAAGAAACGGGTGAACTTCAGGTTCATAGCAGTGCAGCAGTTTCAGTTCGGTGTGACCCACCACAACAAACACCTCTCACTCTGCCCTTTGGCGACGATTCTTGCAAAGAATCTCACCAATTTCGACTTGGAGAAGCCAGATGATCTCGCAGTTGCTGATACAAGATTTTTGGACCAAGGGCGCTTCGTGAGATGGAGGATTGTTGAGGTGGACAAGCATGGAAATTACTCTCTGGTCCACCCAGAAGGCACAACAGGCAGAGCAGAGCCGAGCAAGGCGAATGAGCAGGTGGTTCCGCGCCGCTCAAACAGCGAGATGGTGGCTGTACTGGCAGAACTGAAAGAGCTACGTGCAGAAGTGGCAATACTGAGGGCAGAGATGACGGCAATCAATACCAGCATGAAGAAAGGCTTTGAGGCGTTGATGGCAAAAGCGGACGGAGAGGAGAAGGATGCCTTCGACCAGAATGAATAAGTTTCCTTTCCCCTATCTGTAGTTTAGGTTTTATTTTTCTTTTTGTTCTTTTCATTTCTGACTTTTACGTTTTGTGTCAGCTGGAGTCTAGTGTAAAGCAAGTCTGTGAGTCTGTGTGTGCGCATGATATATGGATTAGGGGAATGTGTGCATGTTGTTTGGTTTGACTGGTTTGAATGGTATGCTGAGCAACATTGCATGTATAGCAGTAGAGGGAATACAGAAGTCCATACCTGTGAGAATTGAGCCTATTTATTTCTATCTTCTGTGTGTTCATGCTGCTTAGTAATCCTAGAACTTGTTAGTGGATTTTAGCTGGTGGTGTAGATTAAAGGATAAGGGCAGTTTATTCATGATTAGAAGCCCCAGAATTATCTAGCTGAGCATGATAAACCATTGCTAACCACTTTGAGCCGAAGCACTTTTTTTTTCATAAGCCCTTGTAATGATATTTGATTAAGAGTGTGTCTTCCACACCATACAAGATAAGAAGGGGTACATAGATGCTCTAAGTGGAAAAACACAAGTAAAAGAGGGGTAAAAAAGGGGAGGGGGGGTAGTTTAAGAAGAAGGCATACATGAAAAGAATGGAAATTGTAAGTGTGATCAAAGATCAATACATGCCTAAGGAAGAAATAAACCCCAAAGAAAGAAAGGAGTATGAGGATTAGTGGGAGCACTTATATTGAAAGAGCAGTCCATGTGACTGGAATCAGGTTTTAACCCACTATCAAAAAGTCCTTACCCTGCTCCGTATGCCCCATTACAACCAAATTAAAACCCTTTGATAAACTACACCAGACTAACTGATAGCCATAAATCCTCAAACAAGCTAATAGGAAAGCTAATGCAGCATGAAATGAGAGTAAACACTAGCCATACACATGAGTGTGTGAGGAAGACTGCTAATGTGATCATGTGGTGTATTTGCTCAATGGGTTGTGGAATGTTAACCTGGTTGATACATGCATGCACGAACTGATTCATTTGATTGCGCACTTTCGTGTCTTAAAGTTTTATTTCTTTTTTCATTCATCTCTCTTCTTGGTGTCTTTGTGAATCCACCAACATACTTGAGGGCAAGTATGGTTTAAGTGTGTAGGTGTGATGCGTCTTCGACTTTTGGGCCATTTGGCCATATTTTTCATGTCTTTTTGTGTAGTTAGTATCTGTCCAGGGGAAGGAAGTTATTGTTCGAAGGAAGAAAGCTCAGTCCGAGTCAAACAGAAGAAAGGTGGTCAGAATGAGCAGAACTGGAGTGAATTCAGTCGGTTGCAAGGACTACACAAAGGAGTATGCAGCGCAGGAGATGAATTGAAGCAAGAGACGGGGTTGAAAGGAGGATTCCATGTGAATCCTGAAGCTAAGTTGTTGTTTATCATTCGCATTCGTGGTATTAATGCAATGCACCCAACAACAAAGAAGATCTTGCAACTGCCTTGCTTACAAAGAATCAAATCATGGAGCATGCAACCAGTTTGACTACTATAGCAATTGCCAGTCAGTCACCAGAGCTCAAGAAGGAAAGCCGCGTGGAAGAAGATTCGCACAATATCTGCCAAGCATCTATGGCAGGAAGGATTTGGAGGTCAGCGCATTACCCTAAATAAATCAATCAATCGGAGATTGCTAATCATCAATTCATTCAATCACAGATAATCAGAATCTCGCTCAACATGGAAAGTGCCAATCATGTCGATTCAGTCTACCCGCTTAGGGTTTTGCTCGCTGCCATTGCTACTATAAAAGTCCAGCCGGAGCGGCTGGCACAAGGTTGGTTAATCTATCATTCTCCAGTTCTTAGTCCGAAGAAACACTTTTACTCTCAGTTCTATATTTTATGTTCAAAACAATTTATCTGCTTTGATTTACATTCCGCTGTGAAGAACAAATCCAAGGCTGTTTGCCTTAGGTACTTTTAATTCAAGTATTTCGTATTTCTTTTCATTCATGTGTTCTCTTTCGCTCATCATTATATATTTAATTATGTGTGAGTAATCTACTTGGTGAGATTTGGGTATGGGAAATGATTGACTGTTGATATGTGAAACATTCGTGAGGCACTTGTGCCATCGGTTGAGTCCAGCAGTTCTGGATAGATCTGAGTAGAACTCATGGGCAGTCCTGACCTAACGGGTGATCTCTGTTCGGTTGGAGTTGTACCATGTCAAGCAAAGGCAGGGCATGACAGACGGCGACGTTCGATGTGCCCATGACCGAGCAGCTAAGCAGCACCTGGCATGGTGCTGTAGATCTGGATGGTGAGGAATGGACAAGGGGATACTGCGTCCTTCTTCAGTCTTGGGCTTCTCTAACAATCACCCATCAACTGTGACGAGGCATCAAGCCATGGTTATCGACCAAAGGACTCATCTCGCGTATCGTAGACATATCGATGACCGGTTGGACGTAGTACCGAAAATGGATATCCCGCGAGTTATGTCTACTCTGTAGGTGAGGACATGAGAAGTTTGAAGGAGAAGGTTAGTGAGGGTCATACTTGGAGAGATCGGGTATGACTACTATCTAAGGAGGAGTGAAGCACGGCCTTGTGACCGAGGTGAAGCGTGACCTTCGGACCGAGACGACAACAAGGGATTCAAGCATCCCAAGTGTGGAGTATGAACTCTTGAAACGCTCCAATGTCTTTGGGCCACGCCTTGAGTTTATATGAAGCATGGACGGATCTTCAGTGTGCCCATGACCGAATTAACATATCAACAATGATCATAACCTACCCCAAATCTTACCCCCTCTTTTATATCTGAATTTCGTTTAGTTTATTTTGTGCAGATATACAGATTGAGACCGTGACAACTCGATTTGTGCACTGAAGAGTAAGGTGGTTCATCACTCTCCGTGGGATCGACCCTAGCTTACCGCTAAGACTAACCAGTCCGGTAGTGGGCATAGGAATGTGTACTGTCCACCTGGGGCATACACATGTATTTTGATCGTACCATATGACGGGTGCGTGTCAGTGCTCCCCAAGGTGAGACGCTTGGCCTGATGAAACCAAGGTCTAGCAATTCTTGTAACTGGATTTTGAGCTCTTCTAGTTCTTTCTGTGCCATCCTATATGGGGCTTTAGACTTAGGAGCTGCTCCTGGTTCTAAGTCGATCGTGAAGTCCACGTGACGATCTTGTGGCAATCCTGGTAAAACTTCTGGAAAGACGTCTTCGTATTCATTCACAACTTTTACGTCTTGGATGGTCTTCTCGGCTCCTGGCTCTCCGACTAGGTACACAAGATAAGCTGTGGTACCTTTCTTCTTCATGAGTTTGGTGGCTTGAAGGGCTGATATAATTGGTACGCCTCTACTCATGGAAATTCCGTGGAATTCGGTTGGTTCTTTACCCGGGGGTTGAAAAGAGATTTTTCTCTCGTTGCAGAGAATTGTGGCATAATTCTCTGACAACCAATCCATTCCTAGGATTATATCTACGTCCCACATTATCATAACATTTAAGTTGTTCGCCTTAACCTTAAGAGTTCTGATTTCTAGTTCTAGGTTAGAGCAAACATGCGTGGAAGTAGTGATCTCTCCTGAAGGTGTAGCTACTCTCATAGAATGTGCAGCTCTTACAGGCCTGATGTCTAAGTTATCGGCACACGAGCTAGCAATGAAAGAATGCGATGCGCCAGTATCAAACAATATCTTAATAGGGATGTTGTGTAGTTTTTCCATACCTGCTAGGTTGTCTTTTCCCTTGTGCTGGCCACCCTGTTTGATAGCGCATGCCCTCGCATTCTGTTGCTGCTGTGCATGCTGCTGGAACTGTTGTTGGTTCATTTGCGGCTGCTGCGGCTGTGCTTGTATGGCTCTGAGAGGTATGGCTTGCAGCCGTTTCGGGCAATCTTTCTTCATATGCCCCTTTTGTCCACAATTGAAACAGTTGGGGGTGCCTATCTGACAAACTCTGGGATGGGCTCTGTTGCACTTAGGGCAGACAGGAATGGTAACCCTCCCTGGGTTAGTTCCTCCCTGGTTGAAGTTTCGTTGCTGCCCTTGCAGCTGGTTCTGTTGACCGTTGCCCTTCCATGGTGCGTTCTGCTTATTTCCCTGAATAAACAACCCCAACTGGTTGTTTCTCTGCCACGGCCTTTTGTTGCTGTTATTGTTGTGGTTATTGTTCTGACTAGGCTGTTGATAGCCCTGCTGATTTCCCCTTCTCTGACTTCCCTGGTTGTTGAAGTTCTGATTGTAGCCACTGTTACCTCCTCCATTCCACTTCCTCTTTCCCTGATAATTGCTATTATAATAGCCTCGGGTCTGGTTCTGTGCTGGGGTTGGTGCAGTTGGTACAACTTTCTTCTCGTCAGGCACTACGGCCTCCATTTCCAATGCTCTTCTCAAAATGTCAGTGTAGCTTAGTCCCCCATGACTAGCTAATGCAATTCCCAGTTCATGTCGTAGTCCTCCTTGGAATTTCTTCTATAATTTCTCCTCGGTATCAACCTGAGTCGGCGCATACCTAGACAGTTTGCAAAACTTGGCGTCATACTAAGTTACGATCAGCTTTCCGTGCTTCAAACCATAGAACTCAGCTTCCTTCTGAGCTCTATACGTCTTGGGTACGTACTTATCAAATAGTATTTCCTTGAATTCATCCCACGTGAAACGAGCCAGCTGCTCTGCGGGTATCACCTTCTGCCTTGCTTCCCACAAATAATCTGCCGATCCAGTTAGTTAGAACGCGACACTTAGCATCCTCTCCTCATCAGTACATCTGAGGAGTTTGAATATCTTCTCTGTAGATCTCACCCATAGCTCAGCATCGTTAGGGCTGCCCGTTCCATTAAACATCGGGGGGTTTCTCTTGAGGAAGAGGTCCTCAATATCCCTACGGGGTGGTGGTGGAGGTGGTGGTGATGGGGGTGGTGATAGGGATGGTGATGGTGATGGGGTATCATTCTGTTCGTGCTCTTGTTCTTTGTCGTTCTCTGGTTAACGTCTCCCACGTCCTCGAGGCCTACCAGGTCCTCGACCTCTCCTATTGTTAATGTTTCTTGGCGGCATTTTCTTTGATCTAAGGAAATAGAAATTCTCGTTAGTCCTTTCTGTTAATCACTCTTAGTACTTACTAGCTCGTTCTCAACTTAATCAAGTTCACGGGACGACATATCGAACATAGTTTTGATATTACTTCGTAATCTTTTAACTTTCTAGTTAAACTTAAATTTCTCGTCACACGAATTCTTTGACATTCTGATTTAATTACACGATTCATAGGAAATTTTTCTTGTGATTAAAACCCTCTCATGGGTCATGTATATATATATACATCAAAAAGAATATTAATTCTGCCTCCAACGAGGACTTATACAAAAAGTTAGACTACTACTAGTCTAAACTAGGCTGACTGCTTACTATTTACCGAGTGCACTAACAGGCTGCAACTCCGTACCTACTAAAAGTACTAGAACGGAAACGATTCATAAAATTTCGCATTCGTTAGAGTACTACAAAAACTAGTTACTCATTCGACTATGTACAGGACAAAAGAACTACTGCTATTAACATACGTCTACGATGCTCTACTCAACAGACTACAGTAGAGTCGGAACTGCCCTCTATGACCTAAAAACCCTAAGAGTCCTCCTCTGGGTCCTCCTCCGGATCCTCGTCCAGGTCCTCCTCAGAATTTTCGTTCGGGTCCTCCTCAGGATCCTTGTCCAGGTCCTCTTCCTCAGACTCTGAACCAAAGACGAGCTGGAGTGCCTCGTCCTCCCTCAGAGTAGAGCCATCAGAAAGTGTAAGCAGAGGTGGTGACGATGCCTCTGAAACTGTCTCCTCCAGGTCGGAAACAAGGTAGTCCTCACTGATCTCTACTGCACGCTTCTTCAGGGGAAGAAGGTGCTCTGGAACTGAACTGGAACCTGAACCTGACTCGAACTCATCCCTAGAACGGACCCTGGACGGTCCTGCCTCCATCTGACCTCTGACTACGCCCCACTTCTCACAGATCTCCTCAAGCGGTGTCAGTGGGGATGGTAGCTCTAACATGGCGGCAAGCTCCGCGTCAATCCCTCGGTACTCTGACTCTGCCCGAAACAGTCCTGTCTCTAAAGGTCCCCTGACTCTAACACAAACGTGAGGTAAGAACGGTGAAGATAATCCTAACAACGCGGCTATCTCGGCGTCGATCTCTACGAATCCCTGTCCTGGGATCAACTCCTCGATCTGTGTACTAACTGGCGGTAACTCTGGTGTAACAGTGGGCTCCTCGTCTACCTCTAACTGCTCTGACTCCGCGTCAGACTCCTCACTCGGCACAAAGTCTGGTGGTAACTCCAACAAGGCGGAAAACTCTGGGTCCAAGTCGAGGTGCTCTAGCTCGGTCTCTGCGGGAAAGTGACTGTAGGGGAGATGCGGCTCAAAAGGGACTGGAAGCATAAATCTGCTGTCAAAGAAGCGTCTGTATACAAACAGGGCAAATCCTGTGTAGTTGCCGGTCGGCTCTATGTCGTCGCCGAAAATCCCAAGAAAGTACCACGCCACTCGGTGCACCCAACCACGCCACTCGTCCGGTAGGTGTACAATCAGGTCTGATATCGCCTGACTCTCCGAAATCAAGTGCCGTACTGGAAAATAAACCAACGAGAAGTTGCTAACTATCTGCCCCACATCCTCCTCACCGTAATCTGCCTCGAACTTATAATACTCGTCTTGTATCATATCTAGTATGGTACGCTCGCTCGTGGCCAAGGGCTGGCTCTTCCGAGCAGTAACGCGAGTCCTAGCCATCCTACAAAAGTTTTAAGGAAACACGGATCAGTAACAGGTAGGGAAATAACTTATCTCAACGAAAATACTTAAATTACAAAATGAACATTACTTATTCAATTGTAATATCACCACTTAACACAACCACTTATTACGACTTCTAGCAATTCAAGAAATTGCACTCAAACAACATATATATAATTAAAATTAAAATTTCAATTTTTTTTTAATTCCATTCCTTATCTTACTATGTTCTTACTTACTTTAATTCTTTAGTACTTTCTCAACAACATTTCTTAACGATTCTTACTTATTAAAACAAAGTACGTCTACTTTGTTCATGTTACTTATTCAAAAGTAACATCCATTCACAAAAGAATTTGTCGTTAACGACTCTTGATACTCGTAATATTGGTAGTCTTTGCTCAAAGACGAAATAGGGAATAAATTCCAAAAGAAATGGAATATAACTTAAAGAATAACTTTTTGGAAACTACGTTCCAGTTGTCGTCGCTAGAATCGGGTGATTGATGGAAAAATTAATCAAGCTTCGTGCTCGACTTCCAATAATAAAATAGTTTTCTTCGTAGAGTTCGATCAGGGCGAACTTTACTGAAACACGATACGAAAAAGAAACGGAATGACGTGACACGAATGACGTCATTTAAGTTACTTACACGTAAGCAACGTTCACTTATTTCATTTGGCTTTGATTCCCTTTATTCTATCTTCGTCGTCTCGTTCATATCTTTCTTAACTCGAAGCCGATGCTTCTCAAACGTCTAATCGTTTCCTCCGTTTACTAACACGATTTACCGAATCATTTTTATTTCGTTTTCCTCGCAGGAAATTCTTGTTTGAATTTTTAAAACAAAGTTCGACTTTGCCGAATCTTTATTCATGTCACTTAACGCACGTGACATTCATCAGTAGAAGTTCTCCTCATGTCGGGGATCTCCTTTCGAAATCATTTCAAAAATAACGTTTCTTAAAAACGTCTAAGTTCTCGAAGAACCGGAAAGACCTTAGGTTTCAAGTCTATGTTCTCATTGAACCGGGAAAAATCCCTAAATCCGACTATATTCTTGTGTCCAAAAATTTTTCAAAAGAAAGAAATTATCGTGCAAATAATTTTACATAAGATAGTACTTGTACTATCACATAATCACATAAAGTATGCAAAGTATAAAAATTATACTTCCATAAAATTCTTATTTTTGGCACACAACTCATTCTCATTCTCAATTTCGTTGAATACTTGTTCATAAAATTTCTTATTTAAAAGAAATCACATAATTAAAATTCTTTCCTTTTCCTCGTTGAGTCGACGTAGCGGGAGATTGAGTTGACATCTACATTTTCAATCTTAGTGTCATAGCCTAACTCCTATCTTTTACTTGAAAGAAGACTCTGATCTAGAGTATATACAAATACTCTATCCTATGACTCGAAAGAAGACTCGATATAGAGTACGAACGAATACTCTATATTATTACTCGAAGGAAGACTTGTATACAAATACCACTCTGTGGCATTTGCCCATTAACTTGTGAAATACCCTAGCGGAATTAAAGTGTGACTAATCTTGTTGAAAGAGTCAATAGTCATTCTTTGTGGGGAACGTGGTAGACGTGAGTAGTTGCTGATTTTCTGGGATTGCAAACGTCTTTGAAGATAAAACCTTTTTCTCCTCTCTACTTAAGGGGGTGGTCCGCTTCTTGGTGGCGGTAGAAAAGATCTGAGAGATTCCTTCTTCTCTTCTTCTTATTATTTTCTCTTCTCTTCAAGCTGAGCGCTTGTTCCATTCCACTCCGAACCATCGAAAGCTTAAGTGCGAGCTTGAGGTGGTGCTGTGTAAACCTTGGGGAGTGAATCGGCGTGTAGGACTTGCACCCGTGGTCGGCCGAATTTTGCTTTCAAGGCAGTGGCCTCCATACCACGGCGCAGCAGCGATTTTTTCTGGTCTTACGTTTATTTTCTGTGCAGGTTTTTTCACTCAAGACTTTTGTCGAACAGGTGGAGTGCGTTAAGCTTTGTTCCGAAAACCAGACTTGGGCCTGAACTTTCATCGAGCAGTTGGTGGGCAGCGGTCTGTTCCAACATCGTCTGCAGATAGCCGGATTTTGTTCCAGCGAAAGGTATCTTTCTCAGCGGTGAAGGAGATGACTGATGAGGAGATGGGTTCACCCAAATTTGGTTTGTAAAATATAAATAATGTTTGTTGCCACCTTCCACAACAAATGTTTTGTTCTAGGTCTTCGTTGTTTACAAAAAAACGGAAGGGCTATATGGGATGCTGTATAAAAAAATGTACCTTTTCTTAAGAGAAAACTAGCATTCTCTCTCGTGCGATGCACGGATAAATATATTGTATTTAATATTGTAGAGTTGAAGTTTCTAAACTCCGAGGAGTTGGTACCAATTTTTGCCGAATTATTCTACATATAGTTCCTCAAAACACACATTTTATAAACGGAATAAATATAATCCAAATTGATATTTTAAAAGATCCAGTATAGATACACTTATAATCTCAACTTATAGAGCTATGTAATTAACCAAAATAAGTAAAGACAATTAAAACTAATTTATAAATAACAAACACACCGATACTAATAACTAATTAATTATGTACGGTTCGCTTTATAAACACACAAACATTTATTTTAATTAGTATTCACTGGTAATATTTCTCCATACTATGTATATAGTGAAAAAAACATTACTTAGCGGAACATGTTTATAAATCTAATTAATACTATTTTGATAGTGCATGTTAAAGTACTGACAATAGTTATCTTTAAAATTAATTTTAACTTTAGTTATGTTAAAATAATAAAAAGTGTGATAAAAAAATGTTCATTCAATAGATAAATTGGGTAGGTTCTATAAAAATATTTACACTTTCCTATATTTCTCCTCTAATATACAATAGCCTATAATTACCTCAATAAACAATCTATATGTAATACCCCGGAAAAATTCTTCTGTCTTAAAAATTTAAAGTTAATATTAATTATGGCTTTGCACGCCTAAGCTCCTGATTTTCAATTCTAAGACCAACGGTGAAATCCGTTTTTAAAAATAAATTCCGAAAATCAGTGAAACGAATACTGTATTAGGGTTTTCGCGGACGAAAACTATTTAGTTCGAGAACTCAGATCGGGAAACCGTCTGATTTTTACATTCACGAAATTGCGATATGAGTTCGCCCAAGAAAGTTCGTTTTTATGATTTTTCCGGACGAATTTTGGACTATGAGGTCTCGACTTTTTATCGGATTTTGGAAAACGAACCGTCCTTTCCGAATAAGTAAAATATTCCGGAACTAATGGTCGAATTAGTTTTCGCCGGAAATGTGACCGACTAAGAATTTATTTCTCGATTTTTATTACGTCGTATTAGGCTCGTAAACGGGATATTTTCGCTTAAAATCCTATCCAACCGCCACCTAGGGGTGTGACTCACCCTTCTTGGATAGTTCTTCTACTTAGTCATCAAAAACACCTCATCATCTCCCCCTCTCTCCTCCAATACAGCCAGCAACCCTCTCTCTTTCAATTCTCCCTTTTTTCTTCATTTCTCCATGGAAAAGCTTCAAGTTCTTCAAGGTTCTTCATCCTAAATCATTCATCATCCATCAAAGTTCAAATCCAATCACATATTCATCAAGGTAATCACCTCCTCTATCATTCTATCCATTTAGAATTTTCATTCCTCTAATTTTATTATGACCGAAAATTTGAGGATAAAGTAGGATGTTGTTCTTCGATTAATTCATGTAATTAGATGGATAGAAATTGAATTCTATGGATGAATTGAAGAGAAAAGCAAGAACCCCCATGTTTAGGGTTTGACCAAAAATTAGGGATTTTAATAGTAGGATGTTTAAAGCTTAATTAATTGGATGATTAAGCTTAGGATTGGTTTAATTGATGATTAATGCAAAGAAGAAATCGATTCCCCTAAAATTAATGTAGAAATCGAAATAGGGGTTAGGGCCGGTTTGAGATTGGGAATTCAATATATGATGGTGGAAGTGTTAGATGATGCCATAACTTGGTAATTAATCAATTGGTGATCGATTATGAGGTTTGAAATCGATAATTGACGAAATAGATCAAGTATGTGAAGATTTGGAGTTTTAAGTAAGTAGTAGTTGATGAAATTGGTGATGACATACATTAATATAGTAGTGAATGAGGTTATTAAGTTGTGAATTATGATTTTAAAGTTGAGGATTGATATAGAAATAAAATGGTTTTGGTTTAGTACATGGTTGGTTATAAGACGAGTTTTTAAACGTCGAGTTGGTAGACGAGAAATGAACTTGCTTTGGTATAGTAATTGACTAGTTTTGAATGACGAGGTTTTAATCGTCGTACTAGTAATCGAGAAATGAAAAGGGGTTCGTCGCGTGTGAGGTTACGTGTTGACTGTCATGAGACAATAATTTCGTGTGAAAAACAGAGGATTAGTATAAATCGAACCTAGGAAGCCGTGCACCGAGTTAACGAGCTTTAGGGTTACACTCGGACTGTTTTGCGACTTTTCACGGAAACTGCAATATGTCCTAACTTGCTTAACGAAATCGAGATCCGTAAATTGGAGAGTAAACTAGACATCCGTGGCTTTCTTTTGGTACAGGGCACATCCCCTGTTTCGAATCCCCTGTTCTGGGTAAACTTACTGATCTGTACAGTAATGTTAAGAATCTAGTTTCCTAAGTTGAATTCTTCTCAACTTGATCTCTTATGATCCTTTAAGTCGATATAAGCTATCGACTATCATTAATGACTGACCCCAGTGTCGAGTAATAACCCGGACGAGTTTCAAACAAGAAGTGTTCGAATCTCGTTCTAGATTAACTAAAAGAATCTAGTTAAGCGTGTAAATGCCTAAAGCTTAAGAACTTAAAAGATTAATTCGATTTCAGTTTCGATTTCCATTTTCTTCTATCGACTCGACAACTTATCGTTGTTGTTTTATTATTTACGTTCAAAGAAGGAGGACGTCGAGGTTAGAAGACAGGACGGAAGATCAGAGACGGAAGTACGAGTAATAGTTCTGTAAACGAACGAGGTGGGCTTTCTAAAACCAAAACTACGTTGAATGACGTTACTTGTGAAGTGATATTATGCGGGCGTTGCTCGAAAGTGATTACGTATTGTTTTAATAAGTGAGTATTAAAGTTCTATCAGTGCTTTAATGAATTGTTTATGTGAATTCTATTATGTGTCTCTGCGTTAGCCCTCAGGTGCTAACCAGAGTATTGGATTCTGAGATAGCCCTCAGGCTGCTATCCAGATAATTCCAACTAAACGATCAGATTCTGAGATAGCCCACAGGTGCTATCCAGAGGGACAGTTTCTGAGTTAGCCCTCAGGTGCTTTCCAGACGATCGGATGTGAGTTTAAAACCCACAGTGTGTCATTCAGAAATTGCATGTATATATGTCAGTAAAAGTTTTATACAAGTGTTTATGAAAATATGCATGATTAATTTATAATAAAAACTCTTGTGAGTTGTTTTCGGCATTGTGCCCACTAAGTACTTTTGTACTTAGTCCTGCATGTTTGTTTTCTTTGAATGTGCAGGTTGAGTGACGAAGGCGGAGGAGGTTGAGTAAAGGTCGTAATTAAGGAAGTAAAGATTAATTGAGCCTCGATTTCACATTCGATATGTGATATCATTTTCTACGTTTTTCCGCTGCCAATTCTGTAAACTAGTTTCAGTTAAAATATAACCTAGAACTAAGTTTCATCCTTTGAACTTAGTCCCTTTTTAGAATAGCTATGTCGAGTGATCCTCCGTGATTTACTCTTTCTTTCACTAATTAAAGTCGGTTCTCTTATTAATGTAAATCATTTCGGTTTAAGTTGTTTACACATTAAACCTAGTTTTCTCAGATCAAACTTTGTCGAGTGATCTTTCGAGATCGACTCCCTTTTTATTCAATGAAGTCAAATTCATAGTAGTTTATGTTACAAATATCATTTATTCAGTAGTTTTCCCTTTCTTTCCCGCCTCTTTATTCCAACCCCTAGTCGCACCCCGGCTTGGCCGTCCTTCGGGAGCTGGGGCTGTGACAGAATGGTATCAGAGCATTCGTTCCGCTCTGACCTTGGGTTATTTTTCTAGTATTACCACAGAGTAATAACAGAGCAATCATTTCTGCTCTGTATATGAAATTCTTTCAAGTAGTAAGATAGAGTATCTGTATATACTCTATACTTGAGTCTTCTTTTGAGGAAGTGAAGTTTAGTTTGTATCACTAAACTTAAGAATGTAATAAACGACTCAACCTCCCGCTACGTCGACTCAACCAAAGAGGAAAAGAAAGGTAATAAAAGTGTTTTATTTTAAAAGTTTGAAGTATTAGATATACTTTTGTTGAGAGAACCAAGTTTGTCAAGTACGAACTTTATTAAAGTATGAGAGATATACTTTGTTGCAATATGTGGAATTATGTGATTTAAAATTTCTTTGATTAAGATGTTTTGTTGATATGAAAACTTAGACTGTTGCTCTAAGACTCCCTGAGAACATAGACATTTTAAAAAGCGTTGGTTCTAAATGATTTCGAAAGAAGATCGTGAAACGAGAAGGACTTTTTGGACGAACGTCACATGCATGTGGAGACATGAACAAAGACTCGGTGGAGTCAAACGTTGTTTTGTAATCAAGAGCCGATAAGAATTTCCTTTGAGGAAATAAGATAAATAATGATAAGGTAATTTAATTCCGTATTAAGTGAACGAAAGAAACGATTTGACGTTTGAGAAGCGTTGGCTTCGAAACAAGAAAGATACGATCGAGACGAAGAGGACAAAATAAAGGGAATCAAAGAGAATGAAGAAACGAGTGTTACTTCCGTACAAGTAACACGAATGAAGTCGTCTTTCAATGGGAGTTCGCTCCGTTATAACTCCAATAGGAGATCGGTTTTGTTATTAAGAATCGAGTACGAAAATTTTAGCTAATTTCCAATGATCGCTCGATTCCGACGACGACTAGAATTTGTGTTCTAAAAGTTATTCCTTAGTTATTATTCCACTTTCTTTTGGAATTTATTTCATACTTCGTAATTGAACGAAGAATACGATGAATACGAGCATTATGTGACGAGAACGACAAGTCTTTTATAAACGAATGTCACCTAAGTATAAGTGACATGAACAAGTTCCTTTGGAGTTGACTTGTCTTAATATTGAAGAACCGTTAAGAGTTTCTTTTCAAGAAAACTAAGAAGTCTAAGCTAAGATGATTAAGTGTACGTTAAGACGGTAAGGATAAGTTGAGATGGTTAAGATAAGCTAAGAACTGTTAAGAGTTTGTTTGCAATTTGAGAAAATTGCTAGATGATTAAGATAAGTAAATTTCTTTTTGGATGAGTGCTTAAGGCATGGAATTGACGAGAATTTTTTATTTCTTTAAGTTTCAAAATGCCGCCAAGAGTTGCAAATAACAGAGGAAGAGGTCGCGGTAGGCCTATAGGACCGGGAAGAGATCATAGACAGCATGAGAGGGAGGAAGATCAAGGACGTCAGGAAAACCCTCCACCTCCACCACCACTACATCGTGACATAGAGCATCTATTCCTCAAAAGAAATCCACCTGTCTTTAATGGATCAGGAAACCCGAGCGATGCTGAGCTTTGGGTAAGAGCTATAGAGAAAATTTTTAAGCTTCTCAAATGTACGGATGAGGAGCGTCTCTCATGTGTTGCGTTTCAACTCAACGGACCAGTTGATGACTGGTGGAAAGCTAGACAAAAGGTCATTCCGACAGAGCATCTGGCTCAGTTTACTTGGGAAGAGTTTAAGAAAGCATTTAATGACAAGTACATTCCTAAAACCTATAGAGCAAGGAAGGAAGCAGAGTTCTACAGTCTGAAACAAGGGAAGATGACAGTGACTGAATACGATGCAACCTTCTGCGAATTATCAAGATACGCACCCAAGCAGGTAGATACGGATGAGAAGATAGCAAAGAAGTTCCGTGGGGGACTTAGACACGAACTAGGATTGGCACTAGCCAGCTATGGAGGACTAAGCTATACAGACATACTAGCACGAGCCTTAGACATGGAGGCAGTTGTGCCAGATGAACGAGAGATTGTAGCGCCCGTATCAGCACTAACCCAGATACCAACTCCAGACCATTCCAACAACAGTAACAGCAACCTTAAAGGAAAAAGGAAATGGAAAGGAGGAAACCAGGGTGGGGATCAGCATGACTTTCAGCAGCAGAATCAGAATAACCGACAAGGACAGTGGAAGGGACAACAGGCAGACGATAACCAAGGAAGAATCACTGTTCCTACCTGCCCTAAGTGTAACAAAATGCACTTTGGTAACTGTTTGGCGAACTTCGATGGTTGTTATAACTGTGGTCAACAGGGACACGCGAGAAGGAATTGTCCGAAACCATTGCTAACTTTGAGAGCTATGCAAGCACAACCACAGCCGCAACAACAACAACTACAACAGCAACGAGAGCAGAATGCATGGGCATTTGTGAATGAGTCAGAAGCACAGGACAAGGGCAAGGGTCACTAGGCAAAGGGTTGGCTTAATTCAGACTAGTAGTATTTTTGTATAAGTCCTCGTTAGGGGCAAACCAGTACTCGTTTGACGTATATGTATATATGACCCCGCGAGTGGGCTCTGACTTCGTAACAATATTTCTTCTAAATCGTAGGCTTAACATAAGTGTTAATGAAACATTTGATATAATCCATAGGATGGAAAATTATGATTGTGGTATCAATTACCATTCAGAAAGGGTTAACGCCATAGCAGATGCGAAGAGTCGCAATACTTCAACTAAGTTCGGATGTCTCTTTATCGAGGAAGAAGCACTTATACGAGAATTCGAGACGATAGATTTAGAGGTGCTCGATTCACCTAAAAATGATAACCAGCCGAATAGTAGCACTCATAGCTACACCAGGCTTACGAAAGATAATCATAAGTGCCCAGAGAAAGGACGAGTCGATCGAAAAGCTTTGACTTAAGATAAGAACGGATAAACCTGACGATTTTTTCCAAAGCACCAGATAATGCGATCGTATTTAAGATAAACTTTGTATCCTGACAGACGACGAATTGAAGAACGATATCATGAGTGAGACTCACGATACGCCATAAACCGCTTACCCAGGAAGTACGAAAATGTATCAAGATTGAAGAAAGAAACTATGGTGGAACGGATCGAAACGAGATGTTTTCTCAGTTATAGAACGATAGTATTAGATCGAAGTGCGAAATGGAAGAATATTTTGCCGTTGATCGAATTGCCTATAACGATAGTTATCAGGCTACGATAAGTACTGCGCCTTATGAAGCCTTGTATAAGAAGAAGTTTAAAGAAGACGAAAGTCTTACGTTTACGCGCCGATCAGAACTTAATTCGAAAAAGGAGATAGAGTTTTCTTTAAGATTTCTCTATTAAAAGAATCATTTGATTCATGTTAAGTATAAGCTTAAATGAAGCTTATTATGAGTATCAGATATCTCGGGAAAGATGAATTTGAAATGACGTATAGATTGGCCGTGTTGCCAAGTCTAAGAAATGTTATTATATTTGCGTATCTCTTTGAGAAATTGCGTGTTCGATTCTAAACGTGTAACCCACCAGCAAGACATAGTTCTTGATTAAGATATAAGTTATAGCGAAAGACCGAGACCGATCCGGAATCGAAAGGTACGAGAGTTGAGAAGTATGTCGATACGATTAGTAAAGTATTTTGGAAGTACCACGGGCAAGAGGAAGCTACGTGAGAGCTTTTTGCGAATGAGGTAAGCAAATTTCGAGACGAAATTTTTCGTAAGGGGGGTAGGATGTAATACCCCGGAAAAATTCTTCTGTTTTAAAAATTTAAAGTTAATATTAATTATGGCTTTGCACGCCTAAGCTCCTGATTTTCAATTCTAAGACCAACGGTGAAATCCGTTTTTAAAAATAAATTTCGGAAATCAGTGAAACGAATACTGTATTAGGGTTTTCGCGGACGAAAAAATTTTAGTTCGAGAACTCAGATCGGGAAACCGTCTGATTTTTACATTCACGAAATTGCGATACGAGTTCGCCCGAGAAAGTTCATTTTTATGATTTTTCCGGACGAATTTTGGACTGTGAGGTCCCAACTTTTTATCAGATTTTGGAAAACGAATCGTCCTTTCCGAATAAGTAAAATATTCCGGAACTAATGGTCGAATTAGTTTTCGCCGGAAATGTGACTGATTAAGAATTTATTTCTCGATTTTTATTACGTCGTATTAGGCCCGTAAACGGGATATTTTCGCTTAAAATCCTATCCAACCGCCACCTAGGGGTGTGACTCACCCTTCTTGGATAGTTCTTCTACTTAGTCATCAAAAACACCTCATCATCTCCCCCTCTCTCCTCCAATACAGCCAGCAGCCCTCTCTCTCTCAATTCTCCCTTTCTTCTTCATTTCTCCATGGAAAAGCTTCAAGTTCTTCAAGGTTCTTCATCCTAAATCATTCATCATCCATCAAAGTTCAAATCCAATCACATATTCATCAAGGTAATCACCTCCTCTATCATTCTATCCATTTAGAATTTTCATTCCTCTAATTTTATTATGACCGAAAATTTGAGGATAAAGTAGGATGTTGTTCTTCGATTAATTCATGTAATTAGATGGATAGAAATTGATTTCTATGGATGAATTGAAGAGAAAAGCAAGAACCCCCATGTTTAGGGTTTGACCGAAAATTAGGGGTTTTAATAGTAGGATGTTTAAAGCTTAATTAATTGGATGATTAAGCTTAGGATTGGTTTAATTGATGATTAATGCAAAGAAGAAATCGATTCCCCTAAAATTAATGTAGAAATCGAAATAGGGGTTAGGGCCGGTTTGAGATTGGGAATTCAATATATGATGGTGGAAGTGTTAGATGATGCCATAACTTGGTAATTAATCAATTGGTGATCGATTATGAGGTTTGAAATCGATAATTGACGAAATAGATCAAGTATGTGAAGATTTGGAGTTTTAAGTAAGTAGTAGTTGATGAAATTGGTGATGACATACATTAATATAGTAGTGAATGAGGTTATTAAGTTGTGAATTATGATTTTAAAGTTGAGGATTGATATAGAAATAAAATGGTTTTGGTTTAGTACATGGTTGGTTATAAGACGAGTTTTTAAACGTCGAGTTGTTAGACGAGAAATGAACTTGCTTTGGTATAGTAATTGACTAGTTTTGAATGACGAGGTTTTAATCATCGTACTAGTAATCGAGAAATGAAAAGGGATTCGTCGCGTGTGAGGTTACGTGTTGACTATCATGAGACAGTAATTTCGTGTGAAAAACAGAGGATTAGTATAAATCGAACCTAGGAAGCCGTGCACCGAGTTAACAAGCTTTAGGGTTACACTCGGACTGTTTTGCGACTTTTCACGGAAACTGCAATATGTCCTAGCTCGCTTAACGAAATCGAGATCCGTAAATTGGAGAGTAAACTAGACATCCGTGGCTTTCTTTTGGTACAGGGCACATCCCCTGTTCTGAGTGAACTTACTGATCTGTACAGTAATGTTAAGAATCTAGTTTCCTAAGTTGAATTCTTCTCAACTTGATCTCTTATGATCCTTTAAGTCGATATAAGCTATCGACTATCATTAATGACTGACCTCAGTGTCGAGTAATAACCCGGACGAGTTTCAAACAAGAAGTGTTCGAATCTCGTTCTAGATTAACTAAAAGAATCTAGTTAAGCGTGCAAATGCCTAAAGCTTAAGAACTTAAAAGATTAATTCGATTTCAGTTTCGATTTCCATTTTCTTCTATCGACTCGACAACTTATCGTTGTTTTATTATTTACGTTCAAAGAAGGAGGACGTCGAGGTTAGAAGACAGGACGGAAGATCAGAGACGGAAGTACGAGTAATAGTTCTGTAAACGAACGAGGTGGGCTTTCTAAAACCAAAACTACGTTGAATGATGTTACTTGTGAAGTGATATTATGCGAGCGTTGCTCGAAAGTGATTACGTATTGTTTGAATAAGTGAGTATTAAAGTTCTATCAGTGCTTTAATGAATTGTTTATGTGAATTCTATTATGTCTCTCTGCGTTAGCCCTCAGGTGCTAACCAGAGTATTGGATTCTGAGATAGCCCTCAGGCTGCTATCCAGATAATTCCAACTAAACGATCAGATTCTGAGATAGCCCACAGGTGCTATCCAGAGGGACAGTTTCTAAGTTAGCCCTCAGGTGCTTTCCAGACGATCGGATGTGAGTTTAAAACCCACAGTGTGTCATTCAGAAATTAAATGTATATATGTCAGTAAAAGTTTTATACAAGTGTTTATGAAAAGATGCATGATTAATTTATAATAAAAACTCTTGTGAGTTGTTTTCGGCATTGTGCCCACTAAGTACTTTTATACTTAGCCCTGCATTTTTGTTTTCTTTGAATGTGCAGGTTGAGTGACGAAGGCGGAGGAGGTTGAGTAAAGGTCGTAATTAAGGAAGTAAAGATTAATTGAGCCTCGATTTCACATTCGATATGTGATATCATTTTCTACGTTTTTCCGCTGCCAATTCTGTAAACTAGTTTCAGTTAAAATATAACCTAGAACTAAGTTTCATCCTTTGAACTTAGTCCCTTTTTAGAATAGCTATGTCGAGTGATCCTCCGTGATTTAATCTTTCTTTCACTAATTAAAGTCGGTTCTCTTATTAATGTAAATCCTTTCGGTTTAAGTTGTTTACACTTTAAACCTAGTTTTCTCTGATCAAACTTTGTCGAGTGATCTTTCGAGATCGACTCCCTTTTTATTCAATGAAGTCATATTCATAGTAGTTTATGTTACAAATATCGTTTCTTCAGTAGTTTTCCCTTTCTTTCCCGCCTCTTTATTCCAACCCCTAGTCGCACCCCGGCTTGGCCGTCCTTCGGGAGCTGGGGCTGTGACACTATAATTACAAAATTTGCCACCGCAATTTGCAATCAATTTTGCAATTGATTTGAGATTGAAAACTCGCTTTTTAATATATAATAGATTCAATTATAAATTAATAAGAAATTAATAATTCAATTATAAATTCAAAATTATATAAATAAAAGAGGAAAATCTGTTTTTTTTTAACTCTCTATGATGTCAATTTGCTTGTTAAAGTAAATAAAAAATACAAATTAATTAAATAGACCAAATCATTTCTATCACCATCTATGATATGGCAAATTTTATACATACAAAACTATTATTCTATCCACTTCATACTTCATATTTCTGAAGTAAAGTAAATCATACTCCTCCACGAAGAGTGTAGTAATAATTCTATTTTGGTACATCCATAAAGAATGTGTGCCATTTTAGTACATAGCTCTATCATTCCAGTAGTAGTTTATACCTCACATATTCGAAATAATGGTCTCTTTCTCCACTCAAATGACATTTTCCTTAATTTTGTTAAAACTCGTGCATTCCCAATAATAGCTCAGAATCCTGCACTAATTAAGTTACTCGGAATCCTTGGGTTGTCCTATTATAATTAGCTTGTTTTCAAATAAGTAAATAATTATTCCTTTAAAGGTTGTTGGAGATAATTATCATTTTAACCACTTTTTACTCTACACCAAAATATATATGCTCAAAAGGTTTGAGCCACTTATTGGAGATGAAAGATGTATAGTAATAAAAATGAAGCAAGAAGATTTTCTTTTTATTTCTCTTAGTTTCCATCTTCTCTGTCACTATTTTAAAAGAAATAACAAATTAAAAGATATTTTTATAAGAGTTGGTAAATATGCGCAATCTAAATTTGAAATATTAAGCAAGTAGTGTGATTTTGAAAAACAATTTTTATAATTCGTAATTCATCCAAAGAAATTTGAAAAAAGAAAACCACCTTTTATTCATATGTATAACGATAAAACTTTATTTTGCTTAGATTAGCTTGAAATATATTTGATCATAATTATAAGGACGAATTATTCTTTCACAAACTTTATTTTAATTGTAATTTTAAATTCAAATTATCATTTTGGCATATAAATTCCTTTTTTTTTTAAACCCCAGCCAGCATCCTATTGTTGGGTTTTTAACAATATAATGACAATATGAGTTTCATTTTTCATATTTCATAAAACTTCTCTTTGTTTTAGTATAAAACTTTTATTTTTTATTTTTAATAGAAAAAATTCTCTTTTATATACAGTATATTTGTGGACTTATTAGTGTTTTTTTTTTCAGTATATTCATTAAAAATATTTTAATTTTGTTAAATTTGAAAAATGTTAGTACAAGTTTTCGACTTTTGTATATTACTTCATCTTGAACTAAATCCCTAGCTAGTACTGTATTTGCTCAAAAAAAAAAATTCCTAGTACTGTACTTCCTCTATAGGTTAAAGGAAATTCGATTTTTTTATATTTCATTTATTTGTTTTATGTTAAATTTTTTGCTTTGAGTGTAAAGTTTTAAAAATATCATGAGGGTGTCTTTACTTTGATGGAAAAAATGAAAAACAAATATTTACACTATTTTTCCATTCTCTTCACACGTTTACTATGGTTGTTAATTTTTCCAGGGCAAGATAGATAATCTTCTCGGGCAGCCTCTTTTCCATCATTTTTCACTCCAATTGTGGAAAATATTAACATAGAAAACGTGTGTTTATAATATTTTTCAATGGACAATAGACATCTGATAAAAAGAAGGATGAAAATGATAATATTCTCATACTTTTTCTTTTTACTCATTTCCCAATGATAAATTTACAACCAAAGTAAATGCACACACTCTATTATACAATATGATTTTAAATTTTAATAAATTATTTTATTTGTTTATAAATATGTAATTAACTTCTTTTCTTATTCCATGGTAGTATATGTTTTTTTTAGAACCATTCAGTTAAGTAAATGAAAGGTGGATTGTGGACACGCAACTTCGTAATGTTTTGCTTATAATATTGTGTCAGATTATATCAATTGTTTTATATATTAATTTTAGTGAGAATGTATTTTTAAATACCTTTTTATAAAACATACAAGTTTTTTGCACTCATTCATAAGACTATAAGTTTTCTATACCAAAATCACTTAAAAGACTAAAATACCCTTACTTTTGATAAACAAATAAAAAAAGACAAAAATTTGACTTTTTTTCTTCGTATGTTTCTCTCTCTCTTTCTCTTTCACTTTCTTCTTCCTCTAATAAACCCTAAATCAAAATAATATCACCAACCAACTTTGATGACATTAAATTTTGAACAATGCTCATTTATGTTTTGGAAGAGAGGTTGTTTGCTCTCATTAAACACACAACAACTAATGTAATTGTGTAGTGCAAAATTCTCAAACACACGAACTTGAAACTAACGACATAGAGAAGAAGAGAGAAGTGGGTCTCTAAGAAAAAAATCACGATAGTTAAAAAGAAGAAGGAGATAAAGCTCAAACGGAAAGCTTTCGTGTTTCTGGGGTAGAAAGAAGGTATGTAACTATATTCACCACGTTAAATATGATTTTTTTCGACGAGTTTTTATACCCACAATGGCAACCCACGATTGACTCATTTTTGCACACGATGGTAGAAAATTTTCATGTACATGAATTATATGTTGATATTTAGTCATACGAGAGTATATTTGCATGTTTAGGAACGTTTTTAGAAGTAAAATAGCCGTAAAAAATATATCCCCGTCGTGTGTATGAGAATTCTGCATTTTCTGGGCCCGTTTTTCGCAACCCACGATGGGGATATCCACGATGGCTGAGTGGGTTGCCACCGTGTGTTTCCACCGTGGAGACCCACGATGGCTATACACGATGGCAACCCACAATAGGGATACCGACGATGGCCATAGTGGGTTGCCACCGTGTGTTGCCACCGTGGACACCCACGATGGCTATACACGATGGCAACCCACGATGGTCCATCGTGGGTTGCCCCACCGTGGGTTTGCGAAAAGGTGCCCACGGTGGCAACACACGGTGGTTACCACCGTGGCAACCAACGATCGTGTGTGTGTATCTATCGTGGGTAGGCAGTAGATGCATTAAAAACGTGTTCGATCGGATTTTTTTATAATTTGTTGGCTATTTTGTATTTTTCAGATGTCGTGGCAACGTGTTTTGATACATCACAGCGGTCGATGGGATCGATCGAGTTATATAGATGGGGATTCTTTTTTTGTCTTCATCGATAGTTCCACAGTGAACCGTGCAAGCCTTGTTGGACTTATTGGAGAAGGGTTGAGAAATATAAATCCGAACGACTACACGTTGTGGTACTTGACACGCATGAGCAACGGAAACAAAGTAAAAGTTTTATTGTGGAGTGATATCGAGTTACTGCGTATGTTAATTGAACAGAAAGACGATCCGGAGGTTTACGTTGATTACGGCGGCTCATCCGCCCCAGGGGTTAACTTTGGTGGTAACAGCTCCGGATTTGAGCACCATGACATTGACAACTGCATGCCCTACTCACATGAGCAATATAAAAATGATGAGGAAGACGAGGAAGATGAGGATGAAGATGGTGACTACGACAAAAATGAAGAAGATGAGGCGAGTTCCTCCGAAGACGAAGAAGATGATCGTCATAAAGAATTGCTTGATTCGCTATCTATTGATTTTATTGCTTGGATGCGACAGCCGGCACAAATGGACAGGGTTTTTGGTCATCGGAACTTGACATCGGACCATCAGTCCGAACGCGAGACTGAGCATTTGCGCGCAATGCGCAATTGGATCATTCTATTCCTCGATCCTGACAGCGCAGGGAGTTTAGGGTGGGTCGAGCAACCACCACCAGTGCGTGGGGAACTCGAAGTGGGGGCCTTATTTAGGTTCAAGAAAGACTTGAGGATCACTGGTGGAATGTATCATCTGGAGAACTTTTTGGAGTGTAGATCGAAACGTTCGGCTCGCAATCGTACGACCTTCCTATGCAAGACTGGCAGAAAGAATTGCAGCTTTAGAATTTGTGCTGTTGAGGGCGGCACCATTTGGAGAATTACTAAGTTATCCCTAGATCACACATGTCACCACAATTTGAATCGTGCTGCTGCACGATCGGTATCTTCTGATGTTGCTGCATTTTATTTTGCCAAGAGATTGACCGGCGAGGCGGTTACGTTGAAGCCAAGAGAGATGATGGAAGAGATGCGTAGAGTGTTTGGTATTAACATTCTATACAGTTTTGCTCTCCGGACGAGAAACATAGCCATAGAAAATACGTATGGCGATCATATCTCGTCGTATCAGAAGATCCCGTCATATCTATATTTGTTGAAGCAGCATAACCTGGGAACTGTTTATGACTTGGAGATGACCGTCGAGGGCTCGCTATGTCACTTATTTGTGGCGCTCGGACAGAGTATTCGAGCGTTTGATAAGTGTCTACGGCCGGTGCTTGTAGTGGACGGGACCCACCTTAAGGGAAAGAACCGAGGAATTTTATTTGTAGCCGTCACGCTGGATGGGAACAACCATGTCTTCCCCCTTGCAATTGGCCTCGGTCCCAAGGAGAATGATGAGTCGTGGGTGTATTTTCTCTCCAACCTGCGTAGGTGCTACAACTCTCCAGATGATTTACTGATTGTGAGTGACCAGCATTTGAGCATTAGGAATGCAGTTCGAGCCGTTTACCCGAATGCATTCCACGGGTTGTGCTACCACCACCTTCAAAAAAATCTCACGCCCTACGGAAAGCACGTAGCCACTATCTTCCAAGCTGCAGCATATTGTAATCGTCACAAAGAGTTCATTTGTTCTTAAAACTGCATCAAGTGAGCCCCAACGGAGCTCACAGACTGCTTTCTGACATTGGACCGGAGAGGTGGGCTAAGTGTAAGTGTCCGGTCCGATGCTATGACTTCTTGACCTCCAATTATGCCGAATGTTTGAACTCTCGTATGTTATGGGTGCGGCGTCTCTCAGTGCACTCGATGATTGAGATGTACCGTTTCATTGTAGAGAAATGGATCGATGAGCATCGAGAAGAAGCTACATCGAGAGATCATGAGTTGACACAGAACGCATTGAAAAAACTTTCTTTATCCGTGCAACACGGTACCCGTCTTGCAGCTCGAGGTAACACCACCACACATGTTTATAGGGTTGAAGAAAGAAATGTTTCTTATAACGTTGATTTAAGAACCTGGACATGTACGTGCCGAGCGTGGGATTTAGATTTGATTCCATGTCGCCATGTTGTTGCCGCTATAAGGTAACATGTTCAATTACTAAATATTTTTTGGTTTCACGAACTTTCATTTAGCTTAGCCTATCCATATGTTGAAATTATCGTCATTTTCTTATTTAACAGGCGTGCAGGTAACGGTTTGTCTGTGTACGATTTTGTAAGTCGTTATTTCAAACATGAGACATTTAGAGAGACTTATATGGAGCATATTAACCTAATACCGCATCCAGATGAGTGGGTTGTGCCTCCGGAGATCTCCGCAATTGTTTGTCTTCCTATGGATGAGGTACGTCAGGCTGGGCGGCAAAAAGATAATCGTGCACGATCCGCAGTAGAAAATTTGGTGAGACGTCCCCAAGTATGTGGTAGGTGTCATGGAAGGGGCCACAACAAGTTTTTTTGCACGAAATGTAACATAATTGAAATACTAATCATTGAATTAACAAAATGTATCATATAATTTATAAGGACGGGATTAATGTGCAGATAATGGTTATATATCAGTAACTTCAATGTTAGTACGAAGTACCTGATTTACTAATGAATTAGATGAAGGTCACGTGTGGGTGTTTGGATTATGTTGTAAAGTAGTTTTAAATTGAAAAATAAGCTATTGTAGAAGCACTAAACAACAAAATCGAAGAAGGAATCGAACAAAAAATGAAATTCACTCATGTTCTTGTGCCCACGGTGGCTACTCACCACCGTGCTCACGATGGCTACCATCGTGGGCTACCCATCATAGTTGTCCATCGTGGGCTGCCCATCGTGGGTTGCCCACGATGGCCACAATCGTGGGCTGCCAACGATGGCCACCATCGTGGGCTGCCAACGATGGCCACCATCGTGGGTTTGCCCATCGTGGGCTTCCTACGATGGCCACAATCGTGGGCACCCATCGTGGGTTCGGCCATCGTGGGTATCCAGGGAGTCCCTTTTTCACCTGCTATTTTCAACATCATTCTCACATCTTAAACAAGCAAGATCAAATATTTACAAAAATGACAAGCAAGTTCAAATATCATATAAAATAAGTTCAAATATTTACAAAAATGATATTTTAGCTATGCCTTTTCTCCCATAATGAACCCTCTACTCCTAACCAAAATATTCTAGTTCCAACAAAATACCTATACTTCTCAATGTATCTATCATCAATTGACACATTACGATGTGTCGATGTTAAATTGATGAGGCGATCAACATACATAAGAGAGTATGGGCCACAATTTGTCCCGTCAGTCTGGATGAATTGCTCATCCTCACGCATCTTAATCAAGAGCGGAGGGTTTTTTAACCTTTGTCTGTGGGAATTTTGCTCTCAGTATCCTGATGCAAGCAACAGTCGAGGTAAGAGATCGGTCACACACTGTAATTGCTCCTCACGCACGTTTGTTTCCCTGTGATGGATCGTGGTCGAGTCATACAGCTCGACAGTCCAATCCTTCAGACAAATGCGTTTGGTGACCCAATGATTCCCCCCGACATTGCACACTGTTATGATCTGTACACGACAAGAAATAATTTAACAATTTAACTACATTAAAAAAAATAAATTATAGTAAACTACAAATATGAAATTATTTTAAAATATAATAACTTACATGGTTAGCTTGCCACCAAGCCATTGCTAATTCACTTTCTGTGCCATCAACCATATGTATAAGAGCATCGGGTACGCGCCAATTAGTATGTAGTCTAAGCCCTGGAGGAATTTTCTTTCTCTCTCCTCGTGCATTAATAGGGAACAACTTATCCCACTCATTTCGCAAACCATTCTAGTAATACAACCAAAAATTACATAAATCAAAAAGAATATTAATATAATCAAGAAATCAAGATTTACATAAATCGAAGAGAAATACTTACATAGAAGCCAGGGCCGACTATAATGGTGGTTGCCTCACATACTCCATCAGCTGTCAACATATCTAAATGTCTCACCTTGAATTTCATATAGTTTAGGTACAGCTCTATCTCCTGCAATGTTATTTAATTTTGTTAGTTATAATATACAAATAAGTTTGAATTATTGTAATTTAAGATAGAAATGTACCTCTGCCCACATCATTTGTCGAGGATCCTCCAGACGATCAAAAACAGATTACACCACAGCATGGCCAAGCATCGGAATTGTGATCACATCATCCTCTCCTGATTTTCTATGCCTTCTGTACATACGCTTCAACCTCTTCACGGCATGCTGAGTCATGGCTTGGTAAGGCGTCTGCATGGCGGCAGACGGTCTCGTCTTATGACGACCTTGCACCTCCTCTCGCTCCGCCAATTCGTAATCTTGCTCAGCAGACTCCTCATCAGAGGATGACGACCACTGAATATTAATAGGTGAAACTTGCCGTCTGGGCTGCTCGGGTGTGGTGTCCTCCACAGTAGGAAAAAACGACTGCTCCTGCTGGTACTCAGGTTGGTAGGGAATCTGCTGCTCATGTGGGGTGAACTCGGCAGTAGGAAAATGGTGACTGCTGCTGCCGTCGCCTGGAAACACTGACTGTTGCTGCCAGATAGGAGGTCAAAACATCGGAGGCTGCCACGTCGGAGGGTCGTACTGATGCAGCGGTCTACTGCTGTAGCCGAAGAACATCGGCGGCTGCTGCTGCTGGGCAGGCTGATACCCCCACGGATGCTCAGGTGGCTCACTTTGTTGGGGTATAAGATCAAAGGATTGCCCTAACAGGTGGTGCATCGGCTGCTCGGTACGCTCAGGGATGTGAGGAGAGTGGTGACTGTGCTGTCCCTGTAGAGTTGCAGCTGCAGAGTGACGAAGCGGGTCCGGAAACCTCCGGTGTGTGCTAGAAACCTCTGCAGAGTGACGGTGTGGCTCAAGGCTCCTCCTGTGGCTCCCAACAGACAGTTGTGGAGGGCTCCTAGACCGTCTGTGTCTCGGACCGAAATACTCCTTCACCTGAGCAAAGAGCTTCCGGGAAAAGGAAGCAAAGAAGCCCTTGTCAGACTCGTCCATCAAGACCGCCCTCAGCCGGCGATCGAAGTAGTCGTCTGTGTCGTCCTTCGTGTGGTCAGGACAAGGACGTCCGTGGACACAACACACTCTATCTTCGGGTCTCTCTTGATAGACCGGCTATGCTGTCTCAGCTGTATCTACTGGTGGTGGTGATGGTGGGGTGCTTTGTCGGCGTCGTTTTGGGATTTTCTGTGCCGATGAGGTCGGTTTAATTATCTTCCCCACCACCTCCGCAGCCTTCGCCAATTTTCCCTTCTTTTTACCTTTTTCGGGGAAACCTTTTCTGTATTCTTCTCTGTTAATTTTCTTGGAGGTTCCCAATGTACATGATACACCGAGTCAAGACTAAACCAATACAGCTAGTCCATGTCTTCCGCAAGAATAGCCATCGTGTTATGTATGACAAGACCCTAAACAAGTTATGTAAAATTATTATTAGATCACAAATTAAACATGTAATATAAATGATAAAATATTATAAAAATAAAGGCAAGACACGTACCTCTCTCTCGAAGAAGGTGCTGAAATCTGCTTTAAGACATCTTGTAGTCCACATAAAACATCGAGGAACTCTAATGGTGGCTGATCGGGTTCCACAGTTCCGTTCCAACAGTGGAATACACTCGTAAGACCAAATTTGTAAAACCCAAATCGGTCCGTAAAAGTGATAAGTTCCAATATCGCATTGGTTGGGATTCTTGGCGGTGTTGTTGATGTAGTAAGTCAATGCCTGATATGTGTAATCACCCCACGGAAACTGTTCCCAACTTTCCGGATCCTCAACTAATGCCCATGCCCATTCCTCCACATCCATATTATGGTCCCGACACAGGAGAAACCGGTAGTAAAGTAAGAGCTTAGCTACCTTCACATAGTCTTCGAGGTTGTCTCCCAACTCTAAATCTTTAAACCTATTATGCATTTCTATAACTTTAGTTTTGCGGTCTTTGAATACTCTATGGAAAAGACTGTCAGGCCGGAGAAGATGTCTCGCATTTGGATCAAAATTTGTCTTCCCAAAATTCAATCCAGTAATGCACGCAAAGTCGCGTGCTGTGAACCGGAGGGTTCTCCCGAAAATTTGGAACCACGTCTCATCCGCGGGGATCTCTCTACCACTCAACTGACGGGCCAACAAATGATGCAGGGCACTATTTGTACTTCCAAGTCTCTTATGTTTAATCAAACGGCCAACAATTCCCGCCGTAAATTCATCATACACTTCTTGATACCGTCGAGGATTGTGCGTGAAGTGCCGAAATACCTTCGGTATATCTTTAAATAGGATCTCACGACAATATATATTTATTATTTTGTTATGATGACGCAATCCAGGTCTCATCCAATCACAACCGGGCTGCAATATAAACACATAAAGTATAAGGATAGAAGTTCGATCACTCAAACAAACAAAACCACAAAACCCAAAGCCTATAAAACAGTCCCTGGACACCCACGATGGGGCTACCCACGATGGGGAAACACACGACGGGGCAACCCACGACGGGGCAACCCACTATGGGGCTGCCCACGACTGGATGCCCACGATGGGGCTTCCCACGATAGGTGCCATCGTGGGTACATAAACACCCACCGTGGGCAGCCCGTTTTTCACTTAAAATCCCAATTTTTATCAACAAATCTTAGATATAACACTTCTAATGCTCATAAAATCAAGTACATTGTTCTCATATTCAATAAATCGAACATAAACACACACTTAGAAGCACATATTTTGCAAATCCAAAATTCAATTTCGTGTGGAATTTTAGCACTAACCGATGGTTCGGTTACGACGATTCGTACTTCCTCCTCGCCGGAGGTAGATGCCGACGCCCTTGACTCCCCATCGTGGTCGGAGTGTTCACTCATATTGCCGTCGTGTGTGTGTTTTTTTTCCACCGGCCGTGTGTGTGTGTCGTGGGTTGAGAGGGAGAGAGAGAGAAAGTGATGTGTGGTGGGGGAAGCGGGGGACCGCATAGATTTTAGGGTTTTTTAAAATTTTTTTTGTCTTTTCTTATTTCTTTATTAAAAGTAAGGGTATTTTAGTCTTTTAAGTGATTTTGGTATAGAAAACTTATACTCTTATAAAAGAGTGTAAAAAACATCTATCTTTTATAAAAAGGTATTTAAAAAGAGTTTGCTGCACGAATTATTTTAACAAAATTTATCATTTCAACATGAATATTAGTAGATAATACTAATATAACATTGGGAAACTTAATTGTTTAGAATAAATGAAATAATATTCTTTCTCTATTTAGCAAAACAACAATTAAATAATACTCTTTATGTTTTATTTTCTTTTTTGTGAAGGAGCACAAAATTTATGATTGATAAAGTATGGATATTTAGGATTTATTAATTTAATATATTATAACAATTTTAAATATTTGTTTTGAGATGATATGAGATGATAAGAAAGAAGTAGTGGGGGGACACACGTATCGTGGCGTTATAATTTGTGTGCTATTAATTGAAACAAATTTCAATAATCAAACTTCAAATAACCGTACGATATTTTGTGTTCACACTTATTGGTAGAGTTCTTGCCCTTGAATTTATCTTTAATTACAAAATCACCATTAAAATTGATTTCAAATCAATTCGAAATTGATTGAGGATTGAAAACTCTCTTTTTAATATATAATAGATTATCATACGTATATACTGTTGAATAAAGCACTATATATTTATATATGTGGGATCACTACATCGTATACACGTATGGCTACTACACTACCACACAAGGTGGTGAGACTGGGTCAACTCAGTAAACCTGTTGACTTTCTGATTTTTGTTTTTATGGTCAGTTTATATGCACCACAACGTCTAGTGAGATGCACCATATTATGTAATGAGATGCACCAATAAGTGTATTGAAATACACCATTTCTTAATTTTATTAATATTTTCTTTCACTATTTTTTTGAGATGTACCATCATGCATTTTGAGATGCACCACATTGAAGGGTTGTATACTGAAAGCAAGCGTTTTATGCTTGTATACATTTGATACCTTGTATCTACTGTTATTCTTCTATCTGAAATATTGTTATTGCATGATCATATCATAGTCCAATTATCTCATACCTAGATTATATAGTGTGTGGTTTATATAATCAGTAAAGTTGAGATAGAAGTCGTGTTCACAGTTGAGACAACTTCGGACGAGTTGTCGGTTTAGACTGTAGCATAAATGGAAAACCGTTTGTCTTGGCTATTTATTTATGCTAGTACATTTATGTATTGAATGGATCATAGTGAGATGTATTCTTTTTTTTGACTGATTAAGAATCAAGATCTCGGAGACTTAAATGATCTTAACCTTAATTGAATTAATCGGTGTGAATGATTGATTGTCTATTACTTTGATTTATCATGGGTGAGAGCTCTGTCTGCAGCTCAATATACTCGATATCTTGGGTGATAGCGATTGTTGTTTGGCATGCGATTGAATTGTAATAAGGATCCGTGTCCTGCTAATAACAGGATGATAATATCCTCTCGAGGAACTTAATAAGTTTATCGTATTAAACCCTGCAGGTGGAATTAGTTCCGATACGATAATAAGTTTAAGTGGTAGCACTCGAGATGTCATTTATTATTAATTGACTGATTAATTAATTAATGGACCGTCAGAGGAATTAATTAATTAATGGATATTGAATATCTTAAACGCGGAGATTAAATAAGTCAATTGCTAGCCCCGACTCACCTAACGAATTTAGTGGTAATTCAGTATTAATTTTCTAGTAGAATAAATTAATATTTGTGTCTCAATTTATATTCTCGGGCTGAATATGAAAATCGAGCACTGGGAGGCCAATACTTTATTTGAGCTAGTAGATCCCCGTTTGACCCAAATAAAGCCTTGATCTCATGAAGACTACCGCCTATAATTCTCTAAAGGCCTTGTTTGGGCTTCTCTCTTAATTAAGTTGATGGACTTTATTATTTATTAGGTATTTTATTATACCAAGCTATAAATAATGGAAATCCTATCATTATACACACGGTTGCATTCACGTAAAGTAACAAGTGAATAGAAATCTGAGAGAGGGAGAGATTGAGAGGCGGCAGTTCTTGAAGAGAGATAGGACTCGAAGCCGTTGAAACCCAACGACGAGTTTTGCTCTGGGAAACAAACGGAAGATCAACTCTGGAGTCGTTAACCTCTCAATTTGCAGGTATCTCTCGTTTCCTACTTCTTTAGGAGCATGCTTAGGAAGGATTTTGTATGTACTTGTTAGACATCCGGAATGGATCGTGGGCACACGAGCCGTATTTCAATATACGGTTCCTACACACATAGTGTATGCATATGCATCATTATGTATAATGAGATGCACCAGCATGTTAATTGAGATGCACCACACTGTATAATGAGATGCACCACACAGTATAATGAGATGCACCTCACTTTATAAAAAAAACATTTGAAAAAAAAAATTAAAAAATAGGCACTGGCACAACATGCGTTGCGCGTGTCGTGCACGCGCCACGCGCCCGTCGCATGCAGTGAGATACATTGTACGAGAGTGTAACTCTTAGGGTGTGTTTACTTGGAGGTAAAATGAGGTAAAAAGAGGTATAATATTATTTTACTCTCTTGTATCTTGTTTGGTTGCTATTTAAGAAAAATTCGGGAAGAAGGTATAAATTTTCGGGCAACCCATTTTACCTTGCCCGGATCATAAATTTATACCTCCAAAATAAATGTATAATATTATACCTCCCATATATTTTAGATATTTTCTATTTATTCATCTATTTCATCCCAAGTGAAGAACATATAATCATTGTGGTCCCTCCTTGAGAGTATAAATAGATATATTATCTCTCCAACCAAACAAGATATAAAACTTGTGGTTCCCATAATAAAGTATAAATTTATACCTCATAATATTATCCCTCCATTTAAAAGTATAAATTTATACTTTCAAGTGAACACACTCTTACCCTATAATTTATAGGATCAGTACTGTATCTATAATAAGGTAGAATAAGTAGAGGTATAGATGATAATGTCAGAAATCATACATAAACTCACATTTATTTGTGTAAATTAATCGTAATGTAATTGGAAGTTTACAAAGACGAGTTATATAGTTGACTAATAGTACGACTGGGTCAATCCGATTATTCCGTAAAATAATTCCACCAAAAACTGTAGGTGGAGGGGAGGGACACGGGCGGAAATAGAATAAAATAATAGTACTAATGAAATAAAGAAATTCCAATAAAGCGTGGGGGGGGCGATGTCCCAATCCAGTCCCCTTCTCCCCCTACAACTACTGCTGCAACTGCAACTCCAATAATACACCCAAACGCTCGCGGCTAATGACTGCTTGTGGTTCATCGGCGGGGCGGCAGCCCACGTGGAAGGAGAGGGAGAACAACAAGCGAAGAGAGCGCCGGAGGAGAGCCATCGGCGCCAAGATTTTCACCGGCCTCCGAGCTCAGGGAAATTACAGGCTCCCCAAGCACTGCGACAATAATGAAGTGCTCAAGGCTCTCTGCCGCGAAGCTGGTTGGATTGTTGAGGAGGACGGCACCACTTATCGTAAGGTCAGAGTCAATCAACGATCGCTGTTCGATTTCAGTTTTTACTTTGCGATCCATTTGCTCTCTCTTGATTTACTGTTGGATTCTCATAATTTAGTGGAATTGGTCGTTTGTGTTTTATGTATGTTGATTTTTGTTGCTGGATCTGATCCGGTTACGTGTGAAATTTCGGAACTAAGCCTTTTTGTTGGAATTGATTTGCATTTGTTCCTGTTCGTGTTCGGTTTTGCCTGGACGTGTCCTTTTTTCTGGGATGCGAGTGAATTTGATATTCTGCTGTTTCTGAATTCTGTGAAAGAGTATTGACTATTTTAGGCGTATGTTTCTTTGAATCTGGATATTTTGTGGTTACTGTTGAAGGCAATTAGGCCCCGTCTGGTGATAATACTTGAAATCTCAATCTCATGATTTGACTGAAATGAGAGGATCATCTATCTAATGAGATGCTAAAAGTGATTATGCTTCTAGCTCGATTGCAAATAAGCAAGCTTCTAAATTGAATTGCAAGTCTCTGTTTCTGAACAAGTATTGAATTTGTGGATTTTCTTGATTCTTGTTCATTTGGTGTTATTGAGTTCTGACTTTGACTTAATGCCACTTGTTCAGGGATGTAAGCCACCACAAACTGATACTCCAATGGTTTCTGCGAATAACAGTGTATGTTCCTCAATGCAACCAAGCCCGAACTCTTCAGCATTCCCCAGTCCTATACCCTCTTATCAAGCTAGCCCGACATCTTCATCCTTTCCAAGTCCTTCACGCTGTGATGGAAACCCAACCTCCTACATTTTACCTTTCCTTCACAACTTGGCAATTCCCTCTGCCCTTCCTTCTCTACGCATATCCAATAGTGCTCCTGTTACGCCACCTCTTTCGTCTCCTACCAGAAATTTGAAGCCTAAGGTTCACTGGGAATCTATACCCACAGTTTCGTTGAATTCTATTGTCCCCCCTATGTTTGCTGCCTCCGCCCCCTCTAGCCCTACTCGTCGTCGACGTTTTGCTCCTGCACCAATTCCAGAATGTGATGAGTCGGATATATCTGTAGTTAATTCTGCACGCTGGGTTAGCTTCCACACAGGTCCTGCCTTAGTTGCTCCCACTTCACCTACTTATAATCTTGTAAAACCCGTGGCTCAGCAGACTTCCCCTCAGGAGGATGCTTGTGGTCAATTTGGGTGGGGAGAAGCGGCAAAGAGGGCACGAGGCTCTGATTTTGAGTTTGAGAACGGTGCAGTAAAGGCATGGGAAGGTGAAAAAATTCATGAAGTAGGAATGGATGATTTGGAGCTAACACTTGGGAGCGGAAAAGCTCACGCTTAGTCTCCTAGTGCTCTTCTACAGATAAACAACAGAAAAGAAACATGTGTATGTCCTCATCTGCAAATTACTGATTTGTTGAAATGTTATAGTTGGAGATAGCATGTTACTCAGATATTCATGTATGCACAAATATTTTTCGGCTCAGCTGATGACGTGAAGATGGTTCTGCAAGCTGTTTAGAACTAGTGTCTTTGACAGTTTCTGTCCTCCTGGGGATAGAGGAAATCTCATCCATTGCACAAGCTTGGAAATGGAAAATTGGTATACTCATCAATCAGGTAGACCCCCTTTGTACAAAAGAAATGTTTGTCTGAACAATTGATATATTCTGATCGTTCTGTAACTGAATGGTTGAGAGGCATGTCTGGTCGTCTAAGTTCCAAAAAATTATCTACTTCATGGGCCGCATAGCCGGCCACGAGTTGAGCGCAGAAGTCATTTTAGAGAGTTTAAATAGCTTTCTTAAATCGTGCAGCCCATTGCATGTGTAATGTTTGTAGTGTAGTTTTGGAGGCAACTGGAATATATGATGGCCAGCGTCCTATGATCTCTTGTTCTATTGATTTGTTTTAATGTGGCATACCCACTTTTCACAAAAACTTGCGTGCGACCGCGCGTGGGGTGTATGCGCTCAGCTTTTTTTTTTTTTCAGATTTTAATTTTTTTTTTTTTTTGCCTCTTCGTTTTTTTGTTTGCCGTTTCGTTTTTTTGTTTGCCGCTTCTTCTTTGGTCAAGATTCGAGCGAGGGGAGCCGAAGGCCTCGGAGCAAGCCGAAAAAGTCCAAATTATTGCCTGCCGATTATCCTTATATTTGTAATCGGAGCGAAGGTGGAGCCGTAAAATCGGAGCCGAAGGCGGAGATGAAAAAAAATTGAAATTAAAAGAAAAAAACTGAAATTAAAAAAAAAAACTTTGACCGGGCCAACGGGTCAAATCCGGGTTGACCCGACCCGACCCGGTCGCATGGGAGTGTTTCTCCCCACTTTTTTACAAATTCGTTAACCGTTTACCGTTATTTAAGTATACGTACTATATTTCACCAAATCTAGCATTTCTAGTACTCTCCACGTCCTGTTATACTTGGCTTATTTCTTTTCAGCGTGTATACTAGTAAGTAGCCCGTCGAGATTCGACGGAAATGAGTTTATGGTTTAATTTATATGTATATATTTCAAAAATAATTTTATATATTGTCATAATGTTGTTCAAAATAATTATAAATCAGTATAAGAAATAAATTTTATTTCATGTATCTAAAATTTTAATTAGAAATGATAATTAATGAATAATACTACAAAGTTAATATTAACTAAAATTAGTAAAAAAAACTTTCTCTTTATACTTATTTGAATCGTCTCGGTGGTTACATTAAATTGATTGTTTATGATAATTATTCGAATTAGTTTTGCCCATTCTTGTCACAATTTCTATTAAAAATTATCTCTATTATTAATACTCATCTCGAATCTATTGGGCAATGCTCGATACACGACGAGAAATAATTCTATATTTTAATTTATATGTACCTATTATTTTTTTTGAAAATTAGGTTTAATTATTTGCTAGCTAGCTACTTATAATGAAAGCAGCATCACCCCAGGCCTGCAGAAATTCCAATCAATTGCCACTAATCAGTAATCAATGCAATTAACAAAACATATATATTATTTGTTTCAAAGTAAAAATAGGAAATAAAAAACATATTTACCCGGCCATAGAATGAAGGTAGGTGAGGAAAGTCCGTCTTTTGAATCGTCTCGTTGATTTATATTAAATTATTTATTTATAGTAATTATTCGAATTTTTTTTACCCATTCTTGTCCTAGCTTCTATTAAAAATTATCTCTACTATTAATACTCGTCTCGAATATGTTGGGTACTACTCGATACAAGACGGTAAATAATTATATATTTTAATTTATATGTACATATTTAAAAAATATATATCTTAGTTAGAAGTTGTGATGTTATTTGCGTTAATTATAAAGTAAATATTGAAAATTATTTTTATTTCATGTATCTAAACTTATAATTAACAATTACAATGGATCGAATACTCATTCACTAAGTATTTTACAAATCCAAATTAATTTAAAAAATACTACATGTTCTCATCCTAAACTAATGACTTACTATACTTATCCGTTTCACTTCGTACTTATTCGTTTACAACAGATTAAAATAATGACTTTACCGTACTTATCTGTTTCAATTTCGTTGGGTAATACTCAATAAAAGTTTGAACACTAATATTAACTGAAATTTGAAGGAAAAAAATCCTTATTTTATGTATATTTGAACCGTCTCGTTGACTTATGCTAAATTTAACCAGTCTTAGTCAAAAGACCGAGAAAGATATATTTATATTTTTCAATTTTTTTTTCATTTTTTAGCTATCTAATCCATACATTTGATTCAATGTGATGTATTTTATAATTGAATATTTAGATAAATGAGGATTAAATAAATTATTTAGTTTTTGTAGGGATTTTCTTTTGCAAATTTTCTATTAACCTTTTAAAATATTTAATTGTTGCTTTTTAAAATTTGATATTTTAAGGAGAAGGAGAATAAAAAGAAAAATACAGAAATATCGTGTGTTGCCATCTCCCACCCTAGAAACAGAATCACTAACACATAAATCCATAAATATTATTATTATTTTATTAATTTTATTAAATAATAGTTTTCTGTCGAGACTCGATGAGAAAATAACTTATATTTTAATTTATGTGTATACATCTTCAGGAAAAAAAACATGCATCTTATTTAGAAATTGTGATGTTGTTCAAGTTAATAATAAATCAAACTTATAAATTTTTTTTTTTTTTCATGTATCTAAACTTAAAATTACGAATGACAATGGATCAAATACTAATTCATTACACAAATCAAAAATTTATTTAGAATTTTCTACATGTTCTCGTCCTAATCTCCGTTAAAAAAGTAACTTTACAATACATTTCTGTCTTAAATACGTTGGGTAATACTCGATAAAAAAATATGAATACTAAAAAGTTAAAATTAGTTAAAATTAGTAAAAAATAAATTTTTTTTCTAGTTGAACTGTCTCGTTGGTTTATGCTAAATGTCACTCATTAAGTAATACTTGATAAAAATCCGAATACAAAAAAGTTAATGTATATGTGTATTATGAATTAATAATGTCAAAAATATCATAATAAAGGAAAATCAGAACGGAGCATCGAGGAGGGAGCACCGTTTATTTTCCTATTATTAATAAGATTATGGAGAAAGAAATTAGATATAGAAGATCGTGCTAGTGAAGTTTTTAATTGAATACTTAATACTATATAACAAATAGTGAAAGTGGGTTTACCTTAAAGTGAGTAGAGAGAAAGAGTGAATAGAGAATGACAAAAATGAGGGAAATAATACAAGACAAGAATAATGGAACAACCGAAAGAGAAATACAATGCAAGAATAATGGGATATGGAGTATCATTTTTATCACTTGGGCGTCTCACCTTGTCCCACAATTCATATTTAACTAGCGTATAATCCGTTAAAAATTGACGGAAAATTATATTTAATAAATTCATAAATTGTCACATAGTACTAATATGTGATAGATTAAGAAAATTATTACTCCCTCCGTCCTTGTTTTAAAGTTTCATTTGCTCTTCAAAAATTGTCCCTAATTTAAAGTCTCACTTTGCTTTTTGGACATTACTACCCCCCTTCTTTTTCTTATTACTACCCCTTACCCTACCCAAAACTTAAACACAAGTTAATTAAATCCTTAATTATTTAACTAATTATTCTACCCAAAATAATTAAAAATCCCACCCAAACCATAAAATCTAACTGTGTGGCCCATTTGATTTCCACTGTTTGCTCTATCTTTCTTCTTCGAATTCATCTAAGTTACTCCGCCTACTTGCCTTCATTAGTCTTCTTCGATTTCTCTGAAAGAACTTCATCCAAACCGTAAATCTACCCCTAATTCTATCACCGACATCACCATTTTCTTCCATTCTTTGTGTCTGTCGTGCTCATTCCATCTCTCTTCTTCAATTTTTCTCGATCTTCTACATCCAAACCCTAGATCTACCCCTAATTCTACCATCGACATCACTGAAATCCTGATACATCGCTCTTTTCAATGAAGAATTCCTTTGAAATAAAGTGGAGTTCCATCGATTTGGTCCCTAAAACCATATTCGATTATGTGACGCCGGCCAAATCGAACGATTTTGGTGCCTTGGTGCCAGAAATCTTAGTAATGGTGGTCGATTCTGAGATTCCACCATCTGGATTGGAGATCTTCGATACTGTAGTTGGTCTCTCTTCTTCTACTCCACCTTCTGATTTTCCAATGACTGTGCCGGAAACTTCATCATCGTCGGGGCTCGCTTTAGATCTGATTGTGGAGAAGATGTTGCCTATGGAAACCTACTACTTCCTGTTTACTGAATGCGCAAAATTTCGTAAAAAAAAAGGCTATGGAAGATGTCTCAATCCTCTGAATCAGGTGATGAATTTCTTATTTCTTGACTTTGAGGGGGACGGCTGGTGATGCCATTGTTGATGTGTTGGTTAATTTGAGAATTTGTGAACATGTGAATTCTTGTGTTGATGAAATATGTGAATTCCTGTTATGATGAAATTTGTGGATTCCTGTGATGATGCCTTGAAATCTGTGAAATTGTGATGAATTCTGCCTTGAACTTGAACAAGAATTTTGTGCATTATGAGGGTTTGATGATGCTGCCTTGAACTTGAATTCTGTGATTTCAAATTCTTGTGATGGTGTTGCTTGAACAGGAATTCTGTGAATTCTGTTAAATCATTGATGATGTTGCCTGACTCTGTGAATTAAGAATTGTGTGATTGAGAATTCCTATGATGATGTTGATTGAATAGGAATTTTGTGCATTCCTGTGATTGAAATCTATGATGATGCCTTGATGTTGCCTAATTGAAATTTCTACATGAACAACTTGCTGTCTTGATCCTATAATTGTTTTAAAGATGTCACCACTAGAATTTTCGAGTTTTGGAGGTTGATTTAGGAACTTTAAAGGGTTAAATAAAAGTTAATGATGCAAAAGGTAATGTTGAGACTTGTTAAGCAAGTAAAATAGTAAATCAAAATAGTTTACATTCCAAACACCACAAAAAGATGGATCACAATGTTTATCCTTGTAAACTTGAGCAAAAAATAAACCATGTATGGCCTTATTCTTGGATTCCCACTTGTTGCATCCCTTGAACTAGATCAACCATCATGTAGCTTGCATTCCCTTCAATTGTTTGGTTGTTTATGAATTCTAAGCTTTCTCTAACAAGCTCTTCTTCCACTTCAATGCATTCTGGTAGAAGTCCCATCTTGTTTAGTTTTTCCTTATTCTTGTGAGGAATTTTGTACATGTTGTCTCCCTTAACCTTCATTATCTTTCTATAGCAGCCTTGTAGAGTAAGAAACACATGATTTAGCTTCTCTGGTGTATACTCTTCATATGTAGTCCTCACATTTTGGAGTAGTTCTTCAACATTTTTGGCTGGTTCCTGATCCTTAAAGGATTGTATAGCTCTAAAAAATCCTAGATCATTTACATTGGCGTATGGAAAATTTGATGGTTGACAAACTAATTGGAAATTAAATCCATCAGCTTGTGAAATTGCTAGAAAATCTGGATCATCAGGTTTTATGTGTGGTTTGGCATTATCTTGTTGGATGAATATGTTTTTGCTTAAACATGCTGGCCACTTAGCTTTGAATACTGGTATCATCTGCATGAAATGAGGATGCAAAGCTAAATGATGAATCTCTTTATGCAGATTCTGATAGCAATAAGTTAGAAATGCTGAAATTGGTTTTGTGACTGCTAAAATGCAGATTATGTATGCAGCTACCTGATTGAGTAAGCTATCTTTTGTGATTGGCTTAGTGACTGCTGCAATTGGTTTCACTTCCATGGTTCCTTTTGATATGTTCTTGGAATTTCTTTGGGCTGGTTCCTCTGTGATAAATGGAAATATCCCAAACTTTCCATCAACAGAACCTTGCCACTTGAATCTATTATTGGCCTGGACACTGCACTGTTGAACATCATTTTGAGAATGAATCTTTTGGATTTACAGGTCCTATGTGGATCACTTTCACCAAGGAGAAGGTAGTATATGTCCTTGTTTTTTGATAAGTAAAACCACTTCTCATCAATGTGTATGGTATTGAACATGGTTTGGAATTTGAAAAAATCAGCCTCACTTTGTTGACAAAGATGACTAAGACTCTTCTTAGTTTGCACAACTTGTTTTCAGGGGTTAAAAATGATTTTATGACATTGGTGTGTGGTTTAAGCTTATGCTCCTTTACCTACTTGTGAATTACAGACTTGCTAACACCCAGGTTACCTACCATCACTCTCAATGATGTTCTTTGTAGCAGAGGCAGATTTCTCACTTTTTCCTCATCAAGTTGCTTTTATTCTTGTAAGTCTGACCTATTCTCTTTGATTGTAGATGCACGGGAACTCCCAAATCTTGTTGAGCTAATACTGCCTGCCAAATCCTCCAGATTGTCCTCAAACAGACCTGAAACTTGTGTGCAGCTTCCTGTTTTGCACCATATGAAGTTTTCCATTGCTGGAATTTTGAAGTAACCACTGTGCCACAAGATTTTTGCCTTTTTCGGATAGTTTAGGCCTTGTTTTTTCTCACTGTGATATTGTATTGAATTCTCTGAATTTCTGCTGTATATGGTGGTTGAGAACAGGTTTTGGGAGTGAATGATGTATTTATTGTGGTTTTTTAGGAATAAGTATTGTTTAAAATTCTCTCCAACATTTTGATCACATCAATGTACACTTCCAGCATTATTTTAATAATTTTCAGCTTGTTATCAGCCTTATTTTACTGAATCAAATATGTTTTGGCTTTAAAGTGAATATGGTTGCCTCCAAAATCAAATCTGCAGAATTGTTTATTGCATTTAATTCCTTGCATTCCTTTTTTTTAATTCAATTCTTTTTTTTTCAGTTTTACAAGATTTAATTCCTCAATTGCAGAATTAATTCCTCAAAAACGCATTTTAATTCCTCAATTGCAGATTTAATTTCACAAAACCACGAGCAATGCAAATTTAATTCCTTTAAAACACGATTGAAATCCTCAATTCTTTAATGCTAAGTTAATTCCTTTAAACACGATTGAAATACTCAATTCTTTAATTTACACGAATTAATTTATAGATGTGCATTGTTGTCATCTTTAATTTAAGCGAACAATGTTGGCATATTTAATTTTCTGAAACAGTGTTGGTATATTAATTTAATTAATCACATTTAAATGCATCCGAAAATACCTATGGAAAATAAATCAATTTCAATTAATAAATGTGTAAAGGTATTTTCCTAATCAATAATTAGTAAAACTAACCCTATATCATTAACACTACCCTTTTCTCCCACTCACTTCACCTTTTTCATCTCTTAATCTCCGTGCCAGCACTCAAATGAGACTTTAAAATGAGGACGGAGGGAGTATTTGTTAATTATTTTATGGTTAAATCATTCAATTATGCAATCTACTAAACTCGCTTAAAATTTATATGCCCTTGAACATATCTCAAATTTAACTAAAAAGTAATTTTACCACATGTTAACGACTCTAACACATATAGTTATGTCTGTTAAAATTTCTAATCTAATATATCCCCATTCCTTTCGATAAATTTTAAAGCCCTATTCTTCTCCAAAATCGATGTGGGCAAAATTATATTTACTTTTCAAAGAGATTGTCCCATCTCAATTTTATATGAAAATTCAGATGGATCGTTTTTTATTGCAAATATTGTTTGTCCCACGTTGATTATAAAAGGAAAATATTTTTGAAGATTGTCTATAAGATGAAAGTGACCCTAACTACCCTACATTATGAGTTCAACATAAGACTAAGAAAGAAAGAAAAAGTTGAAACACCACTTGCAATCATCCCATCAACCCCAAGCCCGGAACCAGCCCATTAACTACCATACTGATTTTGTATTATATAAATAAACATCTTCCAAATATATTAACAAAAAAATTAATGATGACATTTGTTTTCTTTTTAACCTGAAATGAATATTTAATTATATAAATAGCTATTTTTCAAAAATATTCACACAATATTCAATAAATAAAAATTCATATCATAAATTATAGTATTATATAAATAATCATCTTCCAAATATAGTTACAAAATAACATTCGTTTTCTTTTTTTAACCAATTTTGGGAAGAACTTTTTTAACTGAGAATAGAACTTCAAAAATTTGTTTCACTATGCATATGGTAGTTTTGCCCTTTACAAAACATTATGTGGAGTGATTGAAATTCAGAAAATAACTTAACCAATAATATAAGATAAAAGTTGACCCCAAATATTATTAATTTTATGAATTCAAAATTATATATTAAAAAAAATATTGTTCCGTCAATACATAATTGGTTCCTTTACGCGCACAATTCAAAATCACGGAATTGTTAGTATTTTTTTTAAGCCAATTTTTTAACATATCCAACATTTTCAAATGCAGACGATTAATCAAATAATTCAGACGGTGTGTTTAGGATTATTCAAATATGTTTGAAATTTATATACTTGTACTTGTTTCAAACCCAATTAAAAAATTAGTCATGTGTGTTCCATCCTAAAAAATTCCGTATATCAATATTTGTCGATTTGACATGTCCACGTCGGAACCAGCCCGTTGACCACGACACTGATTTATAAATGAGTAATTTATGAAACTTGTTTAGAATTTATATATACCCAAAATTTAATAAAAAATATTATTGTACTATACGTTATCGTCCGTAACCGTATACAATTATATATTATGCAAAGTTGGAAACCCAACTACAAGTAACGTAAAAATTAATTCATTGATGACGATTATAGATTTTAGAAAATACATGAAAAAAATGTCTAAATTGAAAAATTTTGTGAGTTGAGATACCCGTCGGTTGAGATTTATCTATCATCACGGTTCCGGGTCGAAATCAATTCGTTGACCACGATTTTGATTTATAAGTACGTAATTTATAAAACTCGTTTAGAATTTATATAAACCCAAAATATAATAAAAATAATTGATTGTACTATTCATTCTTACTAATTACAATTACTATAAATTATGTAAAGTTGGAAACCCAATTACAAATAACGTAAAAAGCAATTCATAAATGACGATTCGAGATTTTAGAAAATACATGAGCAAAATGAATAAAATGAAAGATTTAAAAGAAATAAGAATAAAGAATGAAGATGTACCACGTGTGATTCTGAGTTGAGGTAACCGTTAGTTGGAAATTGGTCCGTCTATCTAATAATTGGCAATTTAAAATTTATTACTCCCTCCATACTTAAAAAAAATGCCCTACTTACCACATTTTAACTGTACACCATCAAATGTCATGTTTCACTTTATGGACTTATATACCCTTAAAAACACATTTATTTACACCCTATACCATTACTTTTACTAACCAACTTTTATTAGCCCAACTTAATTAATCCCTAACACAACTCTAATGACCCAACCCAAATTTGTTATTGAACCTTATTAATAAAACATGCTTAATTTTATTTTATTTTGTGTTGTTTAATTAAACTTGTCCAAGGCCCCTTGTTTAATTAAACCAGTTTAATAAACCTACAAATTTTTTAATTATCAAGAAATAAACCTATTTAATTGAAATTTGAATTATAAAACTTACGTGCATATTTTATACATGGGTGGGACTTAATTTGGGGGTGGGTGGATTTAAAGCACCAAGTTAATTTCAATTAAAAGGTCAAGATTAAACTATCCCTCAAGTCTTTTTACACCACTTTATACAACTTTACCAGTTTTCTTAAATCCACAGTAAATGGGGCATTTTTTCAAGTACGGAGGGAGTATTTTTTTATCAAATTAAATAAAAATTATTAGACTATTTTAAATTTTTATTCAGAAAACCAATAAATTAACCAAATAATTTTGGAATCATTTAAACGGCCAACTAATAAATTAGATCCCTACAAATCTAATTTTTTATTCGACCAACTAATAAATTGGCAAAATTAAATTAAAATAAATTATAAAAATATAGTTATTTATTCGACCGACTAATAAATAAATTTGCCAAATAAAACTGGTGGAACAAAAATGAGATAATATACGCATTGATTCTAGGTATTTATAGACTTTTCAATAGATGAAGTTTAATTGAAAAACCGATGTAAGACACAAGATTTTTGTAGATATTTAAAATCTACTACTATTTTACATTTAAAAATTCAAAAAATTGAGAATTCAGATAAGTAGAAATCTAAGTGCGGGTGGGCTGACATTGCGTGATTATCGATTCTCACCACGTAATCGGTAATCTAAGTGCAATTAATTTGGCGTGATTTTTGGGTAAACCGCCGAGTGATCCTCGCCGTAGAATCTAATACAGCAAGATTTAATCTCATCCGTTGAAATAGATCTTCTCCGTGCATAAATAGGGTTACTCCTTCTCATGCAAATTTATAGTTTCCTCTTCAACTAACACATTTGCCTTGAAGTTTTTCTCTCTGGTTTAGGGTTTTCCTTTCTTCAGATTGAGAATATGTCTTTCCAGAAATCCTCCAATCTCACCCTCTTGACTCCACTGTCATCTCTATTGAGACAAAAAATCCTCGTTCGAGATACCATGCACCGCCGAGCTATCACCGCGAGAATGATAAAGTGGATCGTCCAAGTTGCTCTTCTTCTGATCCAGACGGACAGACATGAGAGACTTAGCCGGTTTCGAAGGCCACACTTTCATACTCATGCGGGTTGCATGTTTGAGTATTGTTGGTCGTCAACCATCAACCCGATGTCATGTAAAGAAGTCATCTGTAACCTATGTAGAATGCGTCATGCACGGACATTGGCATTCGGTCACGAGACAGTTGTGTGCAAGGCCTTTCCTTGCTCACAAGCTCATCTTTGTTGACCTTCATTCCATAAGAGCTGCAGCAGCTGTACGAGCAGAAGCACCAGGAGTCGCAACTACTTGTTCAATCTTGCTAATGGTCTTCCTTGCCTTGGAAGTGGAAGAAAAATGGGTACAATTTCCTGCCTCCTCGAAAAGCGAACCCGGAATGTCCCTGCTAATCTGCACTACATCTTTCTTTTTGTTGATGCCAAAAAGGGGGAAGTAGAATAGACAATCACCTTGAAAGCTTTGATTGGGTCAACAATTTCACAAGCATCCGCTCAAAGGTGAACTGAAGCAGGATTGAAGATCGACAAGGTCGTTGATTAGAAGGCTGATGAAGGCTTTAGAGAAGGAATGAACTCAGCCTCCAGCCTCCAGCATTGTTGAAGGTTCGAGAAAAGGCATCACTTCAGCCTCCAGCTTCCGGCCTTGAATGTGAAGGAGTCGAAGACCTTCTTGAAGGATAAGAAGGAGTCCAAGACGAAGATGAAGACCCTAGAGTACGTTAGAAAGTTAGGACTGTTGTAATAGGTACTCAGTTGTAACTGTAATCACTCCCCAACTTTTTATCCATAATAAAAAGTTGCTGGTTTTGTAAAAGGGTCTTGATTTATTAACTTCACTTGATGACCACTATCTCGTTGTCTAAGTTTAAAGTTAATTTTTTTATATGTCTTGCGCTAACCCTGTGCTTCTTATAGATTAGAATTCTGTTTGTTTGTAGTTAGGTGATGTCAGTTTAGGGTTTTGACATCATCAAAAGGGGGGAAATTGTTGGAAAAATTAGTAAATATTTTTATCTCAAAACCTAACTGATCCCAACTGAGTAGATGAAGCCATCAGTCTATACTTAGATAGAGCTCACTGTTTTAGTGTAGGGATTTTATCTTTACATGTTTCAAGCAGAAGACATCAGTTAGACTGGGAAGGCGAAGATGGCCAATTCAACTTAAGAAGAGTCATGACCAAGTTCAACTCTACCCAAGTTGACTCCACAATTGAGTGTCTGTGCAGTTCGTGCATGTCAAGATCATGTGTTGAAGTCAGACGTTGCAAAGTCAAGAAGATGAGACCTTGAAGACGGAGAAAGAAATGGAGTTAAAAGTTAAATTTCAAATCTACTCAGCAGCGCGAAGACAGGCTGGAAACTTTCCATTAATGGACCAACCAAGAGGACTTGCGTAAAGCAAGGGTCGGAGTTACCATTTTATAGGAAATGTTGCAGAAGAGTTGGTAGGAGTGTCATACTTTTGGCAGAGGTCAAACGGCTACTTCCAACAGCTAGTTTACCTCCCTTTATATAAATAGAGGTCTCCCCATTTTCGAGAGGAAAGCGAGAGCACACACGCAAAAGAGCAAATAAGCAGATTGAGATTCAGAGCATACTCTCTCCCGCCCAAGCAAGAACCAGAAGAAGGAACCGTAAAAGTAGAGCGTCCATCTCTCCTACAGTTCTGTAGTCTAGCCTCTCGAAAAAGTCTTTTCTTGATTGAGTCTAGATTAGATAGTTCTTACTTCTCTAAGCAGATTCTCGTATTAAATTGAGTCTCTAAGCCTTAGGTTTCTTCGAACCTGTAATAAAAGAGCTAGGTCCTATATTACCCGTAATCTAAGGATAGGCTTTACACTTGCCCGTAAAAGTATTGTAGGCTTTACTCCTGCCCGTAAAAGAATTGTAGGCTGTGCACTTTCCCGTAAAAGTGTTGTAAGGTTTGGTTCGAACCCGTAATCGAACTGGTTTGGTTGCTTGGTACCTGTAAACCAAGTGGAACGTTTGATAAGCACGCGTAAGCTTATCTAGTAGATTGTTTGCCCGAAAAGGAAGTCGTGGATGTAGGAGGTTAATTTTCGAACCACGTTAAAATACTGTGGCATTTACTTCAGCATTTTACTTTTCAATTATCTAACCGACAGACTTGCATACAAACCTTTAACTTGCACTAAAATGGTTATAGGGAACTTGACCTCCCCTTCAAAAGGTTTTCAGTTTAGTAACGAGTTTCACCCGCCAAATTCCGCAAAGTAATAACTGTGATAAAACCTCAATTGTTGTTACACAGCTGATCCTCAGTCAAAGAAGTCAGTTGTGCACCCAACTGTCCTTTACAGTTGTTAAGTCAATTGAACTGCCAAGTTCTTGAAGAATCATTAACTTGATTTTTTATTGTTTTAAAAATCCCTACTAGTGTTATCCCCCCCGCCCCCCACCACCACCCATACACTAGTTACTAGTTACCGGGACCATCAGGACGTTTACTAAATATGATAAGATTGATTATTCTTATCTCATGATTCCTTCAATCACACATGTGTAGTTCTAAATATGAACAATAATCATATACTATAAGATATCCTTAATTTAATCCTTAAAAGTAAACGATTGATTAACCTATATTATTTTTATGGGGTTTTTTGGCAAACTAAAATCACGAACTTTAGGGTCTTTTGCAATTTTAACCCGAACTTCCAACTTTGACAAATTAAATCACAAACTTTTTAATTTTCGCAATTTTAAGCTGAACTTTCAACTTTTACAAATTAAATCACAAACTTTTCAATTTTTGCAATTAAGACCTAATCAAACTTTATTGACATAACATAATAAAAATATAACAAATAGTACAATATTATTTTATATGTCTTTATTGATCATAAATAATTACTCCTTATGTCCACAAAGAGAATGCATAGTTTTCCTTTTTTAGTTGTCCACAAAGAGAATGCATAGTCCATTTATGAAAACTATTTTCTCACTTACTACCCTTATAATGTGGGACCCTATCTCCACTAACATCTACTTTTTCTCCACTCTCTCACTTACTACCCTTATAATGTGGGACCCTATTTCCACTAACATCTATTTTTTCTCCACTCACATTTTACTTTCCAGGATTTTCTTAAAACTCGTGCCGTCACAAAGTATGCATTCTCTTTGTGGACGGAGGAAGTATTAATTAATTGAGCATTAATGAATTCATTAAAGTAATTAATTTAACATTAATTAATTTGTGTGCGTAAATTCATCTCATTAATATAGGGGTGAACTTCGGTATGGCCTCCATTAGTGACCCCTAATTCATTTATATTTTAATTAACTAATTATGATTTATATTTAGTAATCTATAGTAGTAATAAACTTAAGTTCTGATTAATAATTTATAGTAATAAACTTTACTTTGAAACGATTATAATATTTATTTATGATTAATAAAGACATATAAAATAATATTGTACTATATATTTGTTATATTTTTATTCTTTTATGTCAATAAAGTTTGATTAGGTCTTAATTGCAAAAGTGAAAACTTCATGATTTAATTTGCCAAGTTGAAAGTTCGGGTTAAAATTGCAAAAATTGAAAAGTTCTTGATTTAATTTGCTAAATTGAAAGTTCGAGTTAAAATTGTAAAAGACCATGAAGTTCGTGATTTAATTCGCCAAAACCCCTTATTTGTATCTATCCGGCTTATTAATATTAGTAAATAACCCCTAAAATTATTTTTGTCCCAAATTACAAATAATGGGCAAAATTTGTATTTTTGGAGAGAGTGTGCCAAATTAATATTCTAATCCACGTTATGTCTATTTCAAAAGATCACTCTTTCTTTAAATAATGTAATGAAATTAATAGTAGAAAAGAGTTTATATGCTTTACTAGCGTTCCATGGATCATTAGAGCACCTCCAACAGTGCTAAATCGCATGGGCGATCGGCGGGCGAAGGAGAGAAGGAATGCCCGCGATGCGGGCGAGCACCGTTGGAGCACCAGCGGTCGATCATGGTGGAGAAGGCTCGGATGCCATGAAGCCCGAGTGAAAGCAGCGGTTTTGTGAGTGGAGGAGCGACACGTGTCGTCTCCTCCCATTTTTTGAAATTTTTAATTTTTTTTAAATATGTAATATATATAAATTCAAAATTTGCAATAGTTAGAAAACGGTAAAAAAAAAAATCTTCCCTATAAATACATCTCACTCATCCCTCAACATTCACACATTCTCTACTTCTTCATTCCCACTAAATTCTCAAAAGAAAATTCTTGAATTCTTTCACACAATATTCAAGAACAAACATGTCTTGGAATGGAGAATTCTTCGATCTCAAAGAATATGAGAAGGTACGAGAGAGGGCATTCGAGCTGGGTCAGCAAGCCATTGATCTCTACTACGAACACTTTGAATATGACGACGAAGCAGAGTCATCGAGCAGGACGTACATTCACAGGAATCGTGAAAAGGCCCAACAACGCCTTATTCGCGATTATTTTACTGAGAATCCGATTTGGGGCGAAATGTATTTCGCCGCCGATTTCTCATGAGCAAGAAGTTGTTCGTGCAGATAGCCGCCTCTTTGGTTGCTCAAGAGCCTTTTTTTGAATAACGTCCAGATGCAACTGGAAGAATGGGGCTTCACCTATGGATCAAATGAATTGTTGCTTTGAGGCAACTCACCAGTAATCATGGGTGGAACGCGTGAATTCAGAAAATATAATGAGAGACGGGCTTGCGTTCAAGATGCAACGGCTCACGAGCGTCTAGCGGACAATTTAATTGAAGACTTTTGGACGCGTTTCGGTCCGCTCAACTAGCTCTAGCTTTGTTTTAAATATTATTATATTTTTCGTATCTATTTTTTAAATTCAATAAAATTGTTCGATTTCTAATTCTATATATTTAGATAATTAATTTGATATTATTATTTATTTTAAAATAAAATTAAAATTAAAAAGTACAATTAAATACAAAATCAATTATTAAATCATCCCAAGACTATGGGCAGCGGCGCGCGTGCGAGCGCGCTCGCTGCCCTAGCGAGCTCTGACCTCAAGCTCGCACCCCACTGGGCGCTCGCGCGCTCAAGGTCGATAGAGCGAGCTGCGCTCTCCCACGCTCGAGGACACGTGGTGACCGCTGGTTGGTTGTCGGCATAGCCGTTGCGATCGCCAACGGTCACCATTCAATTTTTTTTTTATTCCAATTAAACACTAATATATATTCCCTCCCCACCCACAAATCACACACTACACTCTCTATTCTCTCTTCTCCAACCTCTTTTCTATCAAATTTGGTCCCTTAACCGGCGGTCACCTTCTCCGGCCAAGCCCTCCGGCGATCATCTTAGCCGAAAAAAAAAATGGATCCAAACGCCAATTTCAACACCAATTGGCCATTCACCGAAAATACGCCGAGCCCCAATCAATCTCGTCCATTCCCTCGACAAAATTTGTTCGATCAAATACCCCAACGAGATTTATTCTCGTCGCCTCCTCCGGCCTTCACTCCACAATTTTTCACGGCGGGAGCCTACGTTCCTCACTTTCCGACGGGTGCCTTTGCACCCTTTCAAGGCTTCAGAGCCGCCAATGCCGCCAATGCCGCCCCCTCAATGCCGCCAATGAGCACCGGCTACCCCATGCACCCCGCGCCGTCGCCCGAAGATTTCAACTCGGCGGTGAATTTAGACGCCGACGGCGACGAGGTCCAAGTCACGTCGCCGGTAAAGAGGAAGGGGAAGAAGGTGGAGGCCTCCGGTAGTGGTCGTTGCGGTTGCCGTGGTGGGCGTCGTGGAGGCGGTAGGGCGGGTGCGATGGAGTTGGTAGATTCGTCTTCTGAAGGCGAGGACGGGCCGGCGGGATGCACCGAGATCGAGACCGAGATCTTGGCTCGGTGTTGGGTCGACATCTCCCACGACCCCATCGTCGGCAACGGCCAACGGTTGGATTCGTATTGGCGCCGTATTTTGCAACGTTACCGCAAGCTCCGTCCCAAAAACACATCGAGGAGGAACCCGCAAAAGCTCCGCACCCATTGGGATCGAGTGAAGGTCATCTTAATGGAATTCCAATAAGTTTACAAGGATCGAGTCGAAGCTGTGAGAGCAATGAGGAAATTTTGTCCAACGCTCTCAATTCATGGCAAGAGGTGAAGAAAGCTGTTTTCAAGCACTTGCCGACGTGGCGGGTAGTTAAAGATACGCCGAAGTTTGCCATGGTCTACTCCGCAAAATACCACGCGGCAAAGAGAACGAAGACGAGCCAAGATGGGAGCTATACCACTTTGGCGCAGGATTCGGCTGTAGGGAGCAATCCGAGCGGGAGCACACCGCGGTCCTCCACTCCACTTTCCGGCGGCGAATTTGGGTCGGAGCAGTCTAGTCGGATGGAACGCCCAATGGGTAGAGACAAGGCAAAGGCGGCAACAAGAGGGAAGAGGAAGGTCGGATCGAGCTCGGGTAGCGGTTCGACATCGGGAAGTGTGCGAGAGGATTTTGTTCAAGCAGCTGCTAGAATATCGCAGCAAATGGAAGAATTTACGAGGCAACAAGACTATCATATCATCACGCGGAGCACCGAGGGTATGGCTCCGGCCCAGAAGGAATTCCACGATCGATGGATCAGGGACCTTAAAATAAAATATGGGTGGCCCGTTGATGATGAGTAGTTTTTTTTAAGCTTTTGTTTAATGTAGTATTTTAATTTTTAGTGTAATGTAGTATTTTAATTTTAATGAAATGATTTTTTTTTTTAAATTACATCTTTTTCGAATTAAAAAAAAATACAAAATGGCGAGCTTGACGAGCTCACCACTGCACACCATTTGTTGCGCACTCGCGGGCCCACCAAAAAGGCAAGCGAGCGAGCTCGCCAAGCTCGTCGCTGCCAAGAGTCTAAGAGTAGGACGTTACTATTATAAAAATTTCACCCTGAAATTATTAATCGTTTGAACCCCACCAAAATACTCATTACTTTATGGCTTCAACACCCATGGTTGTAAATGATCTTAACATTTAGTAGATGTCCCGGCTTCATCAAGAGGGTCTTTTTCACATGATGTCATTCCAGCTAAGAATTCCAACATATCAAGATCAATTATTTGTTGAGATTTTTGTGGTCTTTATGCTTCATACTCTGTCTTCTTAAAAAAAAAAAAAAAAAAAAAAAGTGGATTCCGAATCATAAGAGAAAAGGAAACACAATCTGAGTCTGATATGACCTCTCTCTCTCTTCCGCGCCACACAAATGTACATTCTACTATAGGATATTGCTGAAACTTTCTCAATCCTACACCTGATGTGTTTGCACAATGTTGCTTCCCTTGCCTATACGTACATTAATTTATCTTTGAGCACTGAGCGTAGGAGTATTAATTTATCCTACATCCTCTCTCATATATATATATTCATTCTGTCGAATACGTTCTGTTTCTTATTTTGGGACGTCTCATTATATTTAGCATGTTTCCTTTAAAGAAAACAATTAATGTATATTTAACATTATAAAATATTGCATTCACACTACATGTGGCTCACCATCCCATTTAAACACTACTAACCTACTCTCACTACACACTATCCACCATCCCATCTATAACTTTATTAACATTATAATATTGCATTCACATTACACTAAACACTCTTTTTATACCAAATACCTTTTTTCTTAGTCTCCGTGCCCATATGAACTCGGCCGTATTCGACAGGACGGAGGGAGTATATATTATATATATAATTAGGATAGTATAAGAATGATCTTTATTCTAAAAAATGAGAAATAATCTTTACCACTCATCCTGTGCATCTCACTATGAAGAGTGATGCATCTGGTGTATCTCGTTATGCACTGTGGTGCATGTAAAATTTATTTTTAATTTTTTTAAGGTCTGATTTTTCCATAAAAATGAATGTATCTCATTTCAACGTATGGTGCATCTAGTTTCACGTTGTGATGCATCTCATTGTATAGCGTGATGCATCTACCACATTGTGGTTCATGAGATGCACTACTACGTGTACTGATATACATGGCACAATGTAATGGGATGCACCACTAGGTGTAATGAAATGCACTATGTGATGGGACACCTTCGGTACGTCTAGGTTGCCTGAAGGCAATCTTCCACTAATACTCTCAGTATTCTCTAACTTGAACGACAACCTTGCCCCAGTGTTTGGAATAGTGGGGGGAGTCTACTCTGAATAGAGGAATCATGCTTCCTAGGGAAGGTTACCTCATGGCAACCTTCCCCGTTTATACTTTATTGACAGCCGGTCTAAAGTGCAGTACGGATTTGCCTTCTCAAGGCATAAATATCCTGTGTCAGACGTCAGTACCGACCTGTCACATCACTTAAAATAGGGAAGCTTGCCCTACCAAAAGAGGTTGGGAGACTTCTCAAGTCTCTCCGAAATGGCTAAAATACCCTTATTTCTTACAGGTATATATACAGATTTTATAACATCATAGCATGTATTACGTATCTTACCTCTGATTTTACGATAGAACTCGTTGGTTTTCTCTCAAGTCTCGTGTTGAATATACACTAACTTGATCGTCGGAGACGCGACGCCGGCACACAACCCGGCGTTACGCTTTGTAGGTATGAATTCAAGGACGGAATCTACGTGGAGAAGCTTTTCTCAAACATAATCTCGTTGATACAAGGTACGTATTATGTGTTAATGATTCTTAAACATCGGTATGTTTAAGGGTTGCAAATCTCGACCCCATCACTATACTTTACGAAAAAAGCAAACCTTAAACAACAATAAAAAAGCTGGAAAAAAAAAACCGAAAAAATATCGTACATGCACCATAATGTGTAACTAGATGCACCACACAATGTAACTAGATGTACCATGTTTTATGAAAAAATCGGCCAGGAAAAAAAATATTGACACATGAGCTACACGCGTATCTCACGTGTCCGCCCTTTTTTTGCAACGTGTGGTCCAAATTTATTCTTATTTCTCACTTTAAGAGCTCTTTTTTCCATAATTCAGGGGAAGGATCATATGTAAATCCTTCTTCCCGTAAGAAATAACAAGCAATCTTATCCATCCAATGTTTATGATCAATGATTTGTATCTTTTACATCATTTAATTATATTTTCATTTTTTTAATTAAGGGTGGGGGTATATATGTCATTTTGTGCAACAACAGTTAATAATTCGCAGCAATTTTTATTAGTATTTTTTTTTTGTTTTTCATTCGTACGGAGCAGTTTTTATCTTTCAATGTTGTTAGTGAGGCATTCAGAAATGGAACATAATTATACAATGATCGTGCTTCCCCCATATTTTGTCCCACAACAAAGGTAATTTTCCACGTAATTATCTAGTACATTTTCTTCCACGAATATAGTGCTTTTTTTAAAGAGAATATCATATCATATAACCATAATGAACATTAAAGTATAAATTTTGGCTCACCTTCTTCATAAATTAAATTATGGTCATTCTTTTGAATTTGGGACAAAAATACCCTTATTGACCCATCTCTTATTTAATTAACAAACTCAATTATTCCCCTCTCTCTCATTTCCATCGACAACAGTAGCTTCTCCATCTCCGCTCATCTCTCTCGATGGAATAATCACCGGTCACTGCCGCCGCCGTCGACTCACTCTCAAATCTCATCTCAAATCCATTTATCTTCAAATTAGCCCTCTACAGTTTCATAAAATAATTTTTCAATTTGGAAATCTAGATTCCCAAATCGAAAACCCGTCTCCCTCCGTTGAAATCCGGCGTGACGCCTTTTCCGACAACTTCGTAACGGCGAACATTAGCGGTAGAGGAGTTGCCGTTACTGTCGTTCGCCCTCCTCTCCGATCAACTACAACAACGGCCTTTTACTAATTCGTGTCATCTCCGTTCCCCTCCCCCCCCCCCTTCCTCTCTGTTTGTGTGTGTGTGTAAGGATGTTCAAAAAGTAAGCTCGACGGGCATTGTCATCGAACCTCTATATTTATCATTTTTAATGAACTAATTTTATTGATTTTCTTTTGCATTCTTCTTAATTTGGAACTGCTGCTTTTGAGTGTTGGAGATTTTCTCTTTTTAGCAAATTAATAATATGAAATCAATTGCCAACTTTTTTTAATTTGTTTTTTCTCTGTTTTGATCTGATTTGAGATGGTAAAAGTTATCAGTAGTTTTATTAATTTCTCGAATTTTATCTCTGTCGAGTATGCGAGAATTACTGGACTCTGAATTATTGTCCATTTTTTTCCGATTTTTTTCCTACAATTATTTGTTTCATTTTAGATTGTTTAGAGTGTTTGCTTCTCTAGTAGGATCAACTTTGGTGCAGAAAACTAGTTTGCCAATTTGGAACAATTGGAACAAATTAGAATATTCATCACAATAGTACCACGTCATAACTTGAAATATCTGGAAGTAATTCGACAATTCATCCCAATTGTATCAAATCTGGAACAATTGGAACTAATAAGGCTAAATTTGAACCATATGTATTAGAACAATTGGAACTAATAAGATTACATTTGTACCAAAAGTACCATATGTCTGATACCCGGTCCGTACCGACCCGCGCCCGCCAGCGTCTAAACCGACCCGCTCCGCGTTTCATTAAGGGTATTTTTGTCCCAAATTGAAAAAAATGGCTAAATTTTATATTTTTGAAGAAAGTGGGCCAAAATTTATATTTTAATGGTGATTATGGCTATTTCAAAATTTGACTCATTTTTAAAAATGAAATTTATTTTTTATACAGTATTATGCATTAGTCATCATCCAAATTTCTGAGATCGTGGCTCCCCCACTTCTTGCACACGTGGATTTCTATGTTTGTAGCTATTTAGAACTTGACTATTATAGCCTTAATCATTTACGATTCTTTGATTTTAGTTAATAAAATATTACTCCCTTCATCCACAAAAAACAGTCCCATTTACTGCTGGGCACGGAGATTAAAAAAGCTGGTAAAATGAGGGTAGAAGTGGATTGGAAGTAAAATTATTGTGAGTGGAATAAGGGTCCCACTTGTTGTGAGTAAAAAATATAAAATATAGTTAAAATTGTTGTGAGTGGAATGAGGGTCCCACTTATTGTGATTGGAAAAAATAAAATGAGAGTGAAAATTATTGTAGGTCCCACTTGATGTGAGTGGAAAAAGTGAAGTAAGACTATTTTTCATGGACAAGAAAAGTGTGGTAAGTAGGACTATTTTTCATGGACGGAGGGAGTATATTAATAATAATAATCATTCAATTTCCATGATTAGATCTTAGCTAATCTAAGGCTAGAAATGTTTCGTATTTCTTAAGGGGGGTTGAATTTTACATGGGAACTCACCCATATATATATATATATATATATATATATATATATATATATATATATATATGGATTGGTTCATATAAAAACCAATCATAATGTGAGAACGTGAGAACAAGCTTAAATTAATTTGTAACCATGCTTAAATTAATATATTATCATGTTTAATTATGTCATGTCTTTTTATATAAATATTATATATATATATACTTAGGTTGTCCACATCGCAGCTCGAGCAAGGGTGCTCGAGCCAATTTCAAGCAGGGGGGTGCTCGAGACAGCTGCGTGGCGGAGGAGACGAGCTCGAGCTGGCGCGTGTTGTACACGCGCTATACGATTTTAAAAATAAATAAATAAAAAACGTCAGGCGCGTGCATTGCACGCGCCAACGTTAAAAAAAATTAACATCCAACGGTTTAATTCAGCCAGCAACGGCTCGTTTTTAATTGTTTTTTTTTTTATTTTTTTTTCATTTTACCACCTATAAATACTCTCTTCACCTCTCTCATTTTCACACCTCTCATTTTATTTTCATCTCTCAAATTCTTTCCTCTTCCACAATTCTTCAAGCAAACCTTCTCAAAAAATAATTATGGATCCCAACAACCCATATTCGTCGGCGTGGTATCCCGACATGTCCGACGACGCAAATTTCTACACGGGGGCGGGGCTTGATTCAATCAACCTCAACATCGCCGCCTCCGCCGAATCCTACCCATCGTTCTCCCCGGACTCCGACAGTCCGGCGACAAACACCAAGGATCGCATCATTTTGGCCCCGCCGCCGTCCCAGCCCGCTGCCAGAGGAAGGAAGAAGAAGGGGAAAGGCAAAGCCGTTGACACCTCTGTCGCCGCTGCCGCCGAAGATGACGAGGAACCCGTCCGGTCCAAGTGACACAACTACACGGACGAACAAGCCACCTACATTGCACAGATTTGGGTGGAGGAGACCAACAACTCCATCGTCGGATGCGACCAGTCCGGCGAGAGATATTGGGACGCTATCCAAGAGCGCTTCAACCAGAGGTTCAACTTGGCTCTCAACAAGAAAGCCGTGAGGAGCTTCTTCGGCCACATCCAGACCGCCGTGAAACACTGGATCTCGGCTTGGCAGCAGGCAAATGCTCGCCGGCCAAGCGGCGTCGATGACGAGTTTGTAAAAAATCAGGCCCAATAGATCTACCAGGCAAATGCTCAGGCGCCTGCCTTCTGCTATTTCACGGCTTGGGAGATCCTCAGGGAAAACCCCAAGTTCCACCTAGCCAATTTCTCAGACGTACCGTCCATGAAGAGGACGAAGACTACGGCGGAGGGCAACTACACATCCTCTCAATCCCAGCCGTCGGCAGAGGAGGCCCAGTCCACCGAAGGAGAAAGCGCGCCTTCCCGACCGGAGGGTCGAGATGAGGCAAGGGCCAGGGCAAGGGGCAAATGAAAGAAGCCGGTCGAAGGGTCGTCCCAGTATGATTCCGTCATGGATCGAGTTAGCTCCCGACTTAGCCAGTTCGCCGAGGCCAAGCATGAGATCGCGGTGGCGATGCGGGAATCAGCTCGGGCGAAGATGGAAAGTGCACGCCTCAAGTCCGAGTATCTTCAGCAGCGATGTGATCAGATGGACCTGGATATTGTCTCCAGGGACACGAGATTTATGACGCCGGAGCAGCAGGAAGTTCACCGGAAGATGGTGGAGGAGGTGAAGGCACGTCGAGGGTGGGCGTATTTTTGTTAAGTAATTTTTAGTTTTATGTATTATTTTCCAATTTTCAAATATTAATGACAAATTCGTATTATTTATTAATTAGTGTATTTTAATTTATTTACAAATAGATGAATTAATTTAATAAATGAAAATGGAGAATTTTTTAATATTAATGATAGAACACCCTTGCGTTGCAGGGGCAGAGTGCTCTAAAGGTGCTAGAGCACCCCTTGTGGATAGCCTTATATCTTACACACACTCGTCTAACTCAGTTTTGGGCTGTGGGTATTCATGGATAGCTCCTCGAGCAATCTTCATGTTACCATACTATCTAGTCCCGGCATGGGGCACCTAATCCCGGTGCTGCTTCTCGCCAACCGCCTAGCCACCCACCACCACGTCCGGGTGACTGTCCTTGTAGTCAGCACCACCGTGTCGCCCCCGGAGTCGAAGCTCCTGAAGATCCCCCTCCACCATCTTGTTCAAATTCTGGACCTCCCGCCTGTTGATATATCCCACCTCGTCGATTCCTCCACCAAAGTCGTCACCCAACTCTGCCTAATTGTCCGCGAGGCCCTGCCGCATATCCGCTCCGCCGTCGCCGCTATGGCCCGGCGCCCCGACGCCCTCTTCGTCGACTTATTCTGCACCGAGGCGCTGGCGATCGCCGCCGAGTTCAACGCGTCCAAGTACGTCTTCGTCGCTAGCAGCGCATGGTTTACAGCTCTGGTCGCGTACGCTCCGGTTCTTGACCAACAAATCCAGGGTGAGTACATTCATCAAAGAGAGCCCTTACAGATCCCGGGCTGCAAACCGGTCCGACCGGAGGACGTGGTCGACCCCATGCTGGACCGGAAAGATCAACAATACGACGAGTTCCTGAAATTGTGTTCAAGGTTTCCTTTATTCGACGGGGTCTTAATCAATTCTTGGACAGATTTGGATGCCAAAACAATCCAAGCATTTGCCGAAAGCCGGATCCTCAGGTCGGTTATCAACATTCCGATTCATCCGGTCGGACCGCTGACTAGGCAGGTTGAACCGGAGAACGGGGCTTCTGAGCTGGTCCGCTGGTTAGACCGGCAACCAAATGAATCGGTTTTGTTGGTGTGTTTCGGCAGCGGCGGAGTGTTATCTCAACAGCAAATCACAGAGCTGGCTTGGGGACTAGAGCTGAGCCGGCAGAGATTTGTTTGGGTGGTGCGCCGGCCTACCGAAGGTTGCGTGGACGATGCATTCCTCTGCATAAGCAACGGCTACAACGACGGCACTCCGGACTATTTGCCCCAAGGGTTTCTGACCCGAACCCGAAACGTGGGGTTTTTAGTCTCCAAGTGGGTCCAACAAGTCGAGATATTGAGCCATCCTGCGGTAGGAGGGTTTATGTCGCATTGTGGATGGAACTCGACTCTGGAGAGTATCTCCAATGGTGTGCCGATGCTTGCATGGCCTCTTTACGCCGAGCAGAGGTTGAACGCCGCATTGCTAGCGGAGGAGTTGGGAGTGGCGCTGCGGCCACGAACGCTGCCGACGTTGCAGGTGGTGGGAAGGGAGGAGATCGAGACGATGGTGAGGACGTTGATGGAGCGAGAAGAAGGGGAATGTTTGAGGAAGAAGGCTAAGCAGCTGAAGATGAGTGGAGCTGAGGCTCTCATGCTTGGTGGGCCATCCCACGGATCAATGTGTGAGCTGCTTACAAAGATAGCCACTAAACATATACAGCTGTAACTGCCCGCTATTTTCTACTGTAAGCTTTAATTTATTAATTATGACTTATTTTTATTATTATTATTATTATTATCACTATTATTGTTTCTATTTTTATAAATGTTTTAATCTTTAATAGTCTGAAATAATTTTAGTTTGGATATGAGGGAGTTCGAAGTTGCGCCACTATTTAGAAGAATAATTTTGAATTTAAATTCTTGGATCTAGATTTTATAATTTATTTACTTTTTTAATAATAATTTATGGATCAAATTGATATCATTTGAAGTTTAATTAATATTAGTATATTTTATTTTTCGTCTAAGTAGAAGAGGTGAAACTAAAGAAAGAATTCAAGTGTAGTAGGATTTGAAATTACAAATACGTATATATGCATGTGGTATGTTACTTTTTGATAGATATAGTACTTTAATTTAATTACGAAGTACTATAAAAGAAGTAAAACTTATGCTCGCCTGATTTGTAAACATGTAACTAGTATACGACCTGTCAAAAATCAATGGGAATTAATTATTAATATTATTAAAATTATTAAATATAATATGTTTGGTTGTTACACGTATCTTTTTGAGTTTTTTTTTATAGGTGAATTTTTTCAAAACTTTTAGTTCCTTTTGTAATTAACCGCTGCAATTCTGAATAGTCTCAATAACCCTTATGAATATGTCTCGTCCCTTGTGAAATTTGATGAAGCAATAGGAATAGTGCATGTTCCTTATGTTTGCCGAATTCGAATAAGGAACTATTCAGTTATGTTTAAAATTATTAGTTCCTAAAAAGAAATATTAATTTGGTGGTGAGATCCAATGAAGAAAGATGAATAGTCTCGTCCCCTATGTTTGCTAAATTGTCTTGTCCCTTCTATTAAATGGAATCATATGTCTTATATAGATATTGATCAATTTAAGAAAATACTCTCAACAATATAATCAGGTCAAATAATAATTTGACTAAATTAAAAAATAATAATAAATATAAAATTATTGATGGTGCAAAAAGTAGAGGATCATTAGTTTCTTTTGTTTTGTAACAAAAAGAATATTAATGAGGTTAATTTTCAATCATCCTGAGTCGTTGACCATAACAGAGGGAGGACGATGATAATGAGGCTCGGGTTTACCCACCCAAATATGTTCAGAATATATAATCGTAATCTTTAGGTTCAATTAAAAAGTAAATATGTTTGAAGCGGCAACCATGAGACAAATATTTTTTTTAAGATAACAAATAATTATTTTTAAACTAAATAAATAATCTACGTATTTAGAGAAATAAATATTAATTATAAGTACCTAAAGTTAATGTGTACTTTCTCATCTTTGCACCACTAATTTAATATACTTAAAACTTATCTATTTGACCAATTGATTAGTTGGCTAAATTAAAAATTTCAAGAAAAATAAAACTATTTATTTAATCAATTGATTGATCAAAATTTGACAAAAAAAAAATTAAAAAAAAACTATTTATTTGGCCAATTGATTAGTATGGCAAATTAAAATTTTTGAGAAACATGAAACTATTTATTTGTCTAATTGATTAATTGGTCAAAATGGTGATGCAAAATAATGCTTACATAGAACATTGATGATGAATATTTATATAGGTTCTTCAAGAGTTGAGTTTTATTGAAAAATTATGTGGGATAGAAGATTATAGATAAATAAATATATAGAAAATTAAACTTTTACTGTAAAGTTTCGATTAAAATAAAAATCAATATCATATACATATTTAGTCTCCTAAAGGAATACGGCACACGATGCACACATACACGTTTATATTTATATATAAATAATAAATAAACATAACATATATATATATATATATATATATATATATATATATATATATACATACGCGTATACACCATATTTTATTCTTTTGAAAGAAATATGTATTAATTTGAGTAGTATAAATTATTTACTTGTTGAAAAGATTTTCATGTTTAGGGTAGATTATCATTCCATGTTTAATTATGCAAAATTTGAATATTGAATATTGAATATAATAAAATATATGAACAAAATTATTTAAAATGAGAATTTAAGATAAATAGGAATAATGGTTGGGGAGAGCGCCACGTAGGACCAAAAATTAAGGGGAGAGCTTGAATCAACATTGATTTTAATAATACATATAGATGGATTCATGTGAAAGTCGATGTTAAGTTTGATTCACTACCATCGCAGCATAAAATGATGACATTTGGCAAAGGATATAAAAAAATAATGGTCATTGGCCTGTAAATTATCAATTTTTTTCCAAATTCCCGAATTGCAACCGACATATCAATTTTGTCTAATTAAATATCATACTTTCAATTTGTTTCAATGTACAACTGAAATAGGATTCCGGCGACGTCAAATTGGGGATTTTTCCACCGTGGCATAAAATGACCAGGCTGACGCTACATAAATGGTCAGAGGTGAACTAAATGGTCTTATTTTAATAATTACCAAGCAAATTACAGCTTATATTTTTTTAATAATATTAATGAAGCATGCATTAAAATTGAACTAAAAACATATCTAAATAGTAAATGAAGATGGGAGAATCGTGGAACAATTTTCTTGAATTTAATTAGAAACTAAATATTTCACTTTCAAAATAAATTTTTATAACTACCAGACAAATTGTAGCTAACAATTTTAATAATTTTAATTAATTAAAAAGTGGGTTAAATTGAACTAAATTGATAAAAAATAGTGAATGAAGACGAGAGAATCAGAATACAATTTTTCTAAATTTAATTAAAAACTAAAGACTTTCACTTTCAAATTATATAAATTTCATAATTACCAAACAAATTGCACCTAATAATTTTAATTATCTTAAGAAATGATGAATCCCCGTAGATGAATGCGAATTTCTCAGAATTAGGTGAGGTTTACATTTATATATTATAATAGATTGATGATATAGTACCATATATTAAATTTAACTTAATTTATGAATGTGAATTTGCCGAAATAAGGACCAATCTAGGTGAGGTTTGGACCGTTTGGTTATCCAACATTCATATATCATTAAGAGCAAAAGCTACTATGGCATCATAGAGAAGTACAAGACAATATTTGGCATAGTTCAACGGTTACACAAAAAATGGTATTTTATATACTACTACTATTTTACACTTAGTAAGGGTGTGGAATACCGCCACAGCCACTCAATACAAATATATATTTGTACCAACATTTCACCGTCCGCTTCTTGTTCACCATCTCCATTACCACCGTCACGCTTCGTAAGAATATGCATATTCGAACCATCATCCGTCTCCCATTTTGCCACCACCAACCTAGCGTTATGGTGGCGAGGTACACTTGGCACATATATGCATGTTTGTACGAGTTTATCACCATTCGCCTCACATTCCGTCACCGTCACTGCCACCAACACCACCATCCGTCTCCCATTCCGCAACCACCACTATTACCGCCACAGTGGCGAGGTACACTTGGTATAAATATGCATATTTGTATTAGCATACCACCGTCCCTTTCACATTCTGCCACTGCCACCAGCATCGCCACAACACGGGGCATGCTTGGTACGAATATTATTTTCATACTATAGCCTACCATTGTCCGTCTCTTATTCCGTCACCGCCATCGCCACGGCAGTGGGATACGCTTGGTACGAATATGCATATTTGTACTAGGTGTACTCGAAAACACAATATTTGTAAAAAAGTGTCGGTGGCGGAATGAGAAGCACACCATGGTACACTGGTACAATAATCGTACCCCATGACATTGACGGTGGCGGAATGAGAAGCACACCATGGTATGCTAGTACAATAATCGTACCCGATGACGTTGGCGGTGGCGGAATGAGAAGCGGACAGTGGCGGAATGAGAAGCACACCATGGTACGCTGGTACAATAATCGTACCCGATGACGTTGGCGGTGGCGGAATGAGAAGCGGACGGTAATATGAATATGCATATAAGTACCAAGCGTACCCAACCGCTATGACAATGGTAGTGGTGGTGGCGGGGGCGAAATGAGAGGCAAACAGTGGTACTAGCTACAAATATGCATATTCGTACCAAGCTTACCTCGCTGCCGTAGTGATGGCGGTGGGGATGGTGGAATGAGAGGTGCACATTGGTACGTTGGTACAAAACACAATCATCGTACTAGATGACGGTGATAGTGGCAATGCATATTCGTACCAAGCGGACACTGTCGTCGTGATGCTGACGGTGGTGTTGGTGGTTGCTGAATTAGAGGCAGACGATGGTACGAATATGCATATTCATACCAAGCGTACCTCGTCGCCGCAGTGGCGGACTGGCATGTGCACGGTAGTACGCTTGTACAAATACAATAACTGTACCTAGCCACGGCGGTGGCTGTGACGGTGGCAGATTGGAAAGCTGATGATGGTACGCTAGTATGAAAATACAATGGCCGCATATTCGTACCAAGCACGAAAAGTAAGTGCAAAAGGGTCCAAACAACACATAATATATCATTGCCTGTGCTTTTTTAAACTTTTGCCAAATATTGTGTTTTACTAAGAGGATTATGCAATAAGAGTCCATTTCCTTTATCACAAAAACTTCTGTACAACTGATTGCATAGAGTGCAATCGGTTCTGACCCAAGTTATCCGACCCGCCCACATTAGTTTCCTTCGTTTCTTATTTCTACCCCTAATTTCTTCCCAAATTGTCGCCCTCATTGGTGCACTATTATTTTTCCTCAAAATGAAGAGTTCCATCACTAGGAAGCAACACAAGAAAAAGATATCGAAAAGGAAGGCTACTCGAGTTGAATGAGAGGAGGCTCTACAAATTTGTTCGAAGAATGATGAAATCAAATACATAGGAATTAAATTAGGCATAGTCATTATTGATACGAATAAAAGTAATTATTGTCGCAATGAAAATGTATTATTGATATGAAGAAACGTAATGTTTCACAATCATTACTTTTCTTAACGAATATTGTTATTTTTATTCACAACAACTTGTATGTTTTTTTTTTTTGGAAATTAGTACTCCTTCCGTCCCACCGAATACGGCATGTTTTCCTTGTTGAGACGTCTCATTATACTTGGCATGTTTCCTTTAAAGGAAACAATTAGTTTATATACATGGTCCACCATCTCATCTAAACTCCACTAACCTACTCTCACTACACACTCAACCATCTCATCTATAACTTTATTAGTATTATAAAATATTGCATTCACACTATACTAAACACTTTCTTTATACACAATGCCCTTTTTCTTAGTCTCCGTGCCCATATGAATTAGGCCGTATTCGACGGGTTGGAGGGAGTAAAATTTTATTTCCTTCTGCATGGCAAACCTCCACTTACAACTTTACAATCTAAGAAACTAGAAACAACTTAGTTCTAACAACTTGTACTTTTAGTAATTTGGTTAAATAAAAAGTAAAGTAATCTGTCACAGTCCCAAATCCCGAGGGACGGCCAAGCCGGGGTGCGACTAGGAATTGGACTAAAGAGACGGGGAAGAAGGGGGAATAACTGAATAAACAGACATAATTATAACAGAAACTACTATGAACTTGACTTCATTGAATAAAAAGGGAGTCAATCTCGAAGGATCACGCGACATATTTGTTTTAGAGAAGACTAGGTTTAAAGTATGAAAAACTTAAACCTAAAAGATTACACAACAAAAAGTGTATTAGTTTGCAGCGGAAATATGTAGAATGATATCACATATCAAATGTGAAATCGAGGCTCAAATGATAACACGATTCTTCTTTCTTATAACGACCTTTACTCAACCTCCTCCACCTTCGTCACTCAACCTGCACATTTAAAAACAAAAATGCATGGCTAAGTACATAAAGCACTTAGTGGGCACATTGCCGAAAACAACTCACAAGAGTATAGATTTAATCATGCATCTTTTCATAAACACTTGTATAACTTATACTGCTGTTCATTTAATTCTGAATAACACACTGTGAGTTTTAACTCACATCCGATTGTCTGGAAAACACTCTGTGGGCTAACTCAGAATCTATCCCTCTGGATAGCATTTTGTGGGCTATCTCAGAATCTGATCGTTTGGTTGGAATATCTGGTTAGCACTCTGAGGGCTAACTCAGAATCCAATACTCTGGTTAGCACCCTGAGGGCTAACTCAGAGAGACATAAGAGAATTCACATAACAATACATTATGCACTGATAGCTACTTTAATACACACTTATTAAAGCAGAAAATAAACACCTTCGAGCAACGCTCACTTATTAAGGCAGTAAATAAACACTTTCGAAAAGCCCACCTCAATCGTTTACAGAACTAACACAAGCTTCCGTCTCTGATCTTCCGTCCTGTCTTCTAATCTCGACGTCCTCCTTCTTTGAACGCAAATAATCACATTTTAGTATTCGGTCGAGACGTTAAAAGAAACAAGAAATTAGAATCAGTTAATGACTTTTAGGCCTTTGCACTTTAACTAATCTCTTTGTGATTAAAAAAAAGTGAGACTCGAACACATCTCGTTTAAAACTAACTCGGTTCCTTCCTCGACACTGAGTTCGGTTAAAAATGGAAGTCGATAACTCATAACGACTTAGAAGGTCTTAAGGAATCAAGTTAAGAAGAATTCAACTTGAGAAACTAGGTTCTTGAAATTACTGCACAGATCAGTAAGTCCACCCAGAACAGAGTTTTTCGAAACAGGGGATGTATCTTATACCAAAGAAAAGCCACGGATGTCTAGTTTACTCTCCAATTTATGGATCTCAATTTCGTTAAGCGAGCTAAAAGTTATGACAGTTTCCGTAACGCATCGCAAAACAGTCCGCGTAGAAACCCTAGTGCTCGATAAACTCGACGCACGACTTTCTAGGTTCGATTAATGCTATTCCACTTTTATTTTCACGAAATTTTCATCTTAAGGCAGTCAATACGTACCATCAAACGTGATGAACTCCTTTTCGTTTCTCGATTAAGAACTTGACGTAGATTTCCTCATCATTTTCAACTATCAATTACTAAACCATTTCATTTCAATTCTATTTCAACTTCTCGTTCACACTTCTCGATTACAACTACAACTTATATCATTTCATCTCGGATGGAAATATCGTTAACTACAATCTCGTTCGTTTATCAATAACACTCATCAATATCAAAATACTTTCCTTGTTCGACTTTTCTATCGACATTTAATCTCGTTTCTTCGTCTCTTGTTAAAAATCCAAACTTCTTAAAATTTGTTGAAACTTTACGGTCACGATCATTAACTATCAAGATTATCAAAGGTTCGAATCACAAACCTAAAACATTATCTATTCTCGACTTATCGTCGATGGTTCGTCTCTTACTAAAAATCTTACGTTCTCCGTTTTCTTTCAAATTTTACAACAACGATCATCATCTAACGAGCATCAATAATATGCAAACCATATTATCAAAACATTATCGAGCTTCAACTTAACGACGTGTTTCCGTCTCTTACATTTTTCGTTTTATTTTTAGAAAAATCCCAATTAAATATATAATCACCCTCATACATCGTATATCTCATTTCTATTAATCAATCGAACATATCATAACATTTACTATACTAAATCATGCATTCTTCCTCTCTTATCTTTCAACTTTTATTTTTAGAAAAATCTAAATCAATTCATATAGTCAATTAACAACATGTAGATCACTAATCTATCGATCAAACATTTAAGAGATCGAACTACGATCAAACCCCTAAAACTACAAAAAAATCGGTAATAACCTAAAAGAATGGGAGGTGATTTTCTTCATGATTCGATCCATAACATCTATTCCGAAGCATACTAGAACATGTATTAACATAGGTTCATCATGCTTCTTGATCTTCACTTTTTCGAAAAAAAAAATAAGATTGATGGGAGAAGATTTTTGTTCGGTTCATTACGTAGAAGAATCTCCTACCTTGACGAATACGAACTCGAAAGTAAAATCGATCGGTAGATGGATGACTTGTTGAAGCTTGAAAGCTTGAAGAAGATGACTTCAATGGAGGATTTGAGAGAGAAATGAGAGAGAATGGAGATGGAGGGGGCGGTAATGAGTGTGGGAGGGAGAGAGGTGATGACAAGTTAGATAATATCTCTTTAAAGTAGGATGACTCACAAGGTGACTCACTAAGGGTCGTTTGGCGTGAAAATATTTGACAGAAATATCTCGTTTCCGGGTTTTAAACGACGTTATAAAAATCGAGAATTAAATTCCTAGTCGGCCACATTTCCGGCGAAAACTAATTCGAATTAGTTCTGGAATAATTTACATAGTCGGAAAGTATATTTCGTTTTTCGAAATCCGATAAAAAGTCAGGACATCACAGTCCAAATTTTATCCCGAAAAATAAAAAAAAACGGATTTTTACTAACTTACTCGTCTCGCAAAAAGAGTGAATGTAAAATTAGACGGTTTCTCGATTTGAGTTTTCGAACGAAAATTTTATCGGACGCGAAAACCCTAATACAGTAGTCGTTCAACCGGCTTCTGGAATTTATTTTCAAAAACGGATTTCACCGTTAGTCTTAGAATTTGAAAATCCTTAACTTAGGCGTTCAAAGCCTTAACTAATTAGAAAATTTTTATTTCTCGTCGGAATAGAAACGCCGGGTATTACATTCTACCCCTCTAACGAAAAATTTCGTCCCGAAATTTGCTTACCTCCTTCGCAAAAGTTCCCACATAACTTCCTCTTGCCCTTGGTAATTCCCGAACACTTTACTAATCGTATCGACTTACTTCTTAACTTTCGCACTTTTCGATCCAAGATCGATTGCGGTCTTTCTTCATAACTTATAACTTAATCAAGAACAACGTCTTGCTGATGAATCACGCGTTTAGAATCGAACACGTACTTTCTAATACGAGATACGCAAATATAATAAACATTTCATAGACTTGGCAATACGGCCAATCTATACATCCTTGGAATCTATCTTTTCCAAAATCTACTAATCATATAAAGCTTCGTCTAAGCTTATACTGAACGCGAAGAAATAATCACAATAATCCTTAGCAGGAAAATCATGAGGAAAATCTTGTCTTCATTCTCTAAATTTTAAGTCTGATCTACATATAATCGCTTAAGACTTTCGTCACTTCTAGACTTCCTTCTCTTTGGTTCGAATCTGACGAAAGAATTGATCTATCACTTCACCGAGCGAATCTAGTTCTAGATTTTTCTCTTTCATACAAGACTTCGTAAGGCATAATACTTATCGTAGCCTGATAACTTTTAGACTTTGATCTAACACTATCGTCCTTAACATTTCTTCTAATACTTGAATCGTTCTCTCGGATTTACTTAAAATTCTCTCTCGTAAGTCTGGTGTAGCTACTAGTGCTACTATTCGGTTCGTTACCATCTCAGGTGTATCTAGCACTTCCAAATCCATCATTTCAATTTTTTGTACAAGTGTTTCACCCTATTTTAGTTGGAGTCTTGCGACTCAGCGCGTCTGCTACGACGTTTAGCTTTTCCTCGATCGTAATTGATACCACAATCATAATCCTTCCATCCCACAGATTATATCTATATCAAACATTTTCATTAACACTTTACTTTAAGCGTTCACTTACTTACTAAACCTTTTTCCGACTTAAACAAGTTCTCGGAAAGGAACTAGATAATAACTCTGATACTAACTCTTTAAACTTTTTAACTTCCCAAGTTAATCAAGTTCCTTGTTAAACAAGTTAGTTGAATACTCTTGTTTAACTAACACGATTAGAAGAAATTTTCACGGAGTCATAGCCCACTCACGGGGTCATATATATGCATATACGTCGAACGAGTACTGTTTTGCCTCTAACGAGGACTTATACAAAAACTAGACTATGACTAGTCTGAGTTAGGCCAACTACTTGCCTAGTGACCCTTGCCCTTGTCATGTGCTTCTGGCCCATTCACAAATGCCCATGCATTTTGCTCTCATTGTTGTTGTAGTTGTTGTTATTGCAGATGTGGCTGAGCTTGCATAGCTCTCAAGGTTAGCAACGGTTTCGGACAATTTCTTCTCATGTGTCCCTTCAGACCACAGTTATAACAACCATCAATGTTTGCCAAACAATTACCAAAGTGCATTTTGTTACACTGAGGGCAGGTAGGAACAGTGATTCTTCCTTGGTTATCGCTTGTCTGTTGTCCCTGCCACCGTCCTTGTTGATTATTTTCCCTCCATTGTCCTGATTGTTTATTCTGATTCTGCTGTTGCAAGCCACGCTGATTTCCACCCTGTTTTCCTCCTTCCCATTTCCTTTTTCCTTTAAAGTTGTTGTTATTGTTGTTGGAATGGTCTTGAATTGGAGCCTGGGTTGGTGCTAGTACGGGCGCTACAATCTTTTGTTCATCCGGCACAACTGCCTTCATGTCTAAGGCTCGTCCTAGTATATCTGTATAGCTCAGTCCTCCATGGCTGGCTAGTGCCACTCCTAGTTCGTATCTAAGTCCCCCACGGAACTTCTTTGCCATCTTCTCGTCGGTATCTACCTGCTCGGGCGCATACCTTGACAACTCACAAAAGGTTGCATCGTATTCAGTCACTGTCATCTTCCCTTGTTTCAGACTGTAGAACTCTGCTTCCTTCTTTGCTCTATAGATTTTAGGGATCTACTTGTCGTAAAATGCTTCCTTAAACTCATCCCAAGTAAACTGAGCCAGATGCTCTGTCGGAATAACCTTCTGCCTAGTTTCCCACCAGAAATCAGCTGGTCCGGTGAGTTGAAACGCAACACACGAGAGACGCTCCTCATCAGTACATCTGAGAAGTTTAAAAATTCTTTCTGTAGCTCTTACCCAAAGCTCAGCATCGCTCGGGTTTTCTGATCCATTAAAGACAGGTGGATTTCTTTTGAGGAACAGATCCTCTATGTCACGACGTAGTGGTGGTAGAGGTGGAGGGGTTTCCTGATGTTCTTGATTTTCCTCTCTCTCATGTTGTCTATGACCTCTTCCCGGTCCTCTAGGCCTACCGAGTCCTCTTCTTCTGTTATTTGCTACTCTTGGCGGCATTTTGAAACTAAAGAAATCAAGAATTCTCATCAACTCCATGCTTTAAGCACTCACACATTCAATAAGGAATTAACTTATCTTAATCATCTAGCAATTTTCTCAAATTGCAAACAAACTCTTAACGGTTCTTAGTTTACCTTAACTATCTCATCTTACCTTAATCATCTTAACTTAGACTTCTTAGTTTTTCTTCTTGAAGAAAACTTTTAATCGGTTCTTAGTCATTTTGTAGAACCCCGAAAATTCGAGCCTAAAAATTTCGTTGTAAGTATATAAAAATTTAATTAGAGTTAATCAGATAATAGAACAGTCACTTATTCCCGATAAATTTTATACGTCTAAATCATAAAAATTTAGACGTCATATGCATTGCATAGCACGAGCATTCATATTTTATTATTCGAGTGAAATATGTCGATATTATTATCGCCTATACAATAATGTGATTAATTAGAAATAATTAATCAAAAAGATAAATTATATATATAATATAAATATGAAGCGTTTGTTTATTTAATTTTGTAAAAGAATTAATTTATAGAATAATATGGATATTGGTCTCGTTAAGACCGAAATAATTAGTTCTACGTATATGCTCGATCGAAACTTTGATAGGATGAGCGAATGTCGTATAATGGAAGAATAATCGAAATACTATAAAAAAGGAAATTATATAATATAATAATATATATTATATATAGGTAAGTGAATGTGTATTGCGTGTGTGCCGTGTGGGTGAGTGTGTGTGTGTTTAATTAGAGTTTTTTTTTTATTTCTTTAATTGATTAGATTTTGCTTAGATTTTTCTCCCTAACATAATCATTATCCCTTTTTCATTCTCCCATATCACCTCCCGTAATCCCCAATCAGAATAAAATAGAGTAATGATATTCCTAGTTGCCTAGAGATTCCCCCTCCCCTTTATTCACGTTAAAAAAAAAAGGTTGCAGATGAAACTTTTCACCATCTCTGCAAATCACCTTCTCCTCAAGCCCTAATCCCTTCTTCTTCTACCACCATCTACCACCATCTATCACCATCGAAACCACCACCACCACCATCTAGTAAGGCCGGAGAAACGGGCAGCTGTGAGGGAGGAAGGAGAAGGAGAAGGAGAGAGAACCGAGAGTAAGAGAGAAAGGAGGAGGAGAAGAAGGCTAGGTATAAAGTCTAAACCCTCGTTTCTCTTATTTCTTCCTTCTTTTCAATATCTTAGAAGCATGTTTAGGGAAAGAAAATGGTGGAACCTTTGGTCTTGGTGTGAAGAAGATGATGTTTATGTGATTTCATAGTGTAGTGATGGCAAATATGATTTTGTGTGGTCTTGATGCTTGTTGTAAAGTTATACTCGATTATATGCATTCTAGGAAGAGCATGACTTAGGAATGTATGTTCTTCATAATCATATGGTAGCTATAGATGATATGTGAGTGTGTTTAAGGCTGAAAACCGAGTATATTGCTGCTGTGTTGGTGTTTTGAGTTTGAATAAACGAAGCTTGGAATGAATCGTGTGCAACGTATGAAACTGCACTGCTCTGATTTATCCGTTTGGATATGATAGGTTTCGAATTTGAATCTCAAATTTTTATATGTTGTAGATAAGCATGTTAGGATGGTTATGTAAAATTTTCAGAATTTTTCGTTGAAGCATGTAATTTTGGTGGATTTAATACTCTACTGCTCTTGTTTGAAAATCTAATCTGCGCAGAAAAATGTATAAGTATTTTTCTCCTTTGATACGTAACTTTTGAAGGCTTAGCCTTTTGGAAATTGAAACTAGACATCCTAAGGATTTTAAGTTGATATTCCTCATCCCTTGAGGCCAAATGAAAGATTTTATATTGAATTTTCAAGTAAACTGTTGTGCAGTAGAACTTCAATCTTTGGCAGATTCACTGATCTGCAAACGAGGCTCAATTAGGACAAGTAAAACCTTATAATTTTGAAGTGTAACAACTTCTGGAAACTCTATTATGTGTTAGGAGCATGCCATAAAAATTTCAAACCTTTTTGATCTCGTTTACTATTTTAATTAGAATTTACAACGTCAAAGTGTCATGCTGAAAAAAATTGCAGAAATATGTTTATTATCAATTAATGCCTAAATTCGATTTTATTGCTAATAAAATACATATGTGAGCCGCAAGAATGTACTAAGTAAATTATTTCCAAAATGACATGATAGAGTATGAGTTGTTGGAAATTATTTTATGTGTTACCATAGCTAATTAATTAGATTTAAGCTAAGTTGTTTTGGGCCAAAATAAATATAATGAATTGGACTTGGGCCAATGGGCCAAAGTTTTCAGATTTGTATGTACTTGGGCCAACTTAATAAATTGTGTACGTGGGCTATGTGGTTCGGGCTCGAATTAAAATATTGTGGGCTTTTGAATTGATTTCGGTTGGGTCCGGATTTATTTTAAAAATGGGCTATATTCTTTAAAATTGAAGGAGCCTAGTAACATAAAATTGGACCTATGTTGTTATAATATTGTTGGATTGGACTATCCCAAGTTAATAAAGAGAAATATGAAATGGCTTAGTCTTATATTAGTTAATGTAATTATGATAGTCCAATATGACTTGTTATGTGTGATATGGACCCATAGTCCATATCCATATGTAATTAAATGTGAAGTTGTATATTATATGATTAATGTTTATTATTATTATTTATGCATGATTAATTGTTTATTATTTATTATTAATGATTAATTCTATAATAATTTATTAATTGATATTTAATTGTATGTCTTAATTAATTAATTAATTATTTATTTATTTATTTATTAATTATATGTATTTAATAATTAATTATTAATTAATTAATTATATGCCTTTAATAATTAATTATTGATTAATTAATTATATCCCTTAATTAATTAGTTAAGAGGCCTAACTTTTTAAATACCAAAACACAAAATACAATTCTTATATATCCTCATTTTAAATCACACTCTTTTCTATACCAAAATGCTTTAAAAGACTATTATACCCTCAAACTTACAAAATAATTAAATAAAATTTAAATAAAAAAACAACAAAAAAACAAAAACTAACCCTACCCCCCCACCACCGCCGTCCCCATCTCTCTCTCTCCCCACATCGGTCCCCCCACCGACAGCCCCCTCTCTCTCTCCCAATCAATCCCCCACCGCCAAAAAACAGTTCTCTCTCTCCATCTTCATCGTGAATTTCCTCCTCACGATCGATTGATCGTCGTGAACGGAAGAACATGAGCAACCGCCGCCAAAACTGCCGCCCCAATGAGTCGCCGTCGACGTCCTCCGGCGAAGAGGAGGAAAATTCGAATTTTCGAGTCCCAATTCCACCGGTTAGTGCCCTTTCTTTTTTCGAAATTCATGCTTAAGTCTTCGATTGAGAATGCATGTATTTTAGTTTTTACATGTTAGAAATTGTTATATGTTAGAGTTAGGATTTACATGTGGAAGATTTCGACAAAGTTTTTGGTGTAATAGAGTTGGAGATTTTTGAATTTGTTCGTGTTGGGTAGTTCGACATTTGCTGTGTTGGTTTTGGTGTTCTTACGGGGTCGATGGAGGTGGGGAAGACGACGGCGAAAGAGCTCAGGCGTGCTCACGATGGGGCTTCCCATCGTGAGGTCACGTTGAGGTTTCCATCGCCCGAGCACGATGACACTCTACCGTGAGCTCACGATGGAAACCTCAGCATGACCTCACGATGGGAAGGCCATCGTGAGCTCACGATGGGAAGCACATCGTGAGGTCACCCGAGAGCTCTTTCCCTTATCCTTCATCTTCTTGTGTTTATGTTGGTTTGTTGAATTATAACACGTTACCATGCACTTATACTTGGTTTTATTGATTTTGTAGGAACATTATGAATTTGTTAGACCCGCCATGTTGTACTCGTCTCCTAAAGTAAACCTTTACATGAGGGTAGACGTGTTTGATGAGATTAGGCGAGTTCTATTTGAAATATCCGGTGATCATCAAGCCGAGAATTTTTTAAGAACCGGTGTTGTTGGGCGGTTGATTGATGCTAGAAGAAATCAGAGTGCAAGTAATGCGCTAAATCTAACAATAGCCCGACAGTTGCAAGGGGTTGGTGCTAATCGGGTACCAGAGAATGAGCTTTGGTTTTATCTTGGTCATACGACCCTTCGTATGACGGCAGTGGAATATGCTCTCATCACCGACCTTCACTTTGGAAACTCTACATTTAATCCTTATGCAGTTCATGTACCTCCTAGAACTGGCATTCACTACAGATTTTTCAACGGCCGAGAGATAAAGACAAATGAGTTGCGCGATGCCTTCAACAGAAAACAACTTGGGAGAGACATCGATGACTATTTGAAGGCGGCCAACTTGCTTATTTACTATTATTTCCTCCTATGTCGGGATAAACCCACCATAGAGGATTGGGCATGGACTTTAGTTGAAGACTTCGAGGCTTGGGATGCCTTCCCATGGGGCTCGTACACCTGGGGAGCACTATGTCACTATGTGTACAACGCCCAGACAGTCCCCAAGGACTACCACCTCTATGGTCCGGTTTGGGCTCTACAGATTTGGACTTATGAGATGATTCCGGTGTTGGGAGGTCGATGTGGAATCAAAGATCACATCAAGAGAGTGCCCCGGTGCTTGATGTGGGCCACAAGAGTGATGAAAGTTGATTTCAGTCAATTCTTCGATAATATACGGGTACATTTATAATCTTATAATGTTTTTCATTCATTCAATGATGCACTCTATATTAGTTTCTAAAATTCTAATATTACCTTTTCATTACCTTTGCAGCTTCAGGTATTGGAAAGTTTTGAAGCTACGGAAGCAGAGCATTATGAGTATTACATGCTGAGCTTCGAAAATGGAGACCCTTTTGATGTTCGATATATACCTTCCAAACAAATTGCTTCCAGAAATAACCCGACTACAAAGAATGCCAAACAGAAGACTATGGGAAAGTTGAAGCAGTTAGCAGCACGGGTGGTCCGTGGTGACCCGGCACGACAGATGTCGAAGCGTCGTCGGGAGGGTACCCCACCACCTCGCAGTTCACCACCTCCTAGTTCACCACCTCGCAGTTCACCACCTCCTACTTCACAGTGGGGGCCCTCGGGAGAGCCAGACAGGGTTTGTTGTTTGCACGGACGACCATGCCCCCTCCATGATGAGGGCACGAGCAGCAGGGGGGACGAGATTGAGCACCGGTTGAGGAGTGTTTTGGACGACGAATCTGACAACGGCTTCCTTGCTAAACTGACTCGGAGAATGAGTCAATTTTTTGTTATGAGGCGCCCAGACAGTCTTCCACAACAGTCCAATAGGAGTCGTAGGACGGCATTGGACGCGGCCCGTCACTCTACCTCGGCATTTGACGCTCAGATGCGGACTGGTAGGATCGACTGGGATCCGGCCCATCACTCTAGTGCTGCAGGTTTTGGTCACATGCAGACCTCTCCAGTTCGGCCCCAGCAACCTCCAGTTCAGCCCCAGCACTCTCCAATGCGGTCACACCATTCTGCAGTTGGGTCCCACCACAACGAGAGGCAGACTTCCCGCCGCTCTGAGCCGGTGCCTTTCCAGTACTCTCACCGGCAGACTTCCCAACACTCTGAGCCGGTGCCTTCCCGTTACTCTCGCCGGCAGACTTTCGACCACTCTGCGCCGGCCCCTCTTCACGACTTTATGGCTCCTTCTCGGCAACCTCAAATCGGTGTTACAGTCCGTGATGAGCCGTTTCAGCAGTTTGGGCCGTTCCAAGCCGATCAGGAGGCGCAGTCCTCACAGCAGATTGGTCAGGACTTGTTTGCCCAGCTCTTTCGCCCGATGCCGATGTCGACCCCTTACGAGACAGTGCAGCAGCCCATTCTAGAGACACCGCAACAGCCTATTCACCAGACGACGCAGCTGCTCCCTTACCATACACCTTTGCAGTTGACCTATGGTCCGAGTGAGCATCAAGGTTCCAGCTCACACACTCCCCAGCAGTGCGTTGTAGATGATCCGGTTAATGAGGATGATGCTCAATATGAGGAGCTGGATCAGGAGGGTGGTGGTGAGGTGGTAGGTGATGTTGCATTGGGTCCTCGGGAACGTAGACCGTCTGCTGCTCTCCGCACCCCTTTTCAGGGTGCAAGACAAAGTAGAATGGAGAGGTTGAGGATGATGTATAGTGACTTTAGGCGGCAGGGATATGAGTGTTATGTGCCTGTGCTTGAGACGGGTTATCGTCTAACAAACCAATTCTTTGATCGGGTGGAGGATCCGAAGGAGGACTTCCATCAAGATGTAATGGACCTCTACGTGCTTTCGATTCGCACGAGGATCCGAGTGCATAATCGGACTGCTCCAAATATTGGGTCAACTAACACGATCATTATCGGCACTCAGTTACTTGTAAGTTTTTAATATATATTCTTTATATTTTACTATAAATATTTAAAAATGATATTAATCTTGTATGTTGTCAATTTGATAGCAAGTTTTGCGTGTCGAGCTGCAACTCCTACATTCGAAGGATAAAGAATTCAAGCATATTAAGGGGAAGCCCACATATAAGGGTTGGGAGATGCATCCGGGATTACATGACATTGTGCACGGGTTAGACTATCCAAATGCCGTTCCATGGTCGAATTGCAAACATGTAAGTGTTTATGGTGATATATATTTCAAGTTTCTAACCATTCATTATTGATTTAAATTATTCTATTTTTGTATTGAAACAAATCTGCGCTGTGTGTAATGTCTTTAAGAATCATTGGGTCACGATTCGGATAAGTATTGCTGATTGGACGGTTGAGTTGTACGACTCAATGTCACACGAATATGATCAGGAAAGGGTCGCGCCTATTGATTATGAGCTCAAGCCCATTACTCGTCTCGTTCCTCGTCTACTAGCTCTCTCACGCTATTGGACTAACAATGCAACAATGACGAAACGAGATAGTGAAATGAAGCTTTTGAAGATGCCGATCAAAGACCAGTTTGCCCAGATAGACAATCACAGTTGCGGCCCCTTTGCATGCATGTACTTGGATCATTTGATTAGTAGTAAGCCGAGACACTGGGGGAACATCACCGAACGCTACATTCAAAGATATCAGTGGCTCGTAGCGACTAGGATTTATTGGCTTGATGTACTTGACAACGTCTAGTTTTATTAGTTTATTGAGTTTATGATGTTTGAAACATGTATTTGGATCTTATTTTTATGGTAGTTCCTAGTTTATTGACTACATGAATGAAACAGTAGTTTTGAGCAGGTAAACCCCTAAACTCTCGGGTCTGGTCACGATGATAATGCCATCGTGACCTCACGATGACAACACCATCGTGAGCTCACGATGGTGTTGTCATCGTGAGGTCACGATGCCAGGGCAGTCGTGAGGTCACGATTAATACAACCGTGAGCTCACGATGAGGACGCTAAACCCCGTCGTGATGTTAGGATTTTTGACTAATTATGGTGTTTTAACCTGTTATATTATTTTGGTACGTGTTAAATATGTTCTACTTAACATTGAAATACATCAACAAATGAAAAATTTCACATTTAAACACACACTTATAATGTTGGCGAGGTGTGTGACACAATAATGAATACATTACTATATGTTACATATACAATGACTCTTGCATTTGAAAAACAATACACCTCTAACAATAACCCATTTAGTGTTTCTTTGATATAAAACCACAAAATATGATGTGCAAATGTTTGTTAAGACATAATATAAACATTACAACACTAATTAATCATTATTTTAGACGTAATTGATCCTGTTTATTAGTTCACGACAAGATAAAAATATCATCGTGAACCTGGTCGTGAGAATGTCATCGTGATCACGATGTATTCATCAACGTGACCACACGATGGCATTATCATCGTGACCTCACGATGGAATCGTCATCGTGAGCTCACGATGATAATGCCATTGTGTGGTCACTTTGGCGTGGTCATCGTGACCTGTCCAGAAACTCGAAAACAATTAACATTCAAATTCAAGTTACCATCGCATAAAACGAAACATCAAATTCAACACAAATTTTAGTACAAATTCATACAGAACCAAATCACCAAATAAAGTCACCAAATAGGTCTAGTAGTTCAAACATAACTTTAAAACAAATCTAAACTATAACCAACACGCTAGTCGACATCTAGAGCCGTGGAGGGTGACGCACCATCGTCCGCTACTTTATTTCGGGCCTCAAGTTCTGGCGGCAACCAAGCAGTGTCCTTTAGGATCAGCACTCGGCATCTAATAATTTCCCGTGTCGACTCCATCACCTCAAAGATCACGGCATCATCTACTTTGAGGTCGAAAGTGCGTGTGAATTGTTTCCACCCTGCATACTCAAACTTCGGTTTCTTCAAAGATCCAAGGTACATCAACTGACATTCGGTTCCATTATGATTGGCAACCAGTGGCACATCCGCAGGAGGAAGTTTACCGACAATATGTGTTGGTATATGCTATATTGCACACAAAGCATTGATTAAAAGTCATACTAAACAAATTAATTGTTTGTTTAGTGGTACAAATTCTTACCAAATGCCAAGGGGTCGAAACATGTGACTTGGCTAGGATAACATCAAAAAAGGGCTTGTCTCCTGATAGGTAGTTCAAGTTTGAATCGGATGGGTTGGTCGACATCTACAACCATCCAAATGCGACAAAACATAAAATGAAGACAAACATCAACATCAACCAATTAAATTCAATAATTTGCCACATTTTACATAAATCGAACATCATTATCAATATCAACATCTCCAACCAACTTCAATTGACACATAAAACAACATCTTCGAAATTCAACATAGCAAACCGAATTAAAAAAACAACATATATCGGACATAAAACAAAAGATAATTTCATAACTTCGAAGAAATGTACCTCTAATCGGAAACGAGCGGTGGGGGCGGCGGCGGCGGCGGTGGACAAGAGAAGCGGAGGTATTGAAAAGAGGGAAGAGGGAGATAGGAATGAGATAATAATGATATATGTTGGATATTGGTGGAAAAGAAGGTAATGTACGTATGGTTGAAATAAAAAGTTTGAGATTATGTAGTACTTTATCAGGAAATCTGGATTCATCACGATGGGATCACCATCGTGATGTCACAATAGGAGTGACCATCGTGAGGTCACGGCTGTTCCTTCATCGTGACTTCACGATGGCTCGTCGTGACCTCACGTTGCAGATACCATCGTGAGGTCACGATGGTTTTGTCATCGTGATCAAGACAGAGACTCACCAAAAATCATCCATGTATGCAAATAATACCTGTCTCAAAAATTCTGAACATAATAACAGATATTAAAGGTTTAAAAAGGTCAATACAATGCCATAAACTCAACAAGTTCTGTTACTCCTATATTTCATCTTCAATTGGATTAGGACATGCTCTAATATCATGACCCTCACGACGACAATTGCTACATCTTTTTTTCCTCCGGCGTCGTTGACTTGATTCTACACCCCCAAAATCATGAAAATTTTGTTCATCCTCTGTTTGTTGGAGAGGGATATTCAAATCGACTCCACCAGGGGGAATAGATGTCGTGCATTTTTTTCTGTTGTGCCCAGATCCACCACACCTTGAGCAAACTTGAGGACGGCGTGCTCTCGTGCCTTCAACTGCTGACCGAGCACGACTCGTTCTTGGACGACCGGCCTGACGTACATCTTCTGGAGGATAAACCCTAATTGATTTGATCTCCCGCGGCACATTCCACTCATCGGGGTGTGGTATTTGATTGATATGCTCAGCATAAGTCTGTCTTAGGCCGTCTTGTTTGAAATATCTATGTACGAAATCGTACACGTTCAAACCGATGCCGGCCCGCCTGTTAAAATAGGAAAAATAGAATTACTTACATACAAAATGAATATAAAAATACTAGAAAATTATAACAAATAATATAGATTTTACCTTATAGCGGCAGCAGCATGCTTACATGGAATCCTATCCTCATCGAAGACACGACAATCACACGTCCAATTTTGAAGATCCACTTCATATTGTTGATTATCTTCGTCTACTTTATAAACATGGTCGGTGATTGCTCGAACATGAAGATGGAGACTCGCTTGCACGGATAGAGAAAGCTTGTTGAATGTAGTTACAGTCAACACATGATCTCTAGATTCAGCATCAGTACGCCGCTTGTCAAACCAATCCTCCAATGTGTGGCGAAATGTTTCAAGTAATGAGCACACTGGTAAACGCCTTCCCCACCACAAAACACTGTTCACGGATTCGACAGCATTGGATGTCAGTAATCCATAGCGCCACACAGGACACTTTGGCCTAGCCCACCTCTCTGGTCCAATTTGAGAAAGTCTTCTGTGAGCACCATTAGGACTTACAGTGTACAACAATTCAAAAAAGTTTTCAAACACTTCGTGGCGATAACTAAATGCTGCTTCATAAAAGAGTGTGGCCACAGTTTTGCCGTATGGGGTCAAATTTTTCTGCAGATGGTGATAGCACAATCCGTGGAATGCATTTGGATAGACGGTTCGAACTGCATTCCTAATGCTCTTATGTTGGTCGCTCACTATCAACAAATCTTCGGGTGGATTGAAGCATTTGCGTAGGTTATAGAGAAAATAAGTCCACGACTCATCGTTCTCTATCGGACCAAGGCCAATTGCAAGCGGAAACACTTGCTCGTTCCCATCCTTCGTGCAGGCAACAAATAAGGTTCCTTTGTTTCTACCCTTAAGATGAGTCCCGTCTACTATGAGCACAGGGCGAAGACACTGCTCAAATGCTCTAATACAATGTCCAAGGGCAAGGAACATGTGACAAAACATTCCTTCACTAGTCGTCTGCAAGTCGTATACAGTCCCAGGATTACGTTGTTTCAACAAATACAAATACGACGAAATCTTCTGATATGACGAGGGGAAGTCACCGTACATTCTCTCTATCGCTAGTTGCCTTGTTCGGACGGCAAAGTTGTATAACATTTGAACGTCGTATCGCATGCGCATCTCTGCCATCATCTCCTTAGGCCTCAGAACGACCTTCTCATCTATCAATTTCTTAGAAAAATAAAATGCGGCCACCTCGCTACTCACCGACCTTGCACGTGCATCACGGTTCAAATCTGATCGGCAACTGTGCTCCAATGTCAACTTAGTAATCCGAAAAAGAGTTGCACATTCCGTAGCACACAACCTAAACGTGCAATTCTTTCTACCACTCCTACATAGGTACACTGCACGGTTCGAAGCGGAGTGATCGATCTTACACTCCACAAAGTGCTCCAAATGATACATTCCTACAGCTATCCTCAACTCTTGCACTGATCGAAATATCGATCCTACCTCGAGACTACCATTGATGACGATAGGCCGCTCAACCCACGCCAACGGTATTGCGCTTTCAATGTCAGGATGTGGAATGATCCAATTGCGCTGTGTACGCTCATGCTCAACCTCATTTTCTGATTGATGGTCCGATGAAAAGTGTCGCTGCCCCATGAGCCTATCCATTTGTGCCGGCTGTCCAATCCAAGCATAAAACTCTTCTTTCAATGATTCAAGCAAATCTTTACGACGATCTTCCTCTTCATCTTCGGATGTAGACACCGCTTCATCCTCCTCATAATCTTCATCATATTCATCATCATCACCATCGTCACTATCATCTTGTGCACCCGAGGTGCTACCTCTCACATTAACTTCGGGGGCGGAGTTCCCGCGGTTTTCAATCACATAAACTTCAGGATCTTCTTTAGGGTCCGCTAACCATCGAAGTAATTCTAAATCGCCCCGCAATAGCACTTTTGCTTTCATGTCGTTAATGGTTGTGAGGTACCATAACACATATTCGGTCTCCTTCCCACCATTCAAACCCTCTCTAATGAGTTCCACAAGGTTAGCATGATTAATCGTGCCGGGGTCGATGTAGACAACAAATAAATCCCCGTCCATATATGTCGATCGCTCCCAATGACCGCCGTGATATATAATAATACGGCGTAAAGACATCTGAAATTAAGAAAATATACAAAAATGAAGTGTAAACAATCAATGAAAATACTTGTTTAGCACACATCTGTGCTGGTCACGATGGTGATCACCATCGTGAGGTCACGATTCGTGAGCTCACGGTGGAAATTGTCAACGTGACTCACGATCGTGATCTCACGATGGCAGTTGTCACTGTGACCTCACGAATCGTGACCTCACGATGGTGATCACCATCGTGAACACGGTGAACTTGTCCATCGTGACCATAGCAGAATTCGTGTGCTTAGCTTAGAACTAGGTATTTCAACTTCTTTTAACCCCACGATACCATGAAGTTTTTAATTTAAGACACCATTATATGAACAAACTAACATATTTCATGACATAAGATGAAACATATCTTGTATTATACTTTCAAAAACCCTAATTTCACCCTAACAATAACCCTAATTTCAGCAGCAACTTATATCAAATGAACAAACATTATACATATTATGCTTACCTTTGTATGAAGTAAGGAACGCCATGGAGCCCCCGTTGATGCTTTCGTTCTTCTTGGGCGAGATCTTGGATGCTTGGTTTTTTTTTGTTTTTTGGGTGTATGTTTGTTGATTGTGTTTTGAATGTGAGGTTATGAGTTTGAATGAGGATTATTCTTCCCCATTACTACCACCACCAACCTCAGTGGCTTCATTTATTACCTAGTACCCGAAAATATTCACCAAATCGAATGTGCAGATACATTAATGAGTTTCGCATGCATCAGTCGTGGTCACGATGGAAGTGCCATCGTAACCACACGATGGGACTGCACCGTGACCTCACGATGGGATTTCCATCGTGAACAACCCATCGTGACATTCCCATCGTGACCACGTGCGCAGTCAAAAGTATGACACGGTTGACTTTGAAAACTAAGGGTATTTTAGTACTTTTACAGGATTTTGGTATACAAAAGAGTGTGTTTTAAAGATAGGCTATAAAAGAAGTGTTTTTTATGTTTTGGTATTTTTTTGTTAGTTTCCTCATTAATTAATTCTTTATTAATTAATTTATATGTCTTTAATAATTAATTATTAATTAATTATATGCCTTTAATAATTAATTAATTCTTAATTAATCGATTAAAATGATCTAAGTCAATTGAATAATTGTATGTATTCAATAGTCAAATGAATGTCTTACATGTTTTAAAGTGTGATCATATGACATGAGATAAGCGATTAATCAAGTGTACATGAATTAATATGATGTGATGAAAAGTATATAGTACGCATAAGACATCTATGTGACTCACGTTACATAACATGCATGACATACATGTTATAACTCGGGAATAAGCTTGACCTAGGATGCTAAGACTTTAGACACTTTTATGCTTGTGAACCTAAGTGTTTAAGACAACTCTTGTAGGATCGAGCAATCCCTAATTCGAGGACTAGTCAAACGAACTTGAACCAAGGTGGGTTTCTATTTTTAAACTGTGGGATTACAAACTCCCACTGAGGTAACTTTAGGGTTATTAAACTCAATGCTTTCAAAGTGTGATATGCATGCTAAATGTTTTATGCTCAATTGCTTGTGGTTTACCTATGTTGAAAGTTTTATAATACGATCAGCCTTGTGCTCCGTACAAGCCAAGGTAGTGTACACATGAAGTTATGACGGTTCGGTTAGAGGGAGTGGCTCCCCTCTAATTGAACCGGGTGGTAACCCAAGAATGTGAGATGCTCTATGGTTCGAACCGTCAACTGTTTTAAAAAACTTATGTGAAGGATATTTTTACCAAAGTAACCCCCTTCCATAAGAATGAAGCATGCTATATCTTTTGAAAAATTGTTATCAAAATGGGGCACGGAATCCACTGAGTGCTTTTGTACTCAGCCCCCTGCATTGTTTTCCCTAATGCAGGTTGATCAATGTGGAGGCGAAGGAAGGGGATGTCGATGTCGCTATTGTCCGTTGTTCGTTTTCAAGTACTTGTCGTGTCGGTCTTTATGACCATTGTTGTGTCTTTAGTAAGGCTTATGCCACAAAACTCATGTTACCTCTTATGTCCTAATCATCTACTTGTAGATGGTTATATTTTGAAACGCTTCCACAGTGCGGGGCCGGTGTCCTCATACATCGACCCCAGTTATGTTATGATAGGGCATCGATTTTGAACAATTACCCACCTTTCCTTTATTATCCCAAACACTTGTCATTTCGATTTTTCAATAAATAACTATTTGTTATCATTTATGAATCATGATTATATGGTTTCACCCCACCCACTGCGTGGCGGCTCGGACGGATCCGCATAGGCCGGGTCGCGGGTCGCCACACATTTAAAATAAAGTAACGACTCTACTTTGTTCACGTTACTTATGCGAAAGTAACATTTGTCTCTTACTCGCTTTGATTCCCTTTATTTTGTCCTTCCCGTTCCGATCATCTCTTGCTTATTTTTGAAACCAACGCTTCTTAAAACGTCTATGTTCTTAATAAATCGGGAAGAATCTTAGAGCAAGTAGTCTAGGTTCTCAAACCAACATACTTCTCAAAATAACAGAAATTATAGCTCAAATAATTTCACATACTTTCACAAAGGTATAACAATCATACTTTAATCAGTTTATACTTTTACTCAGCAAAAGTATAACTATCGTACTTCAATAAATTCATACTCGGTACTTAACAAAAGTATATCTCATACTTCAATCAATTTATACTTGGCACTATTTGTTCTCAACATGCTTGCATACTTATTCACAAATTCTTGCATACTTTAATCAAAATTTCTTCTTAAAAGAAATCATACTTCTGAAATTATTTCCTTACTTTTCTTCTTTGGTTGAGTCGACGTAGCGGGAGGTTGAGTTGTTTACTATATTCTTAAGTTTAGTGATACAAACTAAACTTTACTTGAACGAAGACTCGGATGTAGAGCATAAACAAATGCCCTATCATACTACTTAAAGAAACTCGTATACAGAGCAGAACCGAATGCTCTGATACCATTCTGTCACAGCCCCAAATCCCGAGGAACGGTCAAGTCGGGGTGCGAATAGGGGTTGGACTAAAGAGGCGGGGAAGAAGGGGGAATAACTGAATAAACAGACATAATTATAACAGAAACTACTATGAACTTGACTTCATTGAATAAAAAGGGAGTCAATCTCGAAGGATCACTCGACATATTTGTTTTAGAGAAGACTAGGTTTAAAGTATGAAAAACTTAAACCGAAAAGATTACACAACAAAAAGTGTATTAGTTTGCAGCGGAAAGACGTAGAATGATATCACATATCAAATGTGAAATCGAGGCTCAAATGATAACACGATTCTTCTTTCTTATAACGACCTTTACTCAACCTCCTCCGCCTTCATCACTCAACCTGCACATTTAAAAACAAACATGCAGGGCTAAGTACATAAACCACTTAGTGGGCACATTGCCGAAAATAACTCACAAGAGTATAGATTTAATCATGCATCTTTTCATAAACACTTGTATAACTTATACTGTTGTTCATTTAATTCTGGATAACACACTGTGAGTTTTAACTCACATCCGATCGTCTGGAAAACATTCTGTGGGCTAACTCAGAATCTATCCCTCTGGATAGCATTTTGTGGGCTATCTCAGAATCTGATCGTTTGGTTGGAATATCTGGTTCGCACTCTGAGGGCTAACTCAGAATCCAATACTCTGGTTAGCACCCTGAGGGCTAACTCATAGAGACATAAGAGAATTCACATAACAATACATTATGCACTGATAGCTACTTTAATACACACTTATTAAAGCAGAAAATAAACACCTTCGAGCAACGCTCACTTATTAAGGCAGTAAATAAACACTTTCGAAAAGCCCACCTCAATCGTTTACAGAACTAACACAAGCTTCCGTCTCTGATCTTCCGTCCTGTCTTCTAATCTCGACGTCCTCCTTCTTTGAACGCAAATAATCACATTTTAGTATTCGGTCTAGACGTTAAAAGAAACAGGAAATTGGAATCGGTTAATGACTTTTAGGCCTTTGCACTTTAACTAATCTCTTTGTTATTAAAAAAAAGAGACTCGAACACATCTCGTTTAGAACTAACTCGGTTCCTTCCTCGACACTGAGGTCGGTTAAAAACGGAAGTCGATAACTCATAACGACTTAAAAGGTCTTAAGGAATCAAGTTAAGAAGAATTCAACTTGAGAAACTAGGTTCTTGAAATTACTGCACAGATCAGTAAGTCCACCCAGAACAGATTTTTTCAAAACAGGGGATGTATCTTTTACCAAAAGAAAGCCACGGATGTCTAGTTTACTCTCCAATTTACGGATCTCGATTTCGTTAAGCGAGCTAAAAGTTATGACAGTTTCCGTAACTCATCGCAAAACAGTCCGCGTAGAAACCCTAGTGCTCGATAAACTCGACGCACGACTTTCTAGGTTCGATTAATGCTATTCCACTTTTATTTTCACGAAATTTTCATCTTAAGGCAGTCAATATGTACCATCAAACGTGATGAACTCCTTTTCGTTTCTCGATTAAGAACTCAACGTATATTTCCTCGTCATTTTCAACTATCAACTACTAAACCATTTCATTTCAATTTTTTTCAACTTCTCGTTCACACTTCTCGATTACAACTACAACTTATATCATTTCATCTCGGATGGAAATATCGTTAACTACAATCTCGTTCTCTTATCAATAACAATCATCAATATCAAAATACTTTCCTTGTTCGACTTTTCTATCGACATTTAATCTCGTTTCTTCGTCTCTTATTAAAAATCCAAACTTCTTAGAATTCGTTGAAACTTTACGGTCACAATCATTAACTATCAAGATTATCAAAGGTTCGAATCACAAACCTAAAACATTATCTATTCTCGACTTATCGTCGATGGTTCGTCTCTTACTAAAAATCTTACGTTCTCCGTTTTCGTTCAAATTTTACAACAACGATCATCATCTAACGAGCATCACTAATATGCAAACCATATTATCAAAATATTATCGAACTTCAACTTAACGACGTGTTTCTGTCTCTTACGTTTTTCGTTTTATTTTTAGAAAAATTCCAATTAAATATATAATCATCCTCATATATCGTATATCTCATTTCTATTAATCAATCGAGCATATCATAACATTTACTATACTAAATCATGCATTCTTCCACTCTTATCTTTCAACTTTTATTTTTAGAAAAATCTAAATCAATTCATATAGTCAATTAACAACATGTAGATCACTAATCTATCGATCAAACATTAAAGAGATCGAACTACGATCAAACCCCTAAAACTACAAAAAAATTGGTAATAACCTAAAAGAATGGGGAGTGATTTTCTTCATGATTCGATCCATAACATCTATTCCTAAGCATACTAGAACATGTATTAACATAGGTTCATCATGCTTCTTGATCTTCACTTTTTCGAAAAAAAAAATAAGATTGATGGGAGAAGATTTTTGTTCGGTTCATTACGTAGAAGAAACTCCTACCTTGATGAATACGAACTCGGAAGTAAAATCGATCGGTAGATGGATGACTTGTTGAAGCTTGAAAGCTTGAAGAATATGACTTCAATGGAGTATTTGAGAGAGAAATGAGAGAGAATGGAGATGGGGAGGGGGGGCGATAATGAATGTGGGAGGGAGAGAGGTGATGACAAGTTAGATAATATCTCTTTAAAGTAGGATGACTCACTAAGGGTCGTTTGGCGCGAAAATATTTGACGGAAATATCTCGTTTCCGGGTTTTAAACGACGTTATAAAAATCGAGAATTAAATTCTTAGTCGGTCACATTTCCGGCGAAAACTAATTCGACCATTAGTTCCGGAATAATTTACATAGTCGGAAAGTATATTTCATTTTCCGAAATCCGATAAAAAGTCGGGACATCACAGTCCAAATTTTATCCGAAAAAATAATAAAAAAAAAACGGATTTTTACTAACTTACTCGTCTTGCAAAAAGAGTGAATGTAAAATCAGACGGTTTCTTGATTTGAGTTTTCGGATAAAAATTTTATCGGACGCAAAAACCCTAATACAGTAGTCGTTCAACCAGCTTCTGGAATTTATTTTCAAAAACGGATTTCACCGTTAGTCTTAGAATTGAAAATCCTTAACTTAGGCGTGCAAAGCCTTAATTAATTAGAAAAATTTTATTTCTCGTCGGAAGAGAAACGCCGGGTATTACATAATCATTGACAAAATGAAAAGTAACGTTTCACAATTATTATTTTTCTTAACGATAATGTGTACTTTTATTTAGGTTAACTTGCACTTTTAGTTATTTGGTCAAACAATTATTTATACGATGAAAAGTAACTATTGATATGAAGAAACTTAATATTTCACAATTATTAATTTTATTCACGACAACTTGTACTTTTTAGTTATTTAGTCAAATAATTATTGTCGCGATGAAAATTAACTATTTATACTAAGAAAGGTAATGTTTTACAATTATTAATTTTATTAACGATAATGTATAATTTTATTCACAACAATGTATATTTTTATTCACGATATTTTACTTTTAGTTATTACATAAAGTAATAATTGCCGTGATAAAAAGTAATTATTTATATGAAGAAATGTAATGTTTCATAACTATTACTTTTCTTAATGACAATGTTTACTTTTATTTAGGACAATTTGTAACTTTAATTATATAGTCAAGTAATTATTATTGTGATAAAAAGTAATTATTGATATAAAGAAAGGTAGCGTTTCACAACTATTATTTTTTTCAACGACAATGTTTACTATTATTCACGACAACTTGTACTTTTAGTTATTTGATCAAGTAAATATTGTTGTTAATAAAAGTAACTATTGATATGAAGAAATGTAATGTTTCACAATCATTACTTTTATTAACGACAATGTTTATTTTCATCCACGATAATTTGTACTTTTAGTAATTTGATCAAGTAATTATTTTCATGATGAAAAGTAATTATTGATATGAATAAATGTAATATTTCATAATCATTACTTTTCTTTACGATAATGTTATTTTTGTTTAAGACAACTTATACTTTTAATGATTTGGTTAAGTAAGTAGTTATTATTGTAATGAAAAATAATTATTAATATTAAGAGATGTAATTATTGTAAATAATTACATTTTCAAAATTCACAATAATTTGTACTTTTAGTAATTCGATCAAGTAATTATTTTCATGATGAAAAGTAATTATTGATATGAATAAACGTAATATTTCATAATCATTACTTTTCTTTATGACAATGTTTATTTTTGTTTAAAACAACTTATACTTTTAGTGATATGGTCAAGTAGTTATTATTGAAATGAAAAATAATTATTAATATTAAGAAATGTAATTATTGCATTTTCAAAAAGGGAATAAAAAAACAAAAAATGCAACTTACAGGAATAGAACCCAGGCGGCGCTTAGTCAAGGAAGAGTAACACTAAACCACTAGGCTAGAGTCCAATATTGTGTACTACTCCGGAATTAATTTTTATATATACTGTTTGAAACTGCTGAAAAAAAAAACTGCGTCCTTTAGGATTCGAACACAGGCAGCTTCAATGAGAGAGAAAGAAGGCGAGACGCTGAACCACCAGGCTAGAGCACCAATTGTGATTTATTTCCAAAAATATCTATATATACGTTGGACACCGTCTGCCAAAAAAATAAAAAAAATCCGGGCAACGGATGCAGGTCGGGTGGCTTCCATGGACCAAAATCGGTTGCATACTATGCAATTGGTTGCATGGAAGTCCATCCCTTTCTTTATTATTAAAGTTGCAAACTATTCTCTAAAAAAGAAGAAGTAAACAATTCACTCAAAAAAGAAGAAAAAGAAAATGAAGGTTGCAAACTATTCTTTTCTTACAAGGGTAGCGCACAACTAATATCAAGATATGCATATGTTGAATTTTGTTTTGGTGCAATACTATACTAACTACATTAAGAAATTCTAGCAACATATTCGACCTATAAAATTGTTTGACGAATTCAAATTTTAGATTTTTGGTCACAAGAAAACCACTCCAACAGTTAACCATCCCTCGTAAGTTTATAAATTTCTCGTATATCATCCATTCTACCATAAACAAATTATCAATATTGTGAATATATAGAATTTTTTGATCCAAAAATCACAACATTTGAACAAAATGCAAATTAGACACAACCTTTCAATCTATGCATTAACATGAAGATGTAGAAGAAAAATTCATTCAATAAAAGAGTATTTTGCAACTTGATTGTATGTTTTAATTTTGACGCAAGTTTAGATTATTACCCTATAGCAGATGCAATATTTCCACATTATTTTTCCGCTAACAAAAGGTAGAGCGAGAGATTAGTTCATAAGCAACTTCGTGCAAGTAAATAGAAAAGGCAAACAAAAAGGGAAGCAATATAGATTAATTATACATTAGATTTAGGAAGAAAGCCAAACGCCACATCTTATTATACAGTAATCGATCCACAAAAGGTAAACACATTTACACTTAATAACCAATCACCAAAAATAATTGAATAAGTAGACAAATCTAAAATGAAAATGGCGAAAAACAAAGAATAATTAGACAGGGATTTCTCGGTTCATAATCAAGAAATGAAAGGGAAAATACAGATTTCAAAAAGAGACGCTCAAACTGCTGCAAATATTAAATTTCTCATAAGCAGTCAGGGATGAGCTAACCGCTTGACAATGGTAGCCATGTAGTTGCCCTGGTGCTCCGCGAGAGCCAGCTCGGTTTCAGTTGGCTCCCTAGTGCCATCGCCTGCAAAAACACCGGCACCATATGGAGAGCCCCCTCTGATGGAATCCATTCTGAACATACCCGCACCAAATGTATATCCAATCGGAACAAAAAGCATCCCATGATGAGCTAATTGGGTAATCGCCGTCCACCTGCATAAGTTCAAATCCGTCAGCTGCAAACATGGACAATCACCATCAAGAAAACTTTCTTGTAATCCATTTTGCATGATAAATCAGACAGACATGCATCTTTCATGGCGTCTCAGATAAAAGGAGCGCATGTAGGTTGGTCAACAAACAACACTGATGGATTAATGTAAGGAAAAAATGATGGTGTGTGATGAAAACAATGGAAATACTGAGGCCAAAAGTAAGAAGAGAGACACGTGCGACTACATATTCAATCATTCTCAACTAAATCACCCCATGCAACAATTTGACTGCCAGCTTACTCCATTTTCCCAAGGAAACCTCAACAAACTCAATAGAATCATATAAGCAAGCAAAAAATGAAATTAGACAAAGAAGTGAAAGAGAGATACAGTAACAAGGAAGCAGTTTCAGCTAACTGATAACAGCACCAAAAAGTGAGAGAATAAGTTTAGTAATGAAGGCAATACCAATTTGTTTCTCTCCAATGATTGGAACTTCATATCTTTTTTATAAGATCCTAGACTTTCCATCCTTTTTTTAATGTGAGAAACAAAATCTCATCTGAATTCTAGCATTAAAGACAAAAGGCGGACCTTTGTAAATATAATTGCTTTGCCCTGAAACAAAACATCCTGTGACAAATTTGTAGCTTATGATGGGAAGTTGTTACGTTAGCACTCATACCAAGCACTGCTATGGTCAGAGCTACAAATGTGCCACACTTCCAGAAAAGCCACCTACCATATTGCCAGTCCAGCTAACTATATTAATGCAGATTATGCAATGTTATAAAACAAAATAATCCCTGCATCATAGTATCCTTGATAATTCCTTAGTTCTAGAGTTATGCCCCAAATTTAGGGTTAACAGGTTGTAACCCGACAGAATCTAGCTAGCTGAATGCTCAAATAGCAACATATCAAGAAATCAAATACATCCTTTAAGCTCTTTAAGCCATCCGCCAAACAAACAAACACCCCACCCACACATAATAATAATAATAATAATAATAATAATAATAATAATAATAATAATAATAATAATAATAATAATAATAATAATAATAATAATAATAATAAAGCGCACTTATTTGCTAAAGGAACCTCGAAAATGGAAAGAGAATATCTATTGCAATATGGGCATACTTCAATATGGTGATTATACTTGAGTTAATTGATGCTGAGTTGGTTTTCTCCTAATACTCCCAATTAATAAATCGAGCCAGAGCTCTAGGGATTTCTGATATTAATACCAAATTTATATCAAGAATTGCAATTTCTATAACAGAGTTCAAATTGAACTTTTCAGCTACTACTCCATGCATCTCCAAAATCTCACTTTTAAGAAGACTGTTTTTCCAATAGATTTCCAATTCATTGGCTTCTAATAGGTGAAGTCAATTCCAGTTCTCCTAATACGAGAGTTCGTCATGGCGACCGCCCGACATCTAAATGGATTTTTGTAAGAAAATGAGAGTTTTGCCAAGAAGAAATTCATGATATTGATAGCTTCTCCTTAACATAATTAATTTGCTTCATGGCTTTCACTTACTTCTTCAGATTGTCTTCTTCTTGCAGAATTAAACCTTGCCAAACCACATTTACAATGATACAGATATCGGAAGTCACTTTATCAATTAAAGCTCCATCGATAGGAGTTATTAACTAAAAAGAAAATCTAATGATTAAAACACCGCCATTAATCTACATTTTGTTGTTCGAACAACGAGGAAACATTTTCAAAAATACAGTGTAATGAAGCAGAACATAGACATTGTATTTTACTGAATCAGCATATTCATTCTCACATCAGCAGTATCAAAACAAGCAGTTTGATTTCTCTGTGAGTTCATGTTTCAATGCACATGCCTTATATGGAAGACGCAGATATAATACATATCTTAACAGAAAATCTCTAAGAGAAATATACACAAATAATTAGGAGCTTACGCAGTGGTCTCTTGGCCGCCGCCTTGAGTCCCGGTGCTGACAAAGAAGCCGGCGGGCTTTCCGGCGAGCTTCTGCTCCCTCCACAATTGGCCGGTGGAATCAAAGAATGCGTTCATCTGCGCAGCCATGCACCCGTACCTCGTCGGAAACCCGAAGAGAAACCCGTCAGCGGCCGCCAAATCCGCGGGCGACCTGATCTCAGGAATCGAATTGTCCTTGGGCGGGGCCCGCATTTTGGCGAGGACTTCGTCGGTCAACGTCTCCGGCACTCTGTAGAGCACGGCCTCGACGCCGGCCACGCTGTCGGCGCCCTGCTTCATCCGCCGGGCGAGGCCCTCCACGTGGCCATACATCGAGTAGAACACTATAAACAGTCTGAGATTCCGCGGGTGTTCGGGAGGGATCGTGGCGACGGATTCTTCGGCGGGAGCGGTGGCGGAAGAATTCTCTGTGGCCGGTGGGGTGGACTCGGGGAGTTCATGGTCGTCTCCGGCGGCGGTGGTGGTGCGTTTGGGGAATTTTTTCTTGCTAGGGACACAGCCCCCACCTTTTCCCATCAATTGCTGCGGATCAAGAAAATGGGAGCAGCGGCTGCGGTGGCTGAATGGGTGGTGGGGGGTCGGTGACGAGAGGCGACTGTGGAGCGACAACGAGTATCGACAGTGGGTTGTTAGACTTGGGTGGAGCGGAGGTGCCAAAACGGTGACGTTTACCAGTTATGGGTAGCAGTTTAGCAGGGTAGGGTTGAATACGGCGGCACTAGGTGACTATCACTATACTAAACTCGCAATTATTTTAGGGTTAATTATCACTTATGATCCAAATTTTTATTTCGTATCGATTTTATGTCCTCACTTTTTGAAATATTAAAAAATATCCTGACTTTTACCCTTCAATAACACTTATGACATAGGAGCAAAAATTCGGAAATGAAAAATTGATTAGGACGTTGGATGATGACGTGGATATTCTCTTCCTCTTTTTTTAAATGATATGGAATTTTCATATACCATATCGACAAAAAAATGTCTTTAGATAAAAAAAAATCTCCTTCTCCAAAGCAAAATTCTCTAATCGCTCAACACATGAGTTCCAGACTTTCAGTTTTTCAATACAAGAAAAAGTTCTAGATTTTTGTATTTTCTCTTTGACGAATTTTACACAAAAAAAATTGAGGAGAAAAGAGTATGAACGATGATAATTTTGCGTTAAGAATAATTCGAAGAGAAAACACACAGATTTATTGTTGGAACGATTAGAGAATTTGTCTTGGAGAAGGAGAAATCTTTTTTTATTTATTTAAAGACAAAATTATTTTGTCAACATGACATATATAAATTCCATGTCATTTAAAAAAGAGGGAGACAATATCCACGTCATCATCCGGTGTCCTAATCAATTTTCCGTCGCCGAATTTCGCTCTCGTGCCATAAGTGTCACAAGGGACAAAGGTCAGGACATTTTTGAATATTTCAAAAGGTCAGGCCATAAAATCACTACGTAATGAAAGGTCGGGCCATAAGTGATAATTAACCCATTATTTTATGATGACGTTGAGGTCTTCGTTACTCCCTCTTTCTCGTTCATCATGTAACATATTTTTTTTCTCCCATTGATCTTGTAGTAACATTTCATTTTATAAAAATAATTAGAAAATCACTTTGTTACTTTATTAATTTTAAAATTAATTTATATCACATTAAAAGCACTTTATATCACTTTATTTACTATATTAAACACCTTAGTTTCTCTTAAAATTTTTTTCCTTAATACTCGTGTTGAAAATAAATGTTAGATGAATGGGATGAATGGAGTAATTGTTTAGGATTACATTGTGGAGGATAAGGATTTTACGGAATTGGTGGTTAGTATTGACTAATAATAAGTATTGTTATAAAGGGATGATTAGTGCGCATAAATAAATTGAAGGGAATAAAATAATCCTGATAATGGAATGATGATGAGAAAAGAATAGAAAAAGGGTACTAAATATGGGCACGGAGACTAAGAAAAAGGATATTAAGTATAAAGACAGTGTTTAGCGTAATGTGAATGCAATATTTTATAATGCTAATAAAGTTATAAATTGGATGATTGAGTGTGTAGTGAGAGTAGGTTAGTAGGGTTTAAATGGGATGGTGGACCATGTATATACACTAATTGTTTCCTTTAAAAGAAACATGTCAAGTATAACGGAACGTCCCAAAATGAAAAATACAGACCGTATTCGATGGGATTGAGAAAATATCATACATGAGTATTATACATTAATTTCCAATGTCGAGCGTTGACTTCTGACATTGACTGTTGACCATCGGCATTGACAGTTGACCGCGCTCCTGAAAAAAATTTGAATATGTACTATAATGGTGAGATTATGGTGAAAAGTTAAAAGTAAGGATATGGGAGTTGTTTTAGTTAAATACTTTGTTAAATTTTTGTATTTTTTTGAAGGTTTATGGTTAGACTTCATCATTTTTTTTTAAAATTGGTTATTTTGCCCCATCTTTCCTTTCTACTAACTCTAATCGATGATTAGTAGGGGTAAGCAAAAAATTCGAGATCCGAAAATTCAAACCGAACCAAATCGAAATTTGAAATTTGGTTCGGATTTGTTCGGATTTCGGATCGGATTGGATCTAATTTTTCAAAAAATTCGGATTTGGATTCGGATCGGATCGGATCGGATCTTTAAAAATCCGAACAAATCCGAAATCCAAAATATATATATAAATATTATTATTTATTTTATTAATTATTAATAATATTATATATATATATATATATCAACTAATTTATAAATTGTAAACGCTAATTGATTTGAGATTGGAGAAGCATTGATTTGAGAACTGGATTGGAGTTGTTTATTTTTATTTTTATGTTGTCGATTTGAGATTTGAGAAGCATTGGTTTGATGGATATTTTGTAACTCCAGTTTATTTTTATGGATGATCAAATATTTATATTTATTTTGTTTGACTGTAGTGAATAAAATGAATGGTAACTTAGGATTTTATGAATGTTCAATATTGTTATTGTGATTGGATAAATTACATATTATTTCGATTTTTTGTATTTTTTTGTAGGATTTCCGATTTTCGGATTGGATCCGAAATTGTGGTTCGGATTTCGGATTTGTTCGGTTCGGATTAGTTCGGATTACAGATTAGGATCGGATCCAATTTTTTGAAAATTTCGGATTTCGAATTAGGATCGAATCCAATTTTTTGAAAATTTCGGATTTCGGATTAGGATCGGATCCAATTTTTTGAAAATTTCGGATTTCTGATTAGGATCAGATTGAGCAAAAATCCGATGCATGATCCGAATGCTCACCCCTAGAATTACTATCCGTGACAAACCGTTTGTGTGATGGTTAACCGTTGGACGATCAATATACATTTTTTTAGAACTTTAATATAAATACAATTTTATTCGAAAACATGCACCGTAAAGTTTCACAGAAACATAATTGTCAATAGTACTTATTTATTTTAAACCTTAAAAGAAATATGCTATTAATATAATATAGTTAAAATCTAAATATTTGATCCAAAAAAAGTGATTGGTACTTCGGAAATCAGAAGAAGCGCAAATTAGTTGGTGTAGAAAAGATGATGGAGTTGTTGGAAATGGGTTTAGTAATTAATTATTAATTGAGAATAAATATTGTTAATTAAATATTTATTATTTAATTAAAATATTCATTGGATGTTAATTTACGTCGTGAGTAGATGAACGTGGTATATTTAATATCTCTAAATCGATTTTCGGTGAGCGAGATATTGTATGCTAAAGGTTGGATGTTGAAGTAAGAAACTAACATGTTATTTATAATAAATGTGAGTTGTCCTACATCGGTTGTATGTGGATGATTTGACTTGTATTTAAGTCTTGGTCTTTATGGACTTAATAACTTGTTGGGTTGGAGTGTGTGGGTGCCTCGCGCACGCGCTGCCGTTAAAGCGGGTCGGGATGTGGATCTTGGATTAGGCTGGTGTTTGGGCCTTATTTTTTTGGACTAAACTTCGCAAACCCATTTCGTTTATTTGTTCAGCCAATTGCGTAAGCCCATGTAGCAATCCATGACTTTTTGCTTATGTGACAGCCAAAGGCTCTTCACGTACAGAAATCTTTGCCGGCTGTAACCTCCAGGCATCTTCATGGCGATTATGGCACATGTCCGAGAGCTGCTATATAAGGAGGCATCTCTCATTTGCATTGCAGAATCACTCATCCAAAGCAATTTGCATTCTTCTACTCTAAAAGCAAAGCATTTCATACATCATTCAAGTTCAGTTCTCGTTCTAGTCCAGTTTGCCGGTGCTCGGTTCTGTTTGTGGTGCTACTACAGTCGAGACGTGAAATCATTTTAACCTTTGGGCATGAGCCGTCTTACCGTGAGCACTACCAGAGCGTATTCTCAACTTGTTGGCAGAAGTTCTACATCGGACGATTTCGGTTCGTTCTAAACAAGTTCTTCGTTATATTCCGTTGTAATTTTGACAAAGTTATTATTGTTCAGTTTCCACATCAATAAAGTTCGTATTTTTCATTGTTATACACATGTGCGAGTACCCGATTTCTAACAGGAGTCCCACGCTAAAGTTGTAGTAGATGTCTCACTCAACCTAAGCTCGAACCTTCAGTCCGACCCTTACTCTTACAGACTGAATTTATCAAAGATAAACCCTCACTATTTGTGCACTCAATTACAATACTATCAAGAAAGTATATGCACTCAAACAATAAACAAAAGACGGCCTCCTCACAATGTTGATGTCGAATATATATAGGTTTGAAACCCTAGATCTTTTCGCTATCATGTATATCTTCTTAGATCTTCTTTCCTTGTAAGGATAAGGCTTGGGGAACACATCTGATATCTGCTTGATATGTATCTTGTCCACATCTATGATAATCATGGAAAAGATCCCGCAAAATTCGCGCAGATAAGGAAAGTCTCTGCTAGACTGTTCCAGGTTCCCTTAGCACATACTGAAGCACACATAACAGAGTTTGTTCTACGCAGCGGCTTCGACACTTTAGTTGTACTTTTGGCTATATAAACCTTGCCAACATCTTTGAAAAACATCACCTCTTGAGCAGCAACACCTCAAATCCAACAAAATATCCCCCTTTGACATTTATGTAGACAAAACCAATCATCAAGACAACAATCAACCATAAGCATTTTCATACCTTCAAATTCTCCAAGTCCGAACTTGTACGAAGTATGCCAAAGCTCCCCCTCCAACTAGCAATTGGAGAAACTGTGTTGAACTCCCCCTTAAACAAGGCATGGAGTAAATTGATCACCAAGTAAATCTTCAATCATCGAGCGGATGATCTTCAATACAGAATCAAAGAAAACCATCAAAACAATAAGTCATAAACTGGGAAGCTTAAATATATGTCCATCAAAATCATCAAGGAGTAGAGGGATTAACTCATTGGAACCAAAAAAATAAGTCTGGGCAAATAAAGCCACAGACACTAAAACACCATCACCAAAACATAAAAACAGAAAACCAAAGAAAATTCAGAAAACCATAAAAACTACAACTTTTCTTCTGCTCTCCCTTTTTGTCTGACAGAAATGACAAAGAAGAGGGGTTCTTCATCCAATCTCTAGGAAGACTGGGATCCTTTAGCCTTAGCAGCTTGAGTTGATGCTTGAAGGTCATCTTCATCCTCCTCAGTTTGGGTATCTTCATCACCCAAGTCCTCTTCAGCATCTTCATCAACTGCTTCTTTATCACCATCGTCATCATCAGCATCATCATCATCTCCTAGCACAGACCCTGCATCACGTAGCGCCGATCCAGATGGCACAGCTTCTCCTCTAGCAAAGACTTATTTGGCATCATTGAGTAATGCCGCAATCTCAATCTTGAGCATACGAAGCCTCTTCATCTGGAACATGATAGAGTTGTACTCACGCTCCAGCTCGCGCAACATCCTTGTAGAAATAGCCTGAAGACTAGGCTCACTCAGCACAGGCGCTGGTACAGTTGGTGTTGGCTTCTTTCTTTCCACGATGCGGACAGAGGGACCCTCAATGTCCTTGGGATGAATAGCTTCGTTGAATAGCTTGTCATGAATGACAATGCTCTTAGGAGTGCACTCGAACTACTCTCCAACGTACATCACTTTAGGAAATTGCGATGAGATGATTCCAAAGATTAAGCCAGAATAGCCTAATGCCTTAGGCTTTTTCAAATTTCCAGCAAATTGGGTGACGTGGTCGAAGACCAAGCGTCCAAAGTCAAAGGGCTTGAAACGCCCAATCCCATACAACACTCTTGCTCTTTCTTGACTTACTGTGGCAGTGTGTGTGGTAGGACACCAATTTCTTATAGCAATCTTGTGAAGGATTGCGTACTTCTGGGACTGCATTGCAGAACTGATGAACATGTTCCTCTTCCACGTCCGATAAACTACGTGAATGATCTCGCTGGAAATTATGTCCAATGACACATCCTCTTCTTCTACACCAAAGTCATCATGACCAACAAAAGCAGAGATAACAGCAGGGGAGACTTGAAGTGATTGCGTGAAGAAGGGTCAGTAATACTCTTTGACATGTTGCAATAGAATTCCAGCACAACCGCTCGAACATACCTTCGCACAGGATATACAGTTTGATCCCACTTGACATCCTTCAATAGCTTGTCCAGTCCAGTACTTTCCATATCTTGCTTCCTCACAGGTTGCTCATATACTACATTCCTGTGGATGACATTGTCCTATGCCTCAGCATGTTCATCAGACTTGAACTTGAGGGCATCTTGCACAACCTTTTATTGTTGATGAGAATTGGCTGTAAGTACTTGTCTTCTAGATGGTGTAACAGACGAAACTCCATGATGAGCAGCAGAAGAAGCTCCTTGATGTGAAGCTTCGTGCTCAGAATTCCCAGCATCACTATCCATAGCACCTTCAGGCCCAACAAACCTATGTTCTTGTTGTTGCTTTGAAGAAAAAGGCTACTCCATCAAAGTCTTCGATTTCCCGATCAATTCTCCGGCGATCTGCATCTTCCGCCGGTGATTCTCAATCTGTGAGAGAATAAACCCCTATCCCTCCAGTGATTCATGTATTCCAAGAAACTGAGAAGGAGCAAGATATTGGTGAAGAATATGGAGTGGATCAAGCTGTTATTGATGATATAGCTGCAGACCTTGATGTGCCAGAGTCTGTGCCAACTGAGAAAAAGAAGACTTCCAAAAGGCGTCTTCGCAAGCTTTCTGACCTGCCCAGAAAGAGGGTCAGAATTGAAGAAACTGCATTGACTATCAAGGAACCTATTGCGACCCCTGCTACTCAAACGAGGGGTCAATTGGCCAAGAAGGTTGTTGCTACTGCTGCCCGTGATGTCAAGGGCAAAGGGAAGGTTGGTGAATCTTCCAGGAAGAAGAAGAAGGCTGATGTGGAGCCTAAAAAGGGTGTGGATCCAAATCAGCCTATAGACATAGAGCATGTTATTTTTTGATCTCCAGGTCTGTTGTAGTTTGGTACTTTGGCACTAATGACCATATTAGTGCCAAAAGTACCAATAGAAAGCATAAAAAATAAACTACGTGACTTGGTACTTTGGCACTAATGACCATATTAGTGCCAAAGCACCAACAGAAAGCACAAAAAAAAAACTACGTAACTTGATACTTTGGCACTAATGATACTTTGGCACTAATGACCATATTAGTGTCAAAGTACCAACAAACAACACAAAAAAACTACGTAATAGTGCCAAAGTACCAACAGAAAGCACAAAACAAAACTATGTAACTTAGTACTTTGACACTAATGACCATATTAATGCCAAAAGTACCAATAGAAAGCACAAAAAAATACTAACTAATTTGGTACTTTGGTACTTTGGCACTAATGACCATATTAGTGCCAAAGTGCCAACTGAAAGCACAAAAAAACTAAGTAAATTTGGTACTTTGGTACTAATTAATGTCAAAAGTGTCCGACTTCTTGTACCCGAATCCGATCCGACCTGCGCCCTGACCAGACCCGCACACCCTTCATTAAGGGTATTTTTGTCCCAAATTCAAAAAAATGGATAAAATTTGTGTTTTTTTAAAAAAAGTGGCTATATATTGTGTTTTAATCCTCATTATGGGTATTTCATAAGTTGGCTCTAAAAAAAAGTGACGCATTTATATCACAAAATTGTGACACATTATTTAAGTGATGTAGATATACGACACTGAATGCAACACTATTATATATATGTCATGTGATTATGATATTTTCTTGATATGTCGCAAAAAAAAATTGTTACAGTACTTCAAAGACATTGAAGAAAGTGACGCATTTGTGTCACAAAAATGTGAAATAATATTAATGTGACGCACAAATGACGCATATATACAATGCAACTTGCATAAGTGTGGACCGTGTGGTAATTTTACGACATTTACATGTAATGTCGTGTGGGTATGTACTGCATTAGCACGGTTTTCTTGTAGTACTTTGTCAAAATGCGTGGAATTGCAGATAAACTCAGTGCTGTTGGTCATGTGATTTTTGATGCAGAGCTTGGAGACTATATTTTGAGTTGATTCGATGCTGAATATGAAGCTGACGAGTTGGAGAGATTTTCTAATTTTCATTTCATCAAATAAAACTGATTTACCGAGAGAAATGGCTCACTATTTATAGCTAATCTAACTACAACGAAGACTAAGCTAATATATACAAGAGAAGCTTAACAGAATTCTAACTAAAACTCACTCTTAACAGCTTATTTGACTACTTGAGCTCACTTGTGCTGACTCATCGTTGACGTGGAGAGAGCTGATAAATACACTTCAATACCTGTCAATTAATAAATAGTGTGTGTCTCAGACTCAGAGAAGAGTTGGTTCTGTTGATTTGGATTAGTAGCAATGGTTTGTTTTTCGGATATTTAACATATCAACTTTACACAGCACGTACATGATGAAGTAGCTAGCTTCGTTTATAAATGCAATTTATCGACTATCTAAATCATGCAATCCTCCTTTCTTCAAAAAAGGAAAAGAATATGCAATCCTCCTCTTGTTTCCTGATTCATAGTTATAATAATAAATAAGCCCAAATTGTTTATGGGCCTCTCTAATCAGGCATTTTATTTTACAACGGCAATGGTTGGTTTGTTTATGTATGAAATGAAATTACAAGGAAGCAGGCCGTATAACTAACGGCCCGCCCCAACTCCAAAGGTCTTCAACATGAAAATGAATTTTATTTTCCCCCTCTTTCATGAATTTTATTTCTTTATTTGTTTGGTTGATAAGATGATTTTTTACTTTTGTTTTTTTAATTAATTTAATTGTGGTGAAATTTGCTGAAAGCAATAGTACTACTAATTCCTAGGACTATTCGAGGGGATTGATTCCCTGCAAATCCGTTAAAATAGGAGTATCCATTTTTTCATCACTGTCTTTCAATCGTTGGATCTCACAACACCTGAAGATCTTTTATGTCGCTAGTCATATTTTATTATCACACACACACACACTTTAATTTAACTGTATCGTATAGCTAGAGTGGAGAGCATGTGCCCTTACAGCTTTCCAGAATTTGACTGGAAAACTTGTTGCGTGTTGATTAAGAATTTCATATTTTGATGTTAAATAGTGAGTGAACATCAGGTTGCCACATGCCAACTTTTCATTAATCGATTTAAACATGATATAACCTTCATTAATTAAGATGAATAACTAATAATCCATCCCCGCCAGACAATTAATGACAATAAATACCTCACCTCATCCTCATCCTCTGGAGATTAATTTCCAATCTTTCTTTAGCGTTTTAATAACTCTTTCAATAATTATCCATTCACATTGTGATCGAACACATACGTGAAAAAAAAAAAATTAATTGTGAAAATAAAAATGATAACACTTTTTCTTAGAATTTAAATTTTCCAATTAAAGTGTATTTCATTTTTCTAAGATTTATATTATATTTTTAACTAAATGTGGTTAGCCATAGTATCCAAATAGCACTCTTTTTAAACATTGATTAATGTTCTTTTAGTTTGTTCAGTACAAATGATACTTAATTGTGATCAACTAGTGGCGCGCATCAATGTGTCACCGATTAAATAAAGCGACTTCATAGCATAAATCTTCTGATAATGATAAAAAAAATTACTTATTAAATACACTAATTTTATTTTTATTCTGAAATATTCGAAATCGCTCGTCGTTTAATAATACAACTACAAATAAATTAATTTGCTACAAATGGTAAGTGGTAAATACTATAATTAAACAAACAACCCATAGTAACCAGAACAAATAAAATACAGTGTATTTTCAATTGATTCGTCATTTTCTTTGTATAGTTAGGATTTTATAAGTTGTCATGGATTTTAAATATAAATTCACAAAGAACTATACAAAAGAATTTATTGAAATATGTTATACATATATTTTATTTTTAAGTTATAAGAATTGTAAACTAAGCTAAAGATAGAAACCCAATACAATATGTAGTTATACGTCACACTAAACACAGATATATTTTGTTTTAATCTGATAGAAAGTTAAACAAATTATAGGACATTGAAATTTGAAACTAGAAAAATAGATATTTCTAAAGTTCAGCATTTATGATTAAACTACGAGAGGGACGTGTATAAGGAATTTTATTTGAGTAAAAACTTATCAGTATAGATATATATATATATATATATATATATATATATATATATATATATATATATTAGTATATTTTAAAATAAGCATACCCTTGGATTTTCACATGTCTTTTGTTATTTTCTTTGTGTGGAGAGGGTGAATGGGGGCCCCTTCCGGCCGTGTTTCTAAGATCTCCGCAAGGGTCTGTAACTTGAGAAGTTAATTGTTGTTGTTTATTTGTTTATTTGTTTATTTATTTATTTATACAGAAAAGAAAGTTACAGTATCATGAGTAATATAGTGGAGAATAAGTTTGCTTGAGGATATGAAAAAGATTTCGAGTTCTAATTATACTAATACATTATGAATCGAATACATACATATTTCTATATATTCAATGTTTCATGTGTTATTTGCATACTATTGAATAAAATAAAAAAGGAGTTAATAGTATTTCAAATATATAAAGAAAATTGTACTACATGACATGGTTTTCTTATGGGAAGATTAATTAGGAATAAACATAGGCTTGTGTCAAAAAAAAAAAAAAAAAAAAAAAAAAAGGCTTGTGTCATGACCTAAAATGAAAAATATCATAGTAGAAGAGTGTAGGCAGATGACACATTCAACAATCAGAGGACGAAATATTTTTGTTTGATAATCCATATAATCATGTTATAGTTTATATATATATACTGCTGTGTAAGTTAGACCTTAAAGTAAGAGCTTTTTATTGGAGGTTTTAGGAAAAAATAATTAATTAGGTAGATTTGATCCCTAACTTAAGGCGTAAATTAAGGGTTGCTGAATAATAAAGAGTTCCTCCGGTTCGAAACCAGAGGTGAAAACGTGAGTTTCTATGGTAACGGAAGCGGGAAACATGGAACCATCGTGTCTAATCATATCTATATATTAATCGCAATTTTATTTTATTTTTTTTAATTTTTTTGTTTGGTTCGAACCGGTTCAAAGAAGAAAATACTCCATATAGTTTTACTCGCAAATGATATTTTACCAAACTAGATAAATTATTATTTTTTAGTACAAAGACTTCATATATGAATATGAATTTTCATTGGATAAAATTAGGTATGATATAATTATTAAAAAAAATCAACATTTAACTTGCAACAATGAAAAAATTAAATGAAAATTATAACATGGTGTTTAAATTAGCAATTATTCAATACAAAAAAATTAAATATAAAATATATAATTAGTCACTACATCAATAAAATTTCTTTAGATGCAAGGGAACTCGAGCTATTAATTATTGATATATTCACTAATTAATATTCATTCTTTAAACATTTAATTTAATTTTATTGAAATTCTTTAGCTGCAAGAGAACTCGAACTATTTTTTTTTTTAACAAAAAGCATACTTTAAAATTATTTTTTTACATTACAATATGTACCAGTGATTTCAAATTAGATGTTGGTTGTTGTATATGTCTATCTGATTATTTCGTCATAAAATAAAATTTTAAGATCTCTTTGGATAGTATACTTATGAGATTGCAACGTATTATTAACTATATTTAGCTTTGATTACCTCGACCCTATTAATTATTGTAATACTTATAAAAATATTATTTATTTGATCAAAATCAATTTTAATTAAAATAGTCAATATCTAAGTTGTCAAAATAATTGATTAAATCTCTCAATATTTATTGATAGGAAATATTAATTACTAATTATTTGACAACTTAATCATTGGTCAAATTCGTAATATGAAACATAAATTTATCTAATAAATATAACTACTTCTTCCGTCCCGTCAAATACGGCCTAGTTCATATGGGCGTGGATACTAAGAAAAAGGGTATTGGATATAAAGAAAGTATTTAGTGTAGTATGAATGCAATATTTTATAATGCTAATAAAGTTATTGATGGGATGGTTGAGTGTGTAGTGAGAGTAGGTTAGTGGAGTTTAGATGGGATGATGGGTCATGTATATAAACTAATTGTTTCCTTTAAAAGAAACAGGCCAAGTATAGTGGAACGTCCCAAAATGAAAAACAGACCGTATTCGGTGGGACAGATGGAATATTTTTATTTTGGAAGCAACGAGGAATGATATAAGTACTCATTTAAATTAATTAGTGGTGGATTCTCTATATTGGTAGGTATATATAATCATGCTTAATAATATTTACTTATAAATTTTCTGAACGTATTGAAAGAGAGAGAATGACTTCAATTCAATCCTTTTCAACCTAAAATAAAAAAAAAAACAACAAAATTGCACCTTTTTAAATTATTTGGCTCTGTGGAGATAATCTAAGTTTTATTATTTATTTATTTTCATTACTTTGTGTATATATTTTCATTTATAATTAGATCCATGAATAAAATATTAAACGTCTCATCAATTGGGTTGCACTTTATTGTCATATGTATTTGAACTATAATATAGTATGAATAAATTTTCGAATTTGTTGTTCAATTAAATATTTGTTTTTTTTAGAATTTTCGAACACCAATTACCATCTCATGTATTTACAAATTCTAAGAGATTATTGTAATTTTTTAATTTGTAATCCATCCGTCTCGAAATAAGTGACTCGTTTTTCATATCGGGATGTGCATAATAAGTGGCTTGTTTCCAAATAGAGAAACAATTATCCCTTCAAAAGTTGTGGGACATACAACTTTAACCAACTTTTATCCTTCACCTTAATACACGTGTTCAAACGAAATGAATCACTTATTCTGGGACAGAAGAAGTATTATTTATATTTATATAAATCATTTAAAGTATTATATAATATTTTGCCCTCCCCTCTTCATGGAGCTTGGCTCCGCTACTAATTTAAAGGTCAACAATTCAAATTGATTCCTGTAAGAATTGGTTGTTATACGAACCAATTCTCTTATTATTGAGTGAATCATGTGTGCCAATTTTGATGTGTGCCAAGGGTTGAGGAATTTAAAGTACTATAAATTAATTATAACGCCCCATCCATTTGTCATATGATTACATGAGTCCATATATGATTAGGATAAACATACACGCGCGCGCACATATTATAGGCTATTTTATAAGTATGAAAGTTTATTTAGTGCACATCGAAAATAGCGGCGGCAGATTCCATGATATTAAAAAAAAATCACAAAAAACTTGTGTGAGCAACATAGTATATAATAAATAATATGGAGAGCCAATTGTATTACTTCTTTATTTACACTATATATTTACTCGACAGAGGCACATATATATAGCAAAACGAACATTTAGATATGAGAATATCTGTGTAATCAAGAACTCTAGAGTGGCTTACTCGTGATTATTCTACCAGTAAATTGTAAATCTTACCTAAATCTTAAAAACCGATTGTAATTATAGTTCTGAGTTCTATATCATTCTAAAAATGATAACTACATTATTAGCCCGATTCAATCACAACAAGTAGAAAATGGTTATTTTAAGAAAAAATATTGATACTACACGTAACGTGCTGCAGGACCACTCTACAATGCAATTAGTACTACGCCAATAGAAAATACATATTTTAAAGTTTTTCGCATTGGAAAATATTATTGTAAAGTAAATCACACTATGTTCAATCAATGTGCATAAAGAAGCTTTCACACTCGTATATATATTTTTAAAAGACGAAAATATACATAAAAAAATCAGGCATAATGAAGATGATCAATGTGAGTCACTAATCACAGCTTAAGAACTCGAAATCTGGATCGTGATTAGCTGTTAAGCATGTAGCAAGTAGTTGGAAGATGGGAAACAAGAGCTTAGACTGTCGGGATAAACATAACCGTACCGTTAATAAATGATTTAATATATAATTAATCATTGATTAAGAATTGAACAAAGCCAAATTAAGCCCAATAGGAAACAACTCACCATCAAAGCAAAAGGGAATCCTCTTAATGCCGTGCGCCGTCCTCCTCTTAAGAGTAAAATCTCTTTTTTGCACTCTTTATTATTTTCATTAGGAAATAAAGGACGATTAGTTGCCTAATCTGTCAGCTTTAGAGAATCTCTCTTTCTTGCTAGAGGTTGATGAAACGAGAGAGCTTGATGAATAATGGGTTCAAGAGTGGATTATTATACATTTTTTTAAATTTATTTTCCAATAAGAATAATATATATATATATATATATATATATATATATAGCTTTTTTTGCTTTCTTAATTATAGAATTTATAGTATATGTTTATAAGGTGGGAGAAAATAGCAGTAGTAAAAGATAAATCACTTTTGCATTTACTACTAGACTAGTTAAATTTTCAAATAATTAACCACATTAAAACACCCTAAAATGAGGGGCATATAAACACCTATATACGGATACATATGTAATGTAATGTTAATATACTTTGCATATAAATGGTTTACTATGAACATGGCTTCGCTAATTCAATTTTTCCATCTTTTTTGGTCGAGTAATCCGAGGGATTTTAAACTAACAAAAGTTAGAATTTCAAATATCCTCCATAGAGAAATCAAAGATAGTATCTCTTTTTATTTGCATGTGTCTTCTTACATCAGTATGAACACAACAGTAATGATAGACTAAATCAAAAAATTAAATCACAGCACAAAATGGAATATTCTTTTTTGGAAAACTTCGTTCATCCTTATCCAATCTTACCACGTTTGACTACATTCATCTACTCTTGTCCTCATAGTAAACTCCTAGTAATAAAGCTCAGTCTTATCTCGAAATGATTATGATACTTTCCTCATATATAACTAGCTACATTACAACAACAAAAAGAAAGCCATTGGCCAACACAAAATTATAGTTGAACAAACTCGATGTTACACAAACTAATATGAGACCACATGTGATCTTCTGTTTCAAATATAATTCTTTTTCAATTATCTTGTAATTGAGAAAAAAAAATTATGTGGTCGCTACAGTATACTAACTATTAATCTTTTTAGCGATTGCAATCTAATTAACTACAAGTGCTCGTTTGCAAAACTCACTTCTTCTTCTCCTTCTTCTTCTTCTTTTTTTGTTTTTGTTTTTGTTTTTTTTGAGGAAATACCAAATATTTCACCTTCCGCAACTATATACTTCTTGTTGCAGGTAGTAAAAATATACTGCTATATATTAAAGAAACATTACGTCACCTTCATTTTAATTTACTGTTATATAATGCATTTGGCATATTTTATAACAATCTTTTGCATGTATCAGTGGTCGCACGTGTATATATATAGGTGAAGTATATATACGAGTAGATACTTATTATAACACGAAAAATAATACTCACTGTATAATATTATTGACTTTATTGTGTATGTAGAAAGGCTTCCCCTCCCCTCCCCTCCCCTCCCCTATATGCACCTTTAATTGATTCCAACTAGGTAAGGTGCGCTGTTATCAACCTATAGGCCTTTCAAGTTTCAACCCACCAATTCCTTCTTTTAGTGAATTCTTTTTTATTTTATTTTAAATTTTCATACTTATATGTATCCAATTTGAAACAACATTAATAACTATCATGCAGGAAAATTAACCAATTGTAATTAATTTCTTTAAATTAATAACGTCATGTATCACCCGTACAATATCGTCCCATATAACATCAACTATCAACAACAATATTAATTAAGGACAAGAATAATAATAGTAACTAATTAATGATCATCATATAACTACATCATCAATAATAATAATAATATATAGTGTACGTTAATTAATTAAATTAATGAATGTTATTTTGCACATATATACATGAGTGATATATGAAAAGGAAAAAAAAAAAAAAAAAGGAATTAATTATGAGGGGAATATCTGCCGAACAGTCTAGAGGGGGTGCATTGGAGTAGAAAGTTTCGTTTCCTTGGAAAAATATGAGTTAGACAAATTTATGTTGTATGATCACTTACCATTCTCGTCTATAATTTTAGAATTCATGAACTGAATTTGTCTGGGGCCTACATTCATTCCAAACTAAGTTCCAAAATTATGCTTCTTTGATGAGAAGAGTAGCACTCAACTCAATTTTCATTTCCACAACCAGAAGCTAGCTACCAATTGCATTCCATCATGTGCAGTGGGATTCATATATTACTACTTATGATTCAGTTACAACACGCAATCATTTCTCTTTTATTTATTACGGCATGCACAAAAGTAATAGCTTGCAGATAAAATGGACTTCTTTCTTCTTTCTACTACTTATTCCTTGCAAAAAGACATTAACCATTAACTTATATATTACGTACGTACATCTTATCTCTTCATTCTCTTGTAAGAAAACAAAACAGTTTAGTTACGTTGCTTGCTACCAAGGAACTCCCCCAATTTCATTCTATATTATTATGACCGATTTGTCCTAAATGTCTTCAAATATATTTACTATTATTAATATAACAAATATTACAACACAAACATGCATTACATCTTTTACTATGAGTTTGAATCCTAGATTGACCTAATCAAAGACAATTTGAGTAGTGTAATTTATAAATGTTCATTTTACAGTAAAGTTTGTTTCAAGTCACAAACTTTAAAAAAAAAAAATTCTAGCTAAATATTCCAGGTACCCTTTATGTTTTTTACAATTTACTGTCCAAAATGTTTTCAAGAAGATTTACTGTCCAACTTCTTCAATTGTTTTTGAAAGGTAAAAAAAAATGAGATAAATTAAATTGAGTATAAGGAGTACTCAAACCCTTACAGAAGAAAAAATACTATAAATTAGAGGGTATACAATCTCTCGGACTCAAACATAAATTATTAAAAGAGTAACAAAAAGAGCTAGGCAAGTGAGCTCGAAGCTGTTTCCACAAATTAGTCTTCATGCCTTCTACAATTTTTGTACTAACTGTGTCAATTCCATTAAAAATGAAATCATTCCTCGCCTTCCAGATCTTCCACACAGTGCATTGCCAAATTAAATTTAGTACCTTTTTTTCTTCTCTCCCTTGACCATCCGAGATGAAATAGCCCAAGTTATTACTCAAGTTTGGTGAGATATTTATAGAACAATTTAGCCACAATCTCACCAAATACCAAACTTGAACCGCAAGTGGACACTCGAGCATCAAGTGGGAAGCAAATTCAATATTTTCCCGAGCAAAAGATGCAAAAAGAAGATTCATCTCAAACAATATACATTAAAACCTCTATAAATTAATAAACTATCTAATATAAAAAATTTATCCGGTCCACTTGAACCCTTGTAAAAAATCATTAATTTCGATAAGATAATAATATAATATTTTTTTAGAGATCCACTTTATAGTTATATAGATCCCATCAAGATTGTAAATTAATAATTCTTGATCATAATTTGTTAAAATATTGTTTTTTGTTTTTATTGAAATTTAAATTTAAATGAATTTCATCTTTATTTTTTTTAATTACATCCAAAATAATGGGAGTCTAATTCTCCATTGAAATTTAAGTATAATTGAATTACAACTCTAACTTCTCTAATTGTATTTGAAAATTTTGATATCGAGTTCTTCAACTGAAATAAAAAGTTAAGCATGATCGCCACATTCAATGCTTTTGTTCTCGTTAAAAATCGATCAATGCATAATTATATTTAATTAAAAATATATAAATTTATTTATTTTAAATACATTTGAAGAATTATGTACAATCTATTTCTATATATTTGTTGAAATTGAAAATGATTCTTTTAATTAATAAATTATTAATTTATCGATATATTAATATCTCTCTAAATTAATAAAATTTCATGATCTTAAAATTATTATTTTATAGAGATTTTACTGTTTCTGATAAAATTTTCGTTGGTCGGAATCCGATCTTGGAATTGGTTTCCAACAAAGAGCATAACTTCTTCAATTTACCTGGCAGCTATCACAATTCAATTTCTTTTCCTTATTCAAAGGTATTTTGGACCGTTCACCATAAAAGTGATCTGAAAAAGATCGTTTTCATGTTTCTGATTGGAGAAAGACTTTTTACATTTAAAAAAATGGTACTATTTATCCACAATAAAAGATGTCCGACAAGATAATACCATCATCCATCCACGTGTTGGCGTTCTAAGCTTTTCCGAAGTTGGGCATTTATATGGTTGATGATGCTTTGGTCTTTGTTTCGTTGCTATTTATTGCAATCTCAAGCTTAACTGTTAATCTTGAGTACTAATATAATTTCTTACTTAAATTAACCTCATTTTATCCTAGTATGCCGCAATGTTTGTAAAGGCGTAGCCAGCATGTGCATATATACGTATAATAAATAGTTGCATCTAAATGGCCCAGTTTCTTTTATTCAATTTGAATTAGGGACTGACTGACCAGAAAAAAATGGTGAAAAAAGTAGGTGTATTTTGAATATATTAATTTCAAAGTTAGAAAATACTACTACTACTACTAGTATCTATTTTTTGACTTGGGCAGTGGATTGAACCCAAGAATATGTTTTTTTTGTAACTTGGGAAATGGAGATTGAACTTAAACTTAATTGCTTACGGATTGAAGCATTGACATTGTGGACAAATACATAGGAGTATTAAAATTCCTATTTAGCATCAATGCGGGCAATGGGGGGGCCAAAAAGTCGCCCATCATTCCTTGTCATTCAATATTCCCTTTTCGTCAAGTTCACATTAAAATTTAATCATACAATCAAGCCGTTTAATTTGTTTGCTAATTCCTTTTCTTTTTGTTATGTTGCCCTACTATTTATTGTGTTTTTCCTTCCTTTTTATTCAGTTGAAGTTCATAATAACTCTCATAAAAAAATCAATTTCACTTTTATTAATGTTGAATTTTTCAGTTTACTTAATTATTTGTTTATTTTATTTTTTGGTTAGTTGTATGTTATATATTACACATGATTTTCACGTATTTAAGAATGATACTCGGCATGATTAAGCTACTAATCTAGCTCTTGGTGTTGAAATTGATTTGACTTACTTAAAAGTCGACTTTTCTCTAAATTAACTATCATATAATACATGCTAAAATTTGAAATATTGAGTTTGAAAAGATAGTGACACGAAATTTGAAAAGCCTCTTTGTTGTTATAGTTTGATTATGAGTTGAAATAAAATACTTTCAAGGACAGACAAATTGTTCATGCTTCCTCTCGGTTTCCCATAGTGGATCGTCAAATCCATCCACGTCCTTCCACTTCTAATTATTATAGTTAGGTCAAAAACTATACGCGGTAAAATCAAAAAAATTAGGTCAATTGAATTGCCTATATGTTTTTCTTGTTTGGAGTAAAAATACATATACTATATATCTTGAAAAAGAGATAGAAAGTGTTTGCTCATCCCACTTATCAGACATAATAAAACAAGAGAAGAAACTATACATCATGAAAATTTTAAAGCTGGAGGAGGAGTCCTGCAAATTGCGTCAAGTCCAAACAAAGTGCAAAATCAATTTAGAGAAAATAAAATCTAAATATAAACTATGTCAATTTGGTCCCACTTCATGTGTTTTGCGATGATTAAACTTTTTAGAATGTTAAGGATAATTGTTGTGTTGATTTAGAGGGTGTTTGGCTGAGCTTAAAAGCTCCTTAAAAGAGCTTCTAAGCTCCTAAATTTTTAGTAATGAACAACTTTTAAGCTGTTTTAAAGAGCTTAAAAGCTTAGACAAACACCCTCTTAGACTGTTATTTTGAATGAGATTTGTGTATATGTTGAAAATAAGATATAATTACGTGATTTAAATTAATTTTCTTTTCCCGTTTTGTATGATTTCAATAATTTTACTCTCGACTCAGATTCATTATATATAGTTGCCCCGTTTCTCCACGAGCACAAGTCGTTTCATTATTAAAGTATGTATGTAGGAGTAATTTTTATAGCCTCCACGAATGAATTTTTTTTAAACTATTCATTCTTTTAGTTTTAATAAAAATAAATACATTTGAACATGCATGCCGAGGGTACATGTAGATATAATCATGCAATTATATATGTACGCTTGAAAATGTTAAAAATATGAAAATGTAGATTAATTGGAAATGAAAAAAAAAAAAGGCTTCAAAAGCTTGGCTATGTATCTTCCTCTCCAAAAGCTCAACACAATGCATTAAAAATAAGATGTAACCGTATAGTCCATAATTGGTGACTCGTCAATTCATGTCTCATTCTCAAAATTTTGGGATGTTTGCTCTTTTATTTTCCTCATTGTTTAAAAATTTCACACTCAAAATAGTACGTGAACTGAGATGCCTTGTGGACCAATACTTTATCTTGAGAAAAATAGTAAAATCAATGTTACCACTAAATTGCTAATAACTTCTTACTATTTATGTTTCTAGGTATATATATATATATTATTTTATTTATTGAGCAGATGTTTATAGGTGGACCGCGGACGAGGTAGTTTTTCAAATTCATCTTATTTAATATATTGTACAGTTACATAGTGTAATGTGAGAATAGGTAATAATGTAACAGTCTCAGTGTCTCACATTGTTGTTAGTTACTTGTAATTCAGTCAGATATTTTCCCAAAAATGCATGCCGTCGAAATTCAATTACTAATAAATTGGAGGGTGTTATATGAATTAATTTTTTTACTAGATTCATGACCTCTGCTGCGTGAGTGTATTTATTTGTGTGCACATGTGACGTCATAGCTTACGGTAGTGATTTTCTGCCCCCTTCCCAATATCTATGCTGTGCTCCTTTTTTTATTAGATTCAAAATTTATTTAAAAAGAGAAAAAAAAAAAAAAAAAAAAAAAGCAACGGGTTTTTTCGATGAAAAGAAGAAGCAGTATATTGATAAACTTTATTATCTTCCTCCTACCATCTCAATTTATAAGTGTTATAGTCCTGGAGTATATGTTATGTTAAAAAAATGTTATTATACTGTTTAGACTAATAAATTACTCCCTCTGTCCCACTCAATAAGTTCCATTTTGTCATTTTGGGTGTCCCACTCAATAAGTCTCATTTCTTATTTGGCAAAGATTAATACACTAAAATCCACTTTATGTCACACTCAAACTTGTTGAGTGGGACAGAGGGAGTATTAAATATTTTGTTATTATTTTATGACTATTAATTTAATTATGATGTAATTTGATCTATATGTAATATTTTTCGATAGATTGTAAATACTATTGCTATTGTATGTTTGCTTGATGATGAATGAAACATAAGAGGATCCAACTTATATTGTGGTTACAGTAGAGTTTTTCTTATAAATGTTTTTGTAATCACAACCGTAATCAGTATACTCACATTTTAATTTGAACTCGATTTCCTTTTCGTTAAAATAATATATTGGCACCTCCTATAGTTAATAATAATAATATTATTATAAGTAAAAGTACTAGTTATGTAAATTTCAGTTCTGTTTCAGAAATATTTAAAAAAATATTAAACGAATTGAAGGAAATGAAATTAGATTATACTACTACGTTATATGTTGTGGCATGTTTATATAAAAAGTCGGGAAGAAAATGCGGTTCCTTGTCTAAATTTTATGTAGCGCGCTTTACAATTAAAAGTAAGTTTAATTGTGTTTATTTTTGTGTAGAAGTTTAGTTGAAATTGCATTTTTTGAGAAGGAAATATGACTTTATTGGTAAGCCTATAATAGACTATAATTTGCTTAAAACAGTAACTAGTTAATTTTCCAAGAACGAAAGAAAGAAATGAATAATTGTAGGGAAATAAACAAGACAAACACAACACAATCCATTGTCATTTGAGACATCTAACAAAAAAAGGTGTTTGTACACTAGTATAGTAGCTCCTCATCTCGAGCCACGCATGGAGTGGGGGCGCACTCAAATTCTATTGGAAGCAAAAAATTGCCACGTACACAGATTTAATAATAATAATAATAATTACTGTTAATCACTCACAAACAAGTGGAGTAGAAGGGATGGATCCTTGTATTAAGTAACATCAGTAAGTTATAGACCTATCAAAATCATTTGCGATTTAGTTAGTATCTCTTTAATTAATTTGGCTCTTTTGATAAAATATGATTTGTATGTTTGAAAAGTATAGGTATAACCGATCCGTATGATAAATTTCTCTCAAAAAACGATACGTATGATAATTAATTAATTATTACTAGTACACGATCGTAATTGGACGACCTATCCAAACCTATCCACATTGTATTTAAATATTTATTTAAGTTAGTAAAGCGCCGATACTATTGCAAAATCCAATATCTATTGATTATTCGTAGTTTGGGTATAGCTATGAATAAATAAAATAAAATAAAATAAAATAATAATACCAGTACAGTTTGTCACCATCTTTAGCGCATTATTACTTGAAAGCCTATTCGCTGCATGGATATTTATTTTGCCAGACGTTAAGTATTATCACAACTGATGGCATGTCCTTATTGCAATTTTCACGAATCTTTAGCTTAACAATTGTTGAATTTATTTTATATATATATTATATATATGAAAATAACTCAACTTAAAAAAATTCTATGCAGCACCCTCATATTTTTTCATTTCTATTTATCTAAATTTTCAAATCTTATGAATTTTAAATCAAATTTATTATATTTTATATTATATATATGGAATGGATCTACATAAATCAGTGAGACAAAATCTACAAATTAGTCTTAGATTTTCATTTTTTTGGTAAATCATACGAGACAAAATATATAAATTATTCAATAAAACTACCCTTATTGAAAAAACCTATGAGTACCGTAATTAATATGAAAAGAAGTAGTAGTAGTTGTTTTTCTTTTTATTCTTTTATTTATTAAAATTCTATTTTAAATAAAATGAGACATGTTCGAAATTCATTTTTTTGTGCAACCGTGTGTGTTCGGACACAGTGAGTCCAGATATCTTTTATATATATATATATATATATATATATATATATATATATATATATATATATATCGTGGGAACTCGCAGCCGCTACCCTTGGTGCGTAGTGGGGAAACTTCTGTTCCTTGTGCTACTGAGTGCAAACCACGCAGGGCAGATAAACCACATTTTTCAAGTACAAGTGTGACAGACTTGACCTATAAAAAATAAAAATATCCATAGATTTCGTCGTAGTTGCCAAATACTCTCTTATCCGTCCACGATAAGGATTTAATTAGAAATTAAAGATTTAATTTTCAAAATAAATTCTTATAAAATACCGAGTAAATTCAAATAATTTTAATAAATGATGATTTCCGTCGATTTTCGACGGGTTACATGCTAGTTATATTACTAAAAGGATAACGATTCTTACTTTGAAAAAAACCTACGTGACATCTCTCTTAATCCATCATTCCTATTTATCTAAATTCTCAAATTTTGAATTTTTAAATATAAAATAATAGATTAAATATTTACTAAAATTTTGTGTTCTACATATAAATATCTAGAATCAATATATAAGGTCTCATCTTTTGCACCACCAGTTTTATTTGATCAATTTATTTATTAGTCGGCTGAATAAATAAATATATTTGTATAGTTTAAATAATTTAATTTAATTTAATTTGGCCAATTTATTAGTTGACCGATTAAATAATTATTTTTTACATAGGTTTTTTAATAAAATTTTACCAATTGAAAAAACTATAAATACCTGGAATCATTATGTATTTCTTTGAGACTGAAATAGTTTTTGTCTCACAACAGTTTTAAGAAGAAATAGGCTTTCAAAATTATCTATAAAATTAATAATTGTGAATTAGATTTTAATTTTTAATGGGTATTACAGGAAAAATAAAAAATAATTAATAAAAAATATCTTTCTTATACTATCACATACATTTTATTAATTTTATTAAATAATAATTTTCCGTCGATTTTCGACGGCCTACACACTAGTTAAAGTTAAAACTATAATTTTCTTTTTATCACGTACGTAATTTGGTAACGTCCTACAGCGGCCCAGCACGCAAGGCATTTAAATTACTTCAATAATAATAATAATAATAATAATAATAATAATAATAATAATAATAATAATAATAATAATAATAATAATAATAATAATAATAATGTTGTTAAGTACGTTTCATGCATCCAATTCTTTGTTGCAAGAGATGCTTTTCAATTTAAACTAACCTATACGAATCTATGATGTGGATTATCTTAGGTACTAACGAAAACCAATTACGTATCAAATTAAAGTTAAGTTATTGAATCATTATCAGACAATGATACTTATTGAGTATTGAGGTTAGTTACTATCACAACTTTATCCAGAGATGTTGGGCATAATATGACAAATAATGTCAAGTCAGAGAAGTACAATGTTAATTTTATCAAAATTAATTCATGGTATGATCAGCTCATCACATGCTAAAAAATTAAATAAATGAATCGTACTGAATTTTGCGTTGTCATCCATTTAACCTAATTCCATATCCCCGGTGGGTCTTGTTTGTTAGTACTTAGTAGAGACACCTCAGGTTAATTAACTAAGAGACAATAGATTCAATTTATGTATGTACATACATATGAGCTCTCTATCTTGTTAAGACCATTCACAAAGACTATCGCCCTTAGGGTCATCACTCCACTATTTTGTAAGATACAGCGATAGCTCATTTCTCACCTAAATAGCGATCGTTGTTAGGGTGACACCGTTTTTTATTTTTAATTAATGTCAATTTAAAATACAAATAACAGTTATTTTAAATACTAATTTTATTAGATGGATAATAAAAATATTATAACCATAACAACAATTACAACTAAATTTTACGCTGGAAGTTGGGATCATCTTTCACGATTCTCCACATATTCAAGTGTTTGAATGGAATACCGTACGTAGTTTGGTACTCGGTTAAAACCCTCGTGATGATTTGCTTGGCAGTAGCGTCGTATGAAGCTTGTTGGGCACAAACCCCCATGCAGTAAATGGAATAGGGCACACGTATTCTTTGTTCGGCCACAATGGTGGCGGCGAAACCGAGTAGCATTTCTCACTACTGTTACGTCGGGGCGAGTAGAGATGCAGCGATTGACGATCCCCTGCCAGAATAGACTGCTGCCTGATTCGCAATTGATTACGATCCAAACTCGAGCCAGAGCTTTTGCCTCAACCTCTGAGACATGAGTACCCATGTGGAGCCATTAATCGCTGGATGAGAATTGAGAGAATGAAGAGGATTGAGAAGAATGAGGATTGTGTCAAAAAAAAAAAAAAACTAAGTGCAGTGGATGTATATTTATATGTGAAAATAGGAATTTAAAAAAATATATTTATAAAATTGACCGTTGCAATCACAATGGTTATGACGTTTGCCAATGGGAGCGCCACGTGTCAGGTGAAATCAATTTTGAGTGAGCGATCATGGCTTCCAAAAGATTCATTTGCGATCACCATGGAACAATCTCCGCGATCGCCAATGATGAGGGATCACGTGAGATCGCAAAAGCAATGATCGTGGCGAAAAGATCACCGCTGCCCAAGGTCGAACTAATCGTAAAAATGACATGTTTAAAAATCTAGCATTGCTTATAACAGTTTTGAAGTGCCTAGTTCTAAAAATAAATGCCAAGAAGTAGAAATTAAGTAATTAATTGGATATATATCACACGGGATTCTCTATTGCAAAATGGTGTAATATTCTCTATTGCTTATGTTGGATTAACGATACACGATACTCCCTTAATTTATGACTGATAATTAGGGTTTATTCCATCCTAATAGGGTATATAATATTTTCCAAATCGACACACATGTCACTAAACTAACGAATGCAATAAGAGATGTCACAATAATAGACAATAAAAGATCGGATCGGGATATATATGTGACCAAAATTTGAAAACAACAAAAAAATACTTGTAACAAATCACGAATGTACCGAGACATGCATAGTGAAGAAACTTACGACTGACTGTTTTACTTTCCGTCACATGATCAAACCCATTCTTTTGCCTTGATTCAATGTGACTTCCCAATATGACAAAACGTATTATAATGGGGTTCTTCATCAATAAATATACAATTCCAAGTAGCTATTTTAGTTCCTAGTTATAGATCAGCTCGTTTCGCTGCGCAATATGGGATAAAACTTTATATATATGTTTGAGATATCAATTTATACGTATAAAGAACTAGTACGCCCTCTATACGGTTATTATTGGTCTGTATTTTTTTTTGGGATGTCTCATTCTTTTTGAGTTGTCCCATTATTAGTAGATGATTAAGTTTTAATTAATTTATTAAGCAACCCATTTACACCTTTCATTCTACTTTTCCACCTCATTTTCTGTGTCATTCACTATTCCCCTTCTCTCTACCCACTTTATTCTATTTTATTTCACTATTCACATGCACACTATCTCTCTACCCACTTTAGTTCACTTTCAAAACTTCACTAAACATATATCTTCTACTCTTAATTGTTTTCTACTTAAACTCTGTGCCCAAAAGAAACATGCCAAGTCTAGTGGGACGGAAGGAGCAATATTTTATTCGGTACAATGTATAAATTTCTTTGCTAAACGTAACTAATAATTACGTCGGGTGAAATTATAGTAATTTATTGGCATAATTAACTTCACTAATATTTATATCACCTCGCCCAAAAGAAACATGTCAAGTCTAGTGGGACGGAAGGAGCAATATTTTATTCGGTACAATGTATAAATTTCTTTGCTAAACGTAACGTCGAGTGAAATTATAGTAATTTATTGGCATAATTAACTTCACTAATATTTATATCACCTCATATGTAGTATACACAGTATAAGAGGCTGTATACTATATATCAAACAAAAGATATACCGTATAGTTCATCTAATATTTGGAGTAATCTAACAAGTGGTTATAGACAATAAATTAAACACACACATATGAATATATTAATCAACGCACATTTACATGATGATGAATTAATAGAATATAGACATCCTATACAAATACAATGTAGACTCTACGATGCCCTAAAAAATTGATGTTGAAATAGATAAATAAAATGACACAGACACACACATATATATGTATTGAGGGTGTTTAGCTAAGGTTATTTTAAAGAACTTATAAGCGTTAACATTTTATAATTAAGGTGTTTTAAGAAGTTTATATGAGCACACCTAAGCATCTCATTATTAATAGTACAGTATATAAATGATACTATTCTACCACCTCATTAGTTTAAGATAGGAGGAGCAGCAGGGGCATTCTTGAAAATCTGAGGAAACACCATGCCCAATTACAAAAATCCAGATTTATAAATAAAGATTGAGGGTCAGCAATATCCTTAGTTGCTAAACCTAAGGTACAACAAATGAACTAGTAGTCTCTTTCCTCCTTTCCTTTGGAATAGTGCAGTAAAAGTCCTGGCCTGCAACATATTGTTACAGTGTACCATTAATCCTAGTCACACACACACACACAATTTTATCCACAACCGGTACCATGAACCCTCAATTTAATCATCATCAAGTGGCGCTCATGTCTGAGTATTATCCTGTCGGGATTATCAACCAGCTGCAGCCAGTACTTCCAGAACAAGGTACGTTACCAAATTAGCTAGTTATACTAGAAATAGGAAAAACGTTATGTTGATGCTTAATTATGAATTTTGATTTATAGATTGCTTAAAATGGTTATTTTGTGCGTGTATCATCATGTAGGGGCGGCGGAGAAGGTGAAAGTGCGGCGGAGACGTAGGAAGGGGAAAGGTGGTGAAGGTGGCGGTGATGGGGCAATGAGGAAAAGAAAGTTGAGCGAGGAGCAGTTGAGTATGCTGGAGAGAAGCTTCGGCAGCGAGCATAAGTTGGAGACGGAGAGGAAGGACCAGCTGGCGGCGGAGTTGGGCTTGGACCCACGCCAGGTGGCAGTATGGTTCCAGAACCGCCGCGCCCGCTGGAAGACTAAGAAGCTTGAGGAGGAGTTCTCTAAGCTCAGGTCCCACCATGAGTCCACCGTTGTTGAGAAATGCCGCCTTCAGACTGAGGTCGGCTACCCCCTCCTCTCTCTCTCTCTCTCTAAGAACTACGAAGACATTCACACATACACACTCACACTTTGTAAGCTGCATTATGTTTAGCATGAAAATATATTTACTAGTATATCTATAATTATTCAAGTGGTTAATTACTAAACATCTTTGTCACATGATTAAATTAAAACCCAGTTTGTTTCATGGTTTGGGAAATTCCATGTCAAACAAGTACTTCTCATTCAAAACGACGGACTTCTTCAGCCATGTTTAATCTGAATTAAGTATTTTGTAATAAGATTTTACCAAATATGTTTTTGTGAAGCGATGATACACAGAATATATATACTGTATGTGTTGTGGGTAGGGAGAAAAGGGGGTGATGTTTGTGAAATGAATGACAAATTAATGAGTAGTAATAAAAATGAAATGGGAGAGAATTGAAGGAAGGAGTGGGGGAGTGGCAGTGCCACCCGAAAAGTGTGCAAAATGTGTACAACTTCTTCTCCTCTTGGGGAGGTCCGTACAGAGCTGTTTAATTAATGTGGATCTGTGGTGGAGCAGCACATGCTCCTGCTCTTTCTCTCTTCCCTTTCCCTCCTTATAGATTAGATTATATACCTACTACAACAGTACGTGTCTATCTATCATACGTCGTCCTATTAATCCTTCCTCCATTCTACTAGTAGTATAACATTATGCACTACAAATAAAATCTACTCTCTCATACACTATCTATTTTTATTTTTCAACTTCGCATACGGAATAATCCAACTTACTCGATGTGGTCCATTCTATCCTATACATACATGACTCACCAAATATGTGCATACATTAATTTGTTTGTTTATGTGTTAACACTTTTGTACATACACACACACTGGCCAGATTATGCTAGATTATGGAGTATATTTTAATTCCTTGGACTACTCAATAGTTGGTGAGGTTAAATAGTGTTTTAATTCCTTGAACTACTCAATACTCGATGAGTAGAAATTAAATGTTGTTACTTAATGTAATATTAATATTGCAGATTCTAAAGATGAAGGAACAGCTGAAAGAAGCACAACAAGAAATAGAAAGATTGTCCGAACGTGGGGAGCGATTGAGGAGCAACAGTCCAAGTTCATCAGTACTATCTACAGACACTAACACCGTTGAACCACAGTTTCCCGTCGAATTTGGATTGATGGAGTATTTAGACAATGCGTTTTATGTTGAACCAGACACCAATTACCCACAAGCTTTCCAATGGGATGATCATATGTATAATTACATGTAGTTTATTAGTTCGACTCTCATTCCCAATGTAGATATAGTGACTACTAGTGTATGTAAATTACTCCCCTTCTAATTTCCTAGCTTTTTAATATATTGTTCTCCTTGATTGTGTTAATCAAGTGTTTATTTGCAGCTGACCAGTACTGTTAAATTAAGTGAATTTCATGAACATCATTTGTTTTTCCCTTCCCCTTCTTTAAAAACCTTGAAAATTAAATATGGCATGCATGAGCATGATACTGATCGAATATAGACGGCGTACGGCCAACGAACCCCACCCACACTGAAATTTAGTTATTCCAAATGAGTAGTAGTGCTCCTATTTGATAACATATCATCATATCCGTTAAATTAATTCAAGATTCTGGCCCAACATAACTTTCTCACTAGCCCAAAACCTACCTGCACAATCCGACCAACATTTGGACTTCTATATCGCCCCTCCTCCAAAGTGACTACTCATTAAAAATTTCTTAGTCGTTCAGTATTAGATTAAATTAACCAACAAGAGTAACATAAAATATTAATCATAAAGATAGATTACACATTTGACTTGAAAGATAAAGAATGATAAAATCTTTCTTTTAATTAAAACTACAATCATCTAACCGACATCTAAAAATTATCGTTTAATTATACAAGTTGGACAAATAGTTTACAAATGAAATAGAACTTCAGACCAAACCATAAAAAAGTTGTTAGCGATTTTTGAACTAATGTCAATCATATAGAATTTGTTAAATATAAGTACATATTAAGAAATCTAAATTTTATATAAATATGTATTTTTTATTGAAATTTATAAATAAATTTATCACATGATCCTACAAATATTTATATTACTAACACATGTCATCAAAATAACGACTAAAATGTCTAATAACATACTTATATAAATATATATTAGTATTAAAGAATTTCCCCACCAGTAGCACTTAATACATTGCAAAGTTAAAACATAGCACCTTATTTAGTTTTTTAAAAATCTACCAGTTTTGGACATTTAGGGTGTGTTTGGTAGGTAGTATTAACCCATATTATATTATTAATATGGGTTAATACTTTGTTTGATAGCAAATATTATTATTAGTGAGAGCCCTTTATTAAAAGGAAGCCCTGTGTTGTAATATGCTTGTAAGCAGATTAATAATACCACCAACCCCCTAGTATTATTTTCTACTACTAAAACAGTGATTTGTATTATTGTGAAGATTGACTTCAGTACCCTCCTGAGGGAGAGAGAGTAAACAGCCATTGCTGCAGCTCAGAAAGAATCACACGGTTCAGTATGAAGGCATCAATCAAATTTAGGGATGAGCAGAAGCCATTGCTGAGAGCTAAAATCCCCACAAACATCCTAAATTTCCCATTTCAATCGGGGGTTGTCGCCGGAGATTCCAAAAAATTATCACTGAATCTCAGCACCTATTTCAAATCTAGCCCTTCGGTCAAATTCTCATACCGCCCAAACGAGCCAGAAAACCCCTTCAGCTTCATGTTCAAGACCGAAATCGGCCATTTCGGTTCGCCAATCAGAAGTCCACTTACATGAGCGTCTAATTGAACGTAATCAGCTGCCAAGACCCTAACTTCTTCCTCCAATTCAAGCCCGATTTAGGCGATTTTCGGTGAATAAGCTAATATCCTCTGCTATCGTCAAGAAATTGGGGGAAAAATCGAAGGGCGGCGCTGTCGACGAGGGCAATTTCGTCAAGAACCTCGCCAAAATTTTCCCGTCGACGGTCGAATCGAAGGCCGCGGCGGGGCTGATGGTCAACGGAATAGTCAGAGGCACGGAGCTGCGAGCCTCGACGGTCATCCCGTTGCGAGATTGCGTCTGGTTTCTCATCGTGTATATATATATATGTATATGATGGCAATCTGTGTAATTTATTTGGTAGGGTAAGGGTCAAATGAGAATAACATAACTTAATATTGATTTTAACAGCTTCTACCAAATAAGTAAATGATGCTAAAAAAATGGTTACATTTTCTACCAAACACACAAATTCAATAATTTATCCTACAATCTCCATTAGGGGTGTGCACGGTTCAAACCGAACCGAAAAAAACCGACCGAACTGATGGATTTTGGTCGGTTCGGTTCGGTTTTTATATGAATTGGTTTTCGGTTCGGTTTGTAAAATTTTAAAAATTCGGTTTTCGATTTTCGGCCCGGTTCCCTCAAATTATGTTCGGTCGGGCACCGAACCGACCGAAACTATAATATATTAAAATAATATATATATATATATATATATATATAAAACAAGAATATGAGTGATAATTTTCTTAAAAAAATAATACGAGTGATAATTAAAATAATATATAATAATCTTAAGAATAAATGTTGAATTTTTTTTTTTTCCTAAGTATGTTTCATTTTTGAAATATCATTATTTTTTTTTCCATTTTCTATCGGTTTTTAAAATAACCGACCGAATTTTTCGGTTCGGTTTTGGTTCGGTTCAAAAAACATATTCGGTTCGGCCTGGTTTTAAATATTTTTATCGGTTCGGTTTTCGGTTCATGGAATTTTGGTCGATCGGTCGAACCGACCGACCGATGCACACCCCTAATCTCCATATTATTTATCTATGTATTATTTATCTCAATATTATTACTATATCTAACCAAACACACCCTTACTCTTACTTTACCTCCTTGTTTTCACAATTTTTTCCATGTTATTGTTCCATTTTTACTTACATCTCTCTCACTCTCTCAAACCCCTACCTTCACCTTCCAGCCAACATCTCTGGTGCCGTCGCCGCCACCTTCTCGTCGTCATGCGGTGGCGCCTCCTGTGTGTGTGTGTGTGTGTGTGTTACAAATCGAGTCTCCTCCTCGCCGCTGCCACCTCCTCACCGCCGTTGCCACGGCAACGCCATCTACCTTCTTCTCTTTTGATTCAGCTGCCGCCGCCGTCTTCCCTTCACCGTCACCTGAACAACGATGATCATTCCGGCAGCAAATTGGCCCTCACCACCCCCACCAAAACAAGCGTGACGTTGAGACGAAGCTAACAGTGTAATCACCGACCCTCGATTAACAATGACGGCGCTAGAATTTCAAAGAAAACCAGACATCGGCGGGGCCACCAACAAATCTGGAATTTTGTGATTCACACTAATATTTGTTTCTTCCCATTTTCTTTTTGTTCACATCAAATTTGTTGTGATTCACAGTGAAGTTTTTGTGATTCACAACTAAATTTTTGTGATTCACATTGTAATATTTGTTTATTCCCTTTTTTTTTGTTCACACAACATATATTATGGGATTCGATCACACTTTTGTTTTTTGTGCACGGTGGCGGTGAAAAAAAATATGAAATGTGAAAAGTCTTATTTTTTTGTGATTCACACCTTTTTTTTTGTGTGGAAGCGGCAGTAAGGTGGTGGCAGCGGGAAAGTGATGGTGGTGGAAAAAAAATGTGAAATGTGAAAAGTCATAAAAAAAAATAAAAAAAATTATTATGTAGTATGCTTGGTAATTTAACAAAAGTATGAGGGGTATAATTGTCTGAAAGTGCTATATTTTAAAAAAACTAAATGAGGTGCTATATTATATATTTGCAATTTGTTAAGTGCTACATCCACTATCCTCTCTTAGTATTATACAGAAAATGTCGATATGATTTTTACATAACAAACCGTCTCACATTACAATTGGTTAGCCCATGTTTGGTTGGATTTAATTAGGATCGCAAATGGATTCAGTTAAATGAATCTATTACTCCTTGTTTGGTTTGAGTAGTAAGTTAAATATTACCATTACTTGAGGGTCACTCAAACTCTAAAATGTTACTCTAAACTAGAGTGGTAACAAAATGTTTTACTCTCCAGATTCATTTCCATCACAAGTAATCCATTTCCATTGTTAAACGAAACATCCAATCAAAGTAACAATGTGTTACGATTCCCTCATTCTATTTGATTTCATTCTTTTTTCATTCCTCTACTTATACCAAACAAGCACTTAAATTTAAACAAGCTTGTTTAAACTTAAATGTCTCCCTTGGTTTCATTGGTGAGACTTGATAAAAACTTGATTGACAAAGTAATCCAATGCAATCAATTATTATTTTGGACTGAATGATTTGATTCATGATAAATAACTCGGTCCATATAATTTATTCTTTTAAATTTAGATGATTATCATTCACCATACAATCTATTCAAAATTAACCATAAATCCTAATCATAATTAATCAATTTAAATTTGAAATTAAAATTAAAACAATTTAAATAATACAATTTCATCATCTTTATTAATCTCATCCTACAAACAAAACCAACTCAAAGAGAGTACAAATAGGCAATGTTTGGTAAGGTAGTAGATTAATTCATATTAGATATAACATATTTGCTTTTAACTAGGGGGAAAACCAGTGTTGGATATCCAATATTACTAATTTCACAAGCCCGTTAATAGGCTAAGCCCGCTGCTATTTGGTTGTTTCTCTTTAGCCATTGTATCTGCCTCCTACCCAAAGATACACATTCTTGTACAATGACACAGACTAAGGTTATCAAAGACAAAATAACCCTCTATCATCCCTCTATTTCTCTCTCCTCTCTTCAAAGCAACATAGTCGAACCCTTTCACTAAAATTCGACGAAAGTTTCCTCGAAGCGAGTTTACTGCTGGCCAGAATCGGTTCCCAGAAAATGGATACTACGCTTGCATTTTGGTGTTGGAGAGAGAGTGAAGAATTGGAATGGTTATTTTGGAATTTTGAGGGTAGAGACCGAGAATATTATTTGGGTAGCTTGATGATTTCTTTGATGATCTGCAATTCTGCATCAATAGATAGAGAAAAATGACAGTTTTTTGTTGGTGTTGGTAACCAACTAGGCAGTGGCAGCTAGCACAGTTCATAACTTCAGAGAGAGCAAGTATTAGGAATAATAATGGGTAGGCTACTCCTCAAGTATTTTCCAAACTTAAATCCATTAAAGTTTTCTTAACTTATACCATTCAGAACTGACTAAAGAATAATTTTAAAATCCATACCCGTCTCAAATCCGTTGGGTAATACACGTTAATTACTCGTTAAAAACTTAAATACCAAAATAAAAATATCAATATGAAATACTAAAAATAGAAAATATAATTAAAACAAACGTATCAATAGAAAATTTCGTTAAAATAATTTCAAAACAAGTGTTTACTAACAAAATGTATGATGAACCAATCAACATTTTTTTTCCATTGTACCTAAACTAACTTCTAATTTCCATCATACATTCTCAAGTTGTTAATATTTATACGAATATTTATGTCAATATTTATAATTATACTTTGAAATATATATAATATTTTCTTTATCTTATATATATATAAGAGAATATCATGTGATATAGCCATAATGAACAATAAAGTATAAAGTTTGGCTCACTTTCTTCATAAATATAAATTCTGGTTATTCTTTTGAATTTGGAACAAATGTACCCTTAATAAGGAGGGCGCGGTTTCCGGGTCTAGACGCAGGAGGGTTAAGATCGATTTGGTACATCTGGTACAAATATGAGTCTATGTACTAACTTGTAGCAGAAAATATTCTGCTACTATCTTTCTCAATCGATGCTCCGTTTCTACTGATTTAATCGTTTTTCTAATCCGTTCATCACCTTAGGAAGTTAATTCCGATCAATTTATCTCATATTTCGTTCAAATCGCTCAAATTTTGGGGAAAATCGGACCATGATTCTATTTCTCGGGCTTTTTCCATCGTCAGAATGTTATTCTCGTTTTCCTGCGTCGTCGTCAGTTGTTTTTTATTTTTGACACCACAGTTGAGGTCATCTTGATATTGTGACTCTGTTGGTGGTGGTGGTGAAGCCTCGTCCTCGTTCGCCGGAGTTATTTCCGATATGTGTTTTTACTTTGGTACAAATTAATTTCATTTGTTCCAATAGTACCAACATTTTGGAACAATTGGAACTAATAAGTCTAAAATAGTACCAAAATTAAATATACCAATAGTACCAAATGTGTCAATAGTACCAGATGCCTGATACCTGTCCGAACCGACCCGCGCCCGCCCGCGTTTGACCCGGCGCGCTCCATATTTCATTAAGGGTATTTTTGTCCCAAATTAAAAAAATGCCAACACTTATAATTTTAAATAAGGTGGACCAAAATTTATGCTTTAATGGCTATTATGGCTATTTCAAAATTTGTCTCTATATATAAATAGATTTATGTAGTAGGTATTTCAAACCCGTCAATGCTTCAATCCAAATCCGTCTCAAAATCGTATAATAATTTTCAAACTCGTCCTAATTGGACTTGATAAAGACGGGTACCCATAAAAATTCGATCCATCACCACCCTTAGGAGAAATAACAAAGACTGAGAAGAGAAAAGAGGTCGGTGTGGAGGGGGTTGTGATTTGATTTTAATTACTATCATTTTTTTTGTTATACGTCATAAATTTTATTTAATCATCAGTACTAAGTTATAAACTTTTTCTAGGTTAGATTCTTATTTGTTTAATCAAAAAAATTATTTGGACACATTGTGTGCAGCCAAACTAAAAAAAAAGAAAGTTTATTATAAAAATAGAAATAATCACATTTTTCCTTGGAGCTTAGATTCTCCAATTAGAGTATATAGTAAAATCTCTATAAAAGAATACTCTATTTATGAATAAACACTATTTATGAACAAAAATGTTTGGTCTTCACTTGGGACCAGTTATAATTAGGAATAAATTTCACATTGTCATAATTCATATTTTTTTCGGTCTCCGTCTTAAGGAAATACACCTCCATTTAGGAATAAATCACAATACACACACACACACACACACACACACACACACACACACATATATATATATATATAATAGATTTAAACAACTCTAAAATACTTATTCAAGGTTTGACTATTTGACAATGATTTAAATTTTGTTGTTGTAACTATATCCTTCAACTTGCATGTGCTGAAAAACTACTCCACATGATCACGTTCTTGTTGACAAATTGGATCCTCTATTGCATTGTGGTCTTTCATCTTCTATTGCATTAAAGGAGACGACACGTGGCATGACTAAGGATTTAAGATTTAACGAATATATTTTCTTTATATATACCCTAAATTTTGAACCCTTAGTCATGCCACGTGTCATCCCCCGTATTAATGCAATAGAAGATGAAATACCAAAATGCATGATGATCTCATTTGTCTTGTTGAACCAAAAATATTTCCAACTTGTCTAGCAAGCTTAAAGCTTCTTCACGTGAAATTTTTTGTACTTCTATGCTATCAGCCTCCGAATTATTTCCCTCGTTTTCTTGACTTATTCCTTCAATAATTTTTTTCTTCTGTTAAAGCATACACAATTTGTACATAACACATTATATTGTACATGTGTAATTAGTTATTATAACATAGGAGTATATGAATTGTACATGCACTTTATAATAAAAAATAATTTTCTTCTTAGACCTCTATGGCTCTATTTAAGAATAACTTCCATTTAGATATATATTTTGGTAGTCCCAAGGATATGACTTCATAGAGGTCTTACTGTATTTTTTTTTAAAAAACCTAAATTACTTTTTTTTTAGCTAGTGTGACTGGTCACAGTGTGTCCAAATAGCATTACACTTGTTTAATTATGTTTTAATTGCATAGGGTTAAAATTGAAAGTTCCAAAACTAATCTTGACTTTAAATTAGGTACCAACCAACTATTTTATCTAATATGCATTTCATTTCATATCTTAATAACCAAACATAAAAATACGATATCAATCCAACTCTCATTTACGATATATATTTTATACTCTTTCTGTCCACGAAATAATTGTCACGTTTGCTATTAAGTCCGTTCACGAAATGGTTACCACTTCTATTTATAATAGTAGAATCATCATAATATATTATATTTAACCTTATATTTCTCACTACTTCACTCACATTTATTGTGTAACCCTTACTCTATTCATAACAATACCACTATTATCTACTATTACTATCATTTTCTTAAAATTCGTGCCATCCACAATATGACCACCGTTTCGTGGACGAAGGGAGTATTAAAATTATTGTATTATATCCTAACATACCTAGTAAATGAGGCCTTTGGATTGGAGTTTAGAAGTATTAGTATAAGACTACCCATAACGGTGGTGTCTTTATGGTTTCTCCATCTCATGTGCGGCCCAGATAGAGACAGTCACCTGCAATGGGACTGTCTCTATGCTGTCTCCATCTAATTAGTTTATGAATATTTATTTAATTTTAATGAGAAAATTCAAAAATTTCATTAATTTAAATAAAATAAAAACAATACATTACTAAAAAAAAAAGAGTAGTGATATTCGGATACACTGTGGACAGCCACACGCGTGAAAAAAAAGGAAAGTTGTCTGTAAAAATGGAAATAATTACATTTCCCCCCTATGGTTTATGCTACCCATATTTCCATTTTCAAAACCTATATTACCATTTTTAGTGCGTGTGGTTGGCCACAGTGTGTCCGAATATCGTTACTAAAAAAAATTACATTACTAGAAATAAAAAATACATTGCTAGGAAAAAAAAAAAAAAAACTAAGCCCATCCTCGACGTTGCTTGACCTCTGCAACCAGCATCATGTGCAGTTGGTACTGCTTTGGCGTCATGTACGACGTATCCTGGTTGATGATCCTCAGGTCGATGGAGTTTTTCTTCGCCCGAGCACGCGCCATCATTGCCTCGGCCATGTTTTGCTTTGCCTCGACGATGCTGCTTAGTCGGACATTGGTCGAGTCAAACAATGACCCGAACTCCGTATCCTAGCTCGTTTTTTTCCCCGTTTCCGCCACCCTCCTCTCGCCTCCGCCTTTGCCGTGTCTCGTCCCTATAGTCGTGGGGGAGTCGTGCTTTCCCCTCTTGTTTCCTTGCTCGAGCCGTGGGTCGTTCTAGATGAGGTATAGGCGTCGTCTAACGTATTCTTCGTCCGCTTCATGGACTGAATGTCGGGAAATTCTTGGTGGAGGAATTTGGGATAGTTCTGCAAGATTTCCCAAGCACCAAATGCTTGAAGCGGTCACCATTTTGATGGGTCGCGTATATCTGCCGGGTATTCCCGATCACCATGTTGTCGGAGGCGCCGCTGGGCCTTTTAGCAATCGCCTTGCCGTAAGCGATCATCCATTCCTTTACCCAGCCGGAGACGCGCCCAAAAAAGCTCTTCACTTGCTTTTAGGTTGAGGTCTTCTCCATACATGGCGTTGAACTCGCAGCCACTTTCCCCCAATATTTTTCGGCGTGTTGATCTTTGCTGAAAATGGAATTGCACGTCTCATCTACCCAAATCTGGGAAACGGCGGCGAAGGGCGCTTCGTCTTTGGTTTGGTGGCGGCTTCAGTTGGCGTGGGCGGAGGAGGAGCGACGACAGCGAGGGTGAGATCGACGTGTGCCTTGTCTTTGCCTTTAGTCGCCCTCTTGCGACTCGCGGTGGACAGCGACGGCTCGGACGCGGAACTCTCCTCGTCGCCGGTGACAGTGTACAAGGACTTGCCCATGGACAAGTTGAGGTTGATAGAATCAAGTCCAGTCGGCGTATATCCCGCGTCCGCCATATTAGGGAGATACCACGATGATGACCATGGAGTATGAGAGGTGATTGAATGATAATTTGAAGAAGAAAATAATGAGAAGTAGGAGAAATGGTGTGGGTTGAGGATGAATTAAAGGGTGTATTTGTAATGCCCCGTAAATTCCCTACGTTCTAAAAACTTTAAAGTTAATTAAATAAATGGCTTTGCACGCCTAAGTTTATAATTTTTAATTCTAAGGCTAAGGGTTAGCGCATACGAAAGGTTTTTAGTTTGTAAGCTAAGAACGGAAAACCGTTTAATTTTACGTTTACAAAATCGCAACATGAACACGCCGAGAAAATTTGTTTTTTTTTACGTTTTCCGGACGAAACTCGGACTTGTCGTCTCGAGTTTTTGTCGAAATAAATTTTATAAATTATTTTCTAATTAAGTTCATACGTTAGAATTTATAAGTCAAATCGAATCGCGACAATTTTTTGTACCGAACAACGTTTTTTGTCGTTCGTTTTCCCGTAACGTCGGATCGCGCCGGAAAAAACCCGTACCCTCCTAACCCCATGCATGCAGCCGTGCCACCTCTTTCCTTTAGGTGGAAGCTTGCATGTTAACCAAGCTTAATTTAATGACACCTAAGCCTACCTATATGCATGGTCAACATTAATCTTTTCAACATTAGACAAAACCATTTTTTTTCTCTCTCTCTCCCTATCTCTCTCTCGGCAGCTTTCTCTCTCTCCCTCCCTCAACTTCATCTTCTTCATCCTTCCCATCCTCCATTGAAGAACCTTCAAAGCTTGGAGAAAGAACACAAGTCCTCAATCATCCATCCAAACATCATACTTCTTTCCTTATTTTTCAAGGTATGATGATCCTCTTTAATCCTATCCAATTAGTTTCCATTTCTTTTCTTCTTCTTCTTGTTCGAAAATTTAGAAGTTATAGGATAGATGAATTGATCTTGAAATAGTGTAATTAGATATGCTAGATATGATAATTATGGATTAAAAATGATCAAAACCAAGAATCCTAAAACTTTTGTCAATGCAGAATTTTTTTGGAAAATTGTAGAATTTTTGTTTTTCTTCTTTTGATCATGAATTCATGCTTAGTAGAGGTTTAATTAGTGTTTAGAATGAAAAGGGATTTAAAGCCCTATGTTGTAATGAAATTCAATTAGGGTTTGAAGTATGAATTTGGGGATTTTGGTATGTTAAGTGATAATAGAATTTCAATTGTTTAATTGGTAATATAAGAGTATGTTTAGTAAATAAATGTTGTTAATTTGAAAAGAAATTCATCCCCTTAAAGTATGTATGAAATCAGAAAATTTATAAGATAATTAGGAGTTTATACATATTAGATATAAGTGATGAATTGTTAATGGAATTATGATGCAAATCATGTTAGTTGATAATAGGAATTAATTGGAAATTTTCTAAAAAAGTTTAATGAAGTATAAGAGGCAAAGATCACTATATAAACTGAGTTATAAAGGTGTTAAGACATGTTAGCATGCATGAAAACGGTTCCCATTAGACGTAGTTTAACGTCGTAAAATTTGATCGAAAACCGACGAATTTTAAAAATCGCGTAAGAGACGAATATTTAGTTGTAACTAATAATCGGGAAGTCGGATGAAAATTCTAACTTGATAGTATTGTTTATAATGAAATTTTGAACATCTTTCTAGTTGACGTCATAAGCATCCGAGTTCATATAATATGGGTTAAAGTGATAATCGGGAACTAGAACACGTTTGGAATTTCTTTGTTGGTATAGTACTTGATAGTTGAAATCCGACGTTAGAACGTCGTGCTTTTGAACAAGTTGAGAAGGAGTTTGTCACGTACGGAGGTACGTGATGACTACTTTAAGAGTCCAGTTTCTAAAAAAGTTGAATACGAGAATTTAAAACGAACCTAAGACGATATACGTCGAACTTATTAATCAATTAGGGTTTCCACGGCAGTTTTGCGACCCTCGCCGGAAACTGTTATAACTTCCAGCTCGTTTATCGGATTTGTGATCCGTAAATTGGAGCACGAACTAGACTTCCTAAGCTTTCTATTGGTACAGGGCTCACCCCCTGTTTCCAAATCCTCTGTTCTGGACAGCCTCCAGAGTTACTGGACTGTACAGTGATTTTTCAGTTTCTTGTTTTCTAAGTTGTTTAGTTCACAACTTAGCTTCTTTCAATCGTTTAAGCCATTTTTATCTATCGAACATCTACCTACTGACCCTAAAGTCAAGTACAAGACCTCTAGTGATGGAGACCAGTCGAGACCTTATATCTTATCTTTTCTTTAAAGAAGTAATAAACGAGAAATTCCTTAAATCATTCAAAGAATTAAAGTAAATCGCCTAAGTTGATTCTTTCCAACTTAGCTTCTCTTAATCTTTAAAGTCTTATTAGGATATCGACTACCATCTCTACTGACCCGAGAGTCGAGTATGAGATCTTCCAAGTTCTAACGAGATTAATACGAGTCTCGTTTCCCTTTTAAGTAAAACGAATTAATTAAGCGTGCAAATGCCTAAAGAATAAAACAACTTAAACTTTCTTCGATTCTTTTTAATCGATTATCGTTACGACCCGTTCTTAAGTATATTTATTTTACGATGAAGGAGGAAGCCAACTGTGAAGAAAGGACGAAAGATCCGAAGTTGGAAGCGTTTGCTTTAAGTTCTGTATTTATAAGGTGGGCTTTTATCTATATCAAATAAAATGTGGGTTTTTCCACAACTCGAAAGTATTATTTATCGTTTTGATAATTGTGTTTTCAAAGTGATAATCTTGGTATAAACTGTTTCAACTGTTTTATGTGAGTTCTCTTGTACCTATCTGAGTTAACATTCGTGTTTTCCAGATTTCTGAGTTAACCTTCGGGTTTTCCAGACATTTAGAGTTAGTCTATTTTTAGATTAACTAACGATCGGCTCTGAATTAGCTGCTAAGTGCTTTCCAGAGCTAGTGCACTTTGTAACCTGTGGTGTATGTGGTATCCTGTTGAGGGGTAACCAGCCACGGTGAATTAGTAGAGGTCAAGATTGAACATAGCATACCTGAAAATACTCGGCCGAGTGATTTATGAGAAAAAGTCAGAAAATGTTTAGTAGGCACGGGCCTTTTCAACAAAACCCCGATGCGCTACGGTTATAATATGCCAGATTATTTATACCTATGACTATGATTTCGGCATCGTGCCCACTAAGTACGTTTGTACTTAGCCCTGCATTGCTTTCTAAATGTGCAGGTTGAAGCGACGGTGAGCGGCGACGGTTGATGTTGAGTTGAAAGATAGGTTGCTTTAGTTAGAACTCTTCCGCTGCAGAACTCTGAACCTTTTGGGATGTACACTTTGAAAAATTCTCAGTAGTCTAAGTCTGTAATTATGAACTTAGCTTCTTTTGTACTTTTGTCGAGTAATCCTTAGGGATTAACTCTTTCTTATCTATATTAAAGTCTTGTTCATGGTTTAATGATGTCTTTTCATGTGTGTTTAGTCAGTTAACCCCCTTCTTCCCCGCTTCTTTAATCCAACCCCAGTCGCACCCTGGCTTCTGCCGTCCCTCGGGATTTGGGGCTGTGACAGTATTTATACGTAAAAAATGAAAAAAAGGAAAATCGGCACATAGCCATTGCTAACAAAATTCGGCCGTTGGATTTAAATTTTTAAACGTTTGGCGTGTGTAAATCACGCGTCGGACATTTTTTTTGCGTCTGGGGCATGGAATGCATGCGCCGTATCGAGACATACTCGAAGCGAAAGGACGATCTCAAGTGAAAGGGGAGGGGGCTTGGGCTTGCTGTGGCTAGGGCTGAGCATTCGGACGGTTCGGGCCCAACCCGAAGCTAACCAAAATTAACCGAACCGAATTACGTTTTATTTTTCAAACCAAACCAAACCGTATTATATGTGTAACCAAACAGAATTTAAACCACAATTTGAGGTTTCGGTTTGGTTAAGTTCGGTTTTAACCAATATTTATGACTCATTTTAAGTGCATATTTTTCACAGCTTAAAAACTAAATTATGATGCATAATGGACAACATATTTTTCTTAACATTTGCACATAGAGAGTAATAGATTTGCACAAAACATAGTTATTATATTGGTTCAACCAAAGTCAAACAACATTGGTAATGATATGTGCCGCACGCAACACTGCAGTTGAAGGCGGGTTATTTGGGAAAGAAATATGGCTTTATGATTTGGCACATATTGTGTATAAGTGACAGTTATATTATCACAATTTAACTCATAAAGTTTGATTTACTTTTTAACATTAGTATATAGATATAATAAAATATACTAAAATATATAAATATATTTCGATTTTCGATTAGAGACCAAGTTTTTTCGGCTCAACCAGAACCAAATCGAAATAATTTTGGGTTTCAATTTCTCAAACCGAACTAAACCATTATATTGAAAAAACCAAATTTAACCGTCAATTACAGTTTCGTACGGTTTGAATTTTTAGTTCGGTTCGGGTTTTGCTCACCCCTACACTTGGTTGTCTTCATGACTTGGGTGTCTCGAGACACCCATAGAGACAGGGAGTTGGATAGTCTAACAGTCCCTTCGATCCCTAAAATTATGCATAGTTTTCCTTTTTCGTCTATCCCCCAAAATTATGCATAGTCTATTTAAGGAAATAACTCTTTCACTTATTACCTTTATAATGTGGGACTCTATCTCCACTCACATCTATTTTTTCTCCACTTACATCTCACTTTCTAGGAATTCTTAAAATCCGTGCCTCCAAACTATGTACTCCTTCCGTCCCGCCGAATATGACCTAATTCATAAGGGCACGGAGACTAAGAAAAAAGATATTGGGTATAAAGAAAGTATTTAATGTAGTGTGAATGTAATATTTTATAATGCTAATAAAGTTATTGATGAGATGATTTAGTGTTTAGTGAGAGTACGTTAGTGAGGTTTAGATGAGATGATGGTCCATGCATATAAACTAATTGTTTCCTTTAAAGGAAACATGCCAAGTATAGTAGGACGTCCAAAAATGAAAAACATGCCGTATTCGGTGGGACGGAGGGAATATAATTTTGGGGGTCGGAGGTAGTATAATGGTAAAGACTGTTGGCGTTTGGTTAAGTAAAGTTATCCATCATCAAATAAAGTGTCCAAAGTTTTTTTAGGCCCATAACTTTGGGTGTTTTGCAAATATAGGACAAATTTTTGCGGGCTTGCAATTATAGGATAAATTTTCAAAATTTTGGCATCCGTTGGACAAATTGAGCCTGATCGGACTAAATCGTTTATGCATCTCACGTGACTTAATTTCATGAAGGCCGATGCCTACGTAGATGACAAATAAGTTATCTACTAAGCTATTGCTTAATTTTTATTTACCACGATGTATAATAAAACCTCCAAATCGAAACCTGCACCATTTCTTCAAAGAGCTCTAGCCTGAAATCAATAGCTGAGAAGTATTTCGTTCACAACTATCAGTTTATGTTTTTTTAATCTTGCTTCTAATTAATCAAGTTGGGTGCATATTTATTTTTGAAGATGTTAGTCATGTTCTGAAATATTGCTCAAAAATGGCTTCACATAGAGGAAATTTAGTTGTTAAATAATTAATATTCTCTCCAAATAAACTTGAATTGCAAATCTTCATTACAACTTGCAGCTGCAAATAACATGAGCAATATAAACTAAGTCACACTGCAATTCTAACAAATACAAACACTACATGCTAAAGGAAATCTTTTGTCACTGAATGCATGTTTTTTTTTTTTGTTTAGATTTGTTAGCCTCTCATGCATTTAACCTCCGTCATATCCTGAAATGATTGCATTTGCTCGAGCATACATTGCGGGATCTTCGATTCACAAAAAGAATACACCTAGAACTTTGGAAAAAATGAGATTTTTAAAGCGTGTCCGCATCAACGATCTAGGGCATGGAAATCCAACAAAAAAAAAATAAAGCATTTGACAAAACTTACACGGGATTTGGAGCAACACAGTTACCTCCTCCCCGGATTATCCATGATGTGCGACAGATGGCTCTCATGATCGCGCGCTTCTCGCTTTCACCTTGCATTAGAGTCCGTATCGGTTCGAAATAGGTTGCAGTCTGCCAACGAAATACTTCTCTCCTATCGATTTCAGACTAGAGTTTTTTGAAGAAATGATGCAGGTTTCTATTTGAAGGATTTATTTCACATCGCGGTAAATAAAAATTAAGCAATAGCTGAGTAGATAGCTTATTTGTCATTCATGTAAGTATTGACCCGCATAAAATTAAGTACGTGAGATGCACATTTAATTTTAGCTCGATCAGGCTCAATTTGTACTTTGAATGCCAAAATTTTAAAAATTTGTCCTATAATTATAAGCCCGCAAAAAATTGTTCTACATTTACAAAATACTCAAAGTTATGGACCTAAAAAAACTATGGACTCTCAAATAAAAATAAAAATAAAAGAAAAGAAAAAACATTAAAAAAGGCAACCATGAGTCATCGCAAACACTTGGTTGCCGCGTCATGTCTATCCACTCAGTTTCCGCCAGTTGGATTCCTCTTCCCCTCACGTGTCACCCTCCAAAACCCTACCCACCCACCCCACCCCACACCATTCCGCAACCGTGCTCCACCACCACCGTCACCATCACCACCACCACCACAGTTAGTTAATTAATTACCTCTACTTATTCCTTTTATTTTTCTACGACCCTTGATTTTTCCCCTACTTCTTGCAGATTAGTTCATAACAGGCGGAGTTTTCGGCTGGTATTTGGGTTTGGGTTTTTCCTTATTCTCTTTTCTGGGGTTTACGAATTTTGGGAATAAAATCTGAGTTTTGCTACCGTTGGATCTATGGGAGATTCAGGGTTGTCCTTTTTTTTAAGACTTGTAATAACAGCAAGCAACAACCGAAATTGAGCTTTAGTCCCGTCCGACTTGGACTCCTTTTCCTTCCACCTCATACTCGGTCAGTCGCCTCTCTTCTCTCTCTCTCTCTCTCTCTCTCTCTCTTAATTCTCTCTCTTGCTGTTTCTTTTTTCTTTCTAAATAGACTCATACTAGTCAAGACTCATCCTTGGAGACTAATGCTCTCAATGTTTTTAAACCTGTTGTTTGTTACCTTAGATTTACGCCGTGGAATTCGTTACGGATCTCTTGGTTTTTGTCTTTTGTTGTTTCGATTAAGTTTTACTGAGGAAAGACTAGTCAGGAATGGGAATATTAGTTTGGATTTGATGCCTTAATTTTAGATTCTTAGGCAATTTGTGAGCTTTTAGTTGAATAATTGAGCTCTTGAATCGGTTGTATGTTATGATTGCATGCTGATTCCAGTCAAATAGTGCTAAGACGTAATTGAATGCCTGCTGGTCTGGAATCACAGGTAGTCCTGGTAATGAGGGGTTTCCATATGTCATAACGATAGTAAGAAAGCATCAGATTGATGTCGTTTTAGGGTGTTTACTCACAATTTTATTGACAATATTTTTGTGCCCAATATGTAAGCATTTTCATTTACCTTTTAATTTTAATTGCTCATCCCCAGAAGCTAAAGGTGCTATTTTATGTCAAGGTTAGATTTTAAGTGCTTGAGATCAATCTTCTAGAGTAACTGGTTAATAAATTATGGCTTTAGCAGCACAGCAATATGGTTAATCATTGCATTTCCTTCTGTTGCATAATTATTGGAGGATTCGATTTGATCATACAGGCTACAGCTCTTCGTGTTTGTTGAGTATTGCACACTCCCAATATTTTGTAGGGTATGTAACATGTTATGTTAATATTAGAGAAGTTAGCTATATTTTCTTCTTAGAAAGCATTTAAGTTATTTGCACATTTGTGTGGTTCTACTTGCTAAGGTTTTATTTGCACATTTGTGTGGTTCTACTTGCCAAGGTTTTCTTCCTCACAATGGAGAGAAAGTCTAGTACCAACATAGAGTACATGTGGACTGATTACTTCAGTCAACTGATTGATGTGAATGACTTATGGCGTCTCAACTGGTGATGACTAGTAATATGCTCATCAGAGCACAATGGGCCTATAATTATATCTGATTCTCTTGTTCAAGATTTTGACTGACTATCAATTGGCTCTAGGTCTATTGTAATGCTCTCATTAGGTTTTATGGCTCTAAGTCTTGTCTCCATGGAATTTAAATACGATACTGTGTGCTGTTCACTAGGATTAACTTGCAATTGCATGCTATTATCCTGCCTTATTTATTCTTTTTCAGTTTTTTTATTGGCTCAGCCGCTCAGTGAGTATTAGGTACAAATGTTACAGCATTTGTATTTCTTTTTTGTTCTTTTCTCTTGTCTCAGCACCAAAAATGTGAGCTTGAGTTCGGAATAGAAACCACAAATAAGCTACCCATGCCATAGGAAAATACCATGTTACGCTATTCTTTGCAGAAAATCTAATTGTTGACTAATAAATTTGTGTTTCACATGGAGTCTTTATAATTATCTGAACTTTTTTCTGGTTTTTTCATCCACCATTTCTTTTTATGCTTTCCTCCTGTAGCTGTTAGTATCAACTATCAATTTCAAATGGTTAAATTATGTGGTTAGATATTTATTGATATATGGTTGATGAAGGATTCTATCCGTCAATGTTGAATAAAATGTAACATTATGGTTTTCTAAGATAGCCAACGGTAGATAAATATTTGTTTGGCTGTTTGTTAACATTCTCCGACGTTTCATTAAACAAAGTACCTGTGAGATACTCAACACTGAGCATAAATTGGACAGCTACTAGTAAATGCTGACATTATAACATCTTCTAACTGTAGGTCAGAAGATCTTGACTGTGCTCCATGCTGTTACATGCATTTAGAACTAGTGTGCTGGCAGCTTTGCTAGATGCCCATTGTGATATCTTATTTCTTATTCCATTTCTTGAAAGCCACTATAAAGACTCTGAAATTGACCTTTCATTCATTGCCATCATAATATCACCCTACTTTGATATGTGTTTTGACTACTTTACCATGATGCAGTGTACCAGGTTCTATATTTTAATTGACAATACCAAGATCCTGTAAAATAATCACCAGAACAGTATTAGGGAGTGCACAATCTGCTGCTGCTCTAATGGGGGCTGGGGAAGAAAGCACTCCATCAAAATCATCCAAACCTGCATCCTCGGCGCAGGTACTAATTAATTTCTCTCCTTTTACGCATAGTTTGTTAGGTATGTACCATGTATTAGAGCAAAACTTTGCATCTGGCCGAAATGAATATCCATATGCTTGGTGATTAAAATTCAGGAACCACCCGTTACACCTACTACGCCCATGTATCCTGATTGGTCAAGTTCTATGCAGGTTAAGTAAAGTTTTATTGGCTTTTTGTTATGAAGTTTGTTAAATGTTTTTTTTGTTGTTTGTTTGAAGAAGATGCTTGCTTCTTCTAAAGCGCATTTGTGGTTTTCTTCATCCAGGCTTTTTACGGTGCTGGAGCAGCTCCACCTTTCTTTGCTTCAACTGTAGCTTCTCCTGCTCCCCATCCTTACATGTGGGGAGGCCAGGTGTGAATTCTGGAACAGAAATCTAGCTTTACACCCATGATTTATTGAACAAAATTGTTCCAGGAATTATTTGGTTTTCTTGCAGATTGGTCATACTCATTTTTTGTCTTTTTAAAATGCCTTTTCAGCATCCTATGATGCCACCTTATGGGACTCCAGTTCCATATCCAGCTTTATATCCTCCTGGTGGGATCTATGCTCACCCTAATATGCCAATGGTAATCTTGAATCTCAGCCTGTAGTGTCTAATAGATTTTAGTGAACTTGAAAACTTTTTCTTTATATTTTTCGCGTATGTAGTCGTTGTAGCATTTGGCTATATCATTTCACAGGAGCTGCAAAAGGTTCACATTAGCCCTTTTTTTGTTGTTGCCGTTTACAGGCACCAGGTGCTGTACACGGAACTGCAGAATCAGATGGGAAAGGGACTGATGGGAAGGAGCGTTCGTCAAGCAAAAAAACAAAGGGGGCTTCAACAAATCATGGCATGACTGGTGGAAAGACTGGAGAGGGTGGAAAAACAGCCTCTGGCTCTGGAAATGATGGCACCCACAGGTGATATGATGCTGGAAATATTTAGTATATGCTTATTTTCTTCTATTTCTTGTCTTCCGATGATCAAAAGCATCTTGACATTTACCCTTTGAGGTTCAGGCTCTAAATGTTAAGTTTTCTCATGAACAGTGCTGAAAGCGGGAGTGAAGGTTCTTCAGATGCAAGTGATGAAAACAACAACCAGGTCATTTTTTTCAACCTGTATGCATATATTCTAGAGTTCAATAGCTACACTAAACTTTCTTTGGCATATATAGCAATCCATTTTTTGTTGAAGCATGTGTTCTTACACATTTTCTAGGACTTCTCTGGAGCCAAGAGAGGAAGCTTTGACCAGATGCTTGCAGAAGGTTAGGGTTCTTAAATACCATCAGTGCTTGCCTGCTATTCCTTTGGATTGATGAGATTGTGATTTTATATCAGGTGCAAACGCACAAAACAATGGCGTCCCAACTAATTTCCAAAATTCTGTACCTGGCAATCCTGTAGGCTCTGTTCCTGCTACTAACTTGAATATTGGCATGGATTTGTGGAATACTACTCCTGCTGGTTCTGGGCCCATGAAATTGCGGCCAAATTCAGTTGGTGTTGCTCAGACTGTTGCTCCATCTGGCATGATGAATGATCAGTGGATTCAAGTATATATATTTTCCTTTGACTGGTTACTGCTCTTGTCAGCTTTCATATTGTTGTGGTGACTTTATCAACATTCTGTATTGGTCCATCATGCACTTCCGTTTTTAGATGATTAGCTCCTAAAAACAGCTTTTGCGCAAATCGTTCACTTGCTTCTTTTGGTGATTATACCCTCAAAACCCTTTATTGGGACCATTTAATTAACTTTGTGCCTGCTTGGTGGGAGACCTCAGTTTGCATCGTGTGTTGCGCTATTTGCTGACATAGTCAACTGGGTCTGAAAATTTTCTGAGTTCGTGCCAGTTTACTTCATTACCTTGAAGTTCTAGCAGACACCAAATTTCATTAAGAATGGCATTGCTCTAACAGGGGACATGGACAGTTACCCCTGAGAGATTTTTTCTTTTTGTTCAAAATGGAACATCTATTTGAAAAAGTGAACACAGCCATAGAAAATAGTTTCAAAATTATAGCCTAGGTTATGACTAATTTTCTTGTAATAAAAGGATTAATATTGTGAAAAAGTTTGGTGCTTGCATTTTTTTTTCAGTTGACCAGAGCTCTTGACTGAAACCTTTGCGTAGGGTATCCTTAACTGTTTTCTTTATGCTTCTTGGTTTCTTTATTTGGCTTATCAGTTTGAGTTTTAATAATATCATCTTTCTTTGTTTACAAACTCGTTCTCAACTTGCTCCTTCAAACAAAAATACCAATGATGACGAGAATGTATGCTTGGAAATAAAAGTAGTTCATACTAAAAATGAATTTGAACTCTCATGTAGCAGGACGAACGTGAATTGAAAAGGCAGAAGAGAAAGCAATCTAATCGTGAGTCTGCTCGAAGGTCAAGATTACGGAAGCAGGTATGTCCACTATCTTTTGTTCAAGGTGCCCTTTGCTATTGCATCACTAAAGTCCTATTGTTAGTCTTGAAAGTAAATTCAGGGTAAGAAGGGTGTTATCAGACATTGGAGAGCTATAGGTATCTAATTGACTACATTTGACATGATTTTTGAATTCTAATTACTACTCTGACTAGTTTGATTTCTAGGCATGAAAAGAAAACATGGCTTCCATCACTAGACTGCATGATGTTGGTTGAAGGATTAAAATAGAACTCATCAATCTAAACTGTGTGGGACTGGTGGGTGGAGTTAAATTGCAATTGTTTCCTGCATATTAAATGATGTGTATCAGTATTAAATATTCATGATAGATTTTTTTCGGAATTTTGTGCTTGTGTCTATTAATGTTTATGCATATAACTCCATTTATACGAGGGTTGGTGATGTCGATTGATAGTGCTTGTATTACTTTCTTAGCTGATTGAAAAAGACTAGTTGTCAGATTAAGGTAGTGATCATTAATTGTCTGAGGTTCTGAATTGTGAAGAAAACAAACTATTCTTATTTTGAAGGAAGCTTCTGGATTGGCCATCTAATCCTTATTTCCCCATTCCTGAATAGTAGGCTTTGGCAACTTAAGCATTATGTGTTACCAAAGATTTCTGTGCATGTACTCCTAAGTTTCTTCAATCTCGCATTTCCAATGAGCTAATTTTCTCGAAATATATAAGAATCCTGGTCTGCATCACTTTTGCCGAGTTCAAAGTTGCATTTTTTTAGTTTCCAGAAAATACCCTTCAATATAAATTAACTCATGTCTGAATTGGTACATGTGCATATGGGTTAAATCTCAATGGGTTCGGGGTGTGGTTGGGCAAGGGATTCTCGTCCCCGAGGTGCACTTAAAATCTCAAATATTTAAGTTGCTTGTTTTTGATAAGAAGTTGTCTGGCCTTCTGATTATCCGTAAATTTCAAAAAGTGCTCGTTTGCAAGAAACATTTTCTTGTGCCTCACTGTATGATGTTATGTTTTAGCCAGTTTGGAAGTTGTCATGTTCTTATCAAATGTGTTTTGTGTACAAAAAGATGATAATTCAGTTCTGGTGAATAAATCGCAAGCATGAGCCTTCATGAAATCCCCTACATTTTCTTGTTAGGCTGAGTGTGAAGAGCTACAGCACAGGGTGGAAGGGTTAAATAATGAGAATCGTGGTCTCAGAGACGAGCTGCAAAGGCTTTCGGAGGAATGTGAGAAACTTACATCAGAGAATAACTCTATAAAGGTAGGCTTTCTTATTCCTTTTTATGCTGTATTTTTCTCCCTCCTGCCGTTGTGTTTTGTTTTGCACGTTATATATTGAGGTATACGGATTGCTGGTGGTGAAACAGGAAGAGTTAACAAAGTTGTTGGGGGCAGAAGCGGTAAGTAAATTAGAGAACGGGAAGTCGGATACACATCGCGGAGATGAAGGTAACTGTTAGAACAGGCCTCTAGCGACTAGATTATGATTGGAGATATTGACAAGCTAGCTGCTTACATTTTTCTTTTTCCTTTTTAGTTTTTAATTCATGCTCTTGTGCGTGCTTACTAATTCTTACTATGCTCTTCTACTTACTGTTGTAATACTTAATTCAACTCTAGTTATACCAGGTTTAAGGATCTCTCTCTCTCTCTCTCTCTCTGAGCGGTGATATTCTCGAATCGAAGTAATTCTTTCTTCACTTGTTAGAGATAAAACATTTATATAAGTCTAATTATCATTATAAATTTGATTTGAATTCCAAGTACTAAAATTCTGAATCCGCAATATATATAATATAGAATTATGTATCATTAATTTTCTTAAAATTACCAATCAAAAATCCAAAAACAAAATTGTGCCTTTAGTGACATTATTGAGATCGAGTGGAAGGCGTACTATGTATTCATGAATATGAAAGTGTTGCATTGAGGGTTTTATTCAAGGGTACTACCTGTTGTACACGTTAGATGGGGACCTGCTGAGCAGGGAGAAATTATTAAAAATAAAAAACCCGGCAAAGAACAATATCAATACATGTATACATGCAGTATTGGTATACTTACTAACGAGGCTGACTATTGTGCACCTTCATTTTCTTGATTGTGGTTTAGTTTAGGAAGGGACACATCGAAGAAATAAGTGCCAAGAGTCTTATATCGGTATATATGGTAGTACACAATATTGTGGAGAGATGATGAAACAAGAGCCACAGGATGCTTCATGGTATTTACTGTAAAATTTAAGAAATGAGGCGGTAGCCTAGCGTTAAGTTGCCTGTCTACCTGGACGTCCCAGGCCAGGATTGATTTTTTTTTTCTTTTTCAACTTTTTATTCACGATAAATTATACATAGCATTTTCTCGTTAATTAACTATTTTTGTTCACGACAATTTGTATTTTTAGTTAGAGGAGGACTCCCTTGCGACCTGCCGCATTTCACATGCGATCGGGTCGGGTCGATCCGAGTTTGACCTGTTGACTTGGTCAATTTTTTTTTAATTTCAGTTTTTTTTTTTTGTTTTTTGTTTTTTGTTTTTTGTTTTTTGTTTTTTTTTTGTCTTCGGCTCTAATTTTACGGCTTCGCGTTCGCTCCAATTACTAATATAAAAATAATCGGTGGACAACAATTTGGACTTTTTCGGCACGCTCCGAGGCCTTCCCCCCTCGCTCGAATCTTAACCAAAAAAGAAGCGGCAAATAAAAAAACGAAGAAGCAAACAAAAAAAAGGTGGAAAAAAAGTAGAATTAAAAAAAAATTGAAATAAAAGCTGAAAATAAAAGTAAAAGAAAAGGAAAAAAAATAGAAAACATGAAACTGGAAAAAGAAAAAAAAAAAAAAAAAAAAAAAATATATATATATATATATATATATATATATATATATATATATATATATATAGGCGCGTGCACCCCACGCGCGGTCGCATGGAGTGCGACCGATCTTATACAAGTATTTGCATTTTAGTTATTTAGTTAATTTATGTAATCATAAGCATACTAAAAACGTAGAAATAATTCAAATAATTATTATTGTAATAAAAGTAATTATTGTTATTAAGAAAGTAAATATTTCAAAAATATTACTTTTCTTCATGATGATTATTAATTTTATTTACAAAAATTTGGACTTTTAGTTATTTGGTTAAATAATTATTTAATAAAAAAGTTATTATTGATATGAAGAGAAGTAATGTTTCAAAGATATTACTTTTCTTAACGATAATTTTTATTTTCATTTACGAGAACGTGCACTTTTAGTAATTTGGGCGAGTATTTATTGTTGTAAGAAAAAATAATTATTGATATGAAGAAAAATAATGTTTCAAAAATATTACTTTTATTCACGATAATTGTTATTTTCATTCACGAGAACTTGTACTTTTATTTATTGGGTCAAGTAATTATTGTCGTAATCAAAAGTATTCATTGAAATGAAGAAATATATAATGTTTCAAAAATATTACTTTTAGTTATTTGGTTAAATAATTATGAGGCAAATGGTAATATGTCATTACCCTACATGGTAATAACAAATTTTGTCAAAAGTTTACTTTTGACAAAAATTGGGTAAAATTGTACCCAATTTGACTGAAATCTTATAAATAGGGTTGTACAGTTTTATTTCCTCCATTTTCTCTCTCTTCCCTCTCATTCTCTCTTCTCCCTATTCTCTCTCCACGATTTCTTCTTTGCGGAGATTTCAATTCTCTCCGCCTCTCCGCCTCACTCCGCCGTCAACCACCTCTACTCCGCCGTCGACCTCTTGTAACCACCAACCTAGATGGCGCCGCGCTCGAAGAAAGCAAAAACCGCCGAAGCGGTGAAGGAGAAAACAATCACCGCGACGATGAGCGAAGCTCCGTTCATCCCCGCTCATTTTTCCGCCACCGTCTGCAACATCCAGTACCACTACACCAACTATTGTCGCCGGAAAATCATAGATCTAAAATTGGGGTAATGAGTTTTTTTGAATTATTTTTCAATTCATGATTTTTAGCCTTATTTTTACTCATTTATAGGTTTTTCGTTAAGTTTCTGATGATTTCTAGTGTATTTGGGTTGAATTCCGAGCGATTTCGATGTATTTGGGTAGATTCCGAGCAGATCTGATGTTGCTGTAAATTTCCGGCGACTGAATTTTCTGGTTAAGGGTTGGTACGTTTTCGTAATTGCGTACTGGTGCGTACTAAGTTTACCTGGTACGCAGTACGTATTTACCAGTACGTACCAAGTGTACTTGGTACGCAGTACGCATTTATTAATGCGTACCAAGTTTACTGGGTCCGCAGTACGCATTTATTAATGTGTACCAAGTTTACGCAGTACGTATTTGTAAATGTGTACTGCGTACCTAATAAACTTGTTACGTTTTTATAAATACGTACAGAGTTGTCAAGTAAAATACAGGTACTATGTTTGATTATCACTTGATTTCTTCGATTTCGCGGGTTTACTATGTTTTGAATGTCGATTGCGTACCCAGTTTGTTGAGTAGAATGGAAATTATGGTACGATTTGCAGATTTGGGGGAAAATTGTACTGATACACCGGGTACGTTTTGTGAAATACATACCGGTAATTTCAAATCTGTAATTTCTGGAATTGTGGATAGCTTCTTGTTGAATTTCTGAAATTATTTATGCATGATGTATTTTGCATTCGGTCAATTTGAATATGGCATTGTATGCTTAAAATTGGTACGATTTTCGCAAATACGTACCAAGAAAACTAGTGTGTTTCTAGTACACTCGGTACGCATTGTGAAAAACGTACCGAGTGTACCAGTATTTCATTGAAATGTAGGTACATATTTACAAAAGCGTACCTACTTTACTGGTACACTTGGTACGCATTGTGAAAAACGTACCGAGTGTACCAGTATTTCATTATTTTCAAGTACGTATTTGCAAAAGCGTACCTAATTTACTGGTAAACTTGGTACGCATTGTCAAAAACGTACCGAGTGTACCGAGGAATTTTAATACGTATTTGTAAAAGTTTACCACTTTTACCAAGCAGATTATGACTAAACAGTGAATATGTATTTGTTATTGAATTATTTTCTGTCTTATTGCAGCATGAATGGACATACAAGCGGCTGGAGCTTGCCACCTTGAAAAACAAGGTCATGACTCATGGTTATGAGTCACTTATTTTAGACATTCGAGCATGCCTCGTTGCAAATGACAACTCAACCTTGGAGAAGCTGAAGCAGTCCTGCCCATTTATGCCCATAACACGGAGGAGGTGACACCGGAAGTCATGGATTTCGATGGAGTCAAAGAATGAACAGTGAATTGGTGTTAATATTTTGTCCATGATGGATAGTATTTTCTGAATTCATAAACATTTGTATGTTTTGAATGTGTATTTTGGATAACTATTAGCATATGCTACTGATGCTATGTATTTTTGATCTTTATTGGTATTATGCATAAGATAACTATGTACTTGCATTATGGAACGAACGGTACACAAATGTAATTTCGTTACAGTTTTTCTAGTACGCAAGGTAAGCAATTAAATAAAACATCCCAAGATTAATTCGAACACTTGGTACGCAATGTGTAATGCGTACTGGCGTACCAATTTCTGATAAGCAAACTTGATATTCAATTGTAAATGCGTACCAGGTGTACCACATCCGAACTTAGTACGACGGTACGTTTTTAGTTAAGTTCGTAACAGTTTTTCTAGTACGCAAGATAAGCAATTAAACAAAATGTACCAATATTTACCATAATATTTGACACAATATTAATAAAAACGTCAAAAATTTCAAACAAAAACCATGACAAACAGTACACATCTAATAGAATTCAATAAATCTCCAATTATCAACCAAATCTATGTGGATCTTGACATGTTTGGCGAGTATGACCCGCAACACCACAAATATCACATTTCTTCGTTTTGCGGGTTCTCGTTTTGATGCTTGGTTGGTTGCTACTCTCTTCTTCTTTCGGATTAATCAAGCGACGTCTTAGAGGGCATGTACTCATATAATGACCTTTCTCATGACACTACAAACACCCTCGACTGCGTTTGTATGAGATCCAGTTGGAATCCTCTTTGTACGCTTAGGTTCCTTAGGTGTAAGAACAATCCTTGAAGCAACATGTGGCGGCACACACCACGAATCTTTATCCGGAATAGACATCACATCATCAGCATAAATCTCACGCCAAGTCGCAGTAGAATAATATTCATGCACATATGACAGTGGGGATTCCTTCTTAAACCTAAAAATGTGTAAAAAATTAAAACTTCGTCGAAGGAAAACATGGTACGTAATTATAACTGCGTACCAGGTGTACCGCATCAAAACTTGAAAACTTGGTACGCATTGGGTAATGCGTACCGGCGTACCAAGTTCGGATGAGCAAACTTGGTACACAATTGTATCGGAACTCCTAAACTTGGTACGCATTGATCAAAGCGTACCTGCGTACCAAGTTTTCATGCGGTACACTTAGTACGCATTTACAAATGCGTACCAGGTGTAGTAAGAAGTTTTGGTAAAATAGGTATGAACATATACTCTATATCAAACATATACATACTCTTATCCTTCTTCATTCGAACTTCAAGCTTTGCTAATAAAGATTCAAAGCTTATACCACTAGTTGGTATAGGAATATACTTTTTCCTACCACCATCATAAATGTTCTCTTTCCAGTATCCTCCATCCGCAACCACTAAAGAAGATGGCCTACTTGCACTAAGTAAACTTGGTACGCATTAATAAATGCGTACTGCGTACCAAGTATACTCGGTACGTACTGGTAAATACGTACTGTGTACCAGGTAAACTTGGTACGCACCAGTACGCAATTACGAAACGTACCAACCCTGAACCAGCAAATTCAGTCGCCGAAAATTTACAGCAACATCAGATCTGCAACCAAAAATCGCCGGAAAATTACAATTGAACCACCGTAACACTTTCTAAACGATTCGATCAATCATAAAACACAGCAAAATCGCAAATTGCACCAAAACGCACCAAATCGCACAAAATCATAGCAAAATTGCAGAAGAAAATAACTAAGCAAATTGCAGAAAAAAAAACGAAGCAACTTGCAGCAAAAATCGCAGGAGAGAGAGACGACGACGGCGACGAAGCAACTTGCAGCACAAAATCGAGTACAACGACGACGAAGAAAATCGACTTCAAGTCTTCGACGGCGAGCTGAGGGGCGGCGATTTTGAGATTAGGGGCGGCGGTGGGAGCTGGGTGAGGAAGAAGAGAGAGAGAAAAAAAAGAAAGAAAGAAACACGTGAGGTGAGTGAAGAAGATAGAGAAAAAAAAGATAAAAAAATAAAAGTGAAAAAGTAGGAGAGAGAATGTTGTAGGATGGAATAAAGTATAAAAGATAAGAGTATAAATGTCCAAAAAGTAAACATATGACAAAAATTGATAAAATTTGAACTAGTGACCCTTTTTTATATTACATTTCACCTAATGACATATGGGTGCATTTCCTCAATAATTATTGTTGTAAGGAAAAATAATTATTATTATGAAGATATGTAATGTTTCACAAATATTACATTTTTTTATGACAATGTTTATTTTTGTTCATAAGAACATGTACTTTTAGTTATTTGGTCAAGTAATTATCGTCATAACGAAAATAATCACTGATACGAAGAAAAATAATATTTCAAAAATATTAACTTTTTTTGATGACAATGTTTATTTTTATCATGACAAATTGTACTTTTAGTTATTTGGTCAAGTAATTATTGCCATAATGAAGAGTAATAGTAAAAAGAAAAGGTAAATGTTTTAAAAAGATACTTCTTCTAAAAATTGAAAATAAATCCTAATTGAGTATTAATAAACGCTAATCGGATTAATAAATGAGAAAATGGTCAAATATACCTTAATATTTACCCAAAGGTTCAACGAATCCCATAAAGTATTTTTGCGTACAAATAAACCCCTAATGTTTATTTGTACCCAACTATTACCACTCTAAATTATTTTTTATGCCAAAGTTTCTTATTTCTCATCTATTTTTTTGTTGATCACGATGGGATGGGTGTGCGTGTGTATGTTTGTGTTCATAAAAATTATTATTATTTACTACTTTTTTTAGAGAATATTTGCTAATATTATTAATGAATATAACAACAACGACATTGAAAAAGCTTATTGCCCTGATATAATCTTGATGAAAATGAATACTCCCTTTGACCCACTGAAATTGTCATATCATTGTTCGGCACGGAGATTAAGAATAAGAGTATAGAAAGTGGATAGACCCAATTACTTTTGGAGGATTTTGAAAAGTTAAAATTTTCTTTATTTAGAAGATAACCATATGAGTGTGATACCTGTAAAAGGAAAGGATGACAATATGAGTGAGTCAGAGGGAGTAGTATAACTAAGTTTTTTCTTTTTATGTCGTGGGAACCCGCCGTCACTACTTTCGGTGCGCACTGGGTAAACCCCATCCCTTGTGCAGTAGCCTGCAAACCACACAGAGCAGGTAAACCACACTTTTCAAATACAATACTCTTATAAAGTTATATTGATAAACAATAAACAATATAATTTTAAATGATTTATCAATATTTACCCTTCTACATATAGGATATATAAATATTTGTATTGAATTGAAATAGTAGTATGAAGAATTTTTTTTTTTAATTGAGTGATCGTTATGGGTAAAAGTACTCCTTCCGACCCACTCATATTGTCATCCTTCCTTATTTAGGTGTCTCACTCGTACTGTCATCATCCAAATAAGAAAAGTTTTAACTCTTCAAAATTCTTCAAAAGTGATGAGACTTACCTACTTTCTATCTTTTTACCCTTATTCATAATCTTCGTACTGAACAATAATTTCAGTGGGTCAAAGGGAATATTAATTTCTTTAACATAAAATACATAAAAATTAATGAGATATAAGAGAATCGCCTGTTCTCTTTTTGTGCAAACATTGTATTCACCGTACTATACCATGATAAAGAAAATCCTTTCAAAAAAAGCATGTTAACGAAAATCTTAATCCATAGCAATATTTTTGAGTTAAATGTTTTAAAAATCAAACTAAATTAAATAAAGAAAACATGACATAAAAAAATAATTTGGACGGGCATGCATGTTCAAACATAAAAGGGTTTATTTATACCCAAAAAATACTTTAGTGGTTTGGTTGAACTTTGGGGTAAACATTGAGGCTTGATTAAGAATATTATATTAAAAAAACACGATATTAGAACGTCCTACTAAAGGAAAATACTAACTGCTACTAGATATTGCACGTGCAACCTCAATTACGAAAGGCGGAGGCGCAACACTGGGCCAACACGTGATTTTGTACATTGCAGATATAAATGATTTATACACTTCCGCGGGTTGAGCAGGTCAAACCCGACCTGTCTAATCGGTACAACTGAATGTACCCAAGTCTTTGCGTTCATTCAAAATGAAAACATGGAAGGGAAATATATAGTGGGTAATCGAAACTCCAGACGGTATAAAATCCTTACTTAAATATACTAGTTAATATTTTAAAAATAAGTGTTGATCCGACTGACGTATCTACCAAGCCGGATCAGGCCCAATTGAATTTATTTCAAGTTCAAGCTGTACAAGTGTACAACGGTAGTCATGAATGTGTTAAGCTCGAATTGCAGGGGACTTGGCCATTCCCTTGCAATTCCAACAATTTGTGAGCATCTTCAAGCTCGACGGCCTAGTGTGGTCTTTCTTTTCGAAACTTTAGCGCCCAAAGCGCGGGTGGATGAGGTGAAGACGCGCAATAACTTCAGTGGTTATTTTTCTTTGGATTGTACCGGTAGGAGTGGTGGTATATGTGTTCTATGGCAAGACACTCCCTCGTGTAAATTGTTAAGTTTCTCAAAAAATTATATTGATCTGGAGGTGAACGGTTTTGAAAAAGTGTGGAGGTCAACTGGTTACTATGGTTTTTCAGAGCATTGCCGACGGCGTAACTCTTGGGCTTTACTACAGAGATTGAGTGTTGCTAGTACTTTGCATTGGGTAATCATCAGAGATTTTAATGATCTCTTGTACTTTAGTGACAAAACAGGAAGAAATGATCACCCCAACTGGTTATTTCAAGGTTTTCATAGCGTAGTTGCAGATTGTAATCTTAATGATATGCCTTTGCATGGTCACCAATTCACTTGGTAAAGAGGGCAGGGAACAACAAATTCGGTTGAAGAAAGATTGGATAGGGCGATGGCGAACTCGACTTGGCTGAGTATGTTTCCTAGTGCTCGTCTTTCAAATTGAGTTGCTCCTATCTCAGACCATAATCCCATTTATCTTCAAATTGTGCTCTCTGTTGATGAAATAAGGATCAGAAGGTGATTTGAGAACAAATGGCTTCAAGAGCCAGAACTTCTTGAATTGTCCTACAAGGCTGGTTGGAGGTTGGTAGTAGTTCTATTGGTGACAAGCTCCAAAATACAATTGAAACTCTTAATCAATGGGCTAGGGTCATGTCGACTAAGTTCAAACATGACAAGAGAAGGGGCGGGCAGCTTATTGAGGATTTACAAGACTCTACCAATCCTGAGTCTATACAAGATCTCGTAGAGGCGAAAATGAAACTTGCGGATTTGTTACTTCAGGAAGAAACATATTGGAAGCAACATGCCAAACTATTTTGGCTCAAGAGAGGCGACATGAACACCAAGTTTTTTCATAATATGGCTTCATCAAGAAAGAAATCTAATAGCATTCTACGTTTAAAGAAAGAAGATGGAAGTTGAGTCACTAATAAGTTGGAACTTGCTAGAGTTGTTAAAGACTACTTTCTTAAACTCTTTTTTCAGGTGGGGAGCCAAATACAGGACAAAGAGATGTTCAAAGAAGGTTGATGCCTTTGATTACACGTGAGATGAATGTTGAACTAGTTCGGCCTTTTGAAAAGGAAGAGTTTCTAACAGCTATTCGTTAGATGCATCCCGATGAATCTCCTGGACCTGAGGGCTTTAACCCAACATTCTTTCAAAAATTCATGAATTTAGTAGGTGATGGGGTATTGTTGGGAAATTTATTAGTAAGAGTTTTGATGAATTCCAAAACCAACTGACCCCAACCGAGTAGATGTTGCCAGAACCTAATGTTAGAAGGTAGGCTCGCTGTTTGAGCATTGTTAAGATTTTATCTTTACATGTCTCCAGCTGAAGATGGCAATAAGGCATCACTCAGGCAGAACATCAGTTGTGAAGAAAGACAACTGAGAGTTCATCTCTTCAAATGCAAAGAGGGGGAAGTCTTCAGAACATCAGTTGTAAGGAAAACAACTGAGCGTTCATCAGATGAGAAGCAGTAAAGGGGAAGAGAACATCAGATGAAAGAAAGCCATTTGAGCGTTCGAACCCAACTGATCAGATACAAGGAAGACAACTGAGTGTTCAGTTTCAGAACATCAGTTGTAGAACTCAACCAAGAAGATCAACAGCTTGAAGAGGAAGTCAGCTGAGAGTTCAACTGTTAGTTGACAGATAGAACATCGGCTGAAGAACAAGCTAGTTGAAGATCGAAAGTCTTAACCGACCACTCCTTGTTGGAAGTCTGTTGTTAAGATTTGAATTTCAAAAAGGAAGTCACGTGAGGGTTTGAGCGTTCAGTCATTACCCCATTTGGCCCAACACAAGGCTATCTCAGATGGAAAGCAGAAGAGCACAGATGCCATATCGGGAAAGTCTGCAGAGATGAGAGACAAGCCATCGCTTTCAAAGAACAGAGATCAACAGCTCCTCCAACGGCTAGTTGATACTCTCCGCCTATAAATAGAGGCCTTCATTCATTCGAAGATGAAGGAAGACACACACGCGAGAAGAAACCAGAGAGCGAAAGAAAGAGCAATATTCTTCACGAGCTGAACAGAATCTCTTAGAACATCACCTGTTGAGAGTTCTAGAGTTAGTTAGTTTTTGTGTCTTTAGATCGAACCTTGAGAACATCACTTAGTGAGAGTTCGTAGAGAGTTAGATCATAGCTCACTTCACGTTCGAGCTTTTAGTTGGAACCCTATTTTCTTTCACCTGAAAAGGTTTAGGATCCTACTCTTCCTGCAACTGAGTAGTTAGGTCGTTTAGTACCCGAAAACTAAACTGTAAGGTTGATAAGTACCCGCAAACTTATCCTTAACGTTTGCTCAGCCCGCGTAAGCTGAGTGGTTTGTCCAGAAGAACTTGGACAGAGTTGTGTGGACTCACAACTCCCCGTGGACGTAGGAGTGTTAGCTCCGAACCACGTTAATTCTCTGTGTGCTTGTGTTTTTCTTTATTCAGTTTTTTCTTGCATTCTCATCTGACTGACTAACCAGCATACAAACCACATTTGTGCATTCTCAACTGTTTTGGTCTTTGACCAACCGTCCATAAAAACGTGAGTTGTTTTACGAGTTTATTTTCCACCACATTCCGCACATCTCAACTCTTCCAGCTGAGGTTGCATACTCAGCTGTGAGATTCCAACTGAGTCTTTTTACTCGGTTGAAGTAATTTTCAAGAGTTTAATTTTAAAATCCTAACTGGTGTATTCCCCCCACCCCATACACCAGTAACTCGTTTCGGGACCATCAGGTATTTTTCTGTTGTGCACAGTGGTTGAATGAATGTCATTTTCCTTAAGGGTTAAATAATACTAATATTATTCTAGTTCCCAAAGTTCAGCAGCCTATTAATTATATGAAGGAACTCAAGCCTATTGCTTTGTGTAATGTCATTTACAAGATTCTCTCTAAAGTTTTATGTACAGATTACAAAGTGTGCTTCTTTTTTTGGTTAGTAAAATACAATTTGCTTTTGTGAAGGGAAGAAATATTCAAGACAATGTCCTCATAGCTTTTGAGGCGATTCATACGATGAAAAGAAAAATTCATGGAAAGAAGGGGATTGTGGCACTTAAAATAGATATCAGTAAAGCTTATGATCGTGTGGATTGGGCATATTTGGAAGCTGTTCTTTCCAGATTAGGCTTTTGTGGAACTTAGATTTCTTGGATCATGCTTTGTGTAAGAATAATGGAGTATTAGGTGATTGTTAATAATGACCTTGTCGGACATTTTTATCTAGGGAGAGGACTACGTCAGGGGACCCTTTATCTTCGTATCTCTTCATCCTTTGTGCAGAAGGTTTGTTGGCTTTATTGGACTTCGAGAGTGTTTGAGAATGTCTGCATGGTATTCGTGTTAGTCGAGGTTCTCCGGCTATTTCTCATTTAATGTTTGGTGACATTTGCTTGTTTTTCTGTCAAGCAACAGAAGAAGTGTAATACCCCGGAAATTCTTTACGTTCTTAAAAATTTAAAGTTATTAATAAAAATGGCCTTGCACGCCTAAGTTTACGATTTTTAATTCTAAGACTAACGGTCAAATCCGTTTCTGAAAATAAATTACAGAAGTCAGCTAGACGACTACTGTATTTAGGGTTAGCGCGTACGAAAAGTTTTTAGTTCGTGAACTCAGAACGGAAAACAGTCTGATTTTTACATTCACGAAATCGCGATACGAACTCGCTCGAGAAAGTTCGTTTTTATGATTTTCCGGACGAAACTCGAACTGTGTCGTCCCGAGTTTTTGTCAAAATAAATTTTATAAATATTATTTTTCCGATTAAGTTTAGTACGTTAAAATTTTTGGGCGAATCGGATCGTGACGATTTTGTGCCGAGCTACGTTTTTCGTCGTCCGATTTCCGTAACGTCGTATCGCGTCGGAAAAGCGCGTATTTTTCCCTCCCTTCCCTCTCATAACCGATCTCTCTCTCTCACTTTAGCAAGGTATTTCATTTTTGTATAGTTTTACTTTTCACCTACTACTATTCTAACACTATTCAAACATATACACCTATTTAACCTAAAGTGTTATAACCTTATAACAATTGAAATCTCTCATCTCCTCCCTCCCCAAAAACTCACGGCAGCCACCCTCTCCCTCTCTTCCATTTTCTTCATTTCACCATTGAAGAAAGCTTCAAGTTCTTGAGCAAGATTTCACACAAGTCATCATCCAACCATCAAACTCTATTACCTCCTTTATTAATTATCAAGGTAATCTCCTCCTCTCTAATCCTATCCAATTGGATTCCATTTCTTTTTATTTTTCTTTTGGATCGAAAATTTTAGGAAGATGAATTAGATGTTTGATCTTGGATTAGTGAAATTAGATGTGATAATTAGGGATTAAAATTGATGGAAATCAAGAACCCTAACCTCTAGATGAATACCGAAATTTTAGGGCTTTTTGGTAGGATTTTTGAATCTTTCAATTGATGGTATAATCATGCTTAGTAGTGGTTCAATTAGTGATTAAAACAAAGAGAAATCGAAACCCCTATGTATAGGATGAAAACCGAATTGAGCTAGGGTTTGGAATTGGGGATTTTTGTTTAATGTGTAATTAGACTTCAATTGAATAATTGAGGATATAATAGTATGATTAATGGATTAATGATGATGTTTGATGAAGAAAACCACCCCCTAAATTGTTAAGTTATTACCGAAAATTATGAAATAATTAGGGGTTTTCATGTAGTTGATTTAGTCGTTGAATTGTTGATGAAATAATGTTTATAATGATAATAGTTGATGTTATGAATTTAATTGGAATTTTCTAAAAATATTAATGAAAGTATAAGAGACTAAAAACTCGATCTAAGTTGAAGATGGTTAATGATATGGAGTGATGATATGAATAAAAATGATTGATGTTAGATGTTGATTGATGTCATAGAAAATGAACGAATTCCGATAACTTTTGGAATTTCGTAAGAGACGAACGAGTGGACATAAGTAATAATCGAGAAGTCGAGTAAGGATTCTAACTTTATAATATTGTTTATGATGGACTAAGGTATAATTTTGTAGTTGACGTCATGAGCTTTCGAACTATTATAAAATGAGTTAAAGTGATAGTCGGGAACTAGAACGAGAAATTGATAACTTGTTTTGGTTTAGTACTTGATAGTTGGAAGCCGACGTTTAGAACGTCGTGCTATTGGACGAGTTTTGAGAAGGATTTCATCACGTACGGGAGTACGTGATGACTGCCTTAAGAGTAAAGTTTCATGAGAAATCGAATACGAGAACTTAGAACGAACCTAAGAAGTTTAACGTTGAAATCTATCGAGCAACTAGGGTTATTCGCGGCAGTTTTGCGACCCTTGCCGGAAACTGAAATATCTCCTAGCTCGTTTATCGGATTTGCGATCCGTAAATTGGAACGTAAACTAGACATCCCAAGGTTTCCAACGGTACAGAGCTCATCCCCTGTTTCCAGTTCCCCTGTTCTGGGCAGTCCTCAGAGTTATTGCCTTGCGCAGTGAATTTTCAGAATTTATTCTTCTAAGTTGTTTCGTTCGCGACTTAGTTTCTTTCGATCGTTTAAGCCGTAATAACTAACGAATATCTTCCTACTGACCCTAGAGTCAAGAAAGGAGCCTTGAGTGCTAAATGAGATGAGACCTCATCTCGTATCCGTTAAAGTAAAGAAGTTTAGTCAAGCGAGAAATTGCTTAAGCCGTATAATGAATTAAAACTTAATTTTTCCTCAGTTGATTCTTTCCAACTTAGTCCCTTATGATCTTTTAAGTCATATTAAGCTATCGACTATCTTCTCTACTGACCTAAGAGTCGAGTATGAGACCTTTCGAGTTCTAAACGGGATTAGTACGAGTCTCGTTCCCGATTAAGTAAAATGAATCTAGTAAGCGTGCAAATGCCTAAAGAATGAAACGACTAAAACCTATTTCGATTTTCTTTGATCGATTATCTTTTACGACCCGAGTTTAAGTATTATTATTTTACGATGAAGGAGGAAACCAGCAGTAAGGAAAGGACGGAAGATCAGGAGATCGGAAGCTAGCGCTTAGTAGTTCTGTATCACAAAGGTGGGCTTTTATATATAAAATAAAATGAGCAATGCTCTAAAACCTTTCTTTATCGCTTTGATATCTGTGTTTTCAAGTGATAATCATGGCATAAACTGTTTAAATATTTTATGTGAGTTCTCTTGTACCTATCTGAGTAAACCTTCGTGTTTTCCAGATTTATTAATTAACGATCGGCTCTGAGTTAGCTGCTAAGTGCTTTCCAGAGTTAGTGCACTTTGTAACCTGTGGTGTATGTGATACCCTGTTGAGGGGTACCAGCCACGGTGAATGAGAATTTGGTCAAGATTGAACGTAACATACCAGAAAAATGCTTGTACAAGCTACTTTATACAAATGAGTCAGAAAATGTTTAGTAGACATAGGTCTTTTTCAATAAAACCCCGATGTGCTACGATTATGAGATGTCTGATTATTTATACTTATGAATATGTTTTTCGGCATCGTGCCCACTAAGTACTTTTGTACTTAGCCCTGCATATATTTTCTAAATGTGCAGGTTGAAGTGATGGAAGCGGTGAAGGTTGAATAAAGTTGTCATAGGAAGACTTTAGTTAGTATTAATCACATTTCCGCTGCAAAACTCTAGTATTCTGATGAGCATATATGTACTCAATGTAGACTAAGATCTGTCTTATAACTTAGTTTATCTACCGTGTACTTTCAGTCATGTAATCCTTTGAGTCTAACTCTTCCTCTATGTAAATAAAGCTTTGTTCATAGTTTGTATGTAGTCTCTTATGTATGAATGATCAGTTAGTCCCCTTCTTCCCCGCTTCTTTAATCCAACCCCAGTCGCACCCCGACTTCTGCCGTCCCTCGGGATTTGGGGCTGTGACAAGAAGAATGTATGAAATTGACAGAAGTGTTGATGCTCTATGAGAAAATTTTGGGTCATGCAATCAATTTCCAAAAAATCGGGAGTAGTTTTTAGTTCCAATTTATCTCTGTGATATCTTGGGAGTTCATCAACCCTTAAACACTGGCCGTTATCTTGGACTGCTTTCTTTGGTTGGAAGAGACAAAAAATCAATATTTATATTTCTTCGCGATAGGATGTGGAGGAAACTACAAGGCTGGAGATGCTCTCTGAAGCTGGTAAAGAATTTCTTATAAAATCAGCGGCTCAATCTATTCCCGCTTATTGTATGAGTACTTTTCTTTTGCCCTTATGTCTTATAGAAGAGCTGGAATGAATGATGAACTCATTCTCGTGGGGTCACAAACAAGAAGTTGTTAGAGGCATAAATTGGTTAAGTTGGGGAGGTTGTGTGTGAGTAAACACATAGGTGGAATGAGGTTTAGACAACTTCATCTTTTTAACTTGACGATGCTTGGAAAACTTGGTTGGAGATTCATCTCTGACCCTGATGCTCTTATTTACAAAGTAATTAAAGCTAAATATTTTCCAAAGGTGAATTTCCTAACTGCCGAATGTGAGCATAGTCCAAATTTTACTTGGAGGAGCATCTTTGCGTCTCAAGATTTGGTCAAACAAGGAATCAGATAGAGAGTGGGTCAAGGAGATTGGATTTATATATGGAAGGAACCATGGCTAAGACGTGATAACAATTTTTTCATCCGTACTATCCCGATTATTGAGCTAATGGATTTGCAAGTAAGTAAACTTGTCATTCAGGGGACACGTTGTTGGGATGTGGAGTCAATTGAGAATATGTTCCAAAATGAAGATGTAAGAGAAATCTTGGTAGTTACTATTCCTCAAGAAGAGCAAGATGACATTTTTATTTGGCATCACTCGAATGACGGTAAATATTCGGTCAAATCAGCCTATAAACTTGTTTGTAATATTAATATTAATCAGAATCATGTCGTTGTTGGTGATGGAAAGCATTAATGAGACTTCAATTCTCCCTAAGGTAAAAATCTTTCTTTGGCGAGTTGCACGGGATTGTCTTTCTACGAAGACTAAATTGGCGAGTCGTGGTATTTCGGTGGGCGGTCTATGTGGAATATGTGGGCTTGGCATTGAGAATCTATGGCACGTTCTAATTGGATGCCGTTTTACTGAAGGTTTTTGGGAAATTGCAGATTTTGAGTGGTTGGTGCCTTATGCTTATGATAATTGTGAATTTGTACAAGATTTTATCTTTCATCTTATTTATTTGACAGATGAGAGGAAGAGGGTTGTGGCAGTTATGATTCTTTGGCAGTTATGGAAAGAAAGAAATTCCAAGTTATGGAACTCATTTCACAAGTCTTTGGACCAAGCTGTTACACATGCTAGAGTTTACTTACAGGAATGGTCTCATGCTAAAAGGACCTCTCGAGGGGGAGAAGAAACACGTCGACGGAATCATATTTGTAGAGAGTGGCATAACCTTCCTCAAGGATGGCTTAGATGCGGCGTGAAATTATAGAGCTTTTTTTGCTGCTACTGCTAGCAGTGTTCCGGTTTGTCAAGGGCGAACCCAGGATTTGTTAATGGGGTGGGCTGATAAAGTAGACATTTCAACATATTATTTTTTTGTTATAAGATAAAACAGTTTGGACTTCGGTGCATTAAATCAATAAAAACATATTTATACTTTAGCAGGACAGAGCTATTACGGGTTAAGACAAAACATATTGAGTGAAAAATAAATAAATATATTTCTTATTTTTTGTTGTCCTTTATGATAAAACAAACGATCTAGAATGAGAATCATTTTTCTTGTTCTTTGATAAAATTTGAGAAAGAGTCGATTATTACATTGAAAAATAGATCTCGTGGTGTATTTATAAAATATTTGAAAAAATCAAATATTAAATTGTTGTTACGAAAGATTAAGATATTTTTTGTAAAAGCACCGATAATTAGGACACAAGTTTTAATTATCTTTGATTAAGTTTGTTCTAGCACCTTTAGTTTTTTCCAAATAACTAAACTGAGTTTGCTAATATTTTTTTTGTATATTAAATAAATTTCAAAATTTAAATAAATAGTACTATTTTATTTAAGTTTTTGAATTATTCATATAATGATGAAATTAATGAGAATTTAAAGTGAAAAACTTTATAATTTGAAAGTTAGAAGATTTGAAAGATTTGATAAGTAGGAATATTGGCGTTGATTGTTGTTATATAGATATGCAACAAAAGAGATTGAAAGGAAGTTGGTTGGTAAATGGTAATAAGAATCGAACACGAGGTGCTAGATGAGGGCTAAAGAGTTTTAACCACTACGCTAGCTCTACATTTAGTTATATAAACACAGTAATATAAATATTTATTTGAAATCTGCACTGGGCTGGAGCTCAGCCCAGCCCTAGTGTAGATCCGTCCATGCAGGTTGTCATCGGGTCGCAGAAAAGAGGAGGCGATAGGATTGATGGAAGCTCTATCATGGATTAAAATATTAGGTTTATCCAATGTTGTCATTGAAACTGACAGTAAACTTGTGTTGGATGCTATAGGCGCAAGCAAAGAGCATAGATCTGAGTTTGATGTTATTATTTCTGGTTGCAAATCTATTCTTCATTCTTTAGTTTTCGTTAGGATTCAACATATTCGTAAAGAGGCCAACTATATGGCTCATGCGATTAATCGTGTTGCTAGGGATTTTCTTGTTCCTTTTATGTGGAATGAACCTCTAAATGTTGTGGTAGGTCTTCCTATTTATCCTTGTACCTCTACTTTAATGGAATAACACAGGGCTTTTCAAAAAAAAAAACAACAAAAACAAAAAAAAAGTGTACAATGGTACACGTGTACGTTTTATCTAATTTATTTCTAGTTTTGAGAAGGTTGGAGTAGTAGTTAGTTATTGAGAAGCATTTTGTATCCGAAAATTTGACATTCCTGGAATTAAATGGAGATGTAGATTTGGAATAAGGTGGCAGCCTAAAACAAAATAAATTAAAGAGGAAGGGTGATAGAATTGACGAAGAGAGAAAATGAAAAGCTATAATGCACCAACTTTATCCAGTTAATTAAACATAAACATAAAAGGTAACTACATCGATCACGGGTTAAGCATAAACAGGTGAGGATTAACAAACATCATTTCCTAATCCCGCCCCCAAATTTTTGATTAGAGAGACTGACTAATAATCATAATACTCTCTCTCTCTCTCTCTCTCTGCGCGAAATTGAAGTTAAAAGCGCCATGCTGACGTGGCAACAAGCGGCCTGTCGTGCCAGCAAAGCATCATCTCCGCCTGTCTCTTGACGACGTGGAATCCTCTGACTTGCACTCTCCGCAGCAAACACTCCGCCTGAAACTCGGCAAATTGACTCAGTCCCACCTGCCGCAGCCCCGCCGCCACCAGCGCCTCCCTCCACGCCGTCCCCCGCCGCCCCGCCGCCTCCACCCCCTCCACTATCTTCGGATACAGCACGAACGTCTCTATTTTCCGCATCCAATCTCCGCCGCCGGCCCCGTTGAAGTTGGCCGCTTCCAACGACTCCAACAGCGTCGAGTAGAACTCCAGCCCGTCGATCACCGCCTGCCGGTACGACGTCGTCCCGAACCCCATCTGCCCCTCCACGTCCACGTGCACCACCACGTGCGGGCACAGTCGCCGGAGATCGTTTAGGAATCCCGTTCCCACTTGCCGGAATATCGCCGGTGAGAGAAGCACCGCCACCTTCTCTCCTTCCACGAACTTGATCGATTTGAAAGACAGATATTCAAAGGTGCGGATCAAGATAAAGTCGATCTCGAACCTGATGTTCAGGTCCCCAGCGAACTGAGTTAGGTTATCCCTGATCAGACTCGACTCGGCGGCGTACTCCTCCGGCACGAGCGCCGATATCCTGAGAGCCGGCGGCGCCGACTTGCGCGCGTCGGCCTTTTCGGACAGCTCTCTAATGAAGGAGGCCCAGTGGCCGCCGAGGGCGATGTCGAAGTCGATGACGTGGACGTGCATGGAGCCATCCAAGGCCTCGAGCACGGCTTGATTAGCCGTGAAGCTCGAGAACATGGGGATCGGAGATATGCTCGAGAAGGTTTTCTGGGCCTTGATGGTGTGAATGATCTCGGAGGAAGTCGCGGGCTGGTGAACCGGCCGAGTCGACCCAGTGAGTAGGGACTGGAGGGCTTCCTTGAAGTAGAAGGCAGCTCGCTGTAGGGGTTTCCCAGAAGGGGATCTCAGCCGCTGATTGAGCCGTGCCAGTATGACATGCCCGAGTTGGACCGAGTTGGTCTCGAAACACTCAGCCAGCCGGATTAACTCGTCCACGTAGTCGAATCCGACGTTCCAGTTGGCGGCGTTGAGATCAGCGGAGAGGCCGTCGAAGGTATTGTTAGGGTTATGGTTGAGAGACGCAGTAGTAGTACTAGTGTAGGGCGGAATATCAGAGAGAAGGCCGAAATCAGAGGCGACGAACTGAGTGGAGTCGAATGAGTTGACCGGAGGGAACTCGGGGAGATTCGAGTCCGAGTGGGCACTGAGTTGGGGGAAGGGTTTGGAAACGGGGTTAGGATCGTCATGCAACCCCAAATCTCTCATCAAAGAATCCCACTCCTCCAATTGAGGATTGATCAGCACATGATCCTCCAGTTGAAGAGGATCGATCGGGATTTGATTGTCGGGCTTTTGATTGTCGGCAACCGGGCTCGGGCTCCCGCGGAGCTCGAGAACGGATTTGGGCTCGTAGGGGGAACGGGTGGAGGTGGTGACTACTGGTTTAGAGCTTTGATTGTTTGCAGGAAAGGGTACTTTCATATCTTGAAACAAAGGGGAAAGAAGAAGAAGAAGAAGGGTGGGTGAGGGTGGTTTATCTTTAGTTGTATGTGTGCAATATAAACTCTTTCCCAATAATCTTGAATGTTGTGATGATATAAATTTGTTGGAATTGGGGGCTGAAAAATGTGAGGGAGGGGCTTATTGGGGGTGATCATTGTAGGCCTTTTAACTTTGCGTGCATGGTGGGGCGACAAGACAATATCATATCATGCTAAATAATGTGAAAAGGATTATAGTAGTAGTAGTATTAAAGAGTAGGAGGAGTGAGTATTATTATTTATTGACAAGGAGTAGTAAGCGAGAAGATTAATTACTAGATTACAAGAGGAGAGGAGAGGAGAGGAGAGAAGAAGAGAAGAGAAGAGAAAAGGATTGATTGATGTATTTGTGGATGCTTCTTCATCAAGACTTATATCAACTAACACTACCGCTTTGCTTTATTGTGCTGTCCTTACTTTCTTTGATTCTCACCTTTCCATCGTTGCCTGCCTGCGCCTGCCTCAATTATTTATTATCTTTTCATTTTTCTGCTCCCATCCACCCACTTTTGGCTAACTTTCACGTTTTTTTCACTTAATTGTTGTTTATTTATTACGTCCTTTAATTTTATAATTTCTACAGTTTCTCATCATCTCCTTCCTTAACGTCGGAGAATACATATAATTACAAGAATCACTGAAAAGTGGGTTTTCATCTCTTTCACTTGATTTAGTTGGTACAGATCCACATTAAAAAGAATTTTGTGCCCTAATCTAATTCCTTCTTCTCACATTCAATCCATCCAAGTCTATACAAAGATGTTATATGCTTCTTTTTTGTGAGTGTGTCACAATACAAAAAATTACTTTTCTCGACTACAAAAAAATAAATAAAATAATATTGTGCATGATTGTTATAGGAAAATTTTCCATCTGCAAATTAATAGTGGTTAATAAAATTATTGTATATGCATAACATGCATTAGTGATTAATCGACAACGGTTAATCTTTTTTATTTTAGCGTGAAGCCTGCTTGATTAAGTTTTCTTTGGAAGTTTTAAGTTGTAAGATTAATCAAGAAAAATATCTGATTACACTTGTATAACATATATTATTCTTGTACTTCCCTTAAAAAAAAAAAAAAACATTTATTTGTACTTATGAGTTTTTTTTGTAAAGGGGAGATATTAAGCTATTAAAGGATATGATACTCCTACATATATATAGGCACACATGTACAATATAATACCATCCGTTATGACTTATATATATACCCAAGATCATCCCAATGCAAGTTGAATTTATTTTTCTATAAAAGAAAACTTACTCTTTAATACTTAAATTATATATATGACACATCTTGATCTAAAGAACGTGTCAATTAAATTGATGAACTATCTATTTTTCTAACAATTACACCATTGGCCTGATTTTCGGAACAAAAATCCTAGATGGCTCGCCAATAATCTCATGAAGATTTTTAATACAAATCAATATATAAGGTGTGTTAATTTATCACTGGAAAATGAGGGAAAAGAAAAGGTATAAAAATATTATAATCTTCATACTTTTTTTATTACATGTTCACTAGGATGGGAAAAAAATTATTATATGGTCCCCCACCCCCTCCACATTTTATGCCTTTTAATTTGTCAATTGAGAAATATTATCACACATATTCCCCTGTGTTAATATATTCTACAATTGGAGTGAAAATGATAAAAATGGGTTGCCGCAGCAAATTAACACGTCGTAAGCATGTGAAAAGAATGAAAAAGCGTATTAAAATATTTATATTCTACTCTTTTTTCCATCAAAAAAAAAACGCGTATAGTATAATTTAGGCCCAGATAGTCAACTTAAGCGCGCAGTCAATTTTTGCGTAAAAAGAACCAATTATTGGAAGTTCGTAAACCTAACGGTAGTTATACATTCTTCGTCTTATTAAAGAATAATCGAGTTGTGGAGATTTTTTTATATTAATTTCTGCAAAAATTCCAAATTCTACTTAAAATTAAGTTAGGCTCAACTCGAAATAAATAGGCTCATGATTTCTTCGCGTCATATATAGGTATAAGAATAAAGAATATGAAGAATATAGATGGTTAGGAATTAAATCATTTGCCTAAGGTCAAACACAAAGTTCAACTCGATCGTGCACAGGAGTATATACCAGTATTTTTTGCGTTTTGATGCTTTCGCAATTGTTACTGGGAAGGGGAAAAAAAAAAGAAAGAAAAAAAGCTAACTTTTGTACTTGATCCAAGTCTAAAATGACGTCAAATGTGAAAAGTTAATTATTTATCATTTTCTAGTGTTTATCAAATTATTATAAAAAAAAATTTTAGTCAAAACATCATTACTTTAATACTTTTATATATGTCAACGATTTTATAATAAATTCAGTAGGTATTCATCAATAATCAAAGAATTTAATTTCATAAGATTCATTTAGTTTCGGGAAACTATACATCAGCAGTAGAAATGGAATAAATATTTTTGCATATAATTTGTAACCTAGCTTGTCTAAAATCTTGATTACATAGTACCAGATCAGGAAAGGTTGAAATGCTTCAAATCTTAAAGAATCAAAGTATTTAGGACAAGGGATCGAAGGAGAAGTCTCAATCCAATTCCAAATCATTAAAAAATATCCGAAATGTATAAATTTAATTATTTCATTATTCTTCCGTTACCTTATTCAATGATATTAATAGAACAGATACAGTACTAATTGGAATAGAACAATATACTATGTTGATTATGTAGCAGTACTTCTATATAGCTGCTTTAGCTAGCTAGGTATAGAAATTAATTACTAGTTTATAAGTAATCGTATAATTAAACAGTTGCTGAAAAATTAGATATATAGCTAAAAAATATGACACAAGTGTTCGTGGAAATCCAAGAAAAACATTAGGTAATTAGTTTTTCTCTTGTTAGATCGATGAGAACGTGTGACTGAAAAAACTTATAAGAATCAAGAAATTGATTGGACGATCAAGATGCATAGACAGACGGCATCCTAAAAAAATTATCTTTTTAAGATGAGAGAAGATATTGTTGTGTAGATAATATATACTCTCTCATCATTAGTGTACTAACTAATATTCGAATCTGCCAATTCCACTACCACTAGAAAATACTGATCAATTCTTATATATATATATATATGCTACATTTGAAAGAATTGTTTAATTTATAAAAACATTAAACATATTACTACTTCATATATTAAACAAATCTTAAGTTAATATAAAAATAAATATCTGATTAATTATCTATCATAGATATCGTGCATAAATAAGTTTTCGCGCAAATAACTCAAAATCGTTACTACAAATTTAAAATGTATAATTTCATCAATCGAGACAGCTCATTTGTGAATATCCACAAAGCTTGGAATCACTAACATGATGAGGACCACCACAAATTGATTGAGAAAAATAAAAATAAAAGGTTATATTTTGCAAAATAACATTATTTTTCTGTTAAATCTAAATTAGTATTTTTCAAAAATGTTTGAAACTTTAAAAGTGTGAGACTTTTCAACTGTTAAAAACAAAGTGATCGATCGATATCTGAGTGGACGAGGTGGGTGCAATGCATAGTTTTATCACTATCAATAGGACCACTTTTAAGTATAAAAAAATTGAAATGCATAAATTCCAATAATTTAGTGTATGAACATTATAATTCATAAATTATAATAATTTATTTCACATAGAAGTGTGTTCTTACTTAATTATTTTACTATAAATTTATTACAATATAAATTAGCTTTCAAAAAAATATCCACGTAAAGATTTACGATCTACTTTATTGGGAAATAAATTTCTGCCACTCAATTATGCACCGTCCATAATGGTCCAAAAGTTTTCTTAGAGAGCTCCAAAAGTTGTTACTTTTGTTGGTAAGTTTTATTATGTTGGAATGGACTAAAATAATTTCTTACAAGAATATTTTTGAAACATGTATTCTCGAGTTTCACATGATTGAGTATCGGATACAGGGAGTAGCGTGAAATACATTAATAAAATTAATATATGAATTCTGTTGATAATTACTGTATATTAGAATATATATAATAAGAGTTAATTCGTCGATTCATGCATGAATATCGGAAGAACACTACGAGAAGGGAACAATTCACACTCTACATTTTAACTCAAATTCGACTCTCCTAAAACATAAATAAAGCTCCTATATAATAAAACCCTAGACATCTAAAAGGAAGTACATTACTTGATGCCCAAGATAAATAAATAAAATTCTAAGAATTAAATAGATAAATATTACATGTCCTTATCCTCATCATTCTCTCCATCCTCGAAACGATTCGTCCTCGAATCGGTAACGTCCTCGTTGATGGTCATCGCAGGGTAGTCGATCATATTGACCGTGTAGAAAGTCAAAGATCTCTTAGTTTTGTGCTTGTAATTCCTCAAATTGATGAGACAAAAAGTCGGCATAGGGCCGGAGATAACCTTGAACATTCTGAACGGCTGATTGATGGGGAGACATTGCGTAGGAGCGTAGCAAGCCTCTGATACCAACTAATACAGGGAGTAGCATGAAATATATTGATAAAATTAATATACGAACTCCGTTGATAACCACTGTATACTGGAATACGTACAATAGGGGTTAATCCGTTGATTCACGTATGAATACCGGAAGAACACCACGAGAAGGGAACAATCCACACTCTACATTTCAACTTCCTGAAACATAAACAAAACTCCTATACATAATAAAACCCTAGACTTCTAAAAGGAAATACATTACCCAAGACAAATAAATAAAAATCTTACAATAAATGTGATTGAAGTAGTGAGAAATATAATATTAATGTATAATGTATTGTAGGTCATATTACTATAAATGGAAATAGCAATCATTTTATAGACGGACATAAATGACAAAAATGACAATCATATTGTAGACAGAGCAACATTTAATTGGATTATTATATATCTTGTTCTATGTTTATTCATTTAATTTTATTGTGATCGATTAAATTAATTGCAACAGCTTATTCAATGTATAATGCTTTAACTAAAATTCGTTTTTATAATAGTATGCAAGCTACACAGAATGTCTAGAAAAATGCAGTACAATAAACTCGACTTATAAAGTGTCTGTAATCTGTATTAAACCTTTTTAGTCACAAGACTATATATATATAGAGATCAGTTAGTATAAAAATTATTTCTATCATGAGAACTTGAGAATCATGGTTAAATCAATATATATATATATATAATCATGTTACTCTCAAAATATATATATATATAATCATGTTTAAATCTAATATTATCATGTTAATAAGATTCATGCTTTTTTGTATAAATATTAATACTTATATTAAATCATGCTTAAATCTATATATATTCATACTTCAAATAATTACAACTATAAATTATAAAAAGATCAACGATTTAAATTAGTTCATAGTTCTCACACTATTATTGGTTATTAAATGAACCAATTCATATCTATATAAATATACCAATAGTTTCAAGGGGATCCATTAATTTTGTTCTTTATCAAACGAATGGCAGTTCGACTCGTCTTAGAGTAATTGAATAATTACAGTACAAGGTCTCTTTTATTAGTATATATAAAATTCACGTAGTACGGATTGTGAACCGATTTCATGAATATAATAAATGAGGCTGCAAATATCAATCACCCTATCTAGTGTCTAGACTAATACAGTTAAATATTTTTCAGAGTATATTAATTCTTGATCTTTTAATAGTAATTTATTTTAACTATGAATATGGTACCATTGGAATTATTATCTTGAATTTATGTTGACAACATTCATGACAACGAGACTGAAGTTTCTGAAAAAATTGAAAATATAAATAAATTATATAGGTTCAATCACGTTATAAATGGATACCAAAATATAACAATTAATATATATATATATATATATTGATTATTTGATTTCAGGACAACCCGTTCCACCGAAAAAAAAAAAAGTGTTATTGAATAATATATTTATATATGGACATTACTTGTAGGATTGGTTATGATTTTCTATTTCACTTCCAATGTTGTTATATATATATATATATATATATATATATCTTATTATCCTTACCTTGTACGGAGACAGTTGAGAATAATAATAATATTCCTTCTTCTCGCGCCGTCTCTCTTCTCTTCTCTATATTTTCTGTATTTTTATTTCTACTTACATTACAACACGTTATCAGCACGAGTCTCTAACCAATTGAGTGAAAATTGAGAGTAAGCCATAAGGAAGAATCGTATTTTTCCTTCCAAGTTGAATCCAATAAATAATCCAAGTAACCCATCCGATAAATAAATAATGCCTAAAGTGATAGCAACAGAAAATAATGCTTTAAACATTGAGAACTCTTTATAATCCGTGATATGTTATTTGTTAATTAATTATTTGATGTTTTCAATATGATATGCTAAAATTTGATTAATTCACTCGTATGCAAGCACTAAATGTTTGAACCAGTTTTATACATGAATTGTTTTGAATTAATGCATATATGCTATGGTTGTTATAATTATTACTCACATATGCACTTTTTTCAAACAATTATTGTAGTTTGAATATGTCTGACATCAACAAAAGAGAATTCACCGAGCTTGCTCTTGGCGGTGGTAACTATTTGATTTGAACTTTGGATGTTGAAATATACCTTGCCTCATGTGATCTGAGTGAAACCATTGTTTCACAATCCTCAAGTAGCTCCGCTCAGAAAGCGAAAGCACTAATTTTCCTTCGTCATCACTTGAATAAGGACCTAAAGAATGAGTACCTTACTGAAAAGGACCCTAGTGTCTTATGGCAATCCCTGAAGGATCGCTTTGACCAACAAAATACAATCATTCTCCCTCAAGCTCAATATGATTGGCTCAATTTACTATTTCAAGACTTTAAGTCTGTAATTGAGTATATTCTGCATTGTACCGTATTGTGTCACAACTGAAACTCTGTAAGCAGGATGTTAAAGAGGCTAATTTGATAGAAAAGACTCTTTCAACTTTTCATGCTAGTAACCTTGTACTCCAGCAGCAGTACAGGGCCAAGAATTATACTAAGCATTCTGAGCTTATTTCTGCTTTGCTGGTAGCAGAAAAACATAACCAACTCCTAATGAAAAATCACAATGCCAGGCCAGTTGGTACACAAGCAGTGCCTGAAGCACATGCTACCACTTATAAAGGTGGTCGAGGGAGAGGTCGAGAAAATTCAAGTTGGTCATAACGTGGTGGACGAGGTTGGTCACATCGAGGGGGTCGAGGCCGTGGATACAATAATGTTGCTAAATTCAAAAGCTATGGAAAAGGTTTTCAAACGACACCCCCTTCACAAAAGGATGGTCCATCTCAACAATCTAAAGAAAAGTAACAAATCAAAGAAAAGCCACAAACTTGTCATAGATGTCGATGCGAGGGTCTTGGACCAGCACATGCCACACTCCGAAGCATCTTGTGGAAGCATATCAAAGAATGCTTAAGGAAAAAAAAGGCAAGGGAATTCAAGGTGAATCACATCATGCTAGTTTGCCTAAAGCAACTATGGCTTTTAATGCCAATGATGACCATTTTAATAATCATGTTGCGCTAAGTATGAATTGTAAAGACCCAAAATCTTTTAAACTATGACATGAGCGAATGGGTCATCCTGGGCAAAATATGATACGTCGGATTATTAATAATGTTATTAGGCATAATCTACAAGTTAAAAGTTGAAATAAAATTTCCTACATTTCTTGAAGGAATTCAAGGGGGATATTTGTGAACTAATTCACCCAGCGTCATAACCATTTCGATACTTTATGGTTGTGATTGATGCTTCAACTCGATGGACTTATGTATGCTTGTTGTCTACTCGTAATAAAATATTTGCAAAATTTATTACTAAAACTAATGAATTAAGAGCTTAATTTCCTAATTATTCCATCAAGTCCATTTGAATAGATAATGCCAGTGAATTCACGTCAAAATCTTTTGACGAATATTGTCTTTCATTAGGTATCAAAGTGGAACATCTTGTTCTTTATGTCCACACTCAAAATGGTCTAGCTGAATCATTAATCAAACATTTAAATTAATAGCTTGACCATTATTACAAAAATCCAACTTACTTGTTACTTGTTGGGGACATGCAATTTTACATGTAGCTAATTTGCTCCAAATCCGACCAACTGCATATCATGATTATTCCCTAATACAATTAGTATGGTAAAGAACCAAACATTTTCCATCTGCAAATATTTGGTTGTGGAGTGTATACTCCCATATCACCACCTAAGTGTACCCCAATGGGCCCTCAGCGAAAGCTAGGCATTTACGTCGGTTATGAATCTCCGTCTATTATTAAATCTTGAACCCATGACTGGAGATCAATTTACTGCTCGGTACGCTGATTGTATTTTTGATGAAGATCATTTCCCGACATTAGGGGGAGACAAAAGTCCAAATTTAACACAATGTCGAGAAATTTCATGGAATGAAAATAATCTTCAATATTTAGATTCACGTACTAATGAATCAGAATTGGAAGTTCAAAAAATAATTAACTTGCAATATTTAGCAAGTAATTTGCCATATGCATTTACTGATCATAATGGAGTGACGAAATCTCATATTCCTGCTGTAAACGCACCACAAAGAATTGAAGTTCCACGTGAACTAACTAAATCAGCTGATTATCCTCAACGCGAGAAGCGTGGTAGATCTATTGGTGCTAAAGATAAAAATTCCCGACACACAAAATCAAATAAGGAAATGATAATCCTAGTACATCTAACAGTGCACTAACTAATCATAATACTAGGATTGCGGAACGACCAGATCATAATATTATGCGAAATGACAAAGATCTGGTTGATGTTAATATCGAAGTTGCTATGAACTTTGTGAATACGGGAGAAACTTATAATAGAAATGATATTGTTTTCGACGAACACGTTTGCCTTAACAATTACCCTTACCATTTCTAACGATAATCAGGATCCTGAACCAAAAACAATAGCCGAGTGCCGGAAGCGCTCTGATTGGTTGAAATGAAAGGAAGCAATGGAGGTAGAGCTAAACGCGATAAATACTAAGAAAGTTTTTTGCTCGATTGCACTTACACCAAACGGTGTTATCTCAATAGGATATACACGGGTGTTTGTACGAAAGAGAAACGAGCATAATGAGGTGGTGAGATATAGAGCACGATTGGCAGCTCATGTGTTCTCGCAGAGACCTGGAATTGATTTTCATCAAACATATTCTCCTGTTTTGGATGGTATAACGTTCCGATATTTGCAATCTCTGGCGTCAACTATGAATTTAGAAATGCAGTTAATGGATGTCGTGACCGCATATTTGTATGGTTCACTAGACACTGATATTTATATGAAAGTACTTGATGGGGTTAAAATTCTTCAAATGAAGGAAAATGAAACTCGTAGCATGTATAGTGTTAAATTACAAAGGTCGTTGTACGGCTTAAAACAGTCGGGAAAAATGTGGAATAACCGACTAAGTGAATTCCTCTTGAAGAAGGAATATGTGAACAATGACATAAGTCCTTGCGTGTTTATCAAAAGAGCACAAAATGGTTTTTGCATCATTTCTGTGTATGTTGATGATATAAATATAATTGGAACACGTAAAGAGATTGAGAAAGCTAGCTCATGCTTAAAGACGAAGTTTGAAATGAAAGACTTGGGTAAATCCAAATTTTGTTTCGGCTTGCAGATCGAGCATCTCCCAGAAGGAATTTTTGTACACCGGTCAAACTATGTAAATAAGTTATTAGAAAAATTTTATATGGATAAGTCACATCCACTAAGTACACCAATGATTGTCTGATCACTAGATGCGAACAAGGACCCATTTAGACCTAAAGAAGATGATGAAGATATTTTAGGACCTGAAGTTCCTTATTTGAGTGCAATTGGAGCACTACTTTATCTCGCAAACTGCACGAGACCCGATATCACATTTGCAGTTAACTTGCTATCAAGGTTCAGTGCTTCTACACGGAGACATTGGAATGATGTTAAACATATTCTTCGTTATCTTCAAGGTACAAAAGACCTTGGTTTATTTTATCGAAGGAATCAAGACATGACATTGGTAGGCTATGCGGATGCTGGTTATTTATCTGATCCCTACGATGCTAAATCTTAGACTGGTTATGTTTTTCTCTATGGTCGTGTAGCTATTTCTTGAAAATCTGTTAAACAGACTCTAGTCACTACATCTTCAAACCACTCGGAGATTATCGTTTGACATGAAACCGCTAAAGAATGTGTGTGGCTAAGGTCATTAATACAATACATTCGTAAATGTTGTGGTATTGCGATAAATGAGAACTCTCTCACTGTCCTATATGAGGACAATGCGGCTTGTGTTGCACAAATGAGTAGTGGGTATGTTAAAGGAAATTTAACAAAGCATATATTACCTAAATTCTTTTACCCACATGACTCCAGAAGAGCGACGAAATTATAGTACAGAAAATTCGCTCTTGTGAAAATCTTGCAGATTTATTCACAAAATCTCTTCCTACATCAACATTTGAAAAATATGTTTATAATATTGGGAAGCGTAGGCTTGAAAGATTATTATCTTCAGGGGGAGCGAATAGTACGAAATAGTTTTTGAAGATTGGACCTTGAAGGTCTACATCAAGCCTCGAAGGCTAAATTTATTGTGCTCTTTTTCCCTTAACTAAGTTTTTTCTTCCCATTGGATTTTCTTAGTTAAGGTTTTTAGCGAGGCAACAAATGCAACACATATATAAAAGTATGTCATGGACTTTTCTCGACTGAGTTTTTCCCATAGGGTTTTTTTCCAGCGAAATCTTTATGAGACATGAACATCACGTCGTAATGTCCAAGGGGGAGTGTTATGAATAATATATTTATATATGGACATTACTTATAGGATTGGTTAGGGTTTTCTATTCCATATATATATATCCTATTATCCCTACCTTGTACGGAGATAGTTGAGAATAATAATAATATTCCTTCTTCTGGCACCGTCTCTCTTCTCTTCTCTATATTTTCTGTGTTCTTATTTCTACTTACATTACAACAAAAAGAATATTTTACCAACAAGAGGATCAGGTTGATAATCATACAATTCGTCACTAAAGTGAATTGATGATTCACTTGCAACAGAATTTCCGGCAACAGAAAATTTGGGGACGGATTACTTCCCATCATTGAACTTAGCAAAAAATTATATATATACATTAAGTAATCGTTTGAATTCCACTTAAAATGACGAACTTAAATTTATGGATTCAATTATTCGATAGGAGAGAGTGTGTGTGTGTGTAAATGGGTAAGCAAAGGTCACAGACCTGATGAAAGCAACATAATTTGAAGAATATATGCTGGTGGTGATGGTGCAATTATAATACCAAAAGGAAACACACTCACAATTGGGTCTTCCTCCTCTCCCCCACTCCTACCTTTTTTTCTTTTTTCCACGTTCAACTTTTGTGGAAAAAGCATTCTCCTTTTAAAAGGTGTTTTTGGCCACTTTTTTTTTTTCCCTCTTTTTCCTCCAAATAATTTTACGAAAACACATACTAGTGCTAGTATTTACCACTAAACACTCATGTCTTAGTCAAGATTATTTATCGAGAACGTTTTTCTTTCGCATATATATCTATATAGGGATAGGATAGGTGAAAACTTCTACTTATGTGTTAACTAAAAACTCCATTTAAACTATTAATCATTATTTCATCAATGGACCATATTAATATGTTGATTTATTTATTTATTTAATTATTACATTACGATTAATCAATTGAGGGCATTGTTGAAACATTATTTTTTTATTTTTGTCCAATCCTTGATTTACTCCTTCCGAACATTTAATTTCTTGCAAAATTAGTCTCACCTTGAAATGTCTCACTTCCTTACCAAAAACAGTAAATAATTGTCGTCAACCCATTGTCCAAACGTAAACGAAATCCAAAACTCCCTAACCTCCTTCGTCTCACTTTTATTTCTTTCTGGATTCGGGTGAAGTAAAAAACTATATCATCTAATCAATAATTCAAATATATATCGAAACATCATAATATGAAAACTAAAACATTATACTTAATAATTTAAAACATTATTTAGTATCATAAAACATTATATTGTAAAGTAAAATGTAACACAAAATGGTATGAATTTGTTTTGAATGGGTGAAGATTAATTTCAAAGATTAAACAAGCATTATAATAGAATAACTAAAACATTATACTTAATAGTTTAAAACATTATTTAGTATCATAAAACATTATATTGTAAAGTAAAATATTACACAAAATAGTTATGAATTTGTTTTGAATGGGAGAAGCTTAATTTCAAGATTTATCAAGCATTATAATATGATAACTAAAACATTATACTTAATAGTTTAAAACATTATATGGTAGTACGATAAAACATTTTATTGTAAAATAAAATATTACACGGAATGATTATGTCTCGAAAAGTAAGAAGATTATATTAATCTCAAAATTTGCAAGCATTATAATATGACAAGTAAAACATTAAATTTAATAGTGTCTAACGTTATATGATACAGACAACAAAGCGTTGTTTAATGGTATCACACTTCCACTCTAATCAAAAGGTTAGGAGTAGTTCGAGTCATGTGTGCCTGTTGAAACTTTAAAGAACATAGTTATATGGTACAATAAATCATTACTGTACATACTATTGTAAGTGATGCTTATTTGAAAATAAGACAATTAATCCCAAAATGTATGAAGCATTACAATATTATGACAAAAAGAAATGAAAATTAATAGCAAAACCATGAAACTTAAAATTAAGCAAAAAGGAAAAGTATGTTAGCAAAACCATGACAAAAAATCTATAATGAAATAAGAATCAACTATAAAAGCAGGATAATAACAAAATGAACTAAAATTGAACATATAAATACAGCGTGTGCGCATTATTACAATTAATTAAAAAAAATTAATTGTCGTCATGAAAACTGCAGACATGAGCACCAAGATGAAGAATGTCAATCGATGAAGTTAAAACATGAGTGACATGAAAGTGTAATAAATAAAAAAGATACCAAAAATATACTAAAAGTTGCAACAATAAAATCCAAAATTTAACAAATGCCAGAATGAAATAAATCTCATGAATTGAATTCATTTCAGTTACAAGAAAATGCAACTACCAAAACACAACACATAGCTGGAAGTCAGAGGGCCCATACTACCTGCCTAACCTTTCGCTCCGAGGGACCGTAGATCGGAAAGCGCCTTCTAAAGCACCCCATTCATCCAAAAGAGAAGGGGCCTATTTATTTTATTTGCATGACCTCTGCAGATTTCACCTCTCGTATAGGTGAACTTGGTTCATTCAATTCTTACCATGGAAGCTATACGACTGACTAATTCATCTTATTTAGCTTGCTGAATCTAAACCATCCATTACACAAATTTTACGGTTTGGATTAGGTTTTTAGTTAATTCCTAAAGTATGATTTTTATTTGATTCATCCTATATATATATGTGTGTGGCCTTTTTTGTTATATTAATGGTCCAACAGATATTAGATCGCCATCTAATTTTTTTTTTATTATTATTTTTTTTTTTACCAAATGCATATTTAACTGATTTGTGGCAAACTTACTTTAGTGTTCCACATTGGTAATGAGTTTGAAAAAACGATTAAACTAATGTTGTGGAACAAGGATCTTTAGGGTGATAATTGATTTTACTACTATGTCGCAAAGTTTATATTAATTAATTTCGTTAGGAACAAAACCGTACATATGTATCATCATGGCATTAGTATATAATAAAGTGGAATCTCATGGGCTCTACAAGATTTCTTGAACCTTTTACACAAGACAAATACGGATTTAGTTATTACGTTAAAATATTATTTAATGAATTCTAGAACTTAATTAAGCATTTCTATTCAACATTTCCGCTGTATTTTTCTGGAGAAGTACTACTTTTATCATGTTTACATATTACTGCACACATCATCATAATCGATCGTAAGCCCAAAAAATGAGTCCAAACATTTGAATGGTAATTACAAATTTACAATTCCTCACATAATTGAGAAAACTTATGTGGAAAAGTTGGAGCTGCGGAAAGAAAGGTAAAAAAACAAAAAATATAAAGAGAAAAAGTAGCAGTTAAAATTGTGGAGAGGGCGATCGATGGCATGATTTTGACATTGCCAAAGTTGTGACGGCGAAATCAATTTTACAAAAGCGACATTTCATTCAGCCTTAGTGCCTCTTCGCATCTTTCTTTTCGAATATTTTTCAAAAATCAACTCGCTTTTTAATTAACTGACGTAATGCAATTCCCCACCTACTAAAAGTTTTTTAAATCCTAAATATTTACATTCTTTTTTCTGCAACCGTGAACCGTGCCATTAATTTTTGGAACAGGAAACACAATTTGGAACATTAATGAATTTTATTATCTCATTAACTCGTACAATCGAATGGTAAATCTCCAAGAATTATTAAAAAAAATATTATTACCCTTTTTTTTTAAATTTCTTGAAGATTTATTCTAACTTCTTATTTCGTTGTACATGTAATAATTCAAAACGCTTAACTCAAGAATTATAAAATGATGATTCTTAAGCAAATTGATTTGCCGTTTGATTTTGTTCACATAATATGATGATGATTTTAGGTATTATGAACTTTAAACAAAACTTTTTTTTTTAAAAAAAAGGAGACAAAAAAGTAATGCTAGTAAAGTGAAGAACTTAGGAGCTAAGTTTCGAAAATACACGGGACACACACGCGAAATAAAAAATGAAAATAAGGGAGACTTGTAGCATACAAAAGTTAGGGGCTGTTTGGGGTTGAGATTCTGATTAATACAATTCGTAAAAAAGATTTGTAATCCAACTCTCAAAAGCAAAGGCAAAACGTATTGTTTAGAATGCAAGGCGTCTGGAAAAACAGTGGAGATGAATCGGCCATCACACACACACATATCCTTAACAAATTTTATCTTACGAAGGATGTGGAGAATGATTTGTACACGTATATATAAAGTTTGAAGTTTAGACGTTAGTCCATAAAAATCTTAACAAATTAAAACGATAATATTATCTTGCGATCAAATACTTTCTATTCATGTTATACTAAATAAATATTACAGTGGATGTTGAAGAGCTATTGAGACAAAATTATAAAGTTGAAGTAATATGTTAGGGCTCGTAAAATTATAAAGTTGAAATAAATAACCTATATTAATTACCACTCAATATTAGTAATGATCTTTAGAAGATATATCTACAGTAGACATGCAAATATATACTGAAGTTGGAACAATTGGAATGTGATCATTAAGATTGAAACAAGCGGCGGATGATATCTTACACTGAAGTATTCATGTATATAATTAGTAAAATTAAGATATAAACCATAGAGAAATTCATAATGAAATAAGACACACATACTTATATATTTCGTTTCATATGATTATGGGCATGCACACATGCACGCATAGGACGAATGAATGGATACCTTACACTGCTGCAATATTGACAAAATCTTTTATCACGTGCAAACATATATATATGTATATCTATGTTTAGTAATATTAAGATATAAGCCATAAAAATAATTTAAAGAAGACACATACTTTATACTTATACGAAGCACTTCATATGGGCATGCACACATACATAGGACGAATGAATGGTGGTCCAATTATGATTATTGCATAAAGACGATCCTTGAATTTGTGGTATATTTAATTCGCTCCTAAAAAATACCCTATGATTCATTGACTTTTTTCTTTGTCGTGACCACTAAGATGATATGACGGTTGATCCCTTCAATTTTACACGTGGATCGGATCCATTTCCTATCTACCTAGCCAGGGTAAAGAAAGCATTTGCCGTTTAATATAATTAGAAAATCATCTAACTTTGAAATTGCCATATGGTAAATATTTGGAGACAACCAACCTATGGTAGAGTTGGTTGTAACTATGTGATAATTATGAGAGATTAGACATAATTAAGAAGATCGTGAGTAACTAAATATTTTTAAGATTTATTAATTTCTAATACTAGATTTATGAAATCCAAATTAGAGTTAGTTAAGAACAAAAAAACTATATTTCTTTTTTTGATATGAAGAAGGGGAGCAAAAGGGTTTGAACGCGAGACCTCTCTGTGCACAAACAATATTATTATTACCACTACGTGGATGTCCCAAAAAAATATTTCATTTGTTCTAAGTACATAGAGTATAGAGAAGTAGCTACTTTCTTTCAAAAAGTTTAAAGAGTAGTTGCTACTTGCTACTAGAAATTGCAAGCAATCACCGGAACTCATAATAAAAATTAGAAGGGAAAATGCCTTAAGAGACCTAAATTTTCATTTATTTTGCAACTTAAACTTGACTTTTGAAACTTTGCAACTAAAGACATAATATTTCAATATTTTTTGCAAATAGAACTTAACCTTCTTTTCCGATCATCGGAACATCCGATGTGATAATTTTATTTCTAAGTGTACATGTCGTCTTAATTATTATTAATTAATCATTTATTAATCGCATCATTAATTAATTTTTATTACAACCTACATACGAAAATTCTTAAGGCCCTTACCACTTGGTGATAAAAACATGGGTACTTTTAAATGTAGCCTCCAAATCTTTCACTATAGCCTCCTAATTAAATTAAAATTAAATTAAATAATAAATATACTATAATACCCTTATGATTCCCAACTTAAAATTCTAACTCAAAAAATTACTTTTGCTTTATCACCCCAACTAAATATATTCTAATAAAAAAATCGATAGCCCCCAACCCCAACAATATCTAACTAGATCATCAAATCCTCAAATCTAGAGGAATTGTCATCACTTAAAACTCTGATCCTCAAGATGATATGCAACGATATTAATCTAAATTTTGAATTTTCTGCTACTCTTTCCTGCCCGTGGACAGATCAATCCCACAAAATACAGCACATAAAATCAAACTTCACTAAAATCAAATATATACACGAAATCATCGGTAAAAAGTTCTTGGAAGTGACGCGTTCACATATTCACTGAATTAATGAAATTTAACCAATTTGGCTTTTTGGGTAATTCAAATATGGAACTTCTCGGCTTAAGCCGCTTTACCAAAGAAAGTTGGACTTCATCTATGTTTTTCCTTTTGTTCTCTCTTTCACTCTCACTCTCTCTGTCAAAATTAGTTTAGTATTTTTCTTATGTTTAGTACAAATTAGCAGGTTTGTAAGTTAATTTAATCATGATTTAATAGTTAATCATAGTTAGGCTAGGAGAGGGCGTGGTTGGTTTCCGATGAACATCATCTCCAAATTTTCTGCAGCATCAAGAATACTTTGTCTTTCTGGTTTAGAATTTCCATCTTTTCTTTTTGTATTGATGAATGAAAAGATGAAACGGTGGTTGGGGGGGGGGGGGTTATGGAATGTATTTCCTTTTTATTAAAATTTAATTTATAAGGGTATTGTTGTATTTTTATTATTTAATTTATTATTAATTTAATTAAGATGTTATATTAAGAGATTTGGGGGCTATGTTAAAAATTACCCAAAAAACGTATCTCTATCCCCGTTTCTTCTTCCTAAAGCCCCACCACCACGAGCCTTCGTCTCCATCTCAGCTGATGGTCCCGATACGAGTTACTGGTGTATGGGGGGGGGGGGGGAATACACCAGTAAGGATTTTTCAACTTTCGAAAAACTTAACACTTGAAATCAACTTCAACTGAGTGAGAGGACTCAGTTGGGATCTCACAGCTGAGTAAGCAACCTCAGCTGGAAGGTTGGTGCTGTGCGGAATGTGGTGGAAAATAAACTCGTAAAATCAAACTCACGCTTTTATGCACGGTTGGTCAAAACCAAAACTGTTGTTGTGAAAGTATGCAGATTGTATGCGGTTAAATTGTCAGTTAAGATATGATAATAAAGACTGAACACAAAAGAAAACACGACACACAAGATTTACGTGGTTCGGAGAGAACTCCTACGTCCACGGAGAGATGTGAGTCCACACACCTCAGTCCAAGTTCTTCTGGACAGAACCACTCAGCTTACGCGGGCTGAGCAACCGTTACAGTTTAGTTTCCGGGCACTAAACAGCCTAAGTCAAGTTTGCGGGTACTTGACGACCTGACTACTCAATTACAGGAAGAGTAAGGTCCTAGCACACTTTCTAGGGTGTGAGAAAGGGTAGGATTTCCAACTACAGCTCGATCAAGAATGAGAGCTGGATCTAAGGTTTGAACGAATAAACACTCAACCTAAGATCAAAAACAGTTTCGAATTCTAGGAACCCTCAGCTACTAATGTTCTCTCAAATTGGAACTCTCAGCTGCTGATGCTCTTAGATGATGATTTTGCAGATTTTCTTTGATTTCTCTCGAGAAAGCTCTTGAATTTTTCGTCGTATATGTATCTATCTGCATGTCTGTACTTCTCGAATGAGAGGATGTCTCTATTTATAGGCGGAGAGAATCAACTAGCCGTTGGAGGAGCAGTTGATCTCTGATCGATTGAATGCGATGGCTTGTCTCTCATCTCTGCAGACTTTCCCGATATGGCATCTGTGCTCTTCTGCTTTCCATCTGAGACAACCTTGTGTTGGGCCAAGTGGGGTAATGACTGAACGGTCAAACCCCCATGTGACTTCCTTTTGAAATTCAAATCTTTGACAGTCAACTTCGGTTTGTCGGTTGAAAGTCTTGACCTTCATCTGAGTGATCTTCAGCTGATGTTCCGATCTGTCGAGTTCTCAGCTGACTTTGAACTTCAAAACAGTTGAACTCCTTGTTCAGATTCTATAACTGAGGTTCTGAAACTGAACCCTCAGTTGTCTTCCACTTCTTTACTCAGTTGGGTTTGAACCCTCAGATGATTTCTTTTTCATCTGATGTTCTCTTCCTTTCAACTGTTTCTCATCTGATGAACGCTCAGTTGGTTTCCTTCAACTGATGTTCTGAAGACTTCCCCTTGTTTACATCTGAACAAATGAACTCTCAGTTGTCTTTCTTCACAACTGATGTTCTGTCTGAGTGACGCCTTGTTGCCATCTTTAGCTGGAGACCTGTAAAGATAAAATCTTAACTTTGCTCAAACAACGAGCCTAAATTCTAACATTAGGTACTGGCAACATCTACTCGGTTGGGGTCAGCCGGTTTTGGAATTCATCAAAACTTATACTAATAAATTTCCCAACAATTTCTCCCTTTTTGATGATGCCAAAACCACTTACAACTTGAAACCACTCCTGATCTAAACCTCACTAACTTATCTAAAATCTCAGCTGAAATTCTAGACAGTCTATAAGATAAAACATCAAAGGGTTAGCACAGTTATAACATGGTATTTAAAAGACTTTGTGATTCAGAGCTTGGACAATGAGGGATTGTTCATCAAGGTGAATCTTATAACGGAATAGTTTTCATTACAACTGATTGTTACAAAATATAGACTCAAAAAAAAAAAAAAAAAATTACAACAGTTGCTAGAAAACTAACTGAGCTAGTATTGTAGCCCATACTTGCCAAAAATCCTTACAAAAATTTCCCTCTTAGCAGGTGACTCCTTAGAGATGTCCACTCCATGCTCCTTGCAGACCTGCCTCGCCTCAGATGCAATCTTCTGACGGTTCGGGTTGCTGGAATCCGAGAGAAGAGGTGGCCGATAAGTAACCCTCTTCGGAACTGGAACAGTGTTCAAGTCCAGGTTGGCGTCAATCATGGCCCTCCTGAATTGACTGAACATGCCCGGGTCACCTGAGTGCAACTCAGTCAGCGCCTCTTTGAACGCTCTCCTTGGGTCGTCAGTTGCGTAAACCTTCCTGTAATAGAAGTCGTTCACGAACTCCTGCTTGAACATCTCCCAATCCTCATTCCACTCGGTCGGCATCCACTTGTCAGTATGCCTGAACCGACTCTCAACCTTGGACTTTAGAGGCAACCTTTGTTGCTTCAACCGAGCTTCCGCCTTTGATTGGATTCTGTTGATGCGGCGTCGGCTGCGGGAGGCAACGTTGCGGTCCAGGTTCTGAGAAACCTTCTTCAGCTCAACCTCGAACTGGTTCACCCTCCTCGTCTGGCTGGCGGCAAACTTTCTGATCCAGCTCGGGTTCATGTAGTCCTTCTCCTCTACATCCATAGCCTTGGCCGCTGCAATGCACTCTTCGGTTGTTATCCCGTCGAGTTCAGAATCCAGCTCGGCTGCGATCTCGGCTATGGAGCTGTAGGAAACTCCAATCTTCTTTGCCTGCTCCAAGTCCTTAGACATTTCGGCTCCACCGACTTCGGTTGTCTTGGCAGCAGCAAACTTCCTTCTCCTCAGCTGAGATTTGGAAGGTTGAGCAGCTGGCACTCCTTCTTCTTGGGTCTCTTCTTCTTCCTGTGCTTCACCCTCCTTCTCCTTCTCTTCCCCCTTTTTGGCATCAGCAACAAGGCTTGCTACTGAACCGTCCAGAGAGTTAAGTTTGGCCTCGGTGGATTGAACACGGTTGAAGAGTTCATCGACCGCACACTCCAGTTCGATCTTCTTCGCCAGTTCGGAGTCCTGGCGCTCTTGTTCTGCCTTCTTCAAGACAGAGAGGTTGTCGTTGACCTCTGTCTGAAATGCAACGAACTCAGCCCAATGCGACTCGAACCGGGACTCCCATTCAGCATCCTGCGTCTGTTGGGACTTGGCCAGATTTGAGTCAGCCAAGGACTTGAAGACATTCACTTCCGACTTCAAGCCCAACAGAGTGGATTTCAGTTCCGACACGTCCTGACTGGTGGAGGAAGAGAGATCATTCATCTTCATCTTCAGCTCGGCATTCTCCTCCATCAGTTGTTGATACTTCACTTCTTGAGCTGCCAACTCCCTCAGCTGGTCATCGTGTTGGTGCTGGAGGTTGGCGAGCAGCTCGGTCCTCAACTGGTTTACCCTCTCAGCCATTAGCTTGCAGATTTGTTCTGTTGAAGGAGCGAGCTGAGCAGCTGGAGAGGCTTGAGCAGACTGAGCTAGAGGCTTAGCTGTGATCATGGCTTGACGGTTTGCCAGGTACAGCTTCAGGTTCTCCTCCTCTTCTTTTGCGGCGGCGGCTGCTGCATCGACATCTTCAAGGAAGTCGGCTGATTTCACCAACATGCTGTCAAGGAAGTCGACACACTCCTTTTCAGCTGCCTCCCTTGTGTCCTTCCCTTCAGCCAGACTCTGGTCCAACTGTCTAGTGAGCAACGCGATCCGGTTGTTGTACGCCACCTCTAAGTTGGAATAGTTGAAGTAGGCTCGGATGCGGGACTCGTCAGATTTCAGCCTGTCCCAGCTCAGTACCCTGATCGTGTCTTCCTTGACATACCACTGGCTAAAGATCAGGTGGAACTGGTACAGTAGCTCGGTTCCCAGTGTGGCGAAGATGGGCATGTCGCGAGCCGCAGGGAATAGACCCAACAGCTTTTGAAAGCAGTAGGCCACCCTGCCTTCGTGCTCGTCAGCAACAGCCTGCAGGTCCTCCGCTTCATTGATCGGGGAGGGGGTGAGATTGTATGGTTCGGGTTCAAGAGGTTCATCGATGTTGGCCAAAGAGTCGGTCACAACACCGGCATCGAGCTGAGAGCTCGGAATTTGGGATTCAGTTGGGGAAGAGGGTGGAATGGTTTCCTCAACATCGGCCGAAGGAGAGGTCACGATGTTGGCATCGAGCTGAGAGCTAGGAATTTCTGGCTCGGTTTGGGTAGAGAGAGCAAGAGGCTCTGGGGGCGGTACAGCATTTGCTCCAGCTGTGGGGGAGGTGGTAGCATCTTCGAGGTCCTCAGATGAGGAGGATGCATCCGACGTCTCCATGCCCTCAGCCTCATCAGCTCCGGGGCCTCGAGGTGCGATCTCGAATGATGCGGCCTCAGCTGAGCGGCTGGATTCGGAACGCTCTTCAGCAGGTGTGGACTCGACCTGCGCTCCCTCCTCGTCTGGAGCTTGTTCCTCAGCTGGCTCCTCAGCTGGAACCTCAACTGGCTCATCAGCTGACTCGTCAGCTGGAACATCAGTTGGCTCATCAGCTGGCACCTCAGCTGCCTTCTTGATTGTCTTCTTGAACCTTACCCTTAACTTTTTCTGGGCAGGTTCATCAGTCGACTCCGTCTCAACGTCAGCTCGGCGACGTGAGGCTTTGGATTTTGTGGGGTGAGCAGCAGCTTGTTCTCCCTCAGCTGTTGACTCAGCTGGCCTTCCCGACTCCCTCTTGTCCTTGGGAGTGTAGACACTCCTCAGCACCTCCTGTGCTTTCTTGGCCGTCGGGAACAACAACAGCTTCTTCAGCGGCGTTTCCTCGCAGTCAGCCCAGACCATGTTGCGGTCCTTTGTTGCGAGGAGGATGAGGGCGGAGATTTTGCATCCGAAGTTGAGCGTGCCCTTCACACTCAGCAACTTCTCTCCAGACTCAGTCGTAGTCTCAGAGATCTTCGACTTCTCCATCATCAACTGGTTCAGAAAATATTGGAACCAGTTGATTTGGTGTTGGTGCTCCAGGGCCAACAGCTGTTTCAACTTGGGTCGGCTGATGTCGCCGAACGCGCCACTGTATCCGAACACGACTTTCGACACGGCGTCGAACAGCAGGCGGTGTTCAGGCTTCAGCTTAGTCCTTTGCATGTTGCTCCTCAACCGCTCTGGCTCGATCAGAGTGTCCTGTAGAAATTCATCCGCCTGTTCGTCGGTAATATTCTCCAGGAACTCGGTGGCAGTGTGGTTGATTGGTATGATGTATCGGAGGACATCGGACACGTCAATGGAGAAGGAGACACGACGTATTGTCCTTGCCGGAACATCCCTTTGTCGGCAGGACACCGTCGTAGAAACTCCCTCTGAACCGTCAAGGGGGCGAAGAAGATTGACGTAGAATTCTCCGACTTGACGCCTGAGCAAGTGAGAGGGACAGAGCTTGGCCCATTCCAGAAGTCCGTTCTCACGGAGAGTGTTGGCGAGAGGGGCTAGGACCGGCGACTCTAGATCCTCGTCGGAGAGGATCTGCTCGAAGTAAATCTTCGATACTAACATATCGAACGACTCTTCATACGTTGTAGGCACGAGGGAAGGTCCGGATGATGCCATTCTTTTGCTTTTGGGTGCCATTAAATCACTGCAAAGGTAAAATATATAGGGGAGGAAGAAATCTATTTGCAGAAAAGGGTTAGGCAGAAAAACTGGAAGACGATGAATAGTATGATTGATAAGCACGAATGAGGAAAGTAGGAGATATCTTCCTGATTTTTCGCCTTATATAGGTCTTTGGCTTGGATGAGATCAACGGCTGGGGTTAAATGGCGTGAATCCATCAACGGCTGGGATTACGCGACTGTTGACTATCTTTGACTCGACGTTTTGATCCGAGTTCCAACCAGCGAGTGAGAAGGTGTACAGTTTCATGTCAGCCCATTCGCACTATAAAGTAGGCTATGGATGCTCAGCCGTACTTTACATTTAATGCGACATGATGGCTATTTTAATATAACTGACTAGCACAGGAATGTTTGAATTTATTTCAAATATTCTCATTTAAGAATATAACACCTTCAGTCATAAATGATACCTGCCAGCTGATGTCTGAATCAGCTGTGTTCATTTGTTGAATTCCTCAGTTGCCGCATACCATCAGCTGACTCGAGTTCGTCTGTTCAGCTGACGTCTGTTCCATTGTTGTAGCGTACCATCAGCTGACTCAAGTTCATCTCCTCAGCTGACGTTTGATGTCCTCAGTTGGCAATTCGTATCTGATATTCCCCTTTCAGCTGAGCTTCCCCCTTCATCTGAGCTTCCCCCTTAAGTCGATATCCGATTCTTCAGCTCGGATGAATCCTTATCAGCTCGGATGACTCTTCTGCTCGGATGACTCTTCAGCTCGGATGAGTTTTTAGCTCGGATCCAAAAGTCCTAGAAGATCACACAGCATCTTGAACCGGGCTTCAGGAAGAGGTTTGGTGAGGATGTCAGCTCTCTGAATCTCAGTTGGGATCTTCTCCATGGACACATCCTTCTTCTCAATATGATCTCGGATGAAGTGATGACGAATATCGATATGCTTAGTCCGAGAGTGATGAACAGGGTTTAGAGAGATAGCTATGGCACTCGAGCTATCACAATGTATGGGAACCTGTCCAGTTGAGACTTCATAATCTCTCAGCTGCTGCTTCAGCCACAATACTTGCATGCAACAGCTTCCGGCAGCCATGTACTCTGACTCGGTTGTCGAAGTAGCAACACACGCTTGTTTCTTGGAGAACCATGAAACCAGCTTGCTTCCCATGAACTGACAATGTCCAGAAGTAGACTTTCTGTCCAACCGATCTCCTGCTAGGTCGGCATCTGAGTATCCAGTCAGCTGGATATTGTCATCAGTTGGGTACCACAATCCAACATTGACAGTTCCCTTCAGATACTTAATGATGTTCTTTGCTGCCAACATGTGTGCTTCTCTTGGTTGGACTTGAAAAAGAGCACACACTCCAACTGTGTATGAAATGTCTGGTCGGCTGGCAGTTAGGTAGAGCAGCGAACCGATGATCCCTCTATACTGGCTGGCATCAATGAGCTTTCCCTCAGCTCCTGGTTCGATCTTCCAGTTCGTGTTCATAGGGATCTTGGTTGTCTTACTTGTCTGCAATCCGAACTTGGTGATGAGCTCCCTTGTATATTTGGACTGGTTGATGAAAATCCCTTCAGGTGACTACTTCACTTGTAATCCAAGGAAATAATTCATCTCGCCCATCATTGACATCTAGAACTTTTCCTTCATAAGATCGGAGAATTTCTTGCACAACTCCTCCGACTTGGACCCGAAAATGATATCATCGACATAAATTTGCACGACAAGTATATCTTCTTCAACTTTGATGGTGAACAGAGTTTTATCAACTGAACCTCGTTTGAACCCCGAGTCCAGAAGAAATCCACAAAGAGTGTCATACCATGCTCTTGGTGCTTGCTTTAGACCATAGATAGCTTTCTTCAGCTTGTACACTCTTCCATCTCCAGTCTCAAAACCAGGAGGCTGTTCAACATATACATCTTCTTTTATATCTCCATTGAGGAATGCACACTTCACATCCATCTGATATACTTTGAACTTGTGATGTGCGGCATAAGCTAGAAAGATCCGGATGGCTTCCAGCCTTGCAACTGGTGCAAAGGAATCTTCAAAGTCAATTTCTTCTTGTTGGCAGTATCCTTGAGCTACCAACCTTGCTTTATTCCTCACAATGAATCCAATGGCGTTTCTCTTGTTTTTGAAAATCCACTTTAGTCCAATCACCTTGACACCATTTGGTCTTTCTACCAACTCCCATACACAGTTGCGTAGAAACTCATTTAATTCTTCTTGCATGGCTGTTGTCTAGTGGACACAATTGAGAGCTTCCCCAACATTCTTCGGTTCTGGAACATCAGCTACATAGCAAGAAATCATGGCAACATCTCCAGCTTGCTCGAACTCCTCTAGAACTGCCAATTCCTCAGCGTATTGGGCATAAGTGTTGGATTCTTCCTCGGTTGATTCTGGATTTGCAACTCTGCTCCGTGTGCGCACACCCTCGGTTGGATCTCCGATGATGTCGTTGGTGGAATGAACTTCATACCATCTTTGGTTGCGTCTTCCTTCTTCTTCCAACAGTGGCTGTTCAGACATCTGAGTTGGAGTCTTCAGAGCTGGTGATTGATCAGCTGTTGAGTCTGGATCCTCAACATTTACAATAGATCGAGCTGAGTTCGGTTGGGCATCGAATGCTGATGCAGTTGGAGGGACATCAGCTGAAGTTCCCCCTAGGGACGAGCTGAGGTCTTCGCATTCATCTTCAGAGGAGTATGGTTCCTTATCCTCAGTTGCCCATACCAGTGGTTCAGCTCGGTTCTTTTCCCGAAGAGCTTGCGATCTGGTGAGAACTGGTAGAACAGCTGGATCCGCGTGTTGTTCCTTTACCTGTTCCCTGCACTCGAAGGTAGATTCATCAAAACTAACATGAGGTGTTATTTCCACAACACGAGAGCTGTTGCTGAAAATTCTATATGCCTTGATCCGAGCTGCATATCCAAGAAATATGCCCTTCGAAGCTTTGGCATCAAAGGTTTTCAACTGAGTCTTCCCATTGTTGTGAATATAACACTTAGATCCAAAAACACGAAAATAAGAAATATCTGGCTTTCTGCGTCTCCACAGCTCGTAGGGCGTCTTTCCCAATCGCTTGGTGAGAAGAGATCGATTCTGTGTGTAGCATGCTGTGTTGATCGCTTCAGCCCAAAATCTCTTAGGCAGTGCTGAGCTCGCTAACATGGATGTGGCTGCATCCTTCAGAGTTCTATTTCTTCGCTCAGCTACGCCATTCTGTTGTGGAGTACGCGCGGCTGATGTCTGATGGGTTATGCCATTCTTCTCGCAATATTCAATGATGGTTTCATTTAGAAACTCCGTTCCACGATCTGATCTGATAGATATGATCTTCATCTCTTGTTGGTTCGATATCCGATCCATCAGCTTGGGCAACTCATCTCGGGTCTCACTTTTGTGGCGCATGAAGATGGTCCACGTATATCTTGAGTAGTCATCAGTTACAACCAATGTATATTCGTTTCCATTAATGCTTTTTGGTGTAACTGGCCCGAAGAGATCCATGTGGATCAGCTATAACACTCGGTCAGTTGAAGGAGTTGACTTCAACCGGAAGGAGGTTCTAGCGAGCTTTCCCAGCTAGCATGCACTGCAGATGTGTGTTGTTGAAAACACTCGGTTAGGTATGCCTCTTGCATGTTCTTGTCTGGCAAGTCGGTTCATCGTCTTGAAGTTCAGATGGTTGAGCCTTTTGTGCCACAGCCAGCTCACATCCGAACTGTTCTTTGACAACAGGCAAGTGTCAGGGAGGCTGCTGTTCCAGTCAGCGTAGTATACATTCCCTGTTGGAGATCGATTTCCCAACAATATCACCTGCTTTGATCCGACATCTTTAACTCTGCAGCCCTGTGCATCAAACTTGACAGAGAACCCATTATCACAGAATTGGCTGATGGAGAGCAGGTTATGCTTCAATCCATCAACAAAAGAGACATTAGAAATTGAAACATGATTGGTTTCAAGGGTACCGTAACCTCTGGTATAACCTTTTGAGTTATCACCAAAAGTAACTGATGGACCTTCTTTCTCCACGAAACTTCCAAGCAAATCCTTCAGATTTGTCATGTGTTTCGAGCATCCACTATCCATCACCCACATTGTTGTAGACGTCTTCTTCTTCCTCAGCTGTTTCTCCTGTACTTGCAAGGAGAAACTCGCTTAGGTCCCCAATTTCAGTTGGGTCCTGGAGGGTTAGAACCAGTTCCCGCTGGAACCGTGCGTCGCTTTTCTCTGTACACTCGAATAGCCTTGTCATTCCAAATGATCTGCCCATTTTCATCAATTATAACAACACCCCGGTTATCCTTAGGCTTGTTATTTGAAATGATGCTCTGTTTCTTGGGAGGGGTTGGATTTCTCCCATGTTGGGCTTTAGGAGGTGAGGCTTTCCCCCTGTTTTGATGGCGATTCTTATCCTGTTGAGTTTGTCTGTGAGGTCGGACGCCATTGTGGAATCTTCTTGGCTGATTCTGATTCCATTGCCTTGGCTGTTGACGATAGCTGTTCATGCCCGGATGTTGATTCATGTTGTGGCATGAGTAACCATAGCTGTCGTAACTTTTCCACATAGGTTGACTCTGTTGGAACCTCTGATTGTTGTGGTGATGGAACCGTTGTTGATTATGTCGGTTGAAGCTTGGTCGGTTATGTTGGTTCCATCTCTGCTGTGATTGGTTTGTTGGTCAGTTATCACATCGGTTCTGAGCTTGGATATGTTGTCGATTTTGAGCTTGATTGCGACTCCGACGTCTCCGGTTCCTCCGTTGAGTCTTGGAACATTCCCCCTCGGTTGTAGACTCCAGGGACTGTTTCGTTGGTGCTCCATCTGCAGCTCCTTTGCCTTTCTCAGCCGTAGTTACCTTTATCGGTTGTGAGGGTGTTTGTTCAGTTGCATACTCAACTGTGTTAGGTTTGGCAACCATGACTTCCTCAGCCCTGGTGAACGTAGCTGGTGGAATTCCAGTGTCCTTTGCTACGTCGTATCCGAGTCCAGACACATCATCCGTTTGCCATCTGTATTTGATGAGATTCTCGATGATCTCGGATGACTGATATAGCTTTGTCAGGTTGTCCTTCTCAGTCTGAAGATCCTTGAGAAGAACAGCTATATGCTCGGTCTGGGCATCTGATGTCTTCATCAGTTGGTCGATCTGAGCCTCTTGCTTGTTCAACTGTTCGTTCTGTGCCTTGATCTGTTCCTTCAACTGTTCATCGGTTGAAGCCTCAGTTTGGTTGGCTATACTCAGTTGACTTTTCAGCTGGTCAATTTCTTCAGCTTGTCTCTTGATTAGATCGTCCTTTTCGGTTAAGGAATCTTCAAGCTTGGCGAACTGGGCTTGAAGACTCTTAAACTCAACCGACTGCTGATGCAGTTCCTCACTGAGTTCTTGAAAATCATTCCAGGAGGGTTCCAACTCATCGTTCATAGATTCCTGCATGTTAGAAGTATTGGAAGAATTTAAGCGAGCAAGATTAGATTGTACCTCAATATCATCTTGGTCGGTTCCAAGTGCCATGAAGCATTGATCCGGACTGATGACTTTATTGGTAGAGGTCAGGTCATCCTCATCTTCAGTGTCTGTGAAGATGTCCATATCGTCAGCTGCCTCTTCAGCTACCATGGCCTTGTTCTTTGCAGTTTGCTTCGCCCTCAGTGCTTTTCTTTCCTTCTTTGAGAGGTCTGGGCAATCGGCTTTGAAGTGTCCTTTCTTGCCGCATTCGAAGCAACCATTGGTGACTGGCTTCGAACTGTCTCGAGTTCGGTTTGATTTATAGAAACGTTTATATTTGCCAAACCGAGTATCCATATCGGCTAACTTCTTTGACAACGCTGCAATGTTCTGTTGCAGTTCTTCTCTGCTCGGCTCCTTTGCAGTCGTGTCAGCCGACCTGGTTGGTCTTGACAATCTCGACTTTGAGTAGTCAGCTCGGAGGGCAACTGACTTTGATGCTGAGCCGACGTCCTCAATTCTATTTGTCTGACTTGAGGGGTGCGACCTCCTTCTGTTGACCTTATACTCATTTCCTTTCAAGATTGAGAACAATCTTTCAGTTCCCATTTCACCTAGGTCAGCTCGGCTCTCGTGGATATTTGTGAAAGTATCCCACTCAGCCGGTAGAGCTTGCAACACTTTGAGGTTTATTTCTCTTAAAGTGTATTTTCCTTTCCGGATGGATTGGATTCTTCTGATGATGTCCATAAATCGAAGCTCTAGCTGATCTATAGTCTCATCAGGTCGCAGACTGAAATTGTCAAAATCTTGACATGCATGCGAGAACTTGTTTTCCTTTGTCTCGTCGCTTCCTTCACTTAGCGAGGCCAGGATGTCCCACATCTCTTTTGCGGTCTCACACTCCTCTATCCAGGGCAGATAATCTTGTCCAACCGTGGACATTATTGTGCTCTGAGCCCAGATATCCAGCTGGCTCACCTTGGCCTCCTCCGGAGTGTAGTCCTCTGGCTGTTTCTCCACATACTCCACCACTGCATCTCCATTGTTGGGATTTGTGGGAGTGCGAAGTATTCTGTCTCGTATGACGATTGGTCCAGATGTGAGAACTTGTTGCATCCTATGATGCTTGGACAAAAGGATCTTCTTCATTCGAGTTCTCCATGATGTATAGTTGAGAACAGAGAACATGACTGTGATCTTGTCCTTGACGTCCATCTGCACAAACAAAAACAGGACAAAAAAATGCGAGCAAGAATGCACTAGCGTGAAAAGATCTGTTCAGTTGACCACTGAAAGAAAATTCTTGAATTCACACCTCGTGAAACAGAGTCAGCAGTCTTTTGAACCACTGCTCTGATACCACTTGATGGTCCCGATACGAGTTACTGGTGTATGGGGGGGGGGGGGGGAATACACCAGTAAGGATTTTTCAACTTTCGAAAAACTTAACACTTGAAATCAACTTCAACTGAGTGAGAGGACTCAGTTGGGATCTCACAGCTGAGTAAGCAACCTCAGCTGGAAGGTTGGTGCTGTGCGGAATGTGGTGAAAAATAAACTCGTAAAATCAAACTCACGCTTTTATGCACGGTTGGTCAAAACCAAAACTGTTGTTGTGAAAGTATGCAGATTGTATGCGGTTAGATTGTCAGTTAAGATATGATAATAAAGACTGAACACAAAAGAAAACACGACACACAAGATTTACGTGGTTCGGAGAGAACTCCTACGTCCACGGGGAGATGTGAGTCCACACACCTCAGTCCAAGTTCTTCTGGACAGAACCACTCAGCTTACGCGGGCTGAGCAACCGTTACAGTTTAGTTTCCGGGCACTAAACAGCCTAAGTCAAGTTTGCGGGTACTTGACGACCTGACGACTCAATTATAGGAAGAGTAAGGTCCTAGCACACTTTTTAGGGTGTGAGAAAGGGTAGGATTTCCAACTACAGCTCGATCAAGAATGAGAGTTGGATCTAAGGTTTGAACGAATAAACACTCAACCTAAGATCAAAAACAGTTTCGAATTCTAGGAACCCTCAGCTACTAATGTTCTCTCAAATTGGAACTCTCAGCTGCTGATGCTCTTAGATGATGATGTTGCAGATTTTCTTTGATTTCTCTCGAGAAAGCTCTTGAATTTTTCGTCGTCTATGTATCTATCTGCATGTCTGTACTTCTCCAATGAGAGGATGTCTCTATTTATAGGCGGAGAGAATCAACTAGCCGTTGGAGGAGCAGTTGATCTCTGATCGATTGAATGCGATGGCTTGTCTCTCATCTCTGCAGACTTTCCCGATATGGCATCTGTGCTCTTCTGCTTTCCATCTGAGACAGCCTTGTGTTGGGCCAAATGGGGTAATGACTGAACGGTCAAACCCTCATGTGACTTCCTTTTGAAATTCAAATCTTTGACAGTCAACTTCGGTTTGTCGATTGAAAGTCTTGACCTTCATCTGAGTGATCTTCAGCTGATGTTCCGATCTGTCGAGTTCTCAGCTGACTTTGAACTTCAAAACAGTTGAACTCCTTGTTCAGATTCTATAACTGAGGTTCTGAAACTGAACCCTCAGTTGTCTTCCACTTCTTTACTCAGTTGGGTTTGAACCCTCAGATGATTTCTTTTTCATCTGATGTTCTCTTCCTTTCAACTGTTTCTCATCTGATGAACGCTCAGTTGGTTTCCTTCAACTAATGTTCTGAAGACTTCCCCTTGTTTACATCTGAACAAATGAACTCTCAGTTGTCTTTCTTCACAACTGATGTTCTGTCTGAGTGACGCCTTGTTGCCATCTTCAGCTGGAGACCTGTAAAGATAAAATCTTAACTTTGCTCAAACAGCGAGCCTAAATTCTAACATTAGGTACTGGCAACATCTACTCGATTGGGGTCAGCCGGTTTTGAAATTCATCAAAACTTATACTAATAAATTTCCCAACATCAGCCCACTTCATATCCTCCTCTCCGTTCCTACAGTTTCTTATGCAATATTATTAATTTTCCCGTCATTTTTTCTGCAATTATTCTCTCAATGATTAATTTTATTTTGTTTGTTTCGTGCACTGAAAGAGATAGTAGCCCTGGACGGAGATGGCTTGACACCAAGCAAGGCTTTAGGAGTTGTAAGTAGGCCTTTTAAATTACTGTATTTAGGTTGTAATAGAAATTAATTAATGATGAGATTAGTAAATAATTAATTAAGAACAATTGAGATGACATGTACATGTGAAAATAAAATTATCAAATCGAATGTTCCGATCGCCGAAAAAAAGGCTAATTTCTAATTGCAAAAAAGTTAAAACAACATATCTTTAATTGTAAAGTTTCAAAAGTTAAATCTCAATTACAAAACGAATGAAAGTTTATGCATTTTTTTTCCCAAATTAAAAATTTGTCTTCGAATACAAAAACAAGTAATTTTGACCGTGCTTTAACTTGGGCCACTAGCTTTATATACCTGTGACCCTGTCCGAAATATCTTTAAATGGGCTTTTGCGGCATAAGCCATATAATTTTTGTCGGCCCAAAGAAGGCCCACTCACTCAAATATCATTCATGAGTAGTGAACATAAAAAAGTACTCCTGGCACGTTACACGTTGTTCTTAATGTTTGGGACAAAATCTACCAATACCATTTTGTACTAGCAATAAATTTACATGGAAAATTGCAATTAAAAAAAAAGTTGAAATTTCAATATTTCCAATACATATTGATACTTTGTTATTGTGAGATGAAGCAGATAAGTGACTCAATAATCAATATCCGTGTTGATGAAAGATACAAATAGTCTTATAATAAGTCCAGAGCATGAAGTTTCTCAGAAACATCATCTCCTACCCTCCAAGGACCAGTTTCCAAGATGTCACAGGGATAAATTTTTCGAATGAATATACATGTATTATTTACTTATCAGATGTATGTTCATTGATTATCCTCATATGGTTGAACCCCACGACGTTCTGAAATTAGATATTTCCATAATCTTGTTGATTTTATATATCTAACGTGCTAAAAGATTCTTTATTAACATTCACAAAAAACGAAACTCTGCGCATTTAAAAAAAAAAAAAAAAAAAAATCTTGTAATATACAAATTTTCACCCGTCGTTGTTCGGAGAGGAAAGAGTTGAGAATGGTTAGGTGGAATACAAATAGTTTCACCTTTTTGTCCATTCTTTTTTTACACGTTTATTATGATTGTTAATTCTTTTTTTTTTGCCGGAATGGATATTTTTCGGATAGCCTATATCATCCTTTTGTTTTCAATGTGGAAAATATTAATTTGGAAAGAAAATATAATAATATTTTCTAATAGAGTACAAGACATAAAAATAGAGAGTGGGCGTGAAAAAGAGGATCATGTAATACTTTTTTTTTCATCTTAATAACATATAATATAATTAAAAAGAATAAAAATAATTACATTTTCATACTTTTTTTCATCATTATCTTTCGATGTTATAAATTGAAATTTATAACGTGGTAAACACAGCCTAATAAATTAAAATCTTGTGTTATATAGTAAGATATACATGAAAGAATATAATTCGAAAAACATAAGGTGGCGCTTACCCAAACTGCACTGCACGTGTCCATGCAACAGCCACGTTACGTACGGTACCCCTCCCTCTCTCTCTCCCTCTCCCTCTCCCTCTCTATATAGCCCACCTCCTTTCATCACCCTTCCCTACTGTGTATGATTTTACGGTCGACTTCGAGTGTGTGTGACATTAAATCTTTTTCTTTTCTTTTTAAGAAAACAATAAAATGTCGAAGAAAAAAGGTCACTGCAGTGGCGTAGTTGTTGTGATTTTTTTATTAACATATTTGTTGAGTTGTGTTGTGGTTGTGCATGCACAAGCTGGTATACGGGCTTCGGGCCCTCCTCTTGTGAAGAAGGAGGAGAGGTGGCCCGTCGTCTCCACCGACTACGGCGAGATCTCAGCCGTCCGCGTTAACGACGGCTTCAACGGCTCTTATCTGCTTCACTTCTTCTCCTTGGAACCCAATTCGATTTTGCTTCCGCTCATCTTGAATGCTGACATGATATTCTATGTGCACGCAGGTAATTAAATTACCAATTTTTATTTATTTATGTATTTTTATATATCTGCATTCTCTCCCTACATGGGATGATGGGAAGTTTTGCAGAAAATTATGATGGACAATTTTGATACTAGCTTTAGTGACAAATTTTAATAATTTTAGTGGAATGTTTTGTGAATTAAGAAAAAGTCTCTTGCAGTGTTGCAGTATTAGATAATGAGTATGGTGATGGGTCCAATAGTGGTATTATACTATTGTGTGTAATAAATATATGATTTTATGAGGTTAATTTCACTCTGTCCCAATTGAAATGGTTTGTTGCCTATTTTGGTTGTTCCATTTAAAATGATGGCCCCCATTATTTTCTATCTGTGTATCCTATAATTACACTTCTCCTAGATAAACACATGTTTCGAAAAGAAACGACTCAATTTAAATGAAACAGAGGGAGTCTAATTTTTGTGGGGCAGTGGCTATAAATAAAAATAAATAAATGTTTTTGGTGGGTTAGGTTAAAGAATCAAATTCATGTTGTATATTAGAATCTACATCAATTAATTCCAGGCGTTCCAGTTTAATTAGAATTGCCAGTTTTTAGAAATGGCAAAGAAGAATTTACCTTGTGTACGTCTCTCATCATCTGCAGAAAGTATTATACGTTGTGAATATTAATTAAATATTAAGAAACCGCCACGGTGGACAAGAATCTAATACAGTATTTTATAAGAATACACACTAGTTTTTATATTTTAATTTTGAATTTGGATAGAAAATTTTGAACTTTTTAAATAAATTTTATTGATGTATATAAAATTTCCTTTGATAACTTGTTTTCTATTAATTAATATGTTGAGCTCAAGTGTGCTAGCAATGCTTGGCGACTTGCTTCAACAGGAAATGGGCGATGATTTTGTGAATGTATTAATTGTAATCATGTGTGTGTGTAAGGGAGTGGGAGGCTGAGCTGGACGGAAGAAGATGAAGTGAAGCAGATTGAGTTGAGGCGAGGAGATGTGTACAGGCTGCTGAAGGGAACTGTTTTCTATGTCGTTAGTGATGATGCTGAAGCCGAAGCTCAACAACAACAAAGGCTAAAGTTCCATGCCATATTTGCAAATTCAAACGACGGCTTGCGTGTGCGTATATATATATATTTCAAAGTTTGAATGTAATATACTAATATGACGATGTTCCTCCTGATCTGATCTGTGTAGGAACCAGAAACAGGACCTTACTCTACCATTCAAGACATTGTTCTTGGCTTTGACAAGAAAATTCTGCAGGCAACTTTCAAGGTGTGTCCTTGCCTTCAACTTTGCTACTTCTTTTTGTTACTCTTCATTTTGTGGAGAAAAATGAAACAAATAAGTTTATTACCTACAAACACAGTATATCCAATTTGTCAACTTTTTTACGGTGATTGAAAGGTATCCGAGGAAGTAATAGATGAACTGTTGGGAGGGACAAAACCACCCGCCATCACAAACGCGGGTACATTCTGTCGAGGCTTTTCGGGAAGCAGAAGCTGCGACATTCTAGAGACGAACAAGAAAAAGAAGAAGGACAAGGAAAAAGAGAAGAAGGAGAAGAAGCAAAAGGAGGAGGATGAAGAGGAAGAGAAGGGGAAGAAACACGCCAGATTATTCAATCTTTTTGAAGTGGAGAAAGAGATCGAAAATTGCCACGGGTGGACCACATCAGTATCAAAGAAGCAGTTGCCAGCTTTGGAGGGTTCCAACATTGGTGTATTCATGGTGAACTTGAAAGCAGTAAGTAAATTACGTACTGTTCACTAAAAATTAACTATGTTATGATGATTGAAATGTAGCAAGACAAGATGTATGTTTTGACGAGGCTGGATGCAGGGATCGTTGATGGAGCCGAGGTGGAATACAATAGATACAGAGATTGTAGTTGTGGTGGAAGGAAGAGGAGTGGTAAGACTGAGTAGTCCGAGAAAGGAAACAGGAGGCAGAAAGATGAGGTTTGAAGTGGAACAAGGGGATGTATTTGCTGCGCCGAGGTTCCAACCGATGGCTGAAATGGCGTTCAACAATGGGAGTTTTGTTTTCATGGGATTTGGTATGATGTCAGAGAGGAGTAAGGATCAGTCTATATCAGGAGAATACTCGGTGCTTCGACTCCTTAACAAAGATGTCTTGGGAGTGTTATTCAACATCAAAAGGACGACGCTGGACCAGATTCTGGCTCCACGAGACGAGACGGGCATCTCCGCCTGCATATCTTGCGCGGAGGAAGAGATGCAAACAGAGACCCGTGGCCGCCACGGAGGAGAAGAGGAAAGGGGAAGAAGGGAGGAAGAGAGAGGCAGGCGCAAGAGCCATGGAGGAGGAGGAGGAGGAGGAGGAGGAGGAGGAGGAGAAGAAGAGGAAGAGGAAGAGGAAGAGCAAGAGCAAGAGCAAGAGCAAGAGCGGGGCAGGCGCCATGGAGGAGACGAGGAAGAGGCCGGGTGGCGACGTGAAGAAAGGGATCAGCCAGAACACCAAAATCATCACAACTATGAGCAAGGAGGTAGAAGGATTCTCAAGAGGATTCTTTAAGAGTTTGGTGATAATAAATTGCTCTACATTCGCTCGCATTACCTTTTTTCATCATGTGGACTAATTTGTCTTTCCAAATAAAACATTGCATGTATTGTTGTCAATCGTAGTAGGCCTAATTATGTAAGGCAACTGAACTGATGGAGTGCATATGCTTCAATTTGATTTGAATATACAAGGCAAATGCACAATGCAACATTATGTGCTAGTGAAGGCAATCACAAAATGAACGAGTTACAAGAAATCTATTTCAATTTGCTGCTCAAGGCAAACGCACCTTTTCGCCTTGGTTTACTCAATTTTTGTTGTATTCATACTTTGGCCATTTTCAAAATCTCTAGTAATTTTATGATTGTGTCCAAACTTCACTTTCAAATTATTTTGATGAGCACTAAACCCGTTGGAAGTGAGGAAAATTATTGGGCTGTGAATGTGTAGTAAACTAGTAAACAAGAAAGGATTATCAGAAGGTAAAAAGGAAAATCATATTTCCATACAATATAATACTATGATTTTGGGGGGGCAGAGAATCAGCAAGAAGTTAAATTGAGAGAGTTTGGATTAGTAAAGGTGATTTACCTTTCAAATATTTGGGAGTTCCACCCTCAGCCAAGAAACTGACTAATATGTGGTGCCGACCTTTTGATTCATAAAACCATGGATCGGATTGAAAGTTGGACAACTAAATTACTCTCTTATGCAGGAAGGATTCAACTTATAAAGGCTGTTTTGTTTAGTGTGCAAGTGTATTGGTGCAGGTGTTTCTTCTCCCTCAGAAAGTGATGAAAACTTCAGTCAATGTGCAGATCATTTCTTTGGGCAGGAAAAGTTGAATACAAGAAAGCACTAGTTGCTTGGGAGCAGTTGTGTTTGCCAAAGATAGCCGGAGGGTGGAATATCACTCATATGCAAAACTGAAATGAAGCTGCACTTTGCAAATTACTTTGGAGCTTATCTGAGCAAAAGGAGAAAATCTGGAAACGGTGGGTTCATGAATATTACATCAAGAATCAAGATATTACAATTATGAGGATACCCTCCCTCACAAGCCTCATCGGTTGTGAGGAAGATAATTGGTGCAAGAGATTATGTGAACTCCAATGATGGTCAGAATATTCTATCTCAATCTTTCATTTCCATTAGGAAAATGTATTTTGAGCTTTGTGGTGCAGTGGTGAAAGGTTCCATGGTATAAAATTCTCAGCAACAATGTGGGTCCACCGAAGTGCATCTTCATCACATGGCTAGTATTACTGGAGAGATTGGTTACGAGTGATAACCTAGCTAAGATTGGAATCCAAGTTGATCCAATCTGCAGCTTATGTGGAAATGCGAATGAGACTATTAATCACCTACCGTTTCTTTGAGTGTGTTATGCTAAGCAAGTGTGGCAAGGTGTGAAGCAATGGTGTGGTCTTAGTAGAGGAGCTGGTGATTGGGATGTAGAGAGAGCTGGTCTCATTGCTCGTTGTGGCTCCAATACTGGGATTTAGAAGATGTATCGATTGGGTCATAGTTGTTGTGTACCCCGCGTATGGAAAGAAATAAATCTGAGAAGGTTTCAACAGCTGACCTCAACTGTGGAAACTGTGATTCGACAATGCCGATTAATTACTGCTTTGAGACGTCGTCAGTATAGAAAACTAACTAGAATATTCATTAAGTAATTAGCTTGTTTATTGTTTTTATTTGCAGCAGTGTGTAGTTGTGGCTGTGTTTGATCAGTTTGTGAGGGTTTGTTTTGGTGAAATAAAAAGCTATTTACCAAAAACAAAAACAAAAGTCACTATGATTTACTCAAAGATTTTATGAATCCCATTTTATTTCCATATTTTATGTTCGCTCGGTTAAGCCGCTTTAGACCTGCAGCTCACATTAAATGGTAGCCGGCCTTCCCAGTTTACCATCACTAATATATTCCCAATTGTTTGATATTACATGTCATTTTCATTATGTCATACCATTATATTCCTAATTTTCTATTTCTCTTGGACTTCTTGTTTTATTGGATCAAGTTATTTGTACATAATACAAGACACAATTAGTCACTAGTATTTTTCACATAGAGTCTTGTGTTAGACGGTATCACAGTAAGACAAGTGAAAGATCCGAGTCTAAATTCATATCAATATCTACATTGTTTCATCTTCTAGACTTTGTACTCATGCACTCTCTCCCTACAAGACAACGACAGTGCAATAATTCATTTTTCATATATATCCAGAAAATATCTAATTATTGGCCCCATCCCCCTTTAACATCGGCAAACTTGCATAATCTCAACTTTTTTAGCATATTCAATGCTTAATTTACACCCAATTCTTTAAGCTAAACAGCTTTTATAAAAGGGAACCCACAAGCACCATCATCACATAAATGTTTATCTAAACTATCTTGATTAGTCTCCCTCCAAATTACATCAAACTAATTCAATGGGACCATACATAGCACATAATTTGAAATACAACATTCCATACACGAATAACCCAGAGTTTCTTAGGCGGGTATTTTTCGAATTTGGAGCTCGTACCTGAACTTCATGATCACCGGATGGGACAGAATCTGGGGGCCGTCTCCAGCCCACCACCACACGGCTGCAGGCAAGAGTAACTGAGCACTCAGCTGCAAGAACGCCTCCGTTGTTGAGGATGTTTCCGGAACAACACATATATAATCCTTTCATCAAAGGCCTTAGGCCCATGAAATGCAAAATGGCTCATCCCATCAAAAACTTGAGCTAGTCAAGGTTTTTGCCTACAATCAACAGCATTGTTGAGATTCATCTGATATCTCGGCCACCTAATTCTCTACCATCAAAGGGCGTCGCTGCAGAAACATCGAGACCACCGTTCATTAGAAGTGATAGTCCGCCAGTAGGGCCACCACTAGCAGCCATCCCCAAGCCAAGAAGATCGAGGGTAGTATGCTTAGGACCGAAAACGGATGGAGTTCCCAACATCAATTCTTTCAAACCAGATCCGTTATCACAGGCTAGCCTGAGACCAAGGCCAGCAGCTAACGACACCCCGTCTGAGTCAATGTGATGTTGACTCCATTCGTGAGAAACACTAGGAGGTGAGGAGGAAGAAACAATCCCAAGACCCCTAAGCAATGATGCGTTTGATGCTGCAGCTCCCATCTGAGCAGCCTTCTGTAGCAATGCTGTTGCTGATAGAGAAGGCTGTGGTGCAGCAGAATACTGCCTACGTTCTTGTCCAGCCGTTTCAAAAATTGACGACCCTTGATTCACTGCAAGGCAAAGAGCCATTGGTTCTGAAGATGAAGACGGTGCAATATCAGGTGTCTGGTCGGGACAAGCTATAGCCCGAAATAAATTGGAGAAACCGGTTGTTTGAGATTGAAAGCTTCCTGAAGACGTGGATGAAGCGAACAGACTGGCAAAGACAGTACTGCTAGAGCTCCCGTTACTGCTCGAGCCACTGTTGCTGCTGCAACTCGCTGCAAAGTTTGCAACGGCAGGAGTCTGCTCTAACATTTGAGCACTGGTCGCATCATCAGGCTTCGTGCTTTCCAACAATTCCTTAACTAGAACAAAATAAGCAAAAAGTGGAAAATCAACTAATATATTGAAGCAGATATATAGTTCTATACATAAAGCAAAAAAAGAGGACTAATAATACTTCCCCTGCGTGATCTCACCATCGCCCTTTTAGCTTTTGGATCGTAATGCTTGTTGCTTTACATAAAGATTGCATTTTTAATACGTTAATCTTTTTAATCCTAGTCCCCCAACTGATTTGTCCATTAATTTCTAGTCCTTATAATATAAAAATAGTTCTTGCACGTTCTAATCACAATCAGCTAACCGTATCCAAATTCAGAGGCGCAAAGAGCAACAACAACCGGTAACAGACAAAAAACAATCCAAGATTCAAGGCAGCAAAAGAACAAATATTTTTTGTTTATGTCCGACACGTATACAGCAAAAGACAATCTGAAAATGCCAATTCAAGTTATAGCAAACTACCAGGATTATTATTATCCAGCAAGACCAAAGATGCCACGTCAGTAGGAGCAGAATCTTCAGGTGGTGGTGATAATGGCGGTTGAGGTGGCGATGAGGCGGACATTGGTGGCGATGGCGGAGACACAACAGCTGCATCAGTACTAGCCAGCTCCGGTTTCGAACTTTCCTCTGCTAAAGCATCACAAAATGCTCTGTGTGTAATAAAACTATCCTTCCTGCATTTTTTTATTCATACATAAATTATAACTAAAATTGCAAACAAACTGCAAAAATAAATACTGGATCCATTTCCAAACCTATTGAACAAAGTCCCACAATCACATTTATACTCTTTGGTTCCACAAATCTTGGAATGCGCCTTCCAGTCGGATTGAACCGCGTATTTCTTGGAACATTTGTCGCATTTCCACTTCTTCTCACCGTGCTTCCGGCAGAAATGCTTCTTGATTCCGGTGAGATCGCCCAGAGCCCGCGACGGGTGGTGGTGGACGCAGCTGGGCTCGGGGCAGACATACACACGCTTCTTCACATCCTTGCTCGATCTTTGCCTCAGCTTCCATGGCAGATTGTGACCCCTCCGATGCAGCTGCAAATTCTGGTCCCTTTGAAATCCCTTTTTGCATATCTCGCAAACAAATCTGTTTGTTGCCATTAACGTCTTCGGCGATAAAGCGATCACCTCAGCGTCGGGATCTAATCCAATCACACACGCCCAAATCAAATTCCCGCGATTGAATTGAAATCAAAAGTAAAAATCAATTTGAAATCCTTACCGGGCATGCCGGGCAGATTCCGCTTCTTTTTCGCAATTGCTTTTGGAGAAGAGTCGCCGGAGGCTGTGGAGTCATTCATTTTTGTTTTTTGTTTTTTTTTTTCTGAATTGCTAACTTGTTGCACAATTTTTAGAGCTCTGAATTACTTTCTAGTCAACTGTGATTTTTTTTAAAGACAGTGTTGCATATTAGATATCTAGCTGCCAGTTTCTAGCCAAACAGAAATCAGAAACCCATAAAAATTTGTGCCCTAACAAGCCGGCGGCGATAATCTTGTATACCCCGATAAAAAGGCCGCCGAGAAAATCATCGCCAACAAGCAGGAGATGAAGTAAAGTAGTAAAGATGTAAACTTTTCTGAGTTTGTTGAAGTGGGTTGTGGTTAGAAACGGAGAAAATCAGAGGGGTCTTGAGATTTGACCAAAATTATTGAGGTTGGAACAGATAAATTTCAGATTTTGGCGGTTATGTGTTCGAATGAAGCAGGGGAGGGTCAGGGGGTACAGACAGCTTGATTTGTTGAGCGTTTTTTGAGAAACTCCGCAGTTTGGAACTACTGGCGAGTTCAAGGACGGTGGCTTTTCTAAGTCGGGGAGAGAGAGAGAGAGAGAGAGGCAGAGCGACTCTCTGTGCGCCAAAGTCTTTTGTTTCTGCTTTTTCTTTTGGGTGTTGTTCCACAATAACTTTCAACTTTTCTCAAAGTTATAATTTCCATTATAGGAATTTCGTCCGACCATGTGACGTTTCCATTATTATTGAATTTCACAAATGTAACCAAACATTTACAACTATACAGAAATTATCATTTTTCATATGAGGAAATTACCATTTCATATTTACCACATATACATTTTCTTAAATCAACGTTGCCATTTAATTTCTGAGGGTCGAATGCAAAAAAAATTAGAGAGGATTTTGAAAGTAGCACTTCTTAGATAGTTTTTTTTAAAATCTAGCACTCTTTATAAAAACTTGTTGATTTAACACTTTCTTACTTTTTTAACCTCCTTTACAATTTATATTTCCTTTCATATCCCTATCTTTTCATTTTCATCTTCTTCAATTTGTGACTGAACAAAAACAAAACATTCCACCACTACCACCCCACCACCGCCGCCACCCTGCCACCACTTTCCGGCCACCGTGCCGCCGCCGCCGGCGATCACCGAAAAAAATTTGTGACTGAAAAAAAAAACAGCACCAATTTCCCACTGTCGCCGTCATAGTCGCCGGCGCCGCCACCACAAAAAAAATTTGTGAAGGCACAAAAAAATTATTCCACCGCCACTTATCCGCAGCTACAGTCGCCGGCGCCGCCGCCACTGTCGTCGGCGACTATAAATATTTTGTGAAGTCACAAAAAAAAAGAAGCAAAATTTGTGAAGTCACAAAAAAAATAGGAAAATTTTGTGAAGTCACAAAAAAAAAAGCAAAATTTGTGAAGTAAAAAAAAAATAGGATAAATTTGTGAAGTAACAAAAAAAATGAAGTAAAATTTGTGAAGTCACAAAAAAAATGAAGTAAAATTTGTGAAGTCACAAAAAAATATAGCAAAATTTGTGAATGCACAAAAAAAATGGGAAACCTTCCATCTGCTCCAATTAAACCAACCAACACAATGAAGAACAGATCTCTTTCATCAAACATAACCACACAAATCATACACAATGTCCAGAAATTTCATTATTTACTGATGCAATTTACAGAGGAGAAAGGGGATGAAAACAAAAGCAAACTAATAACTACAAATTTCATAACTTCCGGATCTAAAACATTAGTAATTGAATGTATATACCTATAACTTATTGAATCTGAAAATTGAAGGCGGTGGCGCTGGAGCTAAGGGGGGCGCTGGTTTGGTGGGTTTTTTCCTCGCGATTCCGGCGACGTGAGCGAGCGGTAGCTCGCGAACGGGGCTCGCAAACGGTGCTCGCGAACGGAGGCGCAAAGCACCGTCCAACGAGCAACAGCGGCTGCTCTCTCCTTCCTCCTCGACGGCGAATCGCGGCGGTGGCTGAGATCTCGACGGCTGCTCACAATGTTGGCGACATCTTTCTAGTGCTTCTGCTTGAGATTCCCACGGCTGAGCTCCAAATACCTCTCGCCACAGGCCTCGATGAGGACGGCGGTGGCGCCTTCGCTCCAGCAATCCTCTCGGCCGCCGCCGGAGCCGGGGGTTTTCTGATTCTGAATGGGGAGAGCTAGGGTGAGGGAGTTGGAGGAAGCGGAGGGGCGACGATGGTGACAGCGATCTGCTCGTTGGAAATGGGAGAAGGCTGGGACTGGATTTCGTCATCGTCTTCCATAGATGGTCGAGATCTTAGATAATTGAACTCGGATCCAGAGAGAGAGAGGGGGGGGGGGGGAATTAGGGATAGTTTGAGCAGAGAGCAGAGAGATAGGTGGGAGATGTAGAGAGAGAGGGAGAAGATTTGAAATACCAGATAAATTTGAGAGAGAGAGGATTAGATTTGAGGATATGGTGGGAATTAGAAATAATGTAGAAGGGTAAAAATGAGATAAAGTGTTAAATCAACAAATTTTTATAAGGAGTGCTAAAATTTTAAAAAACTATCTAAGAAGTGCTAGATTCATGTATTTTCTCAAAAAACTATGTATAAAATAAGACATTTTAAAGGAGTTTGTCCAAATAAATTCCCGCATATTGAATCAGCACTTAAACCCTAAACTTTGAAGTTTAGAATAAATTTATAATAAAAGTTAGACAATTGTTTTGGTGCACCGGTTATATATTATATATCAATTTTTTGTCATATTATAACACATCATATTTGACTTTTCAACACACACTATTTCACCCGAATTTACTGTTCACCGCCGCTCGTAAACAGTAACCATGCGGTTTCTGTTCACTATTTCTATTTTTATTTTTTAATTTCCCGTTTTTTTTCTATTTTTTTATTTTCATATTTCTTTTTCTTTTTTTCTGTTTTCTTTTTTATTTTTTATTTTTTTCCTTTTTCCCTTTTTTTTAATTTTCCAGATTTTGTTTCTTTTTTTTTCAGATTTTCTTTTTTGTTATTTTTCACTTTTTTTTTCATCTTCGTTATTTTCAATATTGTCGTGATGAAATGTAATGATTTTGAAACATTACATTTCTTAGTGATAAAATTTACTTTTTCCAACGACTATAATTACTTTAACGTTCTATTAAAAGTAGAACTTGTTGTATTAAAAAGTAGACATTGTCGTGACGAAATGTAATGATTGTGAAACACTACATTTTTTAGTGAAAAAGTTTACTTTTTCCAACGACAATAATTACTTTAACGTTCGACTAAAAGTAGAACTTGTCGTATTAAAAAATAGATATTGTCGTAACGAAATGTAATGATTGTCAAACTTTATGTTTCGTAATGACAATATTTACTAAAAAAATTGGAAAAAAAAATCTGGAAAAAAAAAAGAAAAATATTAAAAAAAAATATTAAAAAAATCTGAAAAATAAAATATGTAATTAAAAAAAATTGTTTAAACAGTAACCTGAAATGGAGAAAAAAAATCGGATGAACAGTATTTTAAAATAAAAAATAAAAAAAAGATGAACAGTAACACACGTGAATAGTACACGTGAGGATGAACAGTAACCGCGTGAATTTTGTGTTGAAAAGTCGAAGATGGTGTGCTATAATATGATAAAAAGTGGTTGTATAATATACAACCAACTCACCAAAACACACCTCTAAAAGTTATATGTAAGCTAAGAATACAATTATAATCTATACTCATATTAAAAAAAAAGCCTTGTTTTACATAATATGATTTCCCTAGTATATCCTATCATAGTATTTAATATTAAGGGTGATATTATAATATAATATACTCCTATATATATAAACTAGTGTGTATCCCGTCGAAAATTGACAGGAAATTATTTTTTACTAAAATTAATAAAATTTAATATGTGATAGTATAAGAAAGGTATTATTTGTTAATTATTTTTATTTTTAAGTAATATCCATTAAAAATTCAAATTTAATTTACACCTATTTTTAAATCCCTCTTTTCTTAAAACTGAAGTAGGACAAAAACTATTTACTTCTCAAAGAGATAGTCTTATGTTGATTTTGTATAAGAATTTAGGTGGTTATATTTTATAGCAAATGTCTATTTGTTCCACATTGATTTGATAATTTTTTTTTTTTTGAGATTGTCTATACGAAATAAAGGTGACCATAAATATCCTTAATTTTAAGAATTCTTCATAAAAAAAAAAGTTGTCACGTTGGTATTGAATCGGCCCCCTCTACGCATACAATTATGGGTCGGAACTGATCCATTGACGAATCGTTAGTAGTTTTTCTGCCAATTTTCCTACACATTCGATGTTTTTCAATGGAAACGATTAATCAAACAATTCGAGGCGGTGTATTATGATTATTCAAACATGTTTGAAATATAAATATATAGTCGTTCTTGTTTCAAACTCTATTAAAAAAATTAGTCATATGTGTTTGTTTCTAACAAAATCTGTATAGCAATACCCGTGGGTTGAGAATTGGCCCGTTGGTTCCGTACAAAAATAATAATTTATCGGCCAACTAATAAATTGGCCAAATTAAATTAAACTAAACTATAAAACATAATAATTTATTCAGCCAACTAATAGATAAAGTGGTCAAATAAAACCGTTGGTGCAAAAGATGAGAAAATACACATTTTGAACGTGGAAATCTTTAGTTCTAATTATGTGCAAATCTTTAGTTCTAATTAAATTCAAGAAAATTGTTTCTCAATTCTTCCGTCTTTATTTACTATTTTTATCCCTTTTTAGTTCATTTTAATCCATACTACACTAATAAATTCATCATTTATTAAAAATATTATCCACAATTTGTTTGAAAGTTATAAACATTTGTTTTAAAAGTGAATTCTATTTAATTTTTATTTGAATTCATGAAAATTGTTCCGCGATTCTCCCATCTTCATTTACTATTTTTGATTCACATACTTCATTAAAATTATTAAAAATATTAACCGCAATTTACTTGGTAGTAATAAAAATATAAAAATTTATTTTGACGGTAAAAATCTTTAGTATCTAATTAAATTTAAGAAAACCGTTCCGCGATTCTCCTGTCTTCATTTACTATTTTTGAATAAATTGCAAAATTTGGATATTATTTTGTAATATAACACAGTTATTAATCAATTTAAATTTTTCAATAATACTCATTTAGCCAACTGAGAAATTGACCAAATTAAATTGGAAGTGCAACTCAATATTAATCCAATTAAATTTTCCAATTAAACTAAAATTATTTATTTAGCCAACTAATTTAATTGGACAAATTAAATTGGTGGTTCAAACTGCAAAGGATGGAAAAGTACATATTAAATCTATGTATTTGTAGACTTTTCAATTAGTGCAGTTTCATTGAAAAATCAATGTGGAATAAAAGATTTGTGATATAATTATATAATACTAAAAAAATTGAACAACTCCCTTCAAAAAAATAAAGAAAGAAACGAATTAAGAACACATTGGATACAATTAATATGGGAATATATATGATACACGTTTACAATAACTTAATTATAGAATATCTCATGATTTATATGTTAAGGAAATAATCATATATAATAATTATATAATAATAAATATAGATATGATAAATATTAATTTTTAATTCCAAAAATTTGAGAATTTAGATAAATAAGAACGGTCCGTCTTCATTTACTATTTTTGAATAAATTGCAAAATTTGGATATTATTTTGTAATATCACACAATTATTAGTCAATTTAAATTTTTCAATAAACTAATATTGCTCATTTAGCCAACTGGGTAATTGACCAAATTAAATTGATGGTGCAACTCAATATTTTGGATATTATTTTGTAATATAACACAGTTATTAGTCAATTTAATTTTTTCAATAAAAAATAATATTACTCATTTAGCCAATTGAGTAATTGACCAAATTAAATTGGTGGTGCAACTCAATATTAATCCAATTAAAATTTTTAATTAAACTAAGATTATTTATTTAGCCAACTAATTTAATTGGACAAATTAAATTGGTGGTTCAAACTGGATGGAAAAGTACATATTAAATCTATGTATTTATAGGCTTTTCAATTGGTGCAATTTCACTGAAAAATTAATGTGGGATAAAAAATGACCAACTCCCTTCAAAAAATAAAGAAAGAAACGAATTAAGAACACATTGGATACAATTAATATGGGAGTATATACAATACACGTTTACAATAACTTATAGAATATCTCATGATTTTTAATTCCAAAAAATTTGAATATAGATATAACAAGGAAATAATCATATAGAATATAGATACGATAAATATGATAATAATTTATAATCATATATAATAATGATATAATAATAGAATATAGATATGATAAAAAAAATTCTAAAAATAAAGATAAATAGGAACGAAGGAATTTGGGAGGTGCCACATAGGATTTTTTAACGTAGACTCATTTTCGTTTATATAATAACTAGTGTGTAGCCCGTCGAAAATCGACGGGGTATCATTATTCCATAAATTCTTCTCAAAATCGATGTAGAGTAAAGACTTTCGATTTTATATGAAAATTTAGGTGGATCCTTTGATAGCAAATATTGTTTTTGTCTCACATTGATTTAGAGAAGTAGAATCATTTTGAAGATTGTCGAGATGACCCAAAATATCCTACATTATGAATTCAATATAATTTTTTTAAAAAAAATCACTTGAACTGTCTGTTAGGAATTGACTCGTCTAACCCCACGGTTCTGTGTAAAAACTAACCCGTTCACCATGGTTTTCATCGGATCGACCCGTCTACCCGACAATTGTGATCGATGTTGGTCGTTTACCCCACGGTTCTAAGTTAGAATCACCCCGTAATATAAAAGATAAAAAAAAAATTAAATTTCAAGTATGAATGCATAATTTATGGAATTCGTTTAGAATTTACTCATATCAGAATTTAATTAAAAAAATGATTGTACTATTGTTTATTAAAAACAAATGTTGAACCGTCGGTTCTAAATCGGCCCGTCTATTAAAAAAATTAGTTGAACTGTCGGTTAGGAATTGACTTGTCTAACCTTATGGTTCTGTATCAGAACTGACCCGTTCACCACGGTTTTGATCGGAGTCGGCCCGTTTACCCCACAATTTTGATTGAAATTAGCCCGCCCACCCCACTGTTTTATAAAATACATTTTGATTATATGTAATTTTAGAATTCCCAATAAATGAATTTTACATCGAAACGTGATGTGGATAGATAATTAATTACAATACTTAAAATCAAAATATTTTATGGTAAACTATGTATCCATTATTCATTTGTCCAATTAATTAATTGGACAAATTAAATTAGTGCATGATGCACTCTGCAATGAATATAAAAATAAACATTAATTCTAGGTATTTTTAAGCTTTTCAATAGGGAATCAGCCCGTCTACCCCACAATTTTGATCGGAATCAGCCCGCCCACCCCACGGTTCTATAAAATACATATTGATTATATGTATTTATAGACTTTCCAATAGGTGAATTTTACATAGAAAAGTGATGTGGGATAAATAATTAATTATAATACTTAAGATCAAAACATTTTATGGTAAACTATGTACCCGTTATTCATTAGTCCAATTAATTAATTGGATAAATTAAATTAGTGCATGGTACACTCTGCAATGAATGTAAAAAATAAACATTAATTTTAAATATTTATAGGCTTCTTAATAGGTGGAGTTTGATTTAAAAAGCGATGTGGAATAGAAAAATTATAATTATGTGATAATATAATATTATCTAGATAAGATTAATAATTAAATATTCGTAGAAGATGCAAATTAATAAAAATAATATATTAGTTTATATATGAAGTGAAGATTTATTGCATTTGAAAAAGACGTAATTAGATTTGGTTTACATATTACTACGTAGATATGGTCCTTGATATACTTATTTTCAAATTGTTTTGTTCAACCTATTCAATTTTGTATTTATAAATTTGATAAAAACTTAGGCACGACCTTCCCGCATGGTTGGTTGTAATTATTCTTAAAAAAGGATTAGAGGTAATTAAACAATAAGAATAATATAAATGTATGTATCAAAATTCTAAATATATTAGCAAAATATTTTTCTATCCAATAAAAATAAAATTATTTATTTAGTCAACTAATTAATTGACCAATTAAATTGGTGGTGCAAATGATGTTAAATTACATATTGTTTTTACATATTTATAGGCTCTCCAATAGGTGGAGTTTCATTGAAAAGTCAACGTGGAATAACAAATTTATAATAATGTCAATATATATATTTGATTAATAAAAATTATGAAATTGGAGAATTTTGATAAATAGGAATAGAAGGATAAGAGGGGGTACCATTAATGTAATATAATAATATTAAAATCATTTCAATGCATTTTCTAAAATACTATATCAATTTTTGTCGTATTGTTCACTTTATTATTTCGTATAATACTATATCTAAAAATTCTAATCGATTCTAGGTTTTTTATTTTTATTTTGTAATATGCTTATTTTTATTTTTAAATTTCACAACAAATTTTCTCATATTGAATTGATTTGATACGAAATACTATGTTGTATGGAGGAAACTTTTGAAATCTAGAAATTCATTAAAACACTAATTATTATTTTCTTTAATGTGAGAAAATTAATTTTTTTTAACATGAAATAAAATTATTTAATTGATCAACTAATTAATTGGTCAATTTAAGTTGTTGGTGTAAAATATTTGGAGGATGAGAAAATACCATCAATCTTGAGTATTTATATAGCTTCTGAAAGAGATGTCTTATTGAAAATCAATATAGGACATACATCTTTTTTTTTTTATCAATAATATAATATATGAATAAAAACATTTAAAATTCAATCTATTTAACATATCAAATCAATATTACATCTATAACATGAAATATAAAATCTTATATACAATTGAGTTATAATTATTATATATGGGAATGTAGATATGATAAATAATGGATCAAATATAAATAATGATTAATATTATATTTTAATTTAAAAATTAGAGAATTAAGATAAATAAGAATGGAGGAATTTGGAGTTGTATTATCATCGATTATTTTATAAAAAAATTATATATATATATATATATAACTATATATATAGTTATATTCTATAACTATATATAGAATGTGTTAAAATATTGATAGATATTGTGATGGTCACGATACGAGTTCTGGTGTATGGGGGGAGGGGGAATACACCAGATAGGAATTTTAAAAACAACCCCCTGAAAATTACCACAGCTAAGTAAGAGGATTCAGCTGGAATCACAACTGAGTAAGAAAACTCAGCTGGAAGAGTGGTGCTGTGCGGAATGTGGTGAAAACAACAATAACTCGTATAAAACAACTCATGCTCAGATGCAAGGTCGCTCAACAACCAAAACAGTTGAAATGTAAAGATGCAGTTTTGAGTGCTGGTTAGTTGGTTAGTTGGATATGCACAAAGTAATTGAACTGAAAACACAACACAAAGGAATTACATGGTTCGGAGAGACCTCTTACGTCCACGGGGAGTTGTGAGTCCACACAACTCAGTCCAAATTCTTTAGGACAACTACCACAAAGCTTACGCGGGCTTTGCAACCGTTCAGATAAGTTTGCGGGTACTTATCAACCTTACAGATAAGTTTGCGGGTACTTATCAACCTTTCTACTCAATTTTCGGGAAGAGCAGGATCCTAACAACCTTTTTAGGGGATGTGTATAAGGGTGGGTTTTCCAACTACTAGCTCTAACAAAGAAGTGAGCTAAGATCTAAGCTTGAACAAATGAAGACTCAAACTAGGATCGAAGGGTCTTCAGTTGAGTAGACCTTCCTATAGTAAAAGTCATTGATGAACTCGTGCTTGAACTGCTCCCAGTCATCGTTCCACTCAGCGTTCATCCACTTGTCAATATGTGGGAACCGTGACTGGAGCGGGGCATTTCTCTGCAGCTACTGAGTCTTCTTCCTAGCCTCAGCCTTCATCTGGTGTTTGTTTATTCTTCGGACGCTCCGGCTGGCTTTATTTCTGTCGACATTCTTTTCAATTTTGGCCAGTTCCTTCTCGAACTTGGCCACCTTCTTGGCTTGATCAGCAGCGAACTTTTTGATCCAAGAGGGATTCAAGTAGTTCTCCTTGGACTCCCCCATAGCTTTTACATTCTTAGAAAGAGTATAATTGCAGTTTGGCTTGATGGTCCCGATACGAGTTCTGGTGTATGGGGGGTGGAGAATACACCAGATAGGAATTTTAAAACAACTCTCTGAAAAATATCACAACTGAGAAAAAGGACTCGGTTGGATTCACAACTGAGTATGAATGCTCAGCTGGAAGAGTGGTGCTGTGCGGAATGTGGTGGAAAATAACAACTCTTATAAATATAACTCACGCTCAGATGCACGGTTGGTCAATAACCAAAACAGTTGAGATGCAAAGATGCAGTTTTGTATGCTGGTTAGATGGTCAGTTGAATATGAAATAAGAAATAACTTAACAGAAAACACAAGCACACAAGGATTTACGTGGTTCGGAGATAACTCCTACGTCCATGGGGAGTTGTGAGTCCACACAACTCAGTCCAAGTTCTTCTGGACAGAAACCACAAAGCTTACGCGGGCTTTGCAACCGTTAAGATAAGTTTACGGGTACTCATCAACCTTACAGGTAAGTTTACGGGTACTTATCTACCTATCTACTTAATTACAGGAAGAGTAGGGTCCTAACAATCCTTTTGAGAAGATGTGTAAAAAGGGTGGATTTTTCCAACTACTAGCTCGAACAAGAAGTGAGCTAGGATCTAGGCTTGAACAAATGGAGACTCAAACTAAGATCTAAAAACACCAAGATAGGATCTAACACTCTAGGAACTCTCAACTAGTGATGTTCTTAGAGATTGATTTCAGTTTAGCTCTTTTGCGATATGAACTCTCAACTGGTGATGTTCGCTCGTCTATATGCTCTTGCACTTGTCTATCTTCTCTTTTCTGTCTTCTGAATCTTGGTGAATGAATGAATGCCTCTATTTATAGGCGGAGAGAATCAACTAGCCGTTGGAAGAGCCGTTGATCTCTGTTCTTGTGAAAGCGATGGCTTGTCTCTCATCTTTGCAGACTTTCCGGATGGCAACTGTGTGCTTCTGGTTTCTATCTGAGACAGCCTTGTGTTGGGCCTAATGAGGTAATGAAAGAGCGTCAAACCTTCACGTGACTTCCTTATGTGAAATTCAAATCTTCAACCTTTGACTTTCAACTTTGTTTAGTCGGTTGAGAAGTTTTTGGTCTTCATCTGATTGGTCTTCAGCTGATTGGTCTTCAGCTGATGTTCCATCTGATCGATACCTTCAACTGACATTCTGTCTGAAGAGGAACAGTTGAACTCTCAACTGTCTTGAACTTCAAGTTGTCGATCTTATCGGATTGAGTCTTTCAACTGATGTTCCATCTGATCTCTTCCTTCATCTGACATTCTGTATCTGATCAGTTGGCTCGAACTCTCAGTTGACTTTCTTCCATCTGATGTTCTGTCTCTTGAACACTCAGTTGTCTTTCTTATAACTTCCCCCTTTTTAAACTCTCATCTGATTTTCTATCTTTTGAACGCTCAGTTGATGTTCGTACATCTGATGTTCTATCTTTTGAACGCTCAGTTGATGTTCGTACATCTGATGTTCTATCCAAGTGAAGCCTTGTTGCCGTCTTTAGCTGGAGTCCTGTAAAGATAAAATCTCAATATTGCTCAAACAGCGAGCCTAAATGCTAACTTTAGGATATGGCAACATCTACTCGGTTGGGGTCAGTTGGTTTTGGAATCAATCAAAACTTTAATAAATTTCCCAACATGGCTTGTGTGCAGTATATTGTCGTTCTTTCGCTCGTCTGTCTCTTCTCTTGTGTTCTCACTTGATGAATGAATGAATGCCTCTATATATAGGCGGTGAGAATGAACAAGCCGTTGGAAGAGCCGTTGATCTCTGTTCTATGAAAGCGATGGCTTGTCTCTCATCTCTGCAGATTTTTCCGATTTGGCAACTGTGAACTTCTGCTTTCCTTCTAAGACAACCTTGTGTTGGGCCAAATGAGGTAATGACAGAACGTCAAACCTTCACGTGACTTCCTATTTGAAATTCAAATTTCAACCTTTGTCTTTCAACATTGGTTGGTCGGTTGAGAAGTTTGGTCTTCATCCGAGTGGTCTTCAGCTGAGATTCCATCTGATTGCTACCTTCATCTGACATTCTGTCTGAAGAGGAACAGTTGAACCCTCAGCTGCCTTGAACTTCATGTTGTCGATTTATCAGATTGAGTCCTGCAACTGATGTTCCATCCGAACAGTTAGCTTGAATGCTCAGTTGTCTTTCTTACATCTGATGTTCCATGCGAGTTTCCATCTGAATTTCTATCCGAGTATAGCCATATTGTCGTCTTCAGCTGGAGTCCTGTAAAGATAAAATCTGAATATTGCTCAAACAACGAGCCTAAATACTAACATTAGGAAATGACAACATCTACTCGGTTGGGGTCAGTTGGTTTTGGAATCAATCAAAACTTTACTAAATTTTCCAACTTATTGATTTTGAATATTTGATCTTGTTAAGATTTTATTTTCATGTCATATATAATAATATATAGAATATAAATATGATAATTATTGATTTTATATTCAGAAAATTTGAAATTAAAATAAATAAGAACGGAGGAATATGAGAGGTGCCACATAGAATTTTTTTTACGTAGAGTCGTATTCGTTTATATAATAACTAGTGTATAGCCCGTCGAAAAATCGACTGAAAAATTATTATTTAATAAAATTAAATACTTCATGTGATAATATAAGGTATTGTTTGTTAATTATTTTTTTTATTTTTTAAGTAATACCATTAAAATTCAAATCTAATTCACACATGTTTTTATTGATAATTTTAAAAGCCCTTTTTCTTCTCAAAACTGATGTGAGACAAAAACTATTTACTTCTGAAAGAGATTGTTTTGAGTTAATTTTGTATGAGAATTGAGGTGGTTTGTTTTTATAGCAAATATCTATTTGTCTCCCTAGATAAAAAAAATGAAAGTTGTCCCGTTAGTACTGAATCGTTCCCAAATCACGCATAGTTATGGGTGGGAATTGGCCCATGGACAAATTGCTGTAATATTTTTGTTAATTTTCTTACACATTCAACGGTTTCAAATAGAGACGATTAATCAAACAATTCGAGATGGTATGTTTAGGATTATTCAAAGTTGTTTGAAATTTATATATTTGTACTTGTTTTAATAGTCGATTGATAAATCGGTCAAATGTGTTCCTTTATAAAAAAAATTCGGATAGGGGTTGAGAATTGGCCGTCTACCTCCACGGTTCCGGGTCGGAACTGACATGTTGACCACAACTTTGATTTATAAGTGCATAATTTATGAAACTCATTTAAAATTTATATAGACCCAAAATTCAATTAAAAATATTTATTGAATTATTCGTTCTCGTTCTTAATTGTACAGTAATATTTGCTAATTACAATTATAGATTATGCAAAATTGAAAACCCGACGATTCTAAATTCTAGAAAATACATGGAAAAAATGCATAGAATAAAAAATTTCCCAGTTGAAGTACCTGTTGATTGGGAATTGACCTATCTACCGCCACATTTCTGGGCCTGCTAACAACGGTTTTGATTTATAAGTACGTAATTTATGATATTTGTTTATAATTTATATAGATCCAAAATTTAATTAAAATAATTGATAAAAAATATATATTAATTTCTAATAATGTAATATATGATTAACTATATAAACTAATAAAATATGATAAATATTGTATTTTAAGATATGGAATATAAGATATGATTTCATCGTTTATAACTTAATATATTGGTTTAGGATCTTATATGAAATATAAAACATTGATATAAATAATAATAGAATATAAAATATGATAAATATTATATTTTAATTTAGAAAATTTGAGAATTTAGATAAATAGGAATGGAGGGATTTGAGGGGTGCCACATAGGATTTTTTCAAAGCAAGAATCATTTTCCTTTTAGTAATATAATGATAGATAATATAATAATTCATAGATATCATTTTTTTCTTATATAACTATAGATTTCATTTATGGTAAACATCTATAGTATAAATAAAGCTTTGTAAAACAAATTTGTGTAAATTAACTACCACATTATCAAATATAAGAAAAAAAAAACACAATTACATTTTATGACCTATATAGTTTTGAGGCTTGACTCTAGGGCCTCTAAGTTTCAATTTAATTTGCATGAGTCAAAGAAAGAAGAAAAATATGAGTTTGTAAAACAATATAAAAAATGTAAATAATTTGTACACGAGCAATATTAACTGGACTAATGATATTTCTTGATATATAATTTGTTTACAATTGTCTTACTAGTAATCAAGAAGAATAATGGAAACTAAAACAATTAATTGAAATAAATGGCTAAAATAAATTAATGAACAATTATTGTTTAAAAATATAAAAAATGAAACTGTTGATGAACTGCCGAAAACAATTTAAAAAATGAAAACATCGACTAAAATGTGAAATATGGGCACGGGCTTTCATTTTCACCTTATTACCAAATTATAAAATTTACTGAGAATTTATAAGCATATAAGTTTCAAATTTGTAAATGTGTGGAGTGTTTTGAAGTTTAAATCCATAACAGAAAAGAGGAAATCTGAATCGAAGAATTTTAAAAATGTATTCGTTTGTTAAAATATCTAAACAAAATCAATAGATAACAATAATACCGTCATACTACAATTGAATTCACAACAAAATATTAAAAAAAAAAATGATTAATTTTTGCAGCAGAATTATATTTATCAAGATCAGTGTTTAAATATTTTAATTATGCAATTCAAATTTTAACTACTTACTACTGTCATTCTGTTCCCTCAATTTGTTTATACGTATTTCCTTAAATACATGCCCCATTTAATTTATCTACTTTCAAAAATAAAGAAAGAGTTAATCTTTTAAAATACTTTGAAATGGTAGGACCTACCTACTTTCCATCTTTTTTACTTTATTCTTAATCTCTGTGACAACCACTATATAAGCATAATTAGTAAGACAGAGTATTATTTTATGTAAATAATAAAATAGTACAAATATTAGTAGTATAATTTATCACAAAACAGTACAAATATTAGTAGAATAAGGGTACCTATCTTGGAAATAAGAGTACATTTCCACCTGCATTTATTTGGAATTTTAAAGGTCATCTTGAAATGTCATAATCTTATTGAAGTGATTATATGTAATAGTCACAACTCACAAGAGTTCCAAATCCAACAAAAGTTTCGACTGCAATAACTAAAAAAGGACAATGAATACTATTCATTTCACATTTGTAACTATTTTTTAACTTTCTAAAGGGTGTGATAGTTTAAAAAAATGTGAGATGTTAAAAAATGGAGTGATGTGAAAAATCATTTAACTTATTTTTTGAAATAAAAATCATTTTACTTAATTTCAAAACAAACATGGAGATGATAATATATTGGCAAAATCAATAACAGTTTGTCTTTTAATGTCAAGTTCCACATCATAACTATATATTGTATTCTTCAACCTTGTGCATTCCTGACATGTTATTTTTCTTAAAGTAGCAAATTTTGACCTAGTAGTTTCTCAAACGAATGATGAGTAATAGTGAATTGAAATTTACAGAACACAAATCCATCATATGTCACAATTACAAATGAAAGATAATTAAAATATGCAATTTATCACCAATCAATTATGCGAGACCACATCATTAATTTAAATGGTAGTTGAAAACTTGAAATTAAGATGGTATATACCAAAAGCAGTGATCAATAGGCATATTCTTATAACACGTCTCTCTCTCTCTCTCTCTCTCTCTCTCTCTCTCTCACTCTCATTCTCATACACACACACACACACACACAAAAAAAACTGGGAATCGATACACATAACTTTTAGCTATAGCAAATCAAGAAATAAACAAAATGAAAAATCGGTATCAAAATTTAAGAGTTTTTTTTATTTAATTTGTTCGCTTTAAGGTAACAGTAACACACACAAGACAACTGTCTTCTTTTCTTCTTCTTCTATTTACTTTTTTCCATTCAAAGTTCAAAACTTATCCTAATCAACACTATATAATATGATAAATTATGCTTCAATTACAGGCTGAAGAAGAACTATCATGACATAAAATTCACCCAAAACTATATAATGGCATCTGTCCCTATCAAAATAACGTCAAAAGCCAACTGGTGAGTAAACTAATACTACTAGTATGTTTTAAATTAGGATTTGATTACATCATCTGCTTAATCTTCTACTGATTATATATTGGCCACAAATAAACAATTATGTACAGCAGATATGGTCCATGCTCCACTGAACTAAATTAATACTGTTTCTAATTATTTATAGATTTGACTTTACTATCCCAACAGACTGTTCTAAGAGTAGGGTATAAATATTACACATATCTGATCAAAATATGGATATGCCACTAACAACAAATGCAGCAACACAAAACCTTTAATTAGACAAGTCTGACGCCAAAACTGGTTTAATCACAAGCTTCATCTCATATCTTGGCTACCATATTCTCTTCCATCATATGGTTGTGCTGCTGCTGCTGAAACATCGAGACCGCCATTAATGGACGTCATCAGACCTGATAGCCCGCCATTCGAGCCACCACTAGCAGCCATCCCCAGCCCAAGAAGATCGAGTGTAGTGTGCTTAGGACCGAAAACAGACGGGGTTCCCAACATGAGTTCCTTTAAACCAGACCCGCTATCACAGCCTAGTCCGAGGCCGAGGCCAGAAGCTAATGATCCACCATCGGACTCAATTTTCTGCTGACTCCACTCCTCGGTAGCATTAGGAGATGACGAAGATGATACAATCCCAAGACCTCTAAGCAGTGACGCGTTTGAAGCAGCAGCACCTATTTGAGCAGCCTTCTGCAGCAATGCTGTTGCAGAGAGAGCAGGAGGTGGTGCTGGAGGATACTGCCTACATTCTTGCCCTGCTTTTCCGAATATTGAAGAACCTTGATTCACAGCAAGGCAGAGAGCTATAGGTTCTGAAGATGAAGAGGGCCCGACATCAGGTGTATAATCAGGACGGGTAATTGCTTGAAATAAGTCGGTATATCCAGTAGTTTGCGGTTGCAAGCTTGCTGAAGATGTGGATGAAGCAAAGAGGCTCGCAAATACGTTACTGCTCGAGCTTCCACTACTGCCGGAACAACTGTTGCTGCTGCAGCTCGCCGCTAAGTTTGTGACGTTAGGCGGCTCTTCTAAAATCTGACTGCTACTGGGATTGGTGGTCGTGCTATCCGTGACTATAAATACCAAGAAACAAACAGAAGATACTTACTAAATGAATTAAAGAAGAAAAAAGAATCTATATGTTCTTTCACTGAAGGTCTGTATATGGAGCTAAATGAGATTCAACAATGCATATAGCTTGCTACTTGAACTTGCTTGTCCTTTGCTTATCACAGCATTAGGTAGAGATTGCTTCTAAATCAATGTGTCTTAGTTTATATATAATCCCATTATATCCTCATGTTGTTTTTATGCAGTTAACTTGTTTACATATATAGTTCTTGGACATAGTCTAAATTATAAGCAGATAACAACAGAAGCCAGTAAGAGACAAAAAGCAACTTCAAGATCAAAGACAGATATGCAACAAACGTTATTGTCTTTGTCCTAAGTGTATATAGAATCAAAGATAAAGACAACTAAAACAACAAAATCAAGGTTGTATCAAAATACCAGGATTAATATTATCAGTGCTGTTATCAGGAACAATGCTGGAGGCAACATCAGCTGTCCGAGGATCTTCGGGTGCAGGGGCTTGTCGTGGCGGCGGCGGCGGCGGTGGCGGCAATGATGACGACGGTGATGATACTACAGCTTCAAGATCTTGACAAGAAGGAGGTGGTGGTGGTGGAGCTTTTGCACTTTCATCTGCCAAAGCATCACAAAATGCTCGGTGCGTTATATAGCTATCCCTCCTGTAATCAAATCAAACTAATCAATCAATTGAAGTCCAAAATTTTCCACAAAAGGATCAAAACAGCTGCCAACCTCGAAAACACGGTTCCACATTGACATTTATACTCTCTGGTTCCGCAAATCTTGGAATGCGCCTTCCAGTCGGATTGAACCGCGTATTTCTTGGAACATTTGTCGCATTTCCACTTCTTCTCGCCGTGCTTCCGGCAGAAATGCTTCTTGATTCCGGTGAGATCGCCCAGCGCCCGCGACGGGTCGTGGTGGACGCAGCTGGGCTCGGGGCAGACATACACACGCTTCTTCACATCCTTGCTCGATCTTTGCCTCAGCTTCCATGGCAGATTATGGCCCCTCCTATGCAGCTGCAAATTCTGATCCCTTTGAAAACCTTTGTTGCAGATTTCGCAAACAAATCTGTTTGTCGCCATCAACGTCTTGGGGGATAAGGCAATCACCTCAGAATCAGGATCTGATCCATCCAGAAATGACAAAATAAGTAGCATATTTTCAGCTCTAGGATAAAAAAGAAGTTAAAAGGGGGAAATCGCATGTTGAAACTTGTCTTCTCTTCTACTTACCGGGCATTCCGGGCAGATTCCGTTTCTTCTTTGCGGTTGGTTTAGGAGATGCTGTTTGATTACCCGGAGACGAGTCGCCCGAAGCTGTGGAATCATTCATGGCGCTAAGATTTCTCTAAACCAGCAAACGACAGATACTATTTTCTGAGATTTCGGAGGTCGGATTAATCTTCAAGGGCATTAGTGCTGCTGAAGCAATTTAAACACTTCCAAAATCTTTCTATTTGTTTAGCAAGCTGAATCCAATTTATATGGAGTAGATTCTACATAGCCTATCCAGCCTATAGAAATTCTGCAAATTCAGGTAAAAAAAATTCTCCCCGGTGGAGATGGGTATGGAAAATTGCAAGTCTACTGAAATGGGTTGAGGACAAAAACTAAATTATTGTTGGGTTTTGACCAAAATTATTGAGGCGGAAATCTACCTACGCAAGCTGGGATGTTGAAACGTGCGATGTAGGATGTAGCGTTATAAAGAATTGCTTTTGGTGGGAGGCGCCGCTCAGAATCACGGCGGCTGGAGGAAGAATGGCTTTTGAGGGTCGTCGTCGGCGGGTCAGAGAACTAGAGGGAGAAAACTTAGAGCGGTGGAGTGGAGGTGGGGGGAAGAGAGAGAGAGAGAGAGAGAGAGAGAGAGAGGAGGTGTGTGCGCGACAGTGTCTGTGTTTGCAAAAGTCTTCGTTGTTGCCTTTTTGGTCTTCATAACCCACTTTTAACTTTTTCAGGCTTATTTGCGTCTATTTTTGTATATTTGGATTATTTATTTTAGCATGCAAACCCCTTTTTAGTTGTATCTTTAATGAGAAAATAGATGTAAAAATATTTACAAATACGTATATAAATCTCAGTGTACAGTAAAAAATTTTGAAACATTATGTAGTATAAAATTTAGATATTTATATTATTATAAAATTTATCAAATTAAAACAAAATTAGAATCCATAAACAAAATATTAGAACTCTATTAGTACTTCCCGTCCCAATGTTTTGAAAACTGGACCAGACCGGCCGGTCGGTCATCCGGTCCGGTTTTGTCCAATTTCAGTTCTTCAAGTGGCCCGAAGCGAACCGTTAAAAATCGGTCAAATTCGGCGACCCGAATGACCCAATAAACCGGTTCGGGTTTTAAAATTCAAATTTTATTTTATTTTTCAAAATGAGATTAAGAAGATTTGAACCCAAGACCTCCTTGTTGTTAGGCTATAGTACAAACCATCTCACCAACAAGAGTTATATGTCCTTAAGTTTTTGATTTATTAACTTAACTTGTTACGTACTAAAAGATTATGGTAGAATTATAATTATTTCTTACTTTATTTTGTTTAAACATAGACTTTAATTTTAATTAAACATTCTATTATTACATTAATAATTACCACATATAAGGAACGAAAAAGAGTTACGTCACAAAAATTTATTTAAATCACATTATCAAGAGATGAAGAAATTTACTAATTTCTTATACAATAAGAACATAGTTATTATAATATCATGAAATCATAAACTACAAATAATATAAATTTATCTTCATATACTTTGAATTATTTATGTGTTAAATACAAAAATTGATGAAAATATTTATTTACTTTTGATTGATATAATGAATTGATTTTGTATAATTTGATTTATTTCTTATCATTTAAATAAAATATTTAATTACTTATATATTTTACTTATACATATAATATATATATATATATATATATATATGAAAAAGAAAATTAACGGGTCATTCGGGTTTATCGAAACGGTTCAACCGGTCGAACCAGTGACCCAGTGACCCAATAAAGTGACCAGTTCGATGATCGGTCCGATTTTAAAAACATTGCTCGTCCATGAAACAAAGTCCTACTTGCCCATAAAAATTTGTCTACAAAACAAAGTCCTATTTGCCCATAAAAATTGTCTACAAAACAAAGTTTTACCTTTTTCCACTCAAATCAAGTGGAACCTACAACAACTTCCATACCGATTTAACTTCTTACATTCATAATAGCATGTACTACGGAAGATGAAGAGAGGGGTCGAAGGCCTGGGTCGAGCCGCTCAATGCAGCCTCTACTCGACGCAGGCGACGTCGAAGTCGCAGTGGAGAATAGACGCAGGGCTGGGTCGAGCGAGAGGTCGAAAGCTGTGTCGATTTTTAGACACAGCCTTCGACTCAGTGATGACGCAATATGGGGACACGTGGCGTGTCCCCATTGGTCGGATCCATTTTTTTTCTGATAAAAAAAATTAAATTAAAAGACAGCAACGACTATGAGCAACGGATATATACACGTATCCAACGGCTAATCCCTATTTTTCACTATATATATCCCTTCATCATTCATTCATTATCCACACAAATTCCTTTCTTCATCCATTCTTCTCCACAAAAAAAAATTCAAACTTTCAATTTTATTTTGCGCAAAAAAATGGCTGACCAGCAGTTCAATTCGTGGTACTCGCAAAATTTTGGTTCAATCCCACCGAACCAATCTCCAAATCCAGCGAATCTAATTTCCAATCCGGCGAATCCAAGCTTCCAGTTCTCCCATTCTCCTGGTTTCGGCCAATACTCGGTCCCTGTAGGGTTTGCATTTTTTTCGCAGACGCCGGGTTTCTCTCAATTTCCCTCGTCATCGGGGTTCTTACAGTCGCATGGGTTCTCCTAATTCCCTCCGACGACTGGATTCTCGCAATTCTCACAGCCGCCGACGTTCTTCCAATTCCCCCCGTCGGCTGGGTTCTCGCAGTCTCCGGCGTACTCCCAATTCCCTCCGTCTTATGGTTACTCGCAGCCGCTGAGGTTCTCTCAATTCCCCCCGACATCCGGGTACGAGCAATTCTCGCAGCCACCAGTGGATACTGCTCGATTCAGACGTTTCAACCTTAACAACGACAACGACGATGTTGAGATGGAAGAAGAGGAAGCGGAAGAGGAAGAGGCGTACGGAGATTTCCGACAAGAGGAATCGGACGAACGCGAGCCAACACCACCGCCCCCGTCCCGACGCAAGGGGAAAGCTCCCGCCTCCTCAAGCACGACCAATTCTCCAGCCAAGGGGAAGGGAAAGGCACGCCGCAAGGGGAAAGCTCTCGCGACCTCAACCTGCGAGCAGAACCGGCCACTGCGATGTCCTAACTACACAGCCGATGAAATTGAATTCCTCGCACGGTGCTACATTGATTACGGGATGGACGCGGTCACCATCAACTACCAAACCTCAAATGTGTTCTGGAAAAAAAATAATGATCCGCTTCAACGAGTTCATAACTCCCGCCTACCCAAGAGAAAAGGATGCGATGAAGAACGCATGGGCCCACGCCAAGAAACAGATCCAAAACTTTGCCGGCATGTACATCCAAGAAGAGAACATCCTCGGAAGCGGGCAGAACGACCTCGATCTATACTCAAGGGTCCAAGATCTGTACGCCGCCAAGCATCGGAAAGAGTTCCCATATAGGGCTGCATGGGAGGTCTTGAGGCATATTCCGAGTTTCACCAACCCAAAGAAGTCAACAGCTCCAAAGCGGACGAAGATAAATGAAGCTGGCGAGTATACTTCGTCTGCTAGCGGCACCGCATCCATCACATCCGCGAGCGATGCAAACATGCTGGAGGTTCGCCCCGCAGGAGTGAAAACTATGAAGAAGAGGAAGAAGGGCAAAAATGCGCTAAGGGAGCAGGCGGCAAGAGAGTTGACAACACTCAACGAGAACTACGAGAAGGACGTCGCTTCAGCGAGGGAGCAGTGGGCGTACGGTGTTTATATTGCAGACACATTGAACTTTACTCCCGAGCAAAATGAGAGGTACGAAAATGTCCGCTGCAAACTTGCAAGGGAATTCAATTGGGAGGAGTAGTTGTCCTAATTTTTTTTTCTTAATTATTGTAATGTTGCAGTTTTTAATTATTGTATTTTTTTATTAATTAGTGTATGTTTTAGTTTTTTTAAATTCAATAAAATTGTCATTCATTAATTTTTTAATTTAATTAAGTAATTTTTTTATAATATTTATTACAAATAAAAAAAATAACAACAAAATAAGATCTATTTAATCATTAAAATCACGTTTCCCAGTGCTTCAACCTAGGTCTTACTCAACCCCATTGTAGTGGAAATATCAACCTAGGTCTAACTCAACACCACCAATCATTAAAATCACGCTTCACAGTGTTTCAACCTAGGTCTTACTAGACGATCGTAGTGGATGCTCTAATACATGGGACCCTTATTCAACTAATAATAACTTTAACTATATTTTACCTTTTCCACTCACAACAAACGCAACCCTTATTCTACTTGTTGGAAAATTTGTTAGTAAGAGTTTTGATGAATTCCAAAACCAACTGACCCCAACCGAGTAGATGTTGCCAGAACCTAACATTAGTAGTTAGGCTCGCTGTTTGAGCATTGTCAAGATTTTATCTTTACATGTCTCCAGCTGAAGATGGCAACAAGGCTTCACTCGGATAGAACATCAGTTGTGAGGAAGACAACTGAGCGTTCAGCATATTAAAAAGGAGGAAGTTACGTTCATGTCTCAGATCAATAGTCAAGTATCCAAAAAGGGGAAGTCACATTCAAGAGATAGAACATCAGTTGTAAGAAAAACAACTAAGTGTTCATCGGATGAAAAGCAGTATGGGGGAAGAGAACATCAGATGAAAGGAAGCCATCTGAGCGTTCGAACCCAACTGATCAGATACAAGGAAGACAACTGAGTGTTCAGTTTCAGAACATCAGTTGTAGAACTCAACTAAGAAGACCAACAGCCTGAAGTTGAAGTCAGCTGAGAGTTCAACTGTTAGTAGTCAGATAGAACATCGGCTGAAGAACAAGTTAGTTGAAGATCGAAAGTCTTAACCGACCACTCCTTGTTGGAAGTCTGTTGTTAAGATTTGAATTTCAAAAAGGAAGTCACGTGAGGGTTTGACCGTTCAATCATTACCCCATTTGGCCCAACACAAGGCTATCTCAGATGGAAAGCAGAAGAGCACAGATGCCATATCGGGAAAGTCTGCAGAGATGAGAGACAAGCCATCGCTTTCAAAGAACAGAGATCAACGGCTCCTCCAACGGCTAGTTGACTCTCTCCGCCTATATATAGAGGCCTTCATTCATTCAAAAATGATACAAGACACACACGTGAGAAGAAACCAGAGAGCGAAAGAAAGAGCAATATTCTACACGAGCTGAACTGAATTCAATCTCTTAGAACATCACTTGTTGAGAGTTCTAGAGTTAGTTAGTTTTTGTGTCTTTAGATCGAACCTTGAGAACATCACTTAGTGAGAGTTCATAGAGTGTTAGATCATAGCTCACTTCGTGTTCGAGCTTTTAGTTGGAACCCCATTTTCTTTCACCTGAAAAGGTTTTAGGACCCTACTCTTCCTGCAACTGAGTAGATAGGTTGTTTAGTACCCGAAAACTAAACTGTAAGGTTGATAAGTACCCGAAAACTTATCCTTAACGGTTGCTCAGCCCGCGTAAGCTGAGTGGTTTGTCCAGAAGAACTTGGACAGAGTTGTGTGGACTCACAACTCCCCGTGGATGTAGGAGGTTTCTCCGAACCACGTAAATCTCTGTGTGCTAGTGTTTATTTTGTTTATTTCTTGCATATTCAACTGACCTTCTAACCAGCATACAAACTGATCTTAGCATTATCAATTGTCTTGGTTTTTGAACGACCTTGCACAAAAGCGTGAGTTGTTTTACGAGTTGTTAATTTCCACCACATTCCGCACAGCACCACTCTTCCAGTTAAGGTTGCTTACTCAGCTGTGAGATTCCAACTGAGTCTTTTTGCTCAGTTGAAGTAATTTTCAGGAGTTTAGTTTTAAAATCCTAACTGGTGTATTCCCCCCCATACACCAGTAACTCGTATCGGGACCATCAAGTGGTATCAGAGCAGTGGTTCAAAAGACTACTGACTCTGTTTCACAAGGTGTGAATTCAAGAAAGTTTCTTCAGTTGTCAACTGAACAGATCTTTTTTTCACGCTAGTGCATATTTGCTTGCATATTTGTTCTGTTGTTGTGTACAGATGGACGTCAAGGACAAGATCGTGGTCATGTTCTCGGTAGTAAATTATACATCCTGGAGGACACGGATGAAGAAGATCTTACTGTCGAAGTATCATAGGATGCAACAAGTACTCTCGTCCGGACCGATCATCATCAAAGAAAGAATCGCTCGCACTCCTACAAATCCCAACGATGGGGATACAGTTGTGGAGTTTGTGGAGAAGCAGCCGGAAGACTACACTCCAGAGGAAGCCAAGGTGAGCCAGTTGGATATCTGGGCCCAAAGCACGATTATGTCCACTGTTGGACAAGATTATCTCCCTTGGATTGAAGAGTGTGAGACTGCCAAAGAAATGTGGGATATCTTGGCATCGCTGAGTGAAGGAAGCGATGAGACAAAGGAGAACAAGTTCTCACATGCATGCCAAGACTTCGACAACTTTTGTCTGAGAACAGATGAAACAATTGATCAGCTAGAGCTCCGATTTATGGACATCCTCAGAAGAATCCAATCCATCCGAAGAGAAAAATACACACTAAGAGAAATCAATCTCAAAGTGTTGCAAGCTCTACCGGCTGAGTGGGATACCTTCACTAATATCCACGAAAGCCGAGCTGATCTTGGTGAAATGAGAACTGAAAGATTGTTCTCAATTTTAAAGGGAAATGAGTATAAGGTGAACCGAAGAAGATCTCAGTCCTCGGTTCAGACGAGTCGACATGAAGATGTTTGCTCAGCCACAAAGTCAGTTACACTTCGAGCTGACTACTCCAAGTCAAGAACATCAAGGTCAACCAGGTCTGCAGACACAGCTGCAAAGGAGCTAAGCAGAGAGGAACTGCAACAGAACATTGCCGCCTTGTCAAAGAAACTAGCCGACATGGACACTCGGTTCGGGAAATACAAACGATTCTACAAATCAAACCGAACTCGAGACAGTTCAAAGCCTGTCACTAACGGTTGCTTTGAATGCGGCAAGGAGGGACATTTCAAAGCTGACTGTCCAGACCTCTCAAAGAAAGAGAGAGAAGCGTTGAGGGCCAAGCAAGCTGGAAAGAACAAGACCATGGTAGCAGAAGAAGCAGCTGACGACATGGACATCTTCACTGACACTAAAGATGAGGATGAGCTGACTTCTACAAACAACGCCATCAGTCAGGATCAATGCCTCATGGCACTTGGAACCGACCAAGATGATACTGAGGTACACTCTAATCCTGCTAAGTTAAATTCTTCCAATACTTCTAACATGCATGAATCACTGGACGAAGAGTTGGAACCATCCTGGAGTGACTTTCAAGAACTTAGTGAGGAACTACATCAGCAATCGGTTGAGTTTAAGAGTCTTCAAGAACAGTTCTCAAAACTTGAAGAATCTTTAACCGTGAAGGACGATCTGATCAAAAGTCAAACAGAGGAGATTGAGAATCTCAAGAGTCAACTGAATGCGGTCAACCGAATTAATGCTCCAACTGATGAGGAGTTGACAAAGCAGATCAAGGAGCAGCAAGATCAGTTGAAAAATCAAGAGACTCAGATCGACCAGCTGATAAAGAAGTCAGATAGACAAACCGAGCAGATAACTGTCCTCCTCAAGGAGTTGCAAACTGAGAAGGATAATCTAATCAAGATGTATCAGTCATCCAAGATCATCGAGAATCTTATCAGTTACAGTAGACAGATGGATGACGTGTCAGGACTCGGTTATGATGTGATTAAAGATAGTGGAATTCCTCCAGCAACCTTCATCAAAGCTGTTGAGGTCAAGGTTGTCGAACCTAACACAGTGGAACCTGAGTCACCACAAAGTAATTCAACCTCCACCTGTCAGCAAGCTCAACCGACCAAGGCAACCACAACTGAGAAGGGAAAAGGAGCAGTAGATGGAGGACAGAATGTTCCATCGGTTGGGACATCAACCGAGGGGGAATGCTCCAAAAGTCAGAAGAGGAATCAGAGGTGTCGAAGGCATAATCGCAACCGAACTCAGAATCAGAACCGACCTCTGCATCAACCTCAGAGTCAACATCAGAAAGAATGGAACCGACCGCAGAACCGACAAGGGTTCAACATCTGAATCAACAGCGGTTCCAACATCAGTTCAACCAAAGGTTCCAACCGAGTCAACCAATGAGGAACAGGTCGAACAACTGGAAATATTCATGCCACAATATGAACCACCAACAAGGCATGAACAACTATAGACAACACTCAGGGAGTTGGAATCGGAATCAGCCACAAAGATTCCAACAAGGCGTCCGACCTCACAGACAAATTCAATAGGATAAGAATCGCCATCAAAACAGGGGGAAAAACTCTTCTCCGAAAGCTCAGAATGGGAGAAATCCAACTCCTCTCAAGAAACAGAACATCACTACTAACAACAAGCCTAAGGATAACCGAGGTGTTGTTATAGTGGATAATGAAGGAAAAGTGATCTAGAATGATAAATCCATCCGAGTATACAGGGAAAAGCGACGCACAGTTCCAGGGGGAACTGGTTCTAACCCTCCAGGACCCAACTGAAATTGGGGACCTAAGCGAGTTTCTCTTTGCAGGTACAGGAGAAACAGCTGAGGAAAAATAAAGCGTCTGCAACAATGTGGGTGATGGACATTGGATGCTCGAAACACATGATAAATTTGAAGGATTTGCTTGGAAGTTTCGTGGAGAAAGAAGGACCCTCAGTTACTTTTGGTGATAACTCAAAAGGTTACACCAGAGGTTACGGTACCCTTGAAACCAATCATGTTTCGATTTCTAATGTTTCTTATGTTGATGGATTGAAGCATAACTTGCTCTCCATCAGCCAATTCTGTGATAATGGTTTCTCTGTCAAGTTTGATGCACAAGGTTGCAGGGTTAAAAATGTCGGATCAAAGCAGGTGATATTGTTGGGAAATCGATCGCCAACCGGGAATGTCTACTATGCTGACTGGAACAGTAGTCTTCCTGACACCTGCCTGTTATCAAAGAGCAGTTCAGATGTGAGCTGGCCGTGGCACAAAAGGCTCAACCATCTGAACTTCAAGACAATGAACCGACTTGCCAGACAAGAACATGCAAGAGACATACCAAACCGAGTGTTTTCAACAACACATATCTGCAGTGCATGCCAGTTGGGAAAGCTCGCTAGATCCTCCTTCCGGTTGAAGACAACTCCCTCAACCGACCGAGTATTACAGCTAATCCACATGGATCTCTTCGGGCCAGTTACACCAAAGAGCATGAATGGTAACGAGTACACCCTGGTTGTAACTGATGACTACTCAAGATATACGTGGACCATCTTCATGCACCATAAGAGTGAAACCCGAGATGAGCTACCCAAGTAAGACAACAAGGATCCCGATGAATACTAACTGGAAGATTGAACCAGGAACTGAGGGAAAGCTCGTGGATGCCAGTAAGTATAGAGGGATCATCAGTTCTTTGCTCTATCTAACCGCCAGTCGGCCATACATATCTTACGCGGTTGGAGTGTGTGCTCGGTTCCAAGTTCAACCAAGGGAAGCACACATGTTAGCAGCAAAGAACATCATCAAGTATCTGAAGGGTACAGTCAATGTTGGATTGTGGTATCCAACTGACGACAATATTCAACTGATCGGATACTCAGATGCAGATCTAGCCGGAGATCGGTTGGACAGGAAGTCTACTTCTAGACACTGTCAGTTCATGGGAAGCAAGCTGGTTTCATGGTTCTCCAAGAAACAAGCATGTGTTGCCACTTCTACAACCGAGTCAGAGTATATGGCTGCCGGAAGCTGTTGCATGCAAGTGTTATGGCTCAAGCAACGGCTGAGAGATTATGAAGTTTCAATTGGACAGGTTCCCATTCATTGTGATAGCTCAAGTGCCATTGTTATCTCTCTGAATCCTGTTCACCACTCTCGGACAAAGCATATCGACATCCGTCATCATTTTATCCGAGATCATATTGAGAAGAAGGATGTATCCATGGAGAAGATTCCAACTGAAATTCAGAGAGGTGATATCTTCACCAAACCTCTAGCTGAAGCACGGTTCAAGATGCTATGTGATCTCCTTGGACTGTTGGATCCATCAGATGAGGAGTCAACTGAAGAAAAGAGATAGATATCCATCTGAGGGGGAAGCTCAGATGAAGGGGGAATCTCAGATGCGGATCGCCAACTGAAGACATTAGACGTCAACTAAACAGACGAACTTGAGTCAGTTGATGGTATGCCGATCAAATGCAGATTGCCAACCGAAGGAATAAGACGTTAGCTGAACAGACGAACTCGAGTCAGCTGATGGTATGCCGCAACATGGGAACTCAGCTGATTCCAACATCAGCTGGCAGGTAACATTTATGGCTGAAGGTGTTATGTTCTTAAATGAGAATGTTTGAAATAAATTCAAACATTCCTTAACATGTCAGTTACATTAAAAATAGCCATCATGTCGCATTAAATGTAAAGTACGGCTGAACATCCATGGCCTACTTTATAGTGAGACTGGGCTGACAAGATAAACTGTACACCTTCTCACGCGCGGCTTGGAACTCGGTACATGACGTCAAGTCAAAGATAGTCAACAGTCGCGTGATCTCAGCCGTTGATGGATTCGCGCCATTTAACCCCAGCCGTCGATCTCTACCGAGTCAAAAACCTATATAAGGCGAAAAATCAGGAAGAAATCTCCTACTTTCCTCAATCGTGTCTATCTTCTATAACTGTTCATCGTCTTCCCAGATTTTGTCTAACTATTTTCTGCAAAAGATTTCCCTTACTTCTTCCTATATATTCCTTTTGCAGTGATCATAAATGGCACCCAAAAGCAAGAAAATGGCTTCATCTGGATCTTCCCTTATCCCTACCTCATATGAATAATCTTTCGACATGTTGGTGTCGAAGATCCACTTCGAGCAAATACTTTCCGATGAAGAATTGGAGTCGCCGGTATTGGCTCCCCTTGCCAATACTCTCAGAGAGAATGACCTCCTCGAATGGGCCAAGCTTTGCCCCTCCCACCTACTCAGGCGACAAGTGGGGCAGTTTTACGTAAACTTGAAGGCCCCCCTTGAATCTACAGAAGGAATGTCTACGGAAGTCTCCTGCCGGCAAAGAGATGTTCCGGTCAGGACCATACGTCGTGTCTCATTCCCCATCGATGTTTTCGATGTCCTCCGTTACATCATCCCCATCAACCACACCGCCACTGAACTTCTGGAGAATATATCCGACGAGCACGTCGATGAAGTTTTGGAGAAAGCTCTGATCACTCCGGAGAAGTTAAGGAGTAATATGCAGAGGACGAAGCTGAAACCAGAACATCGCCTGCTGTTCGATGTTATTTCAAAGGTGGTGTTCGGTTACAGTGGCGCATTCGGCGATATCAGCCGACCCAAATTGAGGCAGTTGGTGGCCTTGGAGCACCAACACAAGATCAACTGGTTCCAATACTTCCTGAACCAGTTGATGGTGGAGAAGTCGAAGATCTCCGAGACAACATCCGAGTCGGGAGAGAAGCTGCTAAGTGTTAAGGGGACACTCAACTTTGGCTGCAAGATCTCAGCCCTCATCGTGCTCGCGACCAAGGACCGCAACATGGTCTGGGCAGACTGCGAGGAGACGCCGGTTAAGAAGTTGTTGTTGTTCCCGACAGCCAAGAAAGCACAGGAGGTGCTTAGGAGTGTGTACACTCCAAAGGAGAAAAAGGAGGTTGGGAAGTCTGCTGAGCCAACAGCTGAGGGGGAACCAGCTGTTGCTCGCCCCGCCAAGTCCAAAGCTGCACGCCGACTAGCTGAGTCGGAGAAGGAGTCAGCTGAGGAACCTGCCCAGAAAAAGCTACGGGTACGGTTCAAGAAGTCGATTAAGAAGCCAGCTGATATGCCAGCTGATGAGCCAACTGAGGTGTCAGCTGATGAGTCAGCTGAGGAGCCAGTTGAGGTACCAGCTGAGGAGCCAGCTGAGGAGCAAGCTCCAGCTAAGGAGGAGGCACCGGTTGAGTCGACACCTGCTGAGGAGCCTTCCGAGTCCAGCCGCTCAGCTGAGGCCGCCACGTTCGAGATCGTCCCTCGAGCCACCGGAGCTGACAAGGCTGACGGAATGGAGACGGATTTGATGTCAGATGCTTCTTCCTCATCTGAGGACGTTGAAGATGTTCCCACCTCCCCCACGGCAGGAGTTGATGTCGTACCACCCCCAGAGCCTCTTGCTCTTTCTACCCAACCAGAGCCAAATGTTCCGAGCACCTTGCTCGATGCCAACATTGTGACCGCTCCTTCGGCCAATGTTGAGGAAACAATTGAAACCCCCCTCCCAACCGAATCCAATATTCCGAGCTCCCAGCTCGATGCCGATGTTGCGACCGACTCTTTGGCCAACATTGATGAACCTTTTGAACCTTTGCCATATGATCTTTCCCTATCCCCAATAAATGAAGAAGATGATCTTCAGGCAGTTGCGCTGGAGCACGAGGGCAGGGTGGCCTACTGCTTCCAAAAGCTGCTAGGCATGTTCCCTGAGGCTCGCAACATGCCAGTCTTTGCCACTCTGGGAACCGAGCTCTTGTACTAGTTCCACCTGATCTTCAGCCATTGGTACGTCAAAGAAGATACGATCAGGGTGCAAAGCTGGGACAGGCTGAAGTCAGATGAGTCCCGCATCCGAGCCTACTTCATCTACTCCAACCTGGAGGTGGCTTACAACAACCGGATTGCGCTGCTCACTCGTCGGCTGGACCAGAGCAGAGCTGAAGGGACGGACACAAGGGAGGCAGCTGGACAGAAGTGCATTGACTTCCTCGACAGCATGCTGATCAAGTCAGTTGACTTCCTTGAGGATGTGGATGCAGCCGCCGCAGCAGCGAAGGAAGAAGAAGCAGAGCTGAAGCTGTACCTGGCCAACCGACAAGCCACGGTCACAGTTGAGCCTCTAGCTCTGATAGCTCAAGCCCCTCCAGCTGATCAGCATGCTCCCACAACTGAAGAGATATGTGAGCTAGTGGCTGAGAGGGTGAACCAACTAAGAACCGAGCTGCTTGCCAACCTCCAGCATAAAAAAGATGACCAGCTGAGGGCGTTGGAAGCACAAGAAGTCAAGAAACAACAACTGGTGGAGGAGAATGTTGAACTGAAGACCAAGCTGAATGAATTCTCCTCCTTCACCAGTCAAGAAGTGTCGGAGTTGAAGTCCACTCTGTTGGGATTGAAGTCGGAGCTGAACGTCTTCAAATCCTTGGCCGACTCCAATCTTGCCACGTCCCAACAGACACAAGATGCTGAATGGGAGTCTCACTTCGAGTCGCGATGGGCTGAGTTCGCTGCTTTTCAGACTGAGGTCATCGAGAACCTCTCTGCCTTGAAGAAAGCCGAACAAGAGCGCCAGGACTCGGATCTGGCGAAGAAGGTGGAGCTCGAATGCGCGGTCGATGAACTCTTCAACCGCATCAAACTTGCCGAACAACAACTCACCTCCCTAGACGGTTCAGTAGCAAGCCTTGTTGCTGATGCCAAAAAGGGGGAAGAGAAGGAGACGGAGGTTGAAGTGCAGGAAGAAGAAGAGACCCAAGCCGAAGGAGATACGCCAGCTCAAGGGAAATCTCAGCTGAAGAGAAGGAGGTCTTCTCAAAGGAAGTCTGCTGCTCCCAAGCCAACCGAAGTCGGTGGAGCTAGAATGGAAAAGGACTTGGAGCAGGCAGAGAAGTTCGGAGTTTCCTACAACTCCATAGTCGAGATCGCAGCCGAGCTGGATTCTGAACTCGACGGGATAACAACCGAAGAGTGCATTGCAGCGGCCAAGGCTATGGATATAGAGGAGAAGGATTACATGAACCCGAGCTGGATCAGAAAGTTTGCCGCCAGCCAGGCGAGGAGGGTGAACCAGTTCGAAGAAGAGTTGAAGAAAATGTCTCAGAATTTGGACCGCAACATTGCCTCCCGCAGCCGACGCCGCATCAACAAACATCAATCAAAGGCGGAATCTCGGTTGAAGCAACAAAGGTTGCCAGCAAAGTCCAAAGTCGAGAGTCGGTTTAGGCATGTTGACAAGTGGATGCCGACCGAGTGGAATGAAGAGTGGGAGTTGTTCAAGCAGGAGTTCGTGAACGACTTCTACTATAGGAAGGTTTACGCAACTGATGACCCGAGGAAAGCATTCAAGGAAGCGCTGACCGAGTTGCACTCAGGAGACCCGGGCATGTTCAACCAATTCAGGCGGGCTATGATTGACGCCAACCTGGACTTGAACACAGTTCCGGTTCCCCAGAAGGTTACTTACCGGCCTCCCTTCCTCCCAAACTCTCGCAACCCGAACCGCACGAAGATTGCTGCTGAGGCGAGGCAGGTTTGCAAGGAGCATGGAGTGGACATTTCTAAGGAGTCACCTGCCAAGAGAGAGATTTTTGTTAGGATTTTTAGTAAGTATGGGCTACAATTTTAGCTCAGTTAGTTTTCAAGCAACTGTTGTAATTTTTGGCTTTTGCGCTTATCCTTGTAACACTCAGTTGTAATGAAAACTACTCAGTTATAAGATTCAACTTGACGTACAATCCCTCATTGTCCAAGCTCTGAATCGCAAAGTTATTTCAATACCATGTTATAACTGTGCTAACCCTTTGATGTTTCAATCTTATAGACTGTCTAGAATTTCAGCTGAGATTTTGGATATGTAAGAATTGTATAAGGGTTTTAAAGTTTTAGAGTCTTGATCTGTAAGTTTGTAAGGGGTTTTGGCATCATCAAAAAGGGGGAAATTGTTGGGAAATTTGTTAGTAAGAGTTTTGATGAATTGCAAAACCAACTGACCCCAACCGAGTAGATGTTGCCAGAACCTAATATTAGTAGTTAGGCTCGCTGTTTGAGCATTGTCAAGATTTTATCTTTACAGGTCTCCAGCTGAAGATGGCAACAAGGCTTCACTCGGATAGAACATTAGTTGTGAGGAAGACAACTGAGCGTTCAGTATATTAAAAAGGAGGAAGTTACGTTCATGTCTCAGATCAATAGTCAAGTATCCAAAAAGGGGAAGTCACATTCAAGAGATAGAACATCAGTTGTAAGAAAAACAACTAAGTGTTCATCGGATGAAAAGCAGTATGGGGGAAGAGAACATCAGATGAAAGGAAGCCATCTGAGCGTTCGAACCCAACTGATCAGATACAAGGAAGACAACTGAGTATTCAGTTTCAGAACATCAGTTGTAGAACTCAACTAAGAAGACCAACAGCCTGAAGTTGAAGTCAGCTGAGAGTTCAACTGTTAGTAGTCAGATAGAACATCGGCTGAAGAACAAGTTAGTTGAAGATCGAAAGTCTTAACCGACCACTCCTTGTTGGAAGTCTGTTGTTAAGATTTGAATTTCAAAAAGGAAGTCACGTGAGGGTTTGACCGTTCAATCATTACCCCATTTGGCCCAACACAAGGCTATCTCAGATGGAAAACAGAAGAGCACAGATGCCATATCGGGAAAGTCTGCAGAGATGAGAGACAAGCCATCGCTTTCAAAGAACAGAGATCAACGGCTCCTCCAACGGCTAGTTGACTCTCTCCGCCTATATATAGAGGCCTTCATTCATTCGAAAATGATACAAGACACACACGCGAGAAGAAACCAGAGAGCGAAAGAAAGAGCAATATTCTACACGAGCTGAACCGAATTCAATCTCTTAGAACATCACTTGTTGAGAGTTCTAGAGTTAGTTAGTTTTTGTGTCTTTAGATCGAACCTTGAGAACATCACTTAGTGAGAGTTCGTAGAGTGTTAGATCATAGCTCACTTCGTGTTCGAGCTTTTAGTTGGAACCCCATTTTCTTTCACCTGAAAAGGTTTTAGGACCCTACTCTTCCTGCAACTGAGTAGATAGGTTGTTTAGTACCCGAAAACTAAACTGTAAGGTTGATAAGTACCCGAAAACTTATCCTTAACGGTTGCTCAGCCCGCGTAAGCTGAGTGGTTTGTCCAGAAGAACTTGGACAGAGTTGTGTGGACTCACAACTCCCCGTGGATGTAGGAGGTTTCTCCGAACCACGTAAATCTCTGTGTGCTAGTGTTTATTTTGTTTATTTCTTGCATATTCAACTGACCTTCTAACCAGCATACAAACTGATCTTAGCATTATCAACTGTCTTGGTTTTTGACCGACCTTGCACAAAAGCGTGAGTTGTTTTACGAGTTGTTAATTTCCACCACATTCCGCACAGCACCACTCTTCCAGCTGAGGTTGCTTACTCAGCTGTGAGATTCCAACTGAGTCTTTTTACTCGGTTGAAGTAATTTTCAGGAGTTTAGTTTTAAAATCCTAACTGGTGTATTCCTCCCCCATACACCAGTAACTCGTATCGGGACCATCACTACTCACAACAATTTTAACTTCTAATCCACTTCTTTCAGTCTCAATAAGTAGGATCTTAACTCCACTCACAACAACTTTACCAATTTTTTTAATTTGTGTACCGACATCCAAATAGAATTTTACTTTATGAACAAAGGGAGTATTATTTTTGAAGAAACCCACACAAAAGGAGAAAGGTCTTGGTTGTAGTTCTTCCATCTTTGCCTTTCCAAAGCTGGAAAATCAAAATTGTTGCAAGTTTCTGATGTTATATAATTGAGAAAATTATCATGCATGCCCACTTTGAAGATAACATGTACTTCCCATAGCCACTTATATAATTATCCACTCCTCATATCCACTTGACCCATAAAAGGCACTTTCCACCATTTGTTTAATATTTTTTATTTAATTATCGGTACAATCACTCCTCCAATCTACACGACATGATTCAATCATCATCAGTTGACTAGTTTTTTGAATAAGGTCAAAATATATTTGAGTGGGATGACAAATGTGTAAGTTTCACGTGAATAGAGACTATTAAAATTGGCATGCATGCAAAAATTGTACCAATTTTAACAGTAATTTTGAATGCGGGTAGATTCTATATTGAATGCATTATTGAATTGGAATTCTTCAGCCTATAGAAGATTCATAGTTTGAAGGATCTGTATGCAAACATAAGAAGGAAAAAAATAGAGAGAAAACTTGAGCGAATATTAGATCGAAGAATTATAGTAGTCATTACCGTCGTTTACATACAGGTGAGCATAATACAACATTTTATTATTTTGTAAAAAAAAAAATATACAGATCACTCATATTCTGTAGATGGACAGAAATATATCCGCCACCTGTACAGAAATGTGTCGATCTTTATATTTTTTTTTATCCAAAATTGTGTTAACTTTGACAAGCTTTGGTTATATTATTTTTGTAACATTATTGTTTGTATTTTACAGAAAATTCAATCGGGCATCTTTCAAACAGGCTGAATTCAAGCAAGAAGAGAATTAACATTGTTTTTGTAATTTTCATTTCGAAATGTAAGTCTTAAAAAATTAAATTAATTTTGTAAAAAAATTTAAAGTGTACAGATCGACAAAAAATTGTAAAGGTCGGTCAAAGCAATAAGGCGACATGTACAGTTTTTATATGATCTATATAATTTGTTTTTTCAATTACATTATTTATTTAAATATTTTATATTTTTTATAACATTAATATATGTATTTTACAGAAATACAATCTAAATTCGAAATCCCATATATGGAATTTCTTTAAATGGAGGTGAATCCAAATAAACTGTGTGTTTTCATTTCCAATTTACAAATTTGAGTCTTTAAAACATTAATTCAATTTTTTTAAAAACTAAAATACAGATCTAACAAAAAATGTACAGGTCCCACATTATTTTTGTGCGACCTGTACAATTTTTTTAGATCTGTATAAAATTTTATTTTGTAATAAATTAATTTAATATTATATATGTATAATTAATTTTTAATATTTTGTTTTGTTATGGCAGATGGAATGCAAGATATTCCGCGTTAAATTCAACGGTGTTTGAGACGATTGTGTTTATAATGGCGGGGAAGAGCGCACTTTCTATCTTCCATTGGATATGATAAGTTTTTCCAATATTAAGGAATAAATAAATTTCATAATGATGTCTAGATCGTTAAGTTGTAGTTTTGAAATATTCTATTTTTTTAAATCTGAATTCGGTGTCCAAAAATATAATTTGAGTAATGATGATCAACTTCGCCGATTGTGTGCTACTGAGTTTGAGCCTACGTTGTATATCGGGCATAGTGATTCTATGTATAGACCTAGCTTTGATTTGAATGATTCTTCGCAATTTGTCTATGACGATGTGTATCCGTCTCAGTACTTGCAGTACGACGATTCCCTCGCACGTATGGCTTCATGTAATTGGCTTGGCGAGATGCAAATTGGTTCTCAAGGTGGAGCAATTGTTATTGCTCAGGGGCAATCACAAGCACCAGAGCTAGAGCCAGAGCCACATCCACAGCATTTGCAGTCATATGCCATTGTCGTAAAGGAGGATGATGATGAAGATGATGAAGACTATGGTGCTGAATCTGAGTCTGACGACACTGATGAGGAAGAGGAATAGACTGCCACTCTGAAAATTGGAACTCTGGCTGAATTTGTTAACTGGGTGCATACTCAAGGTGGCGTGAACAACCTCCTGACAATGTTGATGCAGAAAAGTCGTACACCCCTTGTTGACGAAGAGACGGAGCTCGCCACTGAAGCGGCGGACCTACAAAATTGGTTAGTTCCCATAATTCCATCAGAACTTGTTGTTTCGCTTGTTGAATCTATTCTAGATAACATGCCTGACGGTCCTTTGAGTATGACCTCCCTATTTAAAGACAAAGAGCAGTTGGGTTGTGGCACTTGGAACAATGAGCTGAGTTTTGTTCCCCGCGATCAGATTCAGGGCGTGTTACTGTATTTTTGTTGGAACGTTCATACATAACTAATGAAATGCAAGTTTGGATATGTGTGTCCTTTCGAATTGCATGGTAGGAAAGAGGGCAACTATAGGTATATTCACCTGTTCAACCCGACGCATACTTGCACAACCAATATGAACCATCCTCTAATGGAGAGGAAGGTCGAATCTAGTGTGATCGCAACTCATTTAGCAAAAGGCATGAAAAATCAGAAAAAAATCATCACACTGAAGATGATTATGGCAAGTCGTATGCAGGAATATGGCGTGGCTACAAATTACTATGTGTGTCTGCGAGCACGGAACAAGGCCCTTGAGATGCTGTATGGTGGATATGTAAATTCGTTTAAGATGGTTCCTCAGTATCTCTACATGCTCCAGAAAGAGAAACCAAGTTCGATTGTTGACTACAGTTTTAGCCTTAGATGTATACCAATTTGTTCGTGTTTGGAGACCCTTAAAATGACCGCCGAGATGTGGTTTGATGAAAAACGACAATTATACGCATCTAGTACTGTGTTTGTCACGAGCACGACAGATGCAAAAATTGCAGCTGAGGTTGAACTGTCAAGAACGTACACTGCCATTCCCTTTAGAGATGGTGTATTCAAAGTCCACGATGGAAATCAGACGCTCAATGTCGATCTCAACGTGAGGAGCTGTCCATGTCGGGTGTGGGATTTGGACTTGATATCGTGTTCTCATGCCGTTGCAACTATTCAGTAAGGATAATTAGAGTTTTTTTTTTGTCTTATTTGTACATTTTTGTATAACTTATTTCACGAATTACCTGTTTCATGATTTGCAAGCGAAATGGCCAGCACCCATACAACTATGTGGCAGATTACTACGCGAGAAATACGCAATTGCAGATTTACTCACTAGAGGTGAATCATGTCCCTCCCAGAGATGAGAGGTTTATTCCTCCCCAAGTTACTGCTGTGGAAATATTGCCTATGCTTCCGGTTAGGCAGGCGGGTCGCACAAGCAAGACTCGTCGACGCTCGTTCTTGGATAATTTGACTGTAAGAAGACGTCGGTCCACCGACGATGGTGCCTCAAGCAGTAAAAAACGAGCACCTAAAAAATGCTCTATATGTCACGAAACTGACCACTCGAAAAATAAATGTCCATACAAATAAGAGTTTTTTTTTTGTATGAGATGTTCCTCACGAATATGTGTCTTGAACACGTTTTATTAATATTATTTGCTAGATGATGATAATAATAATAATAATAATAATAATAGTAGTAGTAGTAGTAGCAGCAGCAATAATAATAATAATAATAATAATAATAATAATAATAATAATAATAATAATAATAATAATAATAATAATAATATAATAATAATAATAATAATAATAATAATAATAATAATAATAATAATAATAGTCAGAATCACGACTTAAAACACATAATATATAGATCGAGAGAATTATGTACAAGTCGGTTGTACGTTTTACCCGACCTGTACGGAATTGTATCGATCTTTATAATTTTTTTTAAATCGTGATTCTTAAAATTGTTATTCTGTCGACATCTATTATTATTATTATTATTATTATTATTATTATTATTATTATTATTATTATTATTAGAATTTAAAAAATTACCGAATGATTCATATCCGCTGTTATGTCTTCAATTCGGCGAAAGTAGTCAACTGTCCATGGAATTCATTCCACATAGACGAATGAGTCTTTATTTCCCATAAATAGCTCATATCTCTCCCATTTGTCCTTGTTGTTAAGGTCGGCAGGAAGAACTTCTGCTCCTGGCTGAAGTAGTTTCTTATCTCGGCGTTGACCTTGGACATCTTCTACGGCAATACTCTTCCCTTTTGCTGGCTCAGGCAGTTGTGTCTGTGAGAGCGACTTCCTAGAAAATTTAGCATATGAAGCGGGATCGTACAACACATCATGAGGAATCCCATCAGGACCCTTAGCGACTAAGGGTTGGGCCTGATGGGGGGATCATCCTGTTCATAAGCATACTCAAGGCCACTCTTTCTCAGCCATTCCGGAATTGTGCACTCCGGCGCAGAATGAAGTGCTGGCACAAACGGTTGCTGTCATACTGGACTGCCGTGGGCTGAGGCATTGAGCGGTGGTGAAAATTGCCTCGGGCTAGAATGTCGGCCACTCTTCTTAAACAAGTCTGTGAAAAAAGTCTCCGAAAAAAAAAATACTTCTCTTCACTGTGTAGTCAATTCAGTTCTCACCATGCCTCGCAATTCCTCTATGAACTTGTTTCTTCTTTCCTCTCTCCGACTGCCGGTGTCGGTGCCACTGCTCGATGATGACGACTGTACTACATGAGCACGTTTTCCTTTACTTTTCTTAGCTTTCGTCACAACTGTAGGTGGGGCCTGTCTCTCAGATCATATACGTTGGGCTCGACACTAGGCTCTGACACCGGAGGGTCCCTAGAAGGCTGCTGAACTGGGGCACGACGTTGAGGTTGTTTTCCCTCGGAGAGCAAGTTGACGGGCGGGACATAATGCACTGTGAGCGAGTTTTCAGCATTTACGAATGACAACCAGTAAAACATCCCTTCTTCTTCTTCTTCTCCTTCTTCTTCTTCAGGGTCCAGAGAATCTCTACAATTCACCCCGTCGAGAAAAGCCCGTTTCAATTTGCGCTGCAAAGCCTGATCCAGTCTCCATCTCAAACAACGAGGAAGGGTAGATTCGGATACTCTGTGGGCAGTCATCGCAGCCAAAGAAGGTATAGCCTCATTCATCCACATCTGCAGTGCCCAAACCGGCCCGAAAATGTTATACCTCAATCCCTTTCCTAGATCCTTTTTTTTTTCTTCACTACTGCCCGGATATAGTTCTTCAAAACCTGGAAAGAATATCCGCCCCAAGGAAATCAATTCCATCGGTCGAGATCATCCACCAATACCCAAAGCCAGGAATTTATCTTATTTCTCTGATCGCCACCTAAGCAGATTGCATAGGCGACGAACACATTTGCTACTCAAAGATACAACTGTGCATCTAGACCATTCACCGTCAAAAATTGAAGCAACACGTCCTTGGCTTCTAGCTGGTCCCCAGCAAACGTCTGACGAATTGCCATATTATCCGTCGACAAATCTGGACTGCATGGATCAAATGAAGACTCTCCAAAAATACAAGTCCCGAAACAAGAGCGTATTCACGAGGTGAAAATCTCCAATTTCTTTCACCAATACGAAACCACATATCCATCGGATTAGCACCGGCCACAATCACCTCTCTAGCGATGATCATTTGAAGCACTTTCCCTCACGCTTTAGCATAATTCCATCTCAAAAAATGTCCTAAAGCACCAATAGAGAACCTTGTAACGAGCTCTGCACCCCCAACTTCGAATAGTCGTTTCTCTATCGGTCCCAACATGCTGAGCTTGTTGTAGTGTTCACCACGCAAGTCACATCTTGTAATATTTTACGTACCCAGCACCAACCATGTTGAAACAGAAATAAAATCAATTAAAAATGGAAATAAAAAACTGTAGATAAAAAAAAAAAAACATACAGATCTTATATTGGATTTTTCGCCCTGTATGGTTTTTTAGCCACCTGTATAATTTTTGTTGAGTAATAATCTATATAATTCCAATCTATAATACGATTAAGTTCAATAATTTTATTAAATTAATAAATATATTAATTATTCGATCACATTATAATTAAACTAACTAATTATAGAACATATACCACAAATTCACATAATATAAAATCATAATTTTCACAAATCATCCTAATAACTGTATAGAGATTAATTAAACAAATATTAACGAAAAATAAAGCATACAGGTCGACAAAAAATTATATACGGCGTGTGAGACAATGCACGCCCTGTACAATTTGTACACGATCTGTGTAATTTTTTGTAACTGGAGATTTATCCAATATTATGATTAAACATCATAATTATATTAATTATTCGATCACATTATAATTAAGCTAACTAATTATAGATTATATACCACGAATTAGCATAATATGCAATCATAATTTTCACAAATCATCCTAATAATTGTATAAAGATTAACTAAACAAATATTAAGGAAAAAAAAAACACACAGGTCGATAGAAAATTATACAGGTCGTGTGAGACAATGCACACCCTGTACAGTTTCTACACGATCTGTATAATTTTTTGTAACTGAAAATTTATCTAATTCAAATTATATTATATTATTAAACATAATAATTATATTAAATGAAACGTAATATATGAATTATTCGATTATTTTATCATTAAACTAACTAAAAGCCTCCACATACCACGAATTAACATTATAATATAAGAAATCATAATTTACCAAATCATCATCATAAGTTCTTAAACTAAATGAATTAAAGTATATGAAAAAACAAAGCATACAGATCGGTATAAAACTATACTGGGCGGATAATCATTAAAAAAATTTATGCACGAGCTGTATAGAAACTGACCTCTTGTAGATGTTTCTTTTGCTCTTCTGTTAGTTCTTCAGATTTTTTTCCTGCCGGATTTGATGACGAACCCATAATTTCTTGAAGGATTTGAAGGATATTTTTAAATGGTAATATCGAAACAGGGGAGAGGAAAGAAGTGGTCTGTATGGATGTGTATGGGGTAGGAGGGTCTGTATGGATGTGTATGGAAAGGGGGGTCTGTATGAAGGGGAAGGAGGTATTTTTGTTTTTTACTGTTTCATCATTTAGTAGAGAGTAAATTCTCTGTGAGGTAGTGGGAGGGGGTTAAATCATACGTAAACTCATGCAGACATTGAAATTGAAAGTAGGGGTTAGGCTGTCTGCATCACAGCCCGAATAAGGTGTCTCGAGGGGTGCTCGAGACCCCCTCGGCTCGAGACAGCTGCGCTGGAGGGCTCCGCGGCTCGAGACTGGCTCGAGCAACGTGCGTAACGCGCGCGCGGAGCCAAAGAAAAAAGTCGGCACGCCAACGGTATGAATTTTAAATACGGCAACGGGCCAAAAAACGGCTACATTTTAATTTTTTTTATTTTCTTTATTCATTTTTTACACCTATAAATACATCATTTCTTCTTCCATTTTTTCCATCTCTTTCACCTCCAACACCTCTTCATCTCATTCATCTCTTTCATTTCTCCAACAAATTCATCCAAAAAAAATTATGGATCCCAACAACCCATTTTCGTCGGCGTGGTTTCCCGACATGTTCGACGACATGTATGGTTTCATGGGGGCGGGGCTTGATCAAATCAACCTCAACACTCTGGCCTCCACCGAATCCTACCCATCCTTCTCCCCCGACACTGACATCCCGGCGACAAACACCGAGTATCTCCTCATTTTAGCGCCGTCGTCCCAACCCGCTGCCAAAGAAAGAAAGAACAAGGGCAATGGCAAAGGCATCGCCACCTCCTCCGCCGCTACCGAGGAAGATGATGAGGAACCCGTCAAGAGCTCCAAGTGTCACAACTACACCGATGAACAAGCCACCTACTTGGCACAAATTTGGGTGGAGGAGACCTGCAACTCCATCGTCGGATGCGACCAGTCCGGCGAGAGATACTGGGGCAAGATCCAAGAACGTTTCAACAAGAAGTTCAACCTGCGCCTCAACAAGATGCAGGTGAAGAGCTACTTCGGCTGCATCCAGATAGCGGTTAAAGCTTGGATCGTCGCTTACCAGAAAGCGACCGCTCACAGGCAAAATGGCGCCGATGACGGGATGGTGCTCGCCGAAGCCCAATCCATCTACAAGACATCAACGGGCAGCCCTTCTTTTCACTTTTTCACAGCTTGGGAGATTCTCAAAGACTATCCCAAGTTCCTCCTCGCCAATTTCCCAGACGTACCATCCATGAAGAGGACGAAGACTACGGCGGAGGGCAACTACACATCTTCTGCGTCTCAGCCGTCAGCGGAGGAAGCTCAGTCCACCGAAGGAGAAAGCGCACCTCCCCGACCGGAGGATCGAGATACGGCAAGGGCCAGGGTAAGGTCCAAAGGAAAGAAGCAAGCAGAGGAGTCGCCCCAGTTCGAATCTGTCATGGATCGATATACCTCCCGATTTAGCCAGTTCGCCGAGGCCAAACATGAGATCGCATTGGCGTTGCGGGAATCAGCTCAAGCGAAGCTGGAAAATGCTCGAGCGAGCATGAAAGCTACTCGGCAGAAACAATATGCCACCGACTTGGAAGTTGTCTTCAGGGATACGATATTCATGACGCCGGAGCAGCTCCAGGTTCACCTGATGATGGTGGAGGAGGTGAAGCAATGTTGGGGATGGGCGTTACTTTTTTTCGTAATTATTAGTTATTATGTAAATTTTTTTAATTGAGTAGTATTTTTTTTTAGTGTGCGGCATGTAATTTTTTAATTTTCAAATATTAATAGAAAATTCGTATTATTTACTAATTAGTGTATTTTAATTTATGTAGAAACCCAAAAATTTGAGCCTAAAAATTTCGTTTTAAGTATATAAAAATTTAATTAGAATTAATCGGATAATAGAACGATCACTTATTCCCGACAAATTTTATACGCCTAAATCATAAAAAAATTTAGACGTCATATGCATTGCATAGCACGAGCATTCATATTTTATTATTCGAGTGAAATATGTCGATATTATTATTGCCTATGCAATAATATGATTAATTAGAAATAATTAATCAAAAGATAAGTCTGCAGATGAAATCAATTCTTCACCATCTGCAAATCATCTCTCCTCAAACCCTAACCCCTTATTCATCTACCACCACCCATAACCACCACCGCCGACCACCACCGGAGGAGAGGAGGTGACCGGAATCTCGTGAGGAAGAGGGCCAAGAGTTGAGAAGTAGGTTGGGAGAGGAGGAAACGTGAGAGAGAAGGAGGAGAAGGAAGCTAAGTATAAATCTTCATCTAGTTCTTTTTCTTTTCTTTCTTTTATGAACATGTTAGGTTAGTAATGAACAAGTTATAAGGGCTGTAAATCTAGTTAAAATGATGCTAATCACGTTTATATGGGATATGAGGGTGTTCTATGTGTTAGAATCTAGGTTATGAATGTGTATGCATGAAAAAAATGTTTGGCAGTTCGTATGGCTGCACATATGTGTTAATAAACGACCCATAACTCTCAATCTACTCATGAAAATGTGTGAAATCACTTTCAAATGAAAGCCTGGTATGTTGGCTACAATTTAAGTGAAAATGAGCCCTTGATTTCAAGTATAAAGGTGTCAAAACATTTGAGTTTGTAACTTGCTCGAATCTGTCAAAAAACTAACCAAGTGTGAAAGACTTGTTAATATCTTGAAAACGACTAATAAATTGATAACATGGCTTGTTGTATTGTATTCTAGGCTTCTTGTAGATTTTAGAATGATAAGACTCATTATTATAGGATGAAAACTCTATTTTATATGGATTTTACAATAAATCACTATGTGCTGTCAAGTTCTTAAAGTATGATAATGAGTATGAAAGGTGTGATGTTTGTGCTTAAGGTTTGAGATTCTTCTTGGTGAGTTGCGTGTGTGTAAATGATAGGCTATGTTTAGTTATGATCTTGATGAGAATTTTATGAGTTTTGAATGTGCTAAAAGTACTCATAATAATTTAAAGATAGAGATGTTAGGAGTATGCTTGAAAAACTTCATTAGTTAATCTGCCACCTTGTAAAAACCGATTTATTTAGGATATTTGAAGGTATGAAATCAGTGTCTTGCTAATGAATTATGAATCTAGTAGTCCTCTAGTATTTATGATTTTAATATCATAATTTTCTTATGAAGATAAGAACCCTCAAAAGATTTTATAAGAAAATTTAGTGACAAATTTCAGCTTTTGTATAGATGTTGGGAAATCGGTTGTGAAATATTTAATATAAAGAATTTGGATGAATGGAATTTTGTATATGAAAATAGACTTATTGAGGTTTCTGGAATGATAAGAAAATCATAATTTGATTAAGAACTCAAGCCTATGTGAATTAATCTTATAGGCCCTTGTGCAGTCCAAATTTAAGAACTCCAGATTTTGTCATAAAGTATGGATTAAGTTGGGAAGCTTATGTGTGTGATAGTTCAATATTAGTATTTTTAAAATGAAGTTTAAGATGTTAATGTTGTTCAGTTAAAATTTCAAGTCCATAGGAAGTGTCTAACTTTTTTAATAAAATCGTGTATGGGTACACTGCTGTTAAGGACAGAAATTTCGAATTTGGGCTTTGGTATGGACATTTAATTAATTTCAGTTGGGCTTGGAATAAAAAGGATTTGGACTTGTAATTTAAATTCGAGTGGGCCTAATAATTGATAGGTTGAGCTCATTTATTTATTTATTATACTTGTATGATAATAAAATATTTGGGCTAATGTGATTGGACTTAATCTTGTATTGGATTAATTAATCATAATAGTCCAATATGACTTATTCATGTGTGATATGGACCTTTATTCCATATCTATTTGGGATTTAATGTTAAGTCCAATTTATATTATATGGTTGATAATTGTATTATTATATGATTAATATTTATTATTATTTTATGATTAATTGTTCATTATTTATTATTAATAATTAATTAAATAATTAATTCTTTAATAATTTATTAATTGAAACTTAATTAGTTAATTAAAATTCTTTCATAATTAATTAATGCCTTAATTAATTAATTATTTATTTATTAATCATATGTCTACAATAATTAATTATTAATTAATTAATTATATCCTTTTTTAATTAATTAATTCTTTATTAATTAATTATATGTCTTTAATAATTAATTAATTCTTTATTAATTAATTATATGTCCTTAAATAATTAATTGATTCTTAATTAATCAATTAAAATGATCTAATTCAATTAAATAATTGTTATATATTCAATAGTCAAGTATGGATGTATTACATGTCTTAAAGTATGATCTTATGACATGAGATATGTGATTACTTAAGAACGCATGCATATGGTAGGATACGATGTAAAGCATATAGTATGCATAAGACATCTAGGTGACTCATATGACATAACATGCATGACATACATGTTATAACTCGGGAATAAGTTTGACCTAGGATGCTAAGACCTTAGACAACTTTATGCTCGTGAACCTAAGTGTTTAAGACAACTCTTGTAGGACCGAGCAACTCTTTAATTCCAAGGACTAGTCAAGAAAACCTGAACCAAGGTGGGTTTCTATTTTCAAACTGTAGGATTACAAACTCCCACTGAGGTAACTTTAGAGTTATTAAACCCAATGCTTTCAAAGTGTGATATGCATGCTAAATGTTTTATGCTCAATTGCTTGTGGTTTGCCTATATTGAAAGTTTTATAATACGATCGACCTTGTGCTCCGTACAAGCCAAGGTAGTGTACACATGAAGTTATGACGGTTCGGTTGGAGGGAGTGGCTCCCCTCTAATTGAACCGGGTGGTAACCCAAGAATGTGAGATGCTCTATGGTTCGAACCGTTAACTGTTTTAAAAACTTATGTGAAGGATATTTTTACCAAAGTAACTCCCTTACATAAGAATGAAGCATTCTATATCTTTTGAAAAATTGTTTTCAAAATGGGGCACGAATCCACTGAGTGCTTTTGTACTCAGCCCCCTGCATTATTTTCCCTAATGCAGGTTGATCAATGTGGAGGTGAAGGAAGGGAATGTTGATGTCGCTATTGTCCGTCTGTTCATTTTCAAGTACTTGTCGTGTCGGTCTTTATGACCATTGTTGTGTCTTCAATAAGGCTTATGCCACCAAACTCATGTTACCTCTTATGTTCTAATCATCTACTTGTAGATGGTTATCTTTTGAAACGCTTCCGCAGTGCGGGGCCGGTGTCCTCATACATCGACCCCAGTTATGTTATGCTAGGGCATCGATTTTGAACAATTACCCACCTTTCCTTTATTATCCCAAACACTTGTCATTTCGACTTTTCAATAAATAACTATTGGTTATCATTTATGAATCATGATTATATGGTTTCACCCCACCCACTACGTGGCGGCTCGGACGGATCCGCATAGGCCGGGTCGCGGGTCGTCACAATTTATTAACAAATACATGAATTAATTTAATAAATGAAAATAGGGAATTGTTTAATATGGTGCTGGAGACCTTTTGGAGACCGTTGGGTTGCAGGGGTAAGGATTTTTAAGGGGTCTCTAGTGCTAAAGACACCCTTTGAGACCACTAGTAATCTCCAAGGGATGCAGATAGTCTTAGAGTTTTAGAGTGTTGAATAAAAAACTGATACAAAGTGAGGGCCCATGAAAGATAAAGTCGGTCAAAGGAAAAGAGATATTCTCTTATATCTGAAAAAGGTAAAAAAAAATGGGCCAAATAAATATAATATAGATAATTATCTTAATGAGTATATGGAGTATATGTTACCCCAATAATAGGTATTTCGAATTTCAACTCTATATAATTTTCTCCTTGAGTGTTTGATGTTGAACAAAAATATATTATCTCAAAGTAGTTTAATTTTAAGAATTTGATAGAATTCCAGCCATCATATGACTGGCCACACCAGTAGCATATTTAAAAATTAATGATCTTTTATTTAATTAATAATTAGTACGGAGTATAATTAATATTTTGCCTAGTATACCAATTCCTGTCTAATTACATGCTAATTTTAAAAATTAATTAAAATTTTGGATTTAAATTATTTACTCCAAAATTTGACATGATATTAATTTATTTTCATTTTTTAAAATATTTTGTTTTTTTCAGCCATAAAAAAAAATTAAATGTAGGTAATGGAGTTATTCACACTCCTACATCTTTCCTCCTGCATCTCACACAAAATATCGACTCCGTTGAAGATCATAAATTCTCGTAAATAAAGTCAGAAATGATTTAAAAAAAAAAAGTTGATTTCGTCAAGATGGCATTAGAAACACGGCCCGTCGCGGAAATTGAATTATAGAGTTTGGGTTTGAAAATCAAATAGGATATTTTGCTCAATGAAGAATGAACCGTAACTTACCAAATTAATTGAGCACTCTGGCATTATTGACCATGCCATTTTCAAGATAGAGAGAGCAATATAAGGAAGCAAATAAGTCATTAAAATTTTAAATATATATTTATTATATAGTTCTCTCATCTTACATAAATTATTGATTTTCTCTAAAGAAGTATTTATCTTTTAATGATAAACTTTCAAAAAAAAATAAAATTAAAGATAAACTAGTGATGCAGTAATTTTGTGACAAAAATTTTCAAGTTGAAACCCACCAGCACATTATTAATCAAGTCAGTCGCACCAGATATTTATGATATTTGGTTGTGGCTTACCCTTTGCTTGTCAAAGAATAGATCATCATTGTTTCTCAAAAAGTTTTCATATGGCCGTTCTGCATTTATCAATTATCATACTCTATTTATTTATTTTTTCGTAAGGATGATAGATGGAAGAATAATCGACGCACTATTTAATCAATTTTGCTAGATTATGGTGTCACGTTAATTTAGATAGCATAACAGAATATGCAACATAGAACTTTAATATATGATCGCATGTATATATAATTGCATATGTCAGCTATTTTAACAAACCTATCAAGTTAGTCAAACTTGAGTCACATTACAAAATAATGAACGAATATAAAATGTTACTCATATAAGGGCGTTTTCCGCTGTCAATCCAATAAAATAGATGTGTGTAGTTAAATTACTAATCTCGAAATTTGTTCTTCGGGAACCTTAGGCGTCACACTAATCTGCACAATTAAGGAGAGACTCTCCCATGCGACCTGCCGCAAGTAGTACGGCCGCGCGTGGTGCGTGCACTGTACGCGTTTGCTTCTCACGCGAAGCGCGTGTTGTGCACAGACCCTTTTTTGTAATTCTTTTTTAATTTCTCGAATTTTTTCCTGTTTCCGTTTTTGACTTCGATGTTCGGTTCTATCTTCGGCTCCGATTTAAATCTATAGATAATCATAGTGGGAATAATTTGGATCGTTCAGCTTGCTTTGAAGCCTTCGGCTCCCCTCGTTCGATCTCTTAATCAAAGAAAAAGAGGCAAACAAAAAAAAGAGGCAAAAAACAAATTTTAAAATTAAAAAAAAATAAAAAAATAATAATATGTGCGCGTACACCGCACCCCACGCATGATCTCACGGGGTGGGGCAGAGTCGCACTGGAGTTTTTGTCTAATTAAATGCAGCGGCTTAACTTAAACTAATGTTCTTGTCAAAAAAGAAAAAAGAAAAAAAAATTAAACAAATGTTAGTTGTACTTTCTGTCAATGTTTTTACGTGCTCCTTTTTCTGGTTTTCCCTCCTTTCTACTACTTTCTATGCTTTCCTCATATCAAACATACTTTCTAGTATGTTAAGCAAAATTGAAAATAAGTAAATTATTTTGTACGAAAAAAGAAAAGGCAAATACTACAAATAAACATATGGTATTAGGGAAATAGATTAAGAGAGAGAAAGTTAAGGGTTAACATAGTGAGTTTTATCTTTTTTTCTTAGGTAGATCAACATTTTTTTCAGATGATTTTTCTTCTTATAAATATAGCTTACGTTTCTGTAAATAGCACAATTTTGAATCGCTATAAAAAAAGCTTTTATAAAAAAAAAAAAAAAAAATTCCCACTTTATCCCCAAAAATAAGATACTAATGAATACGAAATTCCTAGAACTGAAACATCTACATTTATTTGTGGTATGTGAACACTCTGAAAATCTGATTGAAATCAAGTTTTTGTCGCCAAATCTTGTAACTAGTAACTACATATCTAATACTTCGATTTTATATATTTCGAAAATAGTAAAAAATTTCTATAGATAAATCTAAAAGATAATAGTCAAATTGAGTCATTTATTATTAGTGATATATAGATAAGCATGCGAAGTACAATTTCACAATCAAATATGGTCGGTAGGGTTAATTTAGGGGTGAGCATCGGTCGATTGGTTCGACCGATCGAACCAAAACACCAAAACCGACCAACCGACCGATGGGCTGTTGGGCCAACCGAACCGACCGAAATCAGTCGACTCAATCAAATCGAGCCGACCCGATCGTTTTTCGGTCGGTTTCGGTCCAAACCGAAAGTTCAACAAATGCAGCTTATTTCCCCTTAAAAATTTGCTATCCAACTCATTTCACTCCAATAAAAATGTAAAAAGCTATTGTCCAACACATTTCAATTCGATAAAAACATACAAACATGAAACATCCAATACAACATCCAATAATACACACAACAATCCAAGAGGATATAGTTTCAGCCTCTCGGATTATGAGTAGATGTACTAATATTCATCATTATTTATGATTATAACAAGATATTAATACCATTACATAATAAAACAAAATATAGAAAAGATGTAAACTTTTATCAAGTAGGATTTCATACTTTTCTTGATTGGATGTTCTTGAGAGTTGAGAGCAGTGTTCAGCTGTTGGGAGAGACAAGGCGGACCAGCCGGAGCCGCGGAGGCGGACGAGGCGGAGCCGCAGAGGCGGAGGCGTCGAGGTGGTGGTGGACAAGGCAGAGGCGGAGGCGGTGGTGTCGAGGCGGTGGCGGACAAGGCAGAGACGGAGGCGTCGAGGCTGTGGCGGACAAGGCAGAGACGGAGGCGTCGAGGTGGTGGCGGACAAGGCAGAGGCGGAGGCGGTGGCTGAGCGAGCGGCGGTGATGGGAGAGAATGAGAGTCGGGAGAAAAGAGATTTTGAGTGGGGAATGTCGGATTGAGGAGGATTGGAGGAGCCGAGGAGGACAGACAAGAGAGGAGAGATACGAGAGGGGAGAGAGAGCGAGAGTGAAACTTAAAAGAAAATTCAGAAAATGAAGAGGAGCGGCGGTTTTGGGGGTAGGAAAAATTAGGGTTATATTCTAATATAATAGGGGTTCGATCGGTTCGGCGTCCGACCGACCAAAATTCTTCAAACCGCCAACCGACCGCCCCTTCTATGTTTTAAAAACCGACCGACCGATACGGGATCGGTTTTAGGTTCGAACCGACCAAAACTCACCGGTTCGGTCGGTTTTTCGGTCCAGTTTACATTTTGCTCACCCCTAGTTATATAGTTAAGTGTGAAGCCAAGATTTGAAATAATGCGATCGGGGGGCTAAATGTCGAAATATACATTTATAATATATTACTATAGTGTTTCCTCGTCGAATTGTCCAATTTCTGTTTTACTGGCCTGACTTTGGGATTTATGTTCAGTCTATGCGTGGCTATATGGGGATGCACACCTGGCATCTTGTTTGAATCAAAGGCGAACACATCAGCGTTTCATTGCACGTTATTATCATCTCTTGCTCCTCTGGCTTCACTTTCATGCCTACTCGGGTAGTGAAACCTATGCAATCCTCAAATAGTTCTACTGTCATTGTTTCTTCTGCGGGCCTCATGGTAGGTTTATGTTCCTCATCCATCTCAACATCCTCCAATTCTCCTTCCTCTAATTTAACGGTCGGTCTAATGCTAGGCCCTACATTGTGCTCGGATGATACTCGAGGTTCGTCCTTTTCTTCCTCTTCGTCTTCCCGGGTTCTTTTACCTTTTTGACTTCTAGCCCTCTTTAGATCGCTCGCATAACAAGATCTGGATTTAATCTGATCTCCCCTAATTTCTGCCACAAATCTCCCTACCGGGAATTTCACTTTCATATGATATGTTGACGCTACTACCTGGAAAGCATTTAGCGAGGGTCTTCCGAGTATTATATTGTAAGAACTTGGTGCATCCACAACTAAGAACTGTACCATCTTATCTTCATCAACTCTCCATCTGCTAGAACTACAGGCAGGCGAATCATTCCTACTGGGGCTACTACTCCCCCTAAGAATCAGGCTAGCATAGCGGGGACTGGAGTTAACTTCTCATTTATATCCATCAGTTGGAAACATCCCAGGAAAATGATGTCAGCTGAACTCCCCGTGTCGATTAAAATCCTAGCTACATCATGCCCTGCTACCTCTGCTGTGATTACCAGAGCATCATCTTGAGGCATGATCAAGCCTTGCAAATCACGATCGCTGAAGTTTAGGTCAGGTGAGCTCGTCTTAGGATAGATAGCGTCTACATTCCAGACATTTTGAGGTCTGACAGCCCTTTGGGCTCTCTTTTGCGCTTTTCCCTAGGTTTCACTGATTAGACCTCCCACAATCATCATAATGGACTTTTGTTTCTTTGGATATTGCACTTTTTCTTCTTCGGCTTGAGGCCCCTCAATTGCTAGTTGCGGAGTTTCATGTTTTGGTATATCGGGAGCCTCTCTTCTTCTTTTAGTGGTGTATCCCCTTCTATCCTGCATTTTTCAAGAAACTTCCCGACCTCCTCTCGCTTGTCTGATGTAAGTTTGGAAGTTTCCTGCCTTTATGAGCCTTTCTATTGCATTTTTGAGATGTCTACACTCATCTGTATCATGGCCGTAATACTTGTGAAAGAGGCAATAGAGGTTTGATGGTGGGTTCCTAGGGCCATTCTCCGCCGAGAAGGGCGGGTTGAGAAGCTTTGGAGCAATGTTCAGAATTTCAGGTGGAGATACAGTCAGTTCAGTATATGGCTGAGATCCCCTTTCCCATATTTTTCCTGGGTAGCTGTTTCTAGGAAGGGGAGCCAGCGGCTCCTTGTAAGATCTGAGCCTCTTTTCTGCGTGGGATGGTCTTCTGTTATCAGTTCCTTCCTGAATCACCCATGCGCGTGGAGTCTGTGTCCCTTTCTCTGCAAGTAGTTTCCTCCCCTCGAGGTCTGCTTTTAGCTTTGTCTTCTGCACAGTTGGAGTCCCATGTTTCTTCGCTGATTATTCTAGTGTCCATCCATTCCATGACCTTATCATACCCCTGCTTACTTCGTTCTCCCAAAGCGTGAAAAATATCCTTATCTCTCAATCCTTTGATCAGAGCATTCACTTTAACCTCATCTGTAGCACTAGGGACTTGCAGAGCGGCATCATTATATTTGGTTACATAACTTCTTAGACTCTCCTTCTCTTGCTGCCGGAAATTCATCAAAGTCATTACAGAATAGCTTTGCCGCCAAAAACTGGCAAATTGATTTTCCAGTTGCGATGCAAAGTCGTCGTAAGTTTCTATACTTCCTGATTTCAATTGATTAAACCACCTCTGAGCTAATCCCTTAAGGGTAGATAACAGCACCCGACATTTGATTCCATCCGAATAGCCCTGCAGTATTGCGATATTTTCAAACCTGTCGAGATAATCTTGAGGATCAGTTGTTCCGTTGTATGTCAGATCTCTCGAAAATCTGAAATTTACGGGCAGGGCTTCAGTCATGATATCATTGCTGAACGGGGAAGCTCTGCTCCGACGTAATCCTGCAGGGCGACCTTCTAACTTCTCTTTCATGGCTGCTAAGTCACGAGCCATTTTGAATTGCCAATTTTTTTCATGGGCTGTAGCCTACTCTTCTTCAGTCCTATTCTCCTGCCATCTTCTACGGCCACCCAGTTCATAATCCTCATCATATAAGGATTCCTGTCTGCCTTCAAGGTTTTCTCCTTCTCGATTTACTTCAGGAGATTTTGCCGAAGTTTTGCTCTTAAGGTGTTATTGTTGGGTAATAATTTACTGGGCTACCGCTTCCTTTGTTGCCTTTTCCATCATGTCCTGCATCTGTTTTAAGGATATTGACAGCTTTTCTTCCTCCTCTTGCTCCATTTTTTCCTTGCCTATAGATTTAGTGGGAGTTTCTCCTTCGACTTGAGCGCTGGCTTTCTCCCCATCCCGAGGGTCGGGCTCTTCTCTGATGTCTGTCATATTTCTGCATAACAGTGGAATAACGCTGCCCCGATTAGAGAACATATTCTTAGGTAAATCATTACAATTAGAACAAAATCACTGCTTGAAAAGCGCACTTAATGGAGAGTTTCCTGTTTTAGTCTTAATGGTTATGACATATTATCATCTTGAGCAGGCATGCGTGACCTTCCCGCAGCTCTTTAGGCTGGCGGGGGTTCACGATTTATTCACCAGCGCTTTAGGCTGACCGGCATGCGTGACCTTCCCACAGCTCTTTAGGCTGGCAGGGGTTCACGGCTTATTCATCAGCGCTTTAGGCTGGCAGACATGCGTGACCTTCCCACAACTCTTTAGGCTAGCAGGGTTTTACGACTTATTCATTAGTGCTTTAGGCTGACCGACATGCGTGACCTTTCCGCAGCTCGGGAAGCTCTTGAGGCTGGCAGGGGTTCACGGCTTTTTCATCAGCGCTTTAGGCTGGCAAACATGCGTGACCTTCCCGCAACTCTTTAGGCTAGCAGGGTTCACGGCTTATTCATCAGCGCTTTAGGCTAGCAGACATGCGTGGCCTTTCCGCAGCTTTTTAGGCTAGCAGGGTTTAACGACTTATTCATCAGTGCTTTAGGCTGACCGGCATGCGTGACCTTCCCACAGCTTTTTAGGCTGGCAGGGGTTCACACGGCTTATTCATCAGCGCTTTAGACTAACAGGCATGCGTGACCTTCCCATAGCTCTTTAGGCTGGCAGGGGTTCACGGATTATTTATCAGCGCTTTAGGCTGACAGACATGCGTGACCTTCCCGCAGATCTTTAGGCTGGCAGGGTTTCACGGCTTATTCATCAGCGCTTTAGGCTGGCAGACATGCATGACCTTCCCGCAACTCTTTAGGCTGGCAGGGGTTCACAGCTTATTCACCAGCGCTTCAGGTTGGCAGACATGCACGACCTTCCTGCAGCTCTTTAGACTGGCAGGGTTTCACGGCTTATTCAGCAGCGCTTTAGGCTGGCAGATATGCGTGACCTTCCCCCAGCTCTTTAGGCTGGCAGGGATTCACGGCTTATTCATCAGCGCTTTAGGCTGGCAGACATGCGTGACCTTCCCGCAGCTCTTTAGGCTGGCAGGGGTTCACGGCTTATTCTCTTATTCTTTGGGTCATTTTAAATTTCTCAAGTGACCAATTTACTTTTACACTTTCTCTTTTATCTTTTAAGATCCAACATTGTGTATGTATTTTATTTTATGTATATGTAATTCAACATTCCACCAGGTAACCCATTGTATTAACCACAAGATTAAATGGAGGTAATCATTTATAATAGACCAAAATCATTAATCACAGTTTACAATTTCCTTCTTGTAATTTATACACTTAGGTCCCCAATTGAAACAAATAAAAACTCGAAACCAATAAAATACACATTTCTGGACAAAATTCCAATCTACCTCAGCCTTCGCTTTAACCAAATCAGGGCATTTACAAAGTTGCCCACAAAGAGTAGAATTACAATCTCCTCATTTCTTAGCGAAAACAACATGTAAAAAAGGGGAAAACGTAAAGAAACGAACAGAAAACACGAAACTAAAGCAGATCCAGAAAGTAAATCAACGCCTTAGCTTGTCTTCCCACAGACGGCGCCGGTTGGTAAAGTCGGGTTAATACTCTACTAACAAAGGTAAATACAACTAAGAAATATAAGTCGAAAGTGTAAATCGAAAGCTCATTCCAGGAATCTACCTTCTATTCCTTCTTCGGATGTCTCTAAACCGCTGCTATCCTGCAAAACAACGTCCAACACCGGAAGGATTTTCTGGAGAAAATCCTCCGACGCTCAAGTCAGTGGTTATCGGAAAAAGAAAACCTCTCTCGAGAAATATCTGCTCAACAAGAAAATATAGAAAGCTTGGAGAAAAATATACCTTCCGCTCGTGAAAACCTTTCTTTTATACTGGGTCGTGTGACAAGGGGCGAAAATGGGAAATCACCCTAACGCGCCTGTTACCTGGGTTGGACTCAATTGATGAGAGTGACATCTGGGCCGTTTGGGCCGGCCTTGACTAGCCCATTAGTAATTGTGCCTTTTTGGGTCATGTTGATATATCCCATATCAATTCTTACTAAGTTTATGTTTGTGGATGGAAGATACTATTTAGCTAGTTTAATAACTGAAAAAAATATTTATGCATAAAATTAACGATCAAAGTATTAATTTTAATCAAACCATTGTAAATAAGCCAAGATAATAAATGAGGAGTAAAATGCAGAAATAGCAATTCTAAGACTTAAAATATTAATTATAGCAATACTTTAAAAACTATCAAATAATAGCAATTATAGACTTATTTACCCTTTTTTCCTTTTTCTATATGAATTTTCGTTTTTTAAACTGAAAGTCGTGATCCCAAATATATCTGTGGGAAATCACATGAATAAATATGTGAAATCACATTATAATTTGTGAGTTTCACATGAAAAATAATATGAAATCACATTATAATGGTTTCACATGCAGAAATTCAAATAAAAAATAGGGACTCATATGAAAAATAATGTGAATATTTGATTTCGTATCTAATTCGAATTCACATAAAAAATGGGAATTCACATGAAAAAAATGGGAATTCACATGAAAAATAATGAGAATTCGCATGAAAAATAATGTGAAATCACATTACAATTTATTTGATTTCGTATCTACTTCGAATTCACATGAAAAATAATGAGAATTCACATGAAAAATAATGAGGATTCGAATAAGGGTAAAAAAGTCATAAATTGCTATAATTAATAACTTTTAAAAGTTATTGCTAGAATTAATAGTTTTATCTTTAAAACTACTATAATCCTACAATAATTGTGCTTGAAGTCTCTAGCTTAAATCGACTTAATTATACTCATTTTTTTATCGAGATCTAATATACAGTTGAAATTATTATCAACAATAAGAATTCAAGAGTATATGAAAATTAATTAATTAAATACTAAATAGACTACTTGATTCCTAATAAATTCTATACTTATTATTTAAAAAGTAAGGGAGAGAAGGATAAAAATTTCCTAAAAAAGATTAAATTAATTGAACATGGTTGAAGCTAAAAAAAATATTTAAGAATTTTAAGAGGAATTTCTTGGAAGAGAAAACAATTTTGAGTTGAAAAAATAGAGAAAAAAGTACAATATACGTGAAAAAAAAAGATATATCATTTAAATATTAATAAGGTAATTTTAATTTTCACTAAACTAACATATATTTCATATATAAGGTAAATAATAAATTGTAATTAAGGTAAATTTGTATTCTTATAACTAATAATAATATTAAAATATTAACATTATTGTATCACTATTGCCCTTAATTTGGCTTTATAGTAATGATATTTTAAGCGATTCAAATTTTGTAAAACAAGACTCTTTTTATATAAGTATAGATGATGCATACATGAAGTTAGGCTTCGTGTATGATTCAAATTTTCGCCGGCGATCGCACCACAGCGCCATTGTCGGCGTCGGAAAATTTTACCGTCGGAGATTCATACAAGAAGTTAATCTTCGTATATGATACAAATTAAATGCAACCTTCTTGTATACATGAAGGGCATAAATGTAATACCCCAGATATTTCTTCCGTCGCTAAAACAAAAATTTAATTATTAATTAAGGCTTTGCATGCCTAAGTTAAGGAGTTTCAATTCTAAGACTAACGGTGAAATCCGTTTCTGAAAATAAATTCCAGAAGTCGGTTGAACGACTACTGTATTAGGGTTTTCGCGTCCGATAGAATTTTCGTTCGAAAACTCAGATCGAAAAACCGTCTGACTTTACATTCACTTTTTCTGCGATACGAGTCTACTGGAGAAAGTCAGTTTTTATTATTTTTCCGGACGAAATTTGGACTGTCATTTCTCAATTTTTCTTTGGATTTCGGAAATCGAATTATGCTTTCTGAATAAGTGATTTATTTCCAATCTAGTGGTCAAATTAGATTTCGACAAAAATATAACCGTCTAAGAAAATAATTAATCAATTTATATACGCAGTGTTAGACCCGTAAAAAGCGATATTTTGAATAAAAATCCCACCCCTAAACCGCCATTCTCCCCTATGACTCATCCCTTGTTAGATTTTATCCTACTTTATGAGATAAATCACATAACACCTCACCATTTTCTCTCTTCTCTCTCCCTCAATTGTCGCCACTCACCTCTTTCTCTCCCTTCTCTCTCTTGTTCTTCATTTCCTCCATTAAAGCTCTCAAGTTCTTCAAGCATTCAAGTTACATAACTCAATCATCTTCCGATCAATCTTAAATCCGAATACATATTTGTTAAGGTAATGATCTAAGCTTCCTTTCCATCCAAACAAAATTCATTTCCTTCAATCTTGTAAACTTCGAAATATTCAAGGAGATGTAGGATGATGTTTAAGTTTATTTTCATGGTTATAAATGCTTAGGAATGGATTTCTATGGATTGAAATTAAATGGAAATCATCCTCCCTAATTATTTGAATATGACCGAAAATTTATATAATTTTGTAGGTGAAGTATAAGCTTGATTTTAGATGATTGGTATGAAGATTTGTATTCTATGCATTAGTAGATGATTGGAGGAATTAATTGGGAATTTTCTAAAAATAAAAACAAAATGGTAAGAGAGGAAGAAGTATGAATTTGACTAAGTAATTGTTATGATTTGGATGATGTGATGATATAATTGAGATGTAGTAAGTATAAGGTTCATCATAATTTAATTAGAATTTTCTAAAACATAAAATGAAAATCATAAGAGACGAAGAATCGTCGATAAGTTTAGTATGGATAATGATATAGGTTTATGGTTTGAATATTTGCTAATCTTAGTAGTTAATGAACGTAATTGGAAAGTTTGAACGAATTCTAAGAAAGTTGAATTTTTAGTAAGAGACGAAGAGACGAGCTTAATTGTCGATAGGAAAGTCGAATGAGGAAACTAATTTGATATTAGTGTTTAATGTTGATAAATAAACAAGATTGTAGTTGGTGATGATTTCATATAAGTATGAATATAGAAGTTAAAGAATTGAATCGAATTTAAAATGGAATTTGGTTTACTAATCGGATAGTTGAAAAAGACGAGGAAGTGCTCGTCGTTTTGTTACTCAAGAGACGTGAAGGTATTCACGATAAAGGAATATATGTCATGACTGTAATTTGATAGTAATTTTGTGAGCATAAAGGATGTATAGCATTGATCGAACCTAGGGAATTGTGCGTCGAGTTTTATCGAGCATTAGGGTTAACTCGGACTGTTTTGCGACCCTTTACGGAAACTGTCATAACTCTCTGCTCGCTTAACGAAATCAAGATCCATAAATTGGACAGTAAACTAGATATCCGTAGCTTTCTTTTGGTACCAAGAACATTCCCTGTTTCGCAGAATTCTGTTCTGTATGAACTTCAGAACTACTGTCTTGTGCAGAAAAGTTCAAAAACCTATTTTCTTAAGATGAATTCTTTTTAACTTAGTTCTTTGAGAACTTATAAGTCATTGAGTTATCGACTTCCGCTATTAACTAATCTAAGTATCGAGTAAAGGAACCGAGTTATTTCTAATCGAGATATGTTCGAGTCTCGTTTCTTTGTTAATCGAAAGAGTTTAGTTAAAGTGCAAAGGCCTAAAAGTCTTAACCGAATTCAATTTCTTTTCTTTTATCGTTGTAACCGTTTACTAAAGTATGATTATTTGCTATAAAAGGAGGAAGTCAAGGTCAAAGATAGGACGGGAGATCAAAAACGGAAGCTCGTGTTTTAGTTCGGTAATCACTTAAGGTGGGCTTTTCTATATATCAAATCAAATGAGCAACGCTCGAAAATGTTTACTTATTGCTTTATAAACTGTGTTTTAAAGTGATTATCATGGCATGAAAATACTTTGTTTTATGTGAGTTCTCGTGTGCCTTTCTGAGTTAGCCAAAAGGGGTCTAACTAATCGATCGGACCGCTAAGTTAACCGAAAGGGTTTTCCAGGGTTTAGTGTACACGGTAGCCGGTGTGTGTGGTACTCTATTGAGGGGTAGCCCGCCACGGTGAATAGAACGTGTGCGGAAGAAGTTAACTCTTCCCTGGCGTTGAAACAGAAGTTGGGCAAGTTTGAACGTAACATCTGTAAAGGCTTAGCCAAGCTATATTGTGAAAAGAGAAAGAAAATATTTAGTAGGCACGGGAATTTGATGAAAAACCCCGATGCGCTATTTATCGAAATGCCTGATAAATCTATACTTTATAATATATTTTCGGCAATGTGCCCACTAAGTATGTTTATACTTAGCCCTGCATATGTTTTATAAAATGTGCAGGTTGAGTGACGGGAGCGGCGGAGGTTGAGTAAAGGTTGTGAATAGAGAAGAACAATAGGATTCTAGTTCTACGTTTTCCGCTACCAAACTATTTTTGTGTTAATGTATATCTTTTGGTCTAAGTTCCGTACCTTTGACGGAGCGCTATCGTCACACACTTCGTACAAATAATATTTATAAAACACCTCTTGCCCAACAAGGTAGTAGTCAGTGGCAAGCGGGATCGTACCCAAGGGACCTGGTGCAATCTGTTCTTTTGATGTCACTCAACAAAAGAGTTTTGGTCACGAAGTATCTAAATAACCTGTACTCAACAAGTAACAATTTCAAATAACAAAAGAGTTTGGATTCGGTTTCGAATCCATGATCCTAATTACTCTTTACTCGTTCATTGGTGCAAAGATATTCAATTAACTGATTTTATCACTTAGTTTAACGCAAAGATTAGTTAACACCCTAAGGTCACGAAGTCACGATGCTAACACACTTACTATGTCTAATCAATTTTACAGATCTTGACCAGAAGGCAAGATCTTCTCTCTTGACCAGCAAAGTCACGAAGACACTTCAGTAACGTTGCTGCCCAATAGGCATTAAGAATAAACAGATCCAAGACAGCCAAGAGGTAGGTCAATACCGACTGCTCTCCAACACCCTTTACCTTCTTGGGCACGAAAGACACTCTCGTGTTAATCCTAATTTCTGTTAATGACTTAATCTCAATATCTAGATGGTGATCAATCAACTTCAATATCAATTAAGTCTAGAATTAATCCTAAGTATTTCGGGAACAAAATTAATTAACGAACTAACACAATTAGACCTCACAAGTTTGAACGAGTAATTTAGAATCACTTCATCTACATCCAACCCAAATAATAAACTTAGCTAGACATAATAGTAAATAATAACACAAAGCAAATAAAGAAAAACATACTTAGCATAAATCTGGAAAAGGATTGCTGCCCAAAAGCGTAGTCAGCAACTAGGGTCTTGACTTCACGCCAACAACTAAACTTAAAGCAGTAAAATACGAAATAAAAGTAAATTGCCTGTAGGACTTGTTTCTTTCTCCCTTTCTCTCAACCTAGAATGCAGAACTAATAATAATAACAACGTAAAACAGGGCTAAGAACTCTCTCTTACATAATGGAGTCGACCACATATATATAGGTGATGGAAATTTAAGGTTTAGGGAAGTTTCCTTGTTGATGAAGGTCTCTTCCATGTATATCTCATCCGCCCTCTCTCTTCATGCATGCACGATACTTCTTTCCTTGCGTGGTGGATATATCCTTTGATTAGGCACAGGTAGGATAAGGAAAGAAAGATCCAATCCTTATCCTCTTCCTTGAAGGAAAAGAAAAACCTGCTATTGCTGGTCCGACTCACATCCTGCCCTTCATCGTCTGCATCCTGAATTGCCTCCGGTCTTGACCAAAATTCTGGCTCCTCCGAGTACTCTATCTGTTGACTTAAGGATATGGGGAGGTGTTTCCTGACTTGTAGATTGGATATTCTGATGTTGCCCAGCTACAAGCTCCCAGCCATATGCCCATTCGCATCATATTGCCATCTCAACAACAGATTTTCCATCGAATTTGTCCAGCATCCACCTGTTCTTCTCTGCACATTATCTCTCGACTTGCGTGTCCTCCCAGACACATATTGACTCGATAAAGACTAAAAACACAAGAAAAACACAAGAAAAGATGGACAAAAATATGGGTTCATCACACCCACACACTTGAATTACACTTGCCCTCAAGTGTATGGTTGCAACTAGCCCAAGACTCAAACACAGAAAAGACAAAACAGAAAACACAGACTCAAAAGATCAGCTCATCAACATGTCAATCAAAACAGGATATGTACACAGATATTGCCATCAAACAGGTCAAGATAGAGTTATTGGGCAACATAATATCCTTACCAGCACTCATCTCTCAAGTGTATAGGGTTAAGTGTATACGCTCTTGACCAACATCAACAAGGTTTTTCCATAGGCTTGCCTGCCCTCTACATCTCTACTTCTTTGAACAGAATCAAACTACTTATCCTTAGGTTTTTAACGGGTTATAATGTGGCTTAAGGCAAAAAGGTATGGAGATTTAGGAACTTGCTAAGTCAAGAACTAGGTTCTCGAGCAACAGACTGCCCTTGATTCCTTCTCATTTAGCACACTTATTCTTTTCTGGACTTATTTTTTTTTCTTATTTATTTTTTCTCTTTTTTTTCTTTCTTTTTTTTTCTTTTTTTTAAATGAACCCCAACACCTCCAACATAGGTGATATTGTCCAGTATGTGCTATCCAACAATTCCTTTCATCCCTCGTTCTTTTAGACCTGAGTTCTTGACCTGGTCGGCTTAAAATTCAGGCTTCTATAAGTGATTAAAAAAAATTAACATCAAGCTCAAGGGGGCTAGTCAAAGGATAAATGTTAAGGTAGGGAATTTTTTTTAGGCTATGGGCTTCTTTGAACAAGAATTGCCTAATTCATCTAAGTAGTTCAACTAAGTTACATGAAGCTTTAATTAAGAGATGCAGGCAAGTTCTAAATCAACACATGTTAACTGATCATTATCACACAAGAAAGAATAATGCTGCATATGTATATAGCATTTTAAAAGCTCAAATCCTCACAGTTAATGCATAATATCTCATTCCGTCCTACCTATTTACATTCGGCATAATCCTTAAACCTATTCTAACTTTCATGCTAACATGTTGATCAATAACACAAACATACTTTAAAAAACACAAACTGACACCCCAACACCCACACACTTTGCCTTAGGCAAAGTGGGTAAAATGTTGGGCAACAAACAAACAAAAACAAATTGACTCAACAAATACAACCGAGAAGGCAATAAGGTCTTCACCACACAATTTGCTGGGCAAATTGTGGGTGAAGACAGTAAAATCGCCCTCTCGAACAACAAGACAATAAATAACACAAAACAGGACTCAACAATTTAAATAGAAAAACGAAAAATAAAAACCTAAACTAACATATAAGGGAGGAACACAAATCAAAGAGAAGATTCAGGTGGATACCTGAATCCTTGGTGTGCAAAGAATGCCAGTTGGGCATCCCTGATCTCGGTCAACAACCTCTCCACATTGGCCAGTCTGGTCTCGATCCCGATGTTGGGCAGCACCGCTGCACTGGTGCTTGCCTCCTCCTTCTTGCCCAAGGGTGGTAGCCTGGTGGATTTTGGTTTATCGTGCTCAACAAACACGTATCTGCCATTCCTTATCTCAATGTCGTTCATCTTCTTCAAGGCAGCTTCTCCCAACTTGCTGACCACCATCACCGGCTTCCCTTTCAGCTCACCGTAGACCCCGACTCCATGCGCAAAGGCTGTCACAACATGGCCGCAAGTGCATCCCAGAGATTTCTTCGCTAGAACCGTCTTGAGCTGCTCACCAAGGAACGCCACAAAGTTGACCCTGGTCTTGGTGTGCATACACCACAGTAAATACCACTCCTTGTTGCTCAAGCTATTGCCACTATCGCTCTTGCCATACAAGTTGTAGGCAAGGATGCGATGGCAAAGCCTGAGGGCATGAGTCTTCAGCTCGGTTCCCTTGTTGTTGGCCCCATAGTATGGCGTTCCATTCCCGATCTCCTTCCACTGCTCCTCGTAAGCCACATCTCCTAGGGGTGGCACCTTAGTCTTGACCTCCATGAACTCCTTCTTGGCCAAGTCTCTCAAACTCACCATTTCTAGAATCTGATTAAGGGCACTAACTTGAAAATCATACTTCTCGCCCAACAGCGAGAAAGAGATCATGCTCACCCCATTCTCTGGATCACTCGTTATTGTCGTCGTGCTGTACACCTCCTTAACCTGCTCCTCATAGACCTTCACAGGCCACTCCAAAAACTTGCTCCAACCTATCCCTTCAAATAGCTTCCTAACTTCTTGGGCAACACCCAAGTTCTCGTAGAGTTTGAAGTCGAGAACCCTGGGCGCAGTCACCTTCCACTCTCTAGGCTTCCTACACATCATCACTGTAGGACCCCTCCTCTTCTTCCTGCTCATTCCACTTGCTGGGGTAGACTGCTCATCATCCCCTTCCTCCTCAACATCGTCTCCTTCATCCTCTTGTTCATTGACAGTCGTTCCCTTCGAAATCGACAGCTGAAAAGACCCGGTGTCCGAAGCAGCAGACTTGTGTTTCTTCGCCGACGTCCCCTCGCCACCGTAAGGGCGTTTCTTAGCCACCTTGACTTCCTTCTTCTTCGCCGGACTTTCCTTGGCCTTGGTCTTCGCCTCCACCAACGGCTCCGCTGCCAGCATCGCCGTCACTGCGTCAATGGCTTCGTTCACATCATCGTTGTCGCCTTCTCCCTCATCACCTTTCTCTTCTTCTTCATCCTCACCGTCGTGTTCCTCCTCCTCTGCTTCTTTCTCTAACTCTTCTTGCTCGAAAACCTGCTTCGATTGCATCTCCTCCTCCTGCTGCTTCTCCGCCTCTTCCATCAGGCTAGGGTTTTCGTCGCTCATCAGAAGCATGGCGTCGACCGGCGGACTCTTGGGTACAATGGTTCCGATTGAGATTTTTGGGTGTTGGTCGGCAGAAGGGTTGGCGGGTTCCATGGGTAGTTTCCTCTTGGTGATGATTTTGGGCTTTGTGGTGGTGGTAGTGGGGTGTTCGGTGGTGAGGTCGATGTTGGTTCTGGTAGGGATCTTGTTGAGTTTATTTTTGGGACGAGTAGACACCATTGTAAGAAATTTAGGAGTTTTGATGGAGAGAGAAGAGAGAAGATGAGAGGTTGCAGACTTGAATTTGAAATCGGGTAGTGGGGGTATAGACGTGGTAGGGTGGTTTTAAAGGTCGCGTAGTTTTAGGGGTACAGTAACCGCCTCAATCATTGTTGACCAACAACTTAGCTCTTGCCCAAAATCCTTGCTCCACTCCCACAGCTCCTTCCCTTAGACTGGATCTTGATCTACAACCTGCATCTTGCTCAACATCTCCTACACACTTAGAAACACAAATACACTCCGGAACAAACTTCCCTTTATGGTTAGACTCGATCGTAAAATTCATTAAAATAAAATATTTAAAACATAAACTAGCTAAACTACACTAATGTTTTTGGATTTTTTTTATATTTTATGATTTTTTTTAGATTTTCATATTTGTGCGAAAATAAAATAAAAAAGAAAAGAAATAGCGAGAAATTAAAAACTAACCAGGTTGCCTCCTAGACAGCGCCCTGTTTAAGGTCTTGGGCACAACACCCCCTCTTTAGAAGTCATAGGTCCTCCTCGACAGGAAACCCAGATGGTTCCCCCTCAACAAACTGTTCTTGCCCAAGATAAGCCTTCAAGCGCTGACTATTAACTTTAAAAAATTTTCCGTTCTTGGGATCCTGAATCTCAACAGCTCCATTTGGGAATTGAGCTTGTACTTTATAAGGTCCTGCCCACTTGGTCGAGAGCTTCCCTAAAAATAGCCTGAACCGAGTTTGATAGAGCAGCACTTGTTGCCCAAAATGGAACTCCTTTTCTTTAATCAAAAGGTCGTGGTCTTCTTCATCCTTTCCTTATATAGACCGGCATTATCATAGGCTTGGAGTCTGATCTCGTCGAGTTCTTGGATCTCGAGCTTTCTTGATTCACCTGCCTCATTCCAGTCAAGGTTAAGTTGGGCAACAACCCAATGCGCACGATGTTCCAGTTCCACGGGCAAGTGATATCTCTTGCCATAGACCATGCGATAAGGGGACATGCCAAAAGGTGTTTTGAAAGCAGTCCTATACGCCCACAAGGCATCATTCAAGCGCATACTCCAATCCTTCCTTGTTGTGCCCACAGTCTTCCTCAAGATCGTCTTGATTATTCGATTGGACAACTCCGCTTGTCCATTGGCTTGTGGGTGGTAAGCTGTTGATACGCGATGAGTAACTCCATACTTCTTGAACAAGGTGGTCAATGTCGCGTTGCAAAATGAGAACCTTGATCACTAATGATAGCTCGAGGTAACCAAACCTATTAAAAATTTGAGTTCTCAAAAAATGAGAAACCACCTTTGAATCATCTTTGTATGAAGCACGAGCCTCTACCCACTTCAAGACATAATCCACTGTCAATATGATGTACTTGTTTCCTTTGAAACTCGGCAATGGTCCCATAAAATCCATCCCCTATATATCGAACACTTCCACGGGCAAGATAGGGATCATGGGCATCTCGTTCCTTCTTGTGATGTTGCCTTCCCTTTAAACAATGTTGGCCAATAAAAGCCACACTCCAAAATCTTCCTTGCAGTACGTTGGTGCCCAAAGTGTCCTCCACACTCCTTGTTGTGGCAATGCTCAAGAATGCTTCTTTGTTCTCTATCTTCGACACACCTCCTTTGTATCTTATCCGCACATTCCCTCCATAAATATGGTTCGTCCCAAATATAGAAACGACTCTCATGTTTAAGCTTGTTCTTCTGATAACGCCCAAGATCTGAGGGAATTTCTCGAGTCACCAAGTAATTCACGATATCAGCATACCATGGTTCATCTTGGGCAAGACTCAGATGCTCGTCGGGAAAGGTCTCCTTGATCAGCACCCCATCGTCTGGCTGGAGGATTCGACTTAGGTGGTCGGCAACTTGATTCTGGGCACCACTCTTGTCCTTGATCTCTATGTCAAATTCCTGCAATAAAAGAATCCATCTAATCAATCTTGGCTTGGACTCCTTCTTGCTCAATAAGTACTTCAGCGCTGCGTGGTCCGTGTACACTATGGTCTTGCCTCAAAGCAAATAAGATCTAAACTTCTCAAAAGCAAAGACAATGGCCAACAACTCTTTCTCCGTGGTGGCATAGTTGCATTGGGCTGAGTTCAACGTCTTGGATGCGTAATAGATGACATAGCTCTCCTTTCCGCGCTTTTGCCCAAGAACTGCTCCTACGGCATAACCACTGGCATCACACATTAATTCAAAAGGAATCCCCCAATCCGGAGGTTGGATGACGGGGGCAGTGATCAAGTTCTCCTTCAAGGCATGGAACGCCTTCTTGCAATCCTCATCGAACTCCCATGGCACTTCATTTTGAAGTAATCTCGTCATTGGTTGGGCGATCTTGGCAAAGTCCTTGACAAATCTTCTATAGAATCCAGCATGCCCAAGGAATCCTCTTAACTCCTTCACCGATCTTGGGTAAGGTAACTTGGCGATAATATCGATCTTGGCCTTATCCACCTCAATACCTTTTCCGGAAATAACATGCCCCAAAACGATTCATTCTCTTACCATGAAATGACATTTCTCATAGTTCAATACAAGGCTATTCTCAACAGATCTCTTTAAGACTCGATCCAGGTTGTTAAGGCATGATTCGAAGGTCTTGCCGTAGACGGTAAAGTCGTCCATGAAGACTTCGATACACTCTTCAAGAAGGTCTAAAAAAATGTGCATCATACACCTTTGGAATGTCCCTGGGGCATTGCATAATCCGAACGGCATCCTCCTATATGCAAAAGTGCCAAACGGGCACGTGAATGTGGTCTTGCCTTGATCCTCGTCAGCAACCCAGATCTGCATGTAACCAGAATAACTGTCAAGAAAACAGTAGTAATCATTACCGGCTAACCTCTCAAGCAACGTCGATAAAGGGCAAAAGAAAATGATTATTCTTCGTCTTTTGGTTGAGCTTTCGGTAGTCTATACACACTCACCATCCGGTTTGTAATCTCGTGGCCACCATCTCGTTCTTGTCGTTCTCAACAACTTGAATTCCTGACTTCTTGGGCACCACGTGCACAGGGCTCACCCACCGGCTATCAGACACGAGGTAGATGATCCCTAAGTCAAGAAGCTTGAGTATCTCTTTCATTACCACTTCTTTCATGGCTGGATTCAATTTCCTTTGTGGATCTCGTACGGGGGCAGCATCCTCCTCAAGCAAAATGTGATGAACACAGTCTAAAGGGTTAATGCCCTTGATGTCAGCCAACGTCCACCCTAATGCCTCCTTGTACTTGCTCAGCACCTCGCCAACTCTGACCTCCTCCATGCATGATAACTCTAATGATATGATCACGGGCAAGGCCTCGTTCTTGCCAAGATATATGTACTTTAGGTGTTTGGGCAAAGGCTTCAACTCCAATGTAGGGGCTTTTTGTAAGGATGGCATCAACCTGTCCTCCGGTTTCAACTCAGGGATGTTGAGTGGCTCGAATCCCTGAGGCTGCATGTTGCCCAGAATCCTTGTATAATTGCATTCTTCCACATCTGCTGGTTCTTCGTTCCGGGCAAGATCCTCTGCATTTTGTAAGCTGTCATCCTCCTCAAGAACTATTTGTTGCCAAAATTCCTCTACTAACTCTTCAGTCTCATCATGGGGTAACTCCTCGAGTTCTTCATCAAACTCATCAAGGGGTTCTTGGTTCCCTAAATTTTGGTCATCATCTTCATCCGTGGAGTAGTCCACGTCTGTGGAATCAAAACTATGTCCATAGACTGATTCTTCCCAAAAATCTTCTTCACTCTCGTAATCATCTCCTTCGTAGAATTGCATCAGAGCACCATCTTCCTCATTATCCTCATGCTGATCAGGATCCTGGTCAAGATCCTGAACTAGGTTGAATTCCGCCTGGATTGCATCTTCATTGTCTTCTACGAAACAACTTAAGCTATTCAAAGTCTCCACTTGCTTTCCACATGCACTGAGGGTGTTGAGGTGTTCCAGGGCATCATCTTGATTTTGCCTATAAGCATCGAACTCTACTACTTCTCCTGCTACTTGGACTGTCAACTTCCCAGTATCGCAATCAATCTTGGTACATGCTGTCTTCAAGAATGGCCTCCCGAGCAAGATCACTGGGTTCTTGATTGCTTTCTTTCCCATGTCAAGAACATAGAAGTTGGTTGGGAACAGAAGATCTCCCACTTTGACCAACACATCCTCCAACACTCCGTCCGGGTAGACTGTGGATAAATCTGCTAATTGGATGGCAACACGTGTAGGAGAAAGAGGTCCAAAACTCATCTTGTCGAACATGGCTCTTGGCATCACATTTATCGAAGCTCCAAGATCAAGCATCGCCTTAAGTATTGACGTAGTACCAATCGTGCATGGGATAGCGAACATGCCTGGATCCCTCTTCTTGGTCGGGATCTGGGAATTCATTAGGGCTGACACATTCTCCACATGGAAACGGGCATTATCTGGGTACTTAGTCTTCTTTAAGCACATTTCTCGCAAAAATTTTGCACACTTTGGCATAGATTGTAATGCCATCAACACCTCCATCATGTCCTCCAACTTCTTCTGATCACGATCGCGGGCAAAACGTCTTGGATATGGGATCTTGACCTTAGTAGTGCGAGGAACGGTCCTCTTGGCCAAGGCCTCTGCTTCTTTCTCAGCCTTCAAAGATTCCAGCATCACGTCATCTTTGTCAAATTCCAGCTTAGATCTCTCCATCTTTACGTAATCAAACAAGGCTTCATCCTCCTCATTATCAAAGACTGAGTTCTTGTTGGCCTTTATCCCTTCTTCACGCTTTGTCTTCAACTCATCGTAGATGTCATTAATATCTCATGAACTCATTTTAGTTTCATCTACTCGAGCTGGTTCCTTAGGTTGGGTCCTGGGCAACATCTCTGGCAAATTCTTCCCACTGCGCAACGTTACAGCATTAACTTGCTCCTTGTTGACCTCTACCTGGGCAGGAAGTCTGCCTGGCTTGTCTTCTACCAACATTGACAAGGTTTGGTTGATATGAGTCAGTTGAGCTTGCAGGTTATTGGACTGTCCTCGACTTTCTAGTTGGAAGTTCTCGAAGTCTCTCCTCAACCTTTGGTTCTCGTTGGTAAACCTCTCAATGGTCTCCTTCATGAATTCCATTTTTGCTGGCTCTCGATGTGGAGGTACATAATTATTTTGATGTTGAGGCTGTTGTTGAGGTGGAGGCACATATTGCTGCTGAACAGGCTGCTGCGGTTGCTGGTGGGCAGGAGGCATTTGATAATGATTGTTGTCATACCTCAGGTTCTCGTGTTGATTCTGCCTATAGTCGTAGTTGTTGCCATAGTTGTTGTTATTGCCATACTGGAACCTTTGTTGACCACCGCCTTGCTGGTTCTGACCTATTGCATTTACCTCTTCTCCTTCTTCCACGAACCAACTGGGGCATTCTGAGGTGACATGTGATATTGCCTGGCATACTTCATATCTCTTCACAGCTCTTTGAACTTCCTTGCCATCTACCTTCTTCTTCAAATCCTCCATTTGGCCAGACATCTTGGTCATGAAGTCTTTCATGGTGCTGACCAAGTTGTCTTGGTTTCCTTTGCTGCCTTCATACCCCCCTCTTGGGATATCATCTTCATCTCGTGATTGTTCAGCCATGGCGGCTATTTTCTTGAACACTTCAGATGGTAGTTGATCGACTATGGCTCCTTCACATACTGCGATTATATACTTCCTCTTTGATGCCCTTAATCCCTTCAAGAAATATTCGATCAAATCAATATCCTCAATCCGATGTTGAGGACATCTTGCCAACTGCTTCTTGAATCTTTCATAATAGTCATATAATGACTCATTTCCCCCCATCTTGATCGATGAAATAGCATTCCTCCCACTTTATATCCGGCCTATGGGTATGTATTTATCAAGAAAGGCCTGCTGCATCTTGTTCCATGTATCAATGCTTCCCTCTGGCAAGGTGTAAAGCCACTCACGTGCCCCGTCAAGAAGTGAGAACGGGAACGTGAACAACCTTACGTAGTCAGGAAAGGTGTCTTGGGCAGCATCTTGGTTCATCATAACTTCAGCATCGTTCCTGACAACTTGTCTATCCCCATTGTTCCTGGTAGTAGTAGTGGCATTGTTCCTTACTGTGCTAATCGACATTTCAAAGTTTTGAAGATGGGTTTGGGGATCTTCTCCAGGATGGTCACTGAACTTGGACAGTATGTGTATCAGCGAGTGCTTGAGCTCCTAATTGCCACTGATGGTGGGCAACTGGATACTTGATGGTCGGATTCCCTTGTTGTCAGGGAACATGATCTGACGGATGGTTCTCTCCGGTGTTCCTGCCATGATTGTTGATGTTTTTGCTTCTGAACTGGATGTTGACTTCTCACTATCTGAACTGGCTGTTGAGCAAGATTCGACTTCTTGCTCAGTATCCTAATCGTATGCAAGCTCTGCGACTCTAAAGGTTCGTTGACGCCTTCCTCCAGATCTCTCTTCTTCTTGCGTTGTTCTGCTCGATTTCTCCTAACTATCACCTCTGGGCAAGCACCGTGATCTTGTGGATCTCCGTCACTTCGTAGATGTGGCTTGGGCATAAACCGTGCTCAACACAAGCTAGAAGAACAAACTAGCTTAAAACCAAATCCCCGGCAACGGCGCCAATTTGACGGAGCGCTGTCGTCACACACTTCGTACAAATAATATTTATAAAACACCTCTTGCCCAACAAGGTAGTAGTCAGCGGCAAGCAGGATCGTACCCAAGGAACCTGATGTAATCTATTCTTCTGATGTTGCTCAACAAAAGGGTTTTGGTCACAAAGTATCTAAATAACCTGTACTCAACAAGTAACAATTTCAAATAACAAAAGAGTTTGGATTGGGTTTCGAATCCATGAGCCTAATTACTCTTTACTCGTTCATTAGTGCAAATATATTCAATTAACTGATTTTATCACTTGGTTTAAGGCAAAGATTAGTTTACACCCTAAGGTCACGAAGTCACGATGCTAACACACTTAACCTATGTCTAATCAATTTTACAGATCTTGACCAGAAGGCAAGATCTCCTCTCTTGACCAGCAAAGTCACGAAGACACTTCAGTAATGTTGCTGCCCAACAGGCATTAAGAATAAACAGACACAAGACAGCCAAGAGGTAGGTCAATACCGACTGCTCTCCAACACCCTTTACCTTCTTGGGCACGAAAGACACTATCGTGTTAATCCCAATTTCTGTTAATGACTTAATCTCAATATCTAGATGGTGATCAATCAACTTCAATATCAATTAAGTCTAGAATTAATCCTAAGTGTTTCGGGAACAAAATTAATTAACGAACTAACACAATTAGACCTCATAAGTTTGAACGAGTAATTTAGAATCACTTCATCTACATCCAACCCAAACAATAAACTTAGCTAGACATAATAGTAAATAAAAACACAAAGCAAATAAAGAAAAACATACTTAGCATAAATCTGGAAAATGATTGCTGCCCAAAAGTGTAGTCAGCAACCAGGGTCTTGGCTTCATGCCAACAACTAAACTTAAAGCAGTAAAATACAAAATAAAAGTAAATTGCCTGTAGGACTTGTTTCTTTGATTAGGCACATGTAGGATCAGGAAAGAAAGATCCAATCCTTATCCTCTTCCTTGAAGGAAAAGAAAAACCTGCACATCCTACCCTTCATCGTCTGCATCCTGAATTGCCTCCGGTCTTGACCAAAATCCTAGCTCCTCCGAGTACTCTATGTGTTGACTTAAGGATATGGGGAGGTGCTTCCTGACTTGTAAATTGGATATTCTGATGTTGCCCAGCTACAAGCTTCCAGCCCTGTGCCCATTCGCATTGTATCGCCATCTCAACAACAGATTTTCCATCGGATTTGCCCAGCATCCACCTGTTCTTCTCTGCACATTATCTCTCGACTTGCGTGTCCTCCCAGACACATATTGACTCAATAAAGACTAAAAATACGAGAAAAACACAAGAAAAGATGGACACAAATATGGGTTCATCAACCTTGAACTTAGTTTCTTTTGGAAACAACTCTGTCGAGCGATCCTTCGAGGTCGACTCTCTTTCTTTTTAATAAAGTCTGTTCATAGATATCAGTTGTTGTTTAGTTATTGTCTGTTTATTTATTTATCCCCTTTCTTCCCCGCTTCTTTAATCCAACCCCTAGTCGTACCCCGGCTTTGCCGTCCCTCGGGATTTAAGGCTGTGACAAAGTGGTATCAGAGCAGTCGTTTCTGCTCTGCATACAAGTTCCTTTCAGTAGTAAAATGGAGTATTTGTATATGCTCTACACCTAAGTCTTCTTTCAAGTAAAGTTAGGTCGTAACACTAAGTTTAAGAGTGTAGACGACAACTCAACCTCCCGCTACATCGACTCAACCGAAGAAGAAAGGAAAGAAAAGTATTGGAAGTGTTGTTTCTTTTACAGATTTTTTTTATGAATAAGTATGCGAGTATGTTGTGAATAAGTATGCCAAGAATGAATTTGACTAAAGTATAAGAATTATACTTTGTGATATTATGTGAATTATGTGAAAGTATGAGTACTATACTTTGTGAAAGTATGTGAAGTTATGTGAGCTATAATTTCTTTAAATTGAGATGTTTTGTTGGCATGAGAATCTAGACTAAATCTAAGGCTTTCCCAATTCTTTGAGAACATAGACGTTCTAAGAAGCGTTGGTTCCAAGATATTAAAAAAAAACGATCGGATCAGAAATGACAGAATAAAAGGAATCAAAGTGAATAAACGAATGTCACATGCGTAAAGTGACATGAACACAGACTCGTTGGAGTCGACTTGATTTTATAAATGAAAGCCGTAAGAGTTTCCTTTTAAGGAAATAAAATAAAGAATAATAAGATAAAAAAGTTAAAAAGATGGAAAGAAATCGCGGGAAATGGTTTTGTTACGTATATTGTCTGAGTGCAATTTCTTAAAATTGCTAGATGCTTAAGATAAGTTGTTGTTAAGTGGTTAAAGTATTGCAATTTGAATAATGGAATATTCTAATTGTAATTTAAGAATTCCTTAAGATATGCTATTATCCTACCAGTTATTGATTCGTGTTCTCTTAAAATCTTTGTAGGATGCCTGCTACACGTGTCACAGCTCGGAAGAGCCAACCCCTGAGACAGCGTACTTTGATAGACGAGATCTTGGACGAGTACCACGACTATGAGGTAGACCCAAACCATGATATAGGGCAGATAGTCAGTGACTTCGCTGCATGTTTCAATGCAGCTCGGCACTTTGTTTCGGAGCGTCAGGCAATAGCCGATTTGATCATACGGCTGCCCGACGAGTGGCACGGTTAGGCACACGACATCGCCTGGTACCATCTTGCACTGATCGGTGACGACACCGAGCCGACGGGCGACTTTTCTGGATTCGCTCTAGCCGTACACGGGCATTTCTTTGAGAGTAGGTTCATGTGGTCTGTTCCGGTTCATGAGCACCTTCCCTACCTCCACATTCCAACAGATCCCGAGCCTGAGCCGTTTGCCATGGATCCAGAGATGGCCGCACTGTTAGAGTTGCCACCAGTACTTGCACCCAGTGAGGAGTTAGTTCTCGGAGCAGGATACTTAGAGATAGACGCAGAGCTTGCTGCGATGCTAGAGTTACCATCTCCACTTACACCACTTGAGAAGATTTGTGCGAAGTGGACGAGGGTCCGAGGACAGTCCGAGGCGGGACTATCCAGGGCCCGTTCTGCAGAGGCATACGTGCCTAGTCCAACCCCTGAGCACCTTCTTCCCCTGAAGAAGTGTACAGTAGTGACTAGTTAAGACGACTCAGAGAGGACTATTTCGGACGTGCCTTCGCCACCACCACTTGTACTTTTAGACGGCACCACATTGAGGGTTGACGAGGCACTTCAGCTCGTCTTTGGTACGGATTCAGAGGAGGATCCGGAGGAGGATCCGATGGAGGATGACCCTGAGGAGGACCCTGAGGAGGATCCAGAGGAGGACCCCGAGGAGTTGCAGGCCGTAGAGGGCAGCTGTGACTCGACCGCAGCTTGTTGAGCAGAGCATCTTAGACGCGTAGTAGTAGAAGTTTCTCTTTGTCTTGTACATAGTCGGATCAGTAGACTTCTTTTTGTAGTACTCTACACGGATACGAAATTTTATGAATCGTTTCCGTTCTAGTACTTCCAGTAGATACGGAGATGCAACCTGTTAGTGCACCCGGTACATAGATAGGCAGTTAGCCTAGTTCAGACTAGTTGTAGTCTAACTTTTTGTATAAGCCCTCGTTAGAGGCAAAGTCAGTACTCTTTTTGACGTATATATATTTATGACCTGAGAGTGGGCTTTGATCTTGTGAAAAATTTCTTCTAAACGCGATTAATTAGAAGAAAAATTTCGATGAATATTCTGGTTTAACTTGGGAAGTTAAAAATTTAAAGAGCTAGTATCGAAGTTATTATCTATTTCTTTTCCATGAACTTGTTTAAGTTAGAAAAAGGCTTAGTAAGTAAACAAAAGCTTAAAATCAAAATACTAATGAGAATTCTTGTTTCCTATAGTTCAATAATGCCGCCAAGAGTAGTTAACAACAGAAGAGGACCTGATAGGCCCAGGGGACGTGGTAGACGTCAAGCACAAAATGATAGAGAGAAGGAACAAGAACGTCAAGATACCCCTCCACCACCATCACTATTACCACCTCCACCACCACCCCGTCGTGATATTGAGGACTTATTCCTCAAACGAAACCCACCTGTGTTTAATGGATCTGGTAACCCAAGCGATGTTGAGCTTTGGGTACGAACCATTGAGAGAATCTTCAAACTCCTCAGATGTACTGATGAGGAGCGTCTGTTGTGCGTTGCATTTTAGCTTTCCGGACCAACTGACTACTGGTGGGAGGCTAGGCAGAAGGTTATACCTGTGGAGCACTTAGCTCGTTTTACTTGGGAGGAATTTTAGGAAGCATTGTACGATAAGTACGTACCTAAGACCTATAGAGCGCAGAAAGAGACTGAGTTCTATAGTTTGAAACAAGGAAATATGACAGTGACTGAGTACGATGCGAAGTTCTGTGAGTTGTCAAGGTATGCACCTGCTCAAGTAGATACCGAGGATAAGATCTCAAAGAAGTTCCGTAGGGGACTTATGCATGAGTTAGGTATAGCGCTAGCCAATCATGGAGGAGTGAGTTACATCGAGGTACTAGGGCGAGCTCTAGAAATGGAGGCAGTAGTGCCTGATGATAAGAAAGCCATAACACCCGCACCAGCCCCAATCCAAACTCAGAATCGAGGCTATTACAACAACAATAATAACAACTATCAAGGGAAAAGGAAATGGGAAGGGGGAAATAACCGTGGCTACTATCAGAGCTACAATAATCAAGGAAACCAGAGGAATGGAGATCAGCAAGGCTTTCAACAGCCTAATCAGGATAACAACTATGGTAAGAGGCCATGGCAAGAAAACAGTCAGTCGGGACTGTATATACAAGGAAATAATCAAGCAGGACCATGGAAAGGAAATAACCAGCAATAACAAAGGAACAACCAAGGAGGAAATAACCAAGGAAGAGTTATCGTTCCTGCCTGTCCTAAGTGTAATAGGGTACACTATGGGATCTATCAAGCAAACTTTGGAAGTTGCTTCAACTGCGGGCAGAAGGGGCACATTAAGAAGGATTGCCCAAAACTGTTGCAAGCGGCAGGACATAATCAGTATGGACAGCCCAGCCTTTGAGGGCAATTCAGGCACAACCGCAGCAGCAGATGACACAGCAGCAGTTCCAGCAGCACGCTCAACAGCAACAGAATGCCAGGGCATGTGCGATCAAACAGAGTGCGCAGAATAAGGGCAAGGGAAACCTAGCAGGTATGGGTAAACTTCATAATACCCCTATTAAGATACTGTTTGATACTGGCACATCGCATTCTTTTATTGCTGGTCCATGTGCGGATAACTTAGATATCAGACCTGTACGAGCTGAACACGCTATGAGAGTAACTACACCTTCAGGAGAGATCACTACTTCCACGCATGTTTGCTCTAACCTAGAATTAGAAATTGGAACTCTTAAGGCTAAAGTGAACAACTTGAACGTTATGATAATGTGGGATATAGATATAATCCTAGGAATGGATTGGTTGTTTGAGAATTATGCCATGATCCTCTGCAACGAGAGAAAAAATTCTTTTCAGCCACCGGGAAAAGAGCCGACACAATTTTATGGATTGCGATGGGCAAGAAGATACCGATAATATCCGCCCTACAAGCCAAGAAGTTGATGAAGAAAAAGGGTTGCACAGCTTATCTTGTGTACCTAGTTGGAGAACCAGGAGCCAACAGGACCATTCAAGACGTATATGTTGTTAATGAATATGAAGACGTCTTTCCAGATATATTACTTGGTTTACCACCCGACCGTCACGTAGATTTCACAATTTGACTTAGAACCAGGATCTGTCCCCAAATCAAAAGCCCCATATAGGATGGCACCCAAGGAGTTAGAAGAGCTTAAGATCCAACTGCAAGAGTTGTTAGACCTTGGTTTCATTAGACCGAGTGTTTCACCTTGGGGAGCACCTGTTTTGTTCGTCAGAAAGAAGGATAGTTCTATAAGGATGTGCATAGACTATCGAGAGCTAAATAAGATCACCCTTAAAAATAAGTATCCTTTGCCAAAGATAGAAGACCTCTTTGATCAGCTGAAGGGCGCAGGTATCTTTTCGAAAATAGACTTAAGATTTGGGTATCATCAATTGAAAATCAAACCCGAGGATATACCTAAGACTGCATTCCGAACCAGATATGGCCATTACGAATTCTTAGTTATGCCATTTGGTTTGACTAACACTCCCGCAGTATTCATGGATCTCATGAATCGAGTTTTTCACCTGTACTTAGACAATTCGTCTTAGTATTCATCGACGACATTCTCATTTACTCCAAGAATGAGAAGGAGCACGAGGAACATTAGCGAATACTGTTAGAAATGCTTAGAACTGAGAAACTTTACGCCAAATTCAGTAGGTGCGAGTTTTGACTGAAAGAAGTGATGTTCCTTGGACACATCGTATCAGCAGAAGGCATCAAGGTAGACCCTGCCAAGATAGAGGCAGTGCGTAATTGGAAATCACCAACAAGTCCAAACAAAATTAGGAGTTTCTTAGGTTTAGCCGGCTATTATAGAAGATTCATCGAGAGATTTTCTACAATTGCTAGACCTATGACGCAACTACTACGGAAGGAAAACAAGTACAAATGGACTGACGAATGCGAGAAGAGTTTTCAGACACTCAAGGAAAAGTTAACTACAGCACCCGTGTTAGCTCTGCCAGAAGCGAATAAGGAATACGTGGTTTATACAAATGCTTCAAAGAACGGATTAGGGTGTGTATTGATGCAAGACGGAAAGGTGATAGCTTATGCTTTACGACAACATTGACCTCATGAAGTTGAGTATCCAACCCACGATTTAGAACTAGCGGCCGTTGTGCATGCGTTGAAAATTTGGAGACACCATCTCTATAGTGTAAGGGTTGAGATTTTTACGGATCACAAGAGTTTGAAGTACTTTTTCGAGCAAAAGGAATTGAATATGAGACAAAGACAATGGCTCGAATTAGTCAAGGATTATGATTGTGGAATCAATTACGATCCAAGAAAAGCAAACGTTGTAGCTGATGCGCTGAGTCGCAAGACTCCAACCAAGTTAGGGTGTCTCTTTATCGAAGAAGAAACACTTGTACAAGAATTTGAAAAGATGGATTTAGAATTACTCGATACACCTGAAACGATAACGACCCAAATAGCGGCACTCATAGCTACACCGAATTTACGAGAAAGAATCATAAGTGCTCAGAGAAAGGACGAGTCGATTGAGAAGCTTCGCCTAAGGATAAGAACGGATAAACCGGACGGTTATTCCGAAGCATCAGATAATGCAATTTTATTCGAAGGCAGACTTTGTATCCCTGAAGACGACAAATTAAAGAACGATATCATGAGTGAGGCTCACGATAAGCCGTATACAGCACACCTAGGGAGTACGAAGATGTATCAAGATTTAAGAAGGAATTTCTGGTGGAACGATTTGAAACGAGATATTACCTCGTTTGTACAAAGATGTTTGGCTTGTCAACAAGTAAAAGCTCTACACCACGACCATACGGGTTGTTACATCCATTAAGTATTCCAATATGGAAGTGGGAAGATATAGCTATGGATTTTGTAACAGGTTTGCCCAAGACTAAGAATGGAAATACTGCCATCTGGGTAGTTATCGATAGGCTCACAAAATCAGCTCACTTTTTACCAGTCCCAATTACCTATGGATCAGAGAAGTTGGCACAGTTGTATGTCCGTGAGATTGTACGTCTGCACGGAATACCGAAGTCAATAACGTCTGATAGAGATGCCAAATTCACTTCGAGATTTTAGATCACTATGCAGAAGGAGTTAGGTACCGAACTTAATTTTAGTACCGTTTTTCACCCTCAGACAGATGGACAATCCGAGAGAACGATTCAGATACTCGTTGATATGTTAAGAATGGTAGTATTGGATAGAAGTGAGAATTGGGAAAAGATCTTGCCATTAGTTGAATTCGCGTACAACAACAGTTATCAAGCAACGATAGGAATGGCGCCTTACGAGGCATTATATGGAAGGAAGTATAGGTCACCACTTTATTGGGATAAAGTGGGTGAAAGAAAGAACCTAGGACCTGATACGGTCAGTGAAATGATCGAGATCATTCAACAGATTCGAATTAGAATGAAAGAGGCCCAGAGCCGACAGAAGTCTTACGCCGATGATCGTCGAACCGATCTTAACTTTGAAGTTGGGGATAAGGTTTTCTTCAAGATTTCTCCATCTAAAGGAATCATTAGATTCGGTGTTAAGGGTAAACTCAGACCAAGGTTTATAGGACCTTATGAGATTCTGGAGAAAATATGACCTGTTGCTTATAGATTGGCCTTACCGCCAAGTCTAGAAAGTGTCCATAACGTGTTTCACGTATCTCAATTACGAAAGTATGTCTTTAACCCTAAGCACGTAATTAACAAGCAAGACATTGTTCTTGAGTCCGACTTAAGTTATGAAGAAAAACCATTATCGATCTTGGATCGAAAAGAGCAAGAATTAAGAAATAAGTCGATACCTTTGGTTAAAGTGCTATAGAATCACCGCGGGCAAGAAGAAGCCACGTGGGAACTCGAGGAAAAGATGAAGGAGAAGTACCCTTAACTATTCGAAGAAGGTATGCAAATTTCGGGACGAAATTTCTTGTTAGAGGGGTAGGATGTAATACCCCAGATATTTCTTCTGTCGTTAAAATAAAAATTTAATTATTAATTAAGGATTTGCACGCCTAAGTTAAGGATTTTCAATTCTAAGACTAACGGTGAAATCCGTTTCTGAAAATAAATTCCAGAAGTCAGTTGAACGACTACTGTATTAGGGTTTTCGCGTCCGATAGAATTTTCGTTCGAAAACTCAGATCTAAAAACCGTGTGACTTTACATTCACTTTTTAGGCGATACAAGTCTACTGGAGAAAGTCAGTTTTTATTATTTTTCCGGGCGAAATTTGGACTGTCATGTCCCGATTTTTCTTTGGATTTCAAAATTCGAATTATGCTTTCCGAGTAAGTGATTTATTTCCAATCTAGTGGTCAAATTAGATTACGACAAAAATGTAACCGTCTAAGAAAATAATTAATCGATTTATATACGCAGTGTTAAACCCGTAAAACGCAATATTTTGAATAAAAATCCCACCCCTAAACCGCCATTCTCCCCTATGACTCATCCCTAGTTAGATTTTATCCTACTTTATGAGATAAATCACATAACACCTCACCATTTTCTCTCTTCTCTCTCCCTCAATTGCCGCCACTCACCTCTCTCTCTCCCTTCTCTCTCTTGTTCTTCATTTCCTCCATAAAGCTCTCAAGTTCTTCAAGCATTCAAGTTACATAACTCAATCATCTTCCGATCAATCTTAAATCCGAATACATATTTGTTAAGGTAATGATCTAAGCTTCCTTTCCATCCAAACAAAATTCATTTCCTTCAATCTTGTAAATTTTGAAATATTCAAGGAGATGTAGGATGATGTTTAAGTTTATTTTCATGGTTATAAATGCTTAGGAATGGATTTCTATGGATTGAAATTAAGTGAAAATCATCCTCCCTAATTATTTGAATATGACCGAAAATTTATATAATTTTGTAGGTGAAGTATAAGTTTGATTTTAGATGATTGGTATGAAGATTTGTATTCTATGTATTAGTAGATGATTGGAGGAATTAATTGGGAATTTTCTAAAAATAAAAACAAAATGGTAAGAGAGGAAGAAGTGTGAATTTGACTAAGTAATTGTTATGATTTGGATGATGTGATGATATAATTGAGATGTAGTAAGTATAAGGTTCATCATATAATTTAATTAGAATTTTCTAAAAATAAAATGAAAATCATAAGAGACGAAGAATCGTCGATAAGTTTAGTATGGATAATGATATAGGTTTATGGTTTGAATATTTGCTAATCTTAGTAGTTAATGAACGTAATTGGAAAGTTTGAACGAATTCTAAGAAAGTTGAATTTTTAGTAAGAGACGAACAGACGAGCTTAATTGTCGATAGGAAAGTCGAATGAGAAAACTAATTTGATATTAGTGTTTAATGTTGATAAATAAACAAGATTTTAGTTGGTGATGATTTCATATAAGTATGAATATAGAAGTTAAAGAATTGAATCGAATTTAAAATGGAATTTGGTTTAGTAATCGGATAGTTGAAAAAGACGAGGAAGTGCTCGTCGTTTTGTTACTCAAGAGACGTGAAGGTATTCACGATAAAGGAATATATTTCATGACTGTAATTTGATAGTAATTTCGTGAGCATAAAGGATGTATAGCATTGATCGAACCTAGGGAATTGTGCGTCGAGTTTTATCGAGCATTAGGGTTAACTCGGACTGTTTTGCGACCCTTTACGGAAAATATTATAACTCTCTGCTCGCTTAACGAAATCAAGATCCGTGAATTGGACAGTAAACTAGACATCCGTAGCTTTCTTTTGGTACCAAGAACATTCTCTTTTTCGTAGAATTCTGTTCTGTATGAACTTCAGAACTACTGTCTTGTGTAGAGAAGTTCAAAAACCTATTTTCTTAAGATGAATTCTTTTTAACTTAGTTATTTGAGAACTTATAAGTCGTTGAGTAATCGACTTCCATTATTAACTAATCTAAGTGTCGAGTAAAGAAACCGAGTTAGTTCTAATCGAGATATGTTCGAGTCTCGTTTCTTTGTTAATTGAAAGAGTTTAGTTAAAGTGCAAAGGCCTAAAAGTCTTAACCGAATTCAATTTCTTTTCTTTTATCGTTGCAACCGTTTACTAAAGTATGATTATTTGCGATAAAAGGAGGAAGTCGAGGTCAAAGATAGGACGGAAGATCAAAGACAGAAGCTCGTGTTTTAGTTCTATAATCACCTAAGGTGGGCTTTTCTATATATCAAATCAAATGAGCGATGCTCGAAAATGTTTACTTATCGCTTTATAAACTGTGTTTTAAAGTGATTATCATGGCATGAAAATACTTTGTTTTATGTAAGTTCTCTATGTGCCTTTCTGAGTTAGCCAAAAGGGATCTAACTAATCGATCGGACCGCTGAGTTAACCGAAAGGGTTTTCCAGAGTTTAGTGTACACGGTAGTTGGTGTGTGGGGTACTCTGTTGAGGGGTAGCCCGCTACGGTGAATAAAACGTGCGCGGAAGAAATTAACTCTTCCCCGGCGTTGAAACAGAAGTTGGGCAAGTTTGAACGTAACATCTGTAAAGGCTTGGCCAAGCTATATTGTGAAAAGAGAAAGAAAATGTTTAGTAGGCACGGGCATTTGATGAAAACCCCCGATGCGCTATTTATCGAAATGCCTGATAAATCTATACTTTATAATATGTTTTCGGCAATGTGCCCACTAAGTATGTTTATACTTAGCCCTGCATATGTTTTATAAAATGTGCAGGTTGAGTGACGGGAGCGGCGGAGGTTGAGTAAAGGTTGTGAATAGAGAAGAACGGTAAGGTTCTAGTTCTACGTTTTCTGCTGCCAAACTATTTTTGCGTTAATGTATATCTTTTGGTCTAAGTCCCGTACCTTGAACTTAGTTTCTTTTGGAAACAACTCTGTCGAGCGATCCTTCGAGGTTGACTCTCTTTCTTTTTAATAAAGTCTGTTCATAGATATCAGTTGTTGTTTAGTTATTGTCTGTTTATTTATTTATTCCCCTTCTTCCCCGCTTCTTTAATCCAACCCCTAGTCGCACCCCGATTTTGCCGTCCTTCGGGATTTGGGGTTGTGACAATAAAAGTCCTAAGAGCTTCCACTACGGATATCGAGTTAGACATTGGGTCTATCGCCGAGAAGCGTGATTTCAATGATTGGTGGTGTTGAGAAAGACCCCGGTAAAAATTTCCACTACGGGTAATGAGTTAGACCCATGATCTATAATCATTGACAATGATTGAGTAGATTTTATTTTATTATTTTTTTATTTGTAATAAATAACATAAAAAATACTTAATTAAATTCAAAAATTAAGAAATGACAATTTTATTCAATTAAAAGAATAAAACATATACTAATTAATAAAATAAAAATACAATAATTAAGAAAATAAAATTACAATCATTAAGAAATAAAAAAAATACAAGAACTACTAGTGGAGTGGATCGAAACGTGTCCAAATCTCTTCAATCAGATTGTCCATAAGACGTTTATGGGCATGTGCATCCTGATTTTGAGCTTCTCTCTCAATATATTTGTGGAGTGGCGCTGGCATACCTTGATTGACTGCTGTCCTGTTCACGTGTCTTTCGCCCCATTCGCTCGATTCAGCATTGATATGAGTTGCTCTAGGTCCTTCATCTTCAATGATCATATTATGCAGAATGATGCAAGCATACATGGCGTCACATAAATGTTCTCGAAATCACAAGCGAGTAGGGCCCTTTTATAATTGCCCATCGAGCTTGGAAGACGTCGAAAGTCCTTTCAACGTATTTACGCGTAGCTTCTTGCATACGAGCGAATCGTTGTCTTTTCGGATCTGTTGGCGCATTTAGCGTCTTCACGAAAGACGCCCACCTTGGATAGATGCAGTCGGCGAGATAGTAGCCCATGTGGTACGGCCAGCCGTTTACGTTGAAGTAGACCGACCGCGCTCTCCCATTGAGGACGTCGCTGAAGAGAGAAGACTGATTGAGCACATTAATGTCGTTCAGCGAGCCGGCGACACCAAAAAAAGCGTGTCAAATCCACAATCTTGGGAGGCGACAACTTCAAGGATGAGCGTTGGATAACTCTTTCGTCCACTTGTGTACATTCCTCTCCAAGACCTTAGACAATTCTTCCATGTCCAGTGCATACAGTCGATACTTTCAAGCATTCCGAGAAAGCCGTGCGTCCTCTCGTGCAATGCAGTGATCCTGACGACGTCAGCGGCATTTGGCCGCCTCAAATAGTGGTCGCCAAAAGTAGATCTGATGGCCCGACAGAAATTCTTGAGAATCGTATTGCCCGTTGTATCTCCACAGTGCATATATTCGTCGTACTGATTAGGTGATCCATCATTGGCGAGTTGCCTCAGAACAACGGTGCACTTCACCGAAGCGTGAAACCTCAATCTTCCGGTAGCATCCGGGTGTTGCTGAAAATAATGCTTGTGTTGCTCAAGAGTTTCAACTATTCTCAAGAATAACCTCTTGCTCATTCGAAACAGCTGCCGGAAGACAACATCACCCCATACAGGGTTGTCGTCAAAATAATCTCGTCGGAGGCATTGTTCGGCCTCTTCACGATTCCAGTGCAGGTACGTCCTCGTATCCGGTTCGCCATCCGACGAATCATCACCGTATGCTTGTTGGTAAAGTTCCATGGCTTGCTGAGCCAACTCGATACGTCAGTGGCGTCGTTGCTCCTTCTCTTCATGATTAAAAAATGTACCCGACCAACTCATTTTTTTTTTATAGCTTGTGGAAGAAAAGAGTGCATTTTTTTAGGTGAAGAATTGAATTTTGAAGGTGTAGAATGAAATTTGGTGTGAATGATGAATGAATTGAAGGGGTAATTATAGGGGATGAAAAAAATGTAACCGTTTTTTTTTATTTCTAAAAAAATAAATAAATCGGACTAATGGTGTATCACCACGTGGACCGAAGGAGGGAGGGAGTGAGGTCGAGAGCGATGACGATATATCGACACTATTATCACCCTCATTGATCGATATCGGTATCGAGTGAAGCCACTACGGCTTAGATATCAGTGGGGTCGATGGAGGGAGTATCTAAGGGGGATCGACACCGACTTAGATATCGGTGAGCGATCCCCGTAGTACATGCTCTAAACAAACTCAAAAGACTATTTTGAATTTTTTTGTTTCAAAATGACATAATCAATTTTTTTGTGTTTGAGAATGACTATTTTGAAGTTTCACTCCAAAAGATATGCATTTGTTAGTAAAAGTTGAGGTAACTAATAAATCGTTTATCCACATTCAGCTCTGTCAAAATCACTTTTAACTTTAAATTAAAGAAGAAATCTGCTGGACCGACAACTTAAACTTAATTTTAACGATTTAAGTTTTCAATTGGGATATCCTTATGAGTTATTGTATTTGTAGGATTCTAGCAGTTTTGAAGATAAAAAAATTAATTCTAGTAATAACTTTTAAAAGTTATTAATTGTAGTAATTTATGACTTTTTTACCCTTATTCGAATTCTCATTATTTTTCATGTGAATTCCCATTTTTTTATGTGAATTCTCATTATTTTTCATGTGAATTCCCATTTTTTTCATGTGAATTCCCTTTTTTTATGTGAAATCAAATTAGATACGAAATCAAATAAATTGTAATGTGATTTCACATTATTTTTCATGTGAATCCCTATTTTATTATGTGAATTCTCATTTTTCTTTATGTGTAACCATTATAATGTGATTTCACGTTATTTTTCATGTGAAATCACACAAATTATAATGTGTTTTCACATATTTATTCATGTGATTTCCCACAGATATATTTGGGATCACGACTTTCAGTTTAAAAAACGAAAATTGAAATAGAAAAAGAAAAAAAGGGTAAATAAATTTATAATTATTATTATTTGATAGTTTTAAAAATGATTGCTATAATTAATATTTTAAGTCTTAGAATTGCTATGCAATTTACCCTATTATTATTTGTTAGTCCCTTTCAAATTAAAGGATGCATGCCCGTTTTAACTGTTAAGTTTTGGCCTTCGACCACAACATGGAAACAGAAAATATAATTAAATTTATTTTTGTAGAAAATATATTTATTTAATTTATAATCTAAAACAATTCTCAAGAGAATTGGTAAGTCTTTCGAAACCTTTCCTTTTCCACTTTCGGAGTTACCAATTTAAGAACATTTATTTACCCAGAAGAAAGATGACAAAATAGAAACGAACAAATTTCTTTTCGATAAAGGGCTGGTGTCTTTTGTCCCATTTGCAATTTGTCGTCTTGTTTTCGTTGTTTCTTAGTTGTCTGAGAATGTCCTCGACCTCGAATTATATTAGTTGACTTTTCAGCAACTAAAAACTTGAATGTTTCGTAATTTGCAAGTTTCATCAACTTTTTATTTATTGCCAGAGAATTCTTTAAGTAGAACTTGTCCTACTCATAAGAAAGGATGTCGATCTTAAGAATTAGGTCCACAAATTCAAGTGATGTCGAGAATTTTCAATTTCATATTAATTGATTTTTTATTCAAGCGCATATAAATCTTTGTTTAATATTTGGAGCATGTTAAATCGGATTTTTCTTATATGATTTATATTAGATGTGTTACTTGTAAGTTATTGTAACACTTTAATCAAAAATAATTTCGTGCACATCTCGATTAGTATATGCGATCTGAAATAAAATAGTTAATGATGTACTTATATTTGTAAGGATGTGGAGAAGATGATGAGAAAAAAAGTGATCGAGAGAAATTGCATATTATATGCCCATAGATTAATAGATTAAAGAGGTGGTCTCGTGTGAGACCGGTCTCTTACTAGAGACTGGATTGACCCGATCAAACCGGGTCAAATCTGTTGACCTTTTTCTTTAAATTTTTAGGCTTTTTTTTCAGCTTTATTTCTCCAACCTCGGTTCCAATTTTACGGCTCCGCCTTCGGCTCTGATTTTACAACTCCGTCTTTACTCCGATTACTAATGTAAGGATAATCATCGGGAAACAATTTGAATTTATTCAGCTCGCTTCGATGCCCTCGCTCTAATCTTGACAAAAAAAAAAGCGACAAATAAAAAAACGAAAAGACAAACACAAAAAAGGAAAAAATTCTAAAAATAACAATAACAATAATAATAATAATAATAATAATAATAATAATAGCGGACGCGTTGGTCTCTTACTAAATACCGGTCTCATATAAGACTTTGTCTAGATTAAAATGTTTCGTGCACGGAAGTAAGACCACATCACGGCACGTGAGGCTGTAAACGCTTGATTGGAACATGCTCAAGATTCACCAAGCTGCCTTTCACAGAATAATAACTTAAATAATGCAATTGCCAATTGCTTCTCTTAATTTGTTTCACATTAATTAATTAATTAATATTTGGTCAAATAGTATCATACTCTTTTTTTTTCTTTCTATTGTATTTTGTATTTTCTTTTTGTTTCTATTTTAATTACGAAATGTATATATACTATAAATATAAATACAATATAGCTATTCAATCACACGGTGGCCAACCACATGCATAAAAAAAGAAATTGATTGTAATAATGAAAATTATCATATTTCCTCTAGAGTTTATACTTCTCCAATTAGAGTATATTTCCATTTGCAAAACCTATATTGACATTTTTAACTTGTGTGACCGACCACAGTGTGTCTCTTCAATTAAAAAAAAGTAAACCTTTTTATTACTCATAATCACATGGTAAATGAAGAACAAATCAGCAGGGTTCATCCCCAAACATAACGATTCGAAAAATCTATTGAGATTCTAGTAAATTTATGAGTCACCATGTTGTATTCGCATCACATACTTGATAACAAAAGAAAAAAGAAAAAGAAAAACATTTTACTTCAAAATTCAGTCACCATATTGTATTCGCATCTCACATACTTTATAACAAAAGAAAAACATTTTACTTCAAAATTCGGACGTGAAGGGATAAATAACTGAATCTCTGTATCAATCAATTTTGTTTTAAAAAAAAAATAAAAAAAAAAATAAAGTATCAATGCAATACATTTTGCGTAACAGTTGGTACAATGGGAAAAATGGGATTCTGCGTCCTTTCAACCAAAGGTATACATAACGCACATAGAAGAAATATACTCATTTCGCAGCTAAATGGGAGCAAGAACTGAAAGAAGGCACTAGCTTCCTTTTCATTGTCAATTCATTCCCAAAAATGAAATTTAAAATTTTTATAGCCTAACTAATTTTTTCTCGAAAAAACGAAAACAAATAAGAGATGTCGTATTGGACTATGTTGAACCTGGATTTGTAGGATCAGCAGCTAGTGCCTTTGGGCAAGCTGATGAAAGATGGCCTTTTTCTCCACATTCGTAACATGTTCGTCTCCGTATCTTTGAACTAACTGCGTTTTTCCCACTGCTAGGAGCTTGATTTTCGACAGCTACGCTAACATTATAAGTGTCGACTTGATCGTCTTCTGGTGTGGCCTTTAAACTGACAGCAGTGACCTCCTTGCCACTGACGACTTGATTATCTGTTAAAATGTATTGATTCAGAAGCCTTCTTAAACTTTTTTCATAACAAAAGAAAATTGAAAAAATGTCAAGTTCAACTTTGCTATACCTGGTTCTGTAGGATCAGCAGCTTTTATCTTCGGGCAAGAAGATGAAAGATGGCCTCGTTCACCACATTCGTAACATGTTCGCCTCCGTATCTTTGAACTCACAGCATTTGTCTCACTGCTAGTGACTTGATTTACAACTGCTACACTATAATTAGATTCGTAGACTTGATAGTCTTTCGGCTGCGTCTTTAAACTGGCAGCAGTTACCTCCTTGCGACTGTCAACTTGATTATCTATAAAGATGAATAGATTTAGAAGCCTTCACTTTTTTTCCACCAAAAAAACAAAGTAAAACAGGAAAAAAGATGTCGTGTTGGACTACGTTATACCTTGATTTGTAGGATCAGCAGCTTGAATCTTCGGGCAAGATGATGAAAGATGGCCTCGTTCTCCACATTCATAACATGTTCGCCTCCGTATCTTTGAGCTTACAGCATTTGTCTCACTGCTAGTAACTTGACTTTCCACTGCTACATTACCATTATCAGTGTAGACTTGATTGTTTTCTTGTGGTGCCTTTAAACTGGCAGCAGTATCCTCCTTGCAAGTATCGAATTGATTACTTTTTGGCATAGGTTTCGACATAGAGGTAGTACTATTCTTGAGTACAGCACAGCTTACTCTGATAGGCCTCCCACAGACTAATGTTTGATCCAATTTCAAAGATGTTTTCAGAGAAAGGCTATCAGCCAAATCCACATGGGCATATCCTTTAAACTCCCCTGTCTCTTTGTCTTCACCAAACCGAATAGATTTAATAGTGCAACCAGCAAGAATATTCCTCAAATCACTCTCCGTGATGTCCCACGCCAAATTACCAACATATATCCTGTTGTAGCCCTCAGCAACAGATGGTGAAAAATTGGGCAATTTGTTTTCTCTAGCTGGCTTGAAAGGCTGGATTTTAAGGAATAAACCACCCCTGGAAAATAGTAGATATTCTAATCAAGAAGAAGTAAACCGGACAGTGAAGTGAAGTGAATAAAATAGTGGAAGCTTACATGTCGGAACCATCAAGCGCCAGTGCCCTTCTAGCTGCCGCTTCAGTCTACAAGAAACAGAGCACAAGTTAGTAAAGTTACAATGCCACTCCATCAGCTTGATGCAGTAATTCGATACTGAAAAATAGCTATGCCACTATACCAGGAGGATCAATTATCAGCAAAGAGAGGTACAGTGATGGTTTCCGTGCCTCTCAAGGCATGAAAACTTGGAGATTTGCTCAGAGGCATATCACAAAGACATAAATGCAAATACTATATCCATCTCCTATTTTACGGTAAGAATGGTATTTAGCAATACTTGAGATAGAGTTGAATATGCTGTAATTGTTTTTCTTCTCAATACTAATCTACTTAGAGTGCCCAAGTTTCATAGCGTCAAAGATGGGAGTATCTCTAACAACATGATAGCATACAAGAGTTTGCAAATCCTTCTCAAGGGATTAAAAATCAGATATGATATGTATTCTAAATAATAATAATAATAATAATAATAATAGACACACACCAATTTAATTATCTTATTATTATTCTGGAAACGCTGTGTGGAAACAATCTGTCTATCACTCTGTCTTGTCTTCAACAACTCTTTATGGTGAGGTATCTGATTAGTTGGCAGTATCAGATACAACATTAGATACTTTACTTCAGCTTTGAAGACATGATAACAAAACTCCCTAAAAAAATAGGTTCATGGTATATATATAACTTTTTTTAGTGAATACTTGCTGCTCTTTTGAACTAAGAGAAGGCCAATCACTAAGAAGGACCCATCATCTATATATGGGGGCTAAGAGGGTTTTCTGGTATGCTTATGAGCTCTTTAAGAAAACTAAAAACATATTTTAGAGCTGAGCAGCTCCTCAACAAAGTATTTGACTATTTTTCAGAAGGATTTTATACACTCCGCCACTCCCAAGAATGATTTAGATCTTATAAACAATATTTTAAGATGTAAGATGATCACAACTTTAAATATAGTATAAACTTGATAAGATCTTTACAATCTTGCCATTTTGATTACAAATTGCAATTATTGATATCTTAAAAATAATTACATTATTATTCTAACACTTTTAACAGCTTACATTTAAAATAAGATTTTACAGCATGTAAGCTACAAAAACTTATGAACCTGGGAGCTCAATTTATTAAACAACCATATGGGGGCGTTTACTAAATAGGATAGGATTGACTATTCTTATCCCATGATTCATTTAATCCCACATGTGTAGTTCCAAATATGAACAATAATCATATGTGATGAGATATCCTTGATTTAATCCTTAAAAGTAAACGCTTGATTAGCCTATATTATTTTTATCTATCCGGCTTATCCCGCTTAGTAAACGCCCCATATAAGTTTAATTTTACATCCCCAGAACTTCAGAATGTGATACGGACATAGTTGACAGTTAGCTGAAACGTAACAATAACTTAAAAACTTAAAATAAGCTAAACTAATATCACTCCTGTTCTGTCATATCTATTGTATTGCGTGCATTACAGCTTATAAGATTGATTGTATATCCAAAGTCATAACACTCAAAACCATGGAATATTCAACAAAATCATAAAATTCATCCTCTAGCCAGAGAAAGAACCTACCTTGAAAGTGATAATTGCTATTCCTCTGAACTTTCTAGTGTCTGGAAATGTCATACAATCAATGCAAGTAATGGTTCCACAACCTTCAAAGAAACTTCTAATATCATCCTCAGTGGAGTAGTAAGGAATCCCTCCAACATATACTTTTGGAGATACCTCTTTCCTGCAGGACAAAGGAAGACGATGTGATAAGTAAAATTGTTCGGAGCTACAGAAAGATTATGAGAATTGAATTATTCCTAGATGTAAAACACCTTGTTATAAAACTTCACCAAAAGTTACGGCCTACAGCTGTCCAAGGAAAGTGAAATAAAAGGCATTTGCATTGATCATACTAAATATTCACAAGAATTGTGTTACTAGCTGTAATTCAAGCAAACAACAGCTAGGAAAAGGCAAAGAGAAAGGATTACTATGTCTAGGCTGGTCACGTAGCCTTTTGATGCATACAACAACACAGGAAGATTGTTAGTGTTGCTCTTTTGGCATATGGGTTCTGAGATCTTATGAGAAGTTTCTTTCACGGTGTTCTAAAATCAATTACAAGAGTTTGAGTCAACAGATAGCCCGATTAACATGGTCGTAAACAAATGATCCACAAGATGAGAGACACATGCCCCTATACAAACTCAACCTACTAAACAAAATAGTCAGGTGGCAAAAATTCATCTAAATACACCAGCATTTTTTTCCCTGAAAACTCAAATGAGAAAATTAAACAACTATTCAGCCTCCACATAAATTATACAATGGGTCAATTAAATCTATCAAACAATGTACATTTACAAGCAAGTAAGTCCGTGAGAAATATAATCCCTATAGTTAAATAAAAGGTCAGGAATGGCATACCTATTATTATCAATGCTCTCATCAGCCTTTGCCACAAGTTGCTCCTCTGTAGATCCATTTCCATTTTGGTTAACTCCTTCCTCCTTGACTGCCCCATTTTCCACCTCCTCGACTTTGTTCTTGTCATTCTTTTTCTTCTTTACCAACCACCACTGGCGTGGCCTCTTCTTCTTCTTCTTCTTCCTCTTTTTATTCATGTTTTCTGATGCCTCACTTTCGTCTCGCTTCTCTTTCTTCAGGTTATCTGATGCCTCACTTTCATCCCTCTTCCTTTTTTTCATCTTCTTCTTCTTCACCTGCATAGTATCTGCGTTCAGCCCATCTTGTAGCTTTAGTTCCACATCACCACTTATATCTTCTTTTTTAACAGTGACTGCATTCTCAGTCAGTGTCTTTTGCATTTGTTTTACTCTCTTAGGTCTTTCTCTTTTAGATGATTTGGACCTTTGTGCCTCTAGATTCAGGATAGTTCTCAAGGAATCTGAGGCTTTAGAACCAAAATCCCGGGATTTCTCATATTGTTTGCCAATATAGTTGTTCTGAGCTCCCGAGTCTGTGATTAGTTCAGCTTTAACAGCTCGTAGCTTCTGCTTCAGCTTCTTGTTTGATAATACCATTCTTGTTTTGCCGCTCTCTTATCTAAGCAATCCAAACATATCTGGCAAAATATACATATGCAAAAACATTATTAGCTCCTAAATTGATTTTCAGTGACTAACAAACTCATCAAACTTTGGACGAGAAGTACAGTCCACAAGTTATGATTGAATAATATTGAACTATTTGTTTAAATTTAGGGGTTCATTATAGCAGGAAATAAGCTGAAGAAGCAGCACTGAGACCAACCAACCGCCTTCTTCAACATATATAGCATTTCCCCAACTTAGTAGCAAACATGCAGTTAAATACGCCCGTTTTGAGATTATACCAGATACTGTTCATGCGCACAAAAACACACACGCACACACCAACACAATGAGTTAAGAGAAACAAGTGATTCAAGTTCTAAAAATTTATGCTCTTAAATTGACCGCGGTTCGCCCAGTGTCCTTCTTTTTAATTAAATGCTCTGTACTCGCTATTCAAATCCCTATAAATTCGAAACTTCAGAAACATGGATTAAGCTGATGCAGTGGTTGTTCTTTCCTCCGTTAATTCTTAACTCCGAATCCAAGCATAATAATTTATTAGTAAAGAACCGCATGTATACTGATACTACTGCGCACGCGGATACGTACAATTCATAAAGAGAATGAGAAGAAGAAGAAGAAGAAGAAGAAGAAGAAGAAGAAAACATTCAGCTTACCAGTATGTTAAAATGGCCAGACGCCGCGAGTTCTCAGCTACGCCGGACACACGCACTCACTCTCTCTCTCTCTCTCTCCCCCCCCCCCCCCCCCCAAGCAGCTTACCCTAGAGTATGGTGGCCGCAGATGAAAACTGAATAAAGTTGGCGGAACAGAGGCCTGCGGCGGGCGGTGGCACAGGTTATACTTGGGCTTTTTACCATTATTACTCTTTTATTCGTTTCGACCCCGTAACATTTCCAGTTTAACAGATTAACGCACCCTTTAATTCTAAGTTCTTAATTTTGCCCCTCAACTTTTCAGAAATATTGAGGGGTGCTTTCATTTTTTAGTAGTTTTCCATATAATATATGGACTTATATTATTTTTTATAAATTTGTATGAAATTAAATATACTATATTTAGTATGGATCCTTTGAATCTTTTGGGGTTAGAACAACCACTGCATCAGCTTAATCCCTTTGAAAATAGTTATTGTGTGTTATTCTTTTTTTTCCGTGGGTTCATTTAAGATGTAAGATTCATATAAATAAATTTTATATTCACAGCTTAGGTCAAGACAGTACAAATTGGAGATACATTCAAGAACCCCAGGTTATGAGTGAATCAACAAATCAATTATTGATATTTAGCTTTTATATGTAATCATGATATAAATCCAAATCAATAATTAGAAATTAGAGGTAAATTACTTGTTGTTAAATTTGAGGTAAAATGTCATATTTAACATTTATCCTACAATATTACAATTTAATTTAGATGACATGTTTTAGAGTTCGATATCAATGTTGGTTAAAATTAGTATACTGTGAATTATTTTACAATTAAAATTATCAAACAACTCGATTGAGTTAAAGCTCATGGACTTGACGACTAAGCTGAATTAATACTGTAGATTGTTTATGAGCGAGCTCAAACATGCTTCTTTTGAAATATACAATTGACTTGTCCTACAAATGTTGACATCTACACTTCTTTGTAATTTATATAACGACTTATTTTGAATTGGATCAATTGTCAATTAATGTACAAACTTTAAGCAATCTTACAATTTAAACCCGTTTCTTAAAACATTTGAATAACAACATGATTGTCTGATTTATAATTCAACACTCCCAAAAATTCGAACAACCTCAAAAATGACGTGAAAATCATAAAACTTATCAAATTTGTTGGTAGGTTTTAGATTTTTTTTGCCTTATTATTCTTTGACCGCCATGTCATTTCATATTGTCCAAAGAATTTGAGTAGATAGTTTTTTTTAGGCCCATAATTTTGGGCAAGTTGCAATAGAAGGATAAATTTTATAAGTTAGCAATTATAAGATAATATTTTAAAAAATTGGCAATTGAAGGACAATATTTAAAATATTTAGCAATTGAAGGACAAATTTAAGTTTAATTGGGTCAAATTACACATTTTTTCCATATAGCGTGATTTAAGCGGTCCGATGGCTACATGGCTAGATATAGTATTAACTTTTGTAGTTTCGTAATCAACACAAACCAAATAATATTCTTAAACCTCCAAAATAGCCAACAAAAACTATTTAGCAAATAAACATGTAGCAAACTATATTAAATTGAAGCAAAATTCAAATTGTACAAAAAATAATATAAAAAATTAAATATTTAAAGTAAGGTAAATGAGACTAAACTGACAAATAACATTTCAATTCCAAAAGTACAACACTTTCCATACTGTCTAGTTTCAAAATATGACCAAATTAATTTCATAAATGGTTAGAAGTTTAAACTAAATATTGCACAAAATGCGATATAAATTTTGATTTTATATTACGGTAATGCGTGATCATTTCATTTTCTTTGCTTATGTAAAATACACGTAGTCACCGAGCTGAGAAAAATGTATAATTTGATTCAATCAGACTTAAATTTGTCCTTCAATTATTAAATATATTTAAATATTATCCTTTAATATTTTTAAATATTATCCTACAATTATAAATTCATAAAAATTTATCCTTTCTGTCACAGATACGCGGGTCTAATGGAACTCTCTGCTCAAAGAATTTAAAGTATCAAAGTTACTAAAAATTAAATGGTGGTGTCGTTAAAAAATTTCAACAAATTTAAGGAAAAATTGTATAAGGAAGTTCAAACTATTGAAATTACACAAGAATCGCTAATTTATTCAGAACTCTAAATTCTAAACCCCTCGATGTTTCAGTTGATTGTAGTGGCCGGTTTCACCAGTGCAGATGACGACCAGAATAGCGCCGGCCGTCGGTGCAAATCTTCTCGGCCAGCACTCCGCCGATCGCAACTAATACGCCACCGTCTGCGTTGGCAATCTCGAACCGAAAGTACTTTTCTTTTGTCTTCTCTAGAACCCTCTATTTTGCTGTCAATTTGGCCTAAGGTTTATGTCTATTGTTTACTATAGTTATTTATCGAGCTTGCTCAAATTTATCGGGGAATCTATACTTTTTCAAAATACTCTTCGAATTTAAAAGACACTGTTGATTTTATTTTTGCTGTGATCATGCACCAAGTCAGCTCCAAGCTGGTTTAGGAGTTCAATTGTTACCGGGAACTTAAACAAGTAAAACTAAAGCTCCATTTAGTCGGTTCCAAGCTACTTTAGAGGTTCAATGGTTAATTAGGAACTCAAACAAGTTAACCTAACGCTTCGTTTGGTCATACATCGATAAAAGTAATGGAGTTTTGGTGTATTTACTGATTAATTGTAAAATTGGGAAAACAAGTACTTCCTATGTCGATTTTTTGGAATTTTTTCCAAAGGTTTCGTGTTTACGGTCACGGAATTCTACTTCTGGGTGGTTCTTGTTCACTCGGACGACCTTGGTTTTGCATCGTAGATCTGAGGTTGCTTGTTTGCATCTGCATTCACTTTCATTAGGTTTCCTGCATTACCTTATAAATAATTATCTGAAGGTTAATGAGATTTCCTCTTATATGGGCGCACAGGCAAATGAAGAGTTATTATGGGAGCTGCTTGTGCAAGCAGGTCCACTTAGTACGTCTCTCCTTCTTTGACCGACTGTTCTATAAACCTAAGTAACTTACGCATTTGAGTTGCTTGGTTACTAACGCTTTCCTTATCTTTCTGTGTTGTTGCTTTGCTTGTTCCAGTCAATGTGTATGTGCCCAAAGACGGAGTGACGAATGCTCATCAAGGCTACGGATTTGTGGAGTTCCGAAGTGAAGAAGATGCCGACTATGTAACTTTTTGTCTTCTCGCAATGTTTCAATAACACACGTTTTATTTCTTCATGTAAATTCTGAGGTTTTGATCATCAATTCTTTTTGCAGGCACTCAAAGTTCTAAACATGATTAATTGTTTGGAAAAAGTATTCGAGTAAATAAGGTATGCTATTTGCATTTGGTTCAGATGCGGCTGGCAAATCCATTTTCTCAACTGTTCTATTAAGTAATGCGGTTGGTTTATATGTGCCTGATTGTATGATCCTATTGTCTGGAGTGTAGGCTTCGCAAAGTAAGAAAAGTGTCGATGTTGGAGCAAATCTTTTTATCGGAAACCTTGAACTCATAAGAAATTATATCGGAAGCCTCTCTCTCTCTCTCTCTCTCTCTCTCTCTCTCTCTCTCACACACACACACACACACAGAGACACGCGCACAATATCTTGTATCTAGATATTTTGGTCCACTGCATCTTTCTGTAAAATGCTTCTTAATTGGAGTTTATACCAATGATTTTGTAGCTGTAGCTTGTGTTTCTGTCAATTAATAGTTTTACTTTCCGTTTCTTTTTTATATTACCATTGCCGTGGTAGTTAATTTGTCTATTTCAGTTTTCTTTGTTTGCTTGTTCATAAATATGGATGTTCATACTGCTTCTACTGTCTGAAGTTGCATTCTTAAAAGCTGGATACGTTACTAATTTTCAACTCAGCTGTAGTCTGGATTCCAGTTGGTGTGTTCTCGCCCACTACCCTTTGTTTACCTTTAGTTATTGCAATGTTAACTAACTTATGATGAATGAGAAAATTCTTTTCCAAGTCTCTCTCATGAGAATGTAGTCTGGCTTTTATTTGCTGCTGAGTCTTGGTTCCATTGCAGATAAATGAGAGACCTCGGAACTGGAAATATTCTCGCTGCTTTGGTTTTATTAGCTATGATTCTCTTGAGGCTTCTGATGCTGCTATTGAGGTAAAGTTCATTTGACTTCAATCCCATCTATTGGTTGAGAACATTGAAGGGGTGCTTGGAAGGGTAAAAGAATGAAAGGAATTACAATAGCTATGATGCTCTGCCTTTCCAAAAGGTATCAAACCCCACGGATTGAAGTCTTTGTATTTCCTTTCAACTACTGTCTTCAAGTCTAAAACAGTTAGGTTCATTTCAATGAAAAGGAATTGACTTGTATTATTGAATAGGATTAAAATGTAATCTTCTTTCATCTAGAAGAAATATGTCAAACCTTGAAGATACATTTATTAGATGTTGAGTTTGAAACTGAAAATTTGAAATGATTTTGACATCAAGAGATGAGCATCCTGTTTTTATATGTTCATCAATAGTACGAATGGTAAAAAACCATATTATTTAAACATCATTCTGTATCAAGAGCCCAAACCTTGAGGGTCATCAGCAGGGTGCGACAATTGTTTGCACCTGAATTAAGTTGTTCTATCTGATATACGAGTATCATCTGTGCTTTTAATGATAATTTATTTAGGAATTTGTGAAGTTTGAACAATTTTTTTGGGTCTTAAATGGCCCATTTATTCAAACATCCTAATAGTCTTAATTCCACAGGCGATGAATGCCACTATCTCTACTTCCGTCAAATAATAGTGTCTTATGTGTTGAAGAAAAGAAAGATACAAAAGAAGGGCGCCACGGTATACCTGCAGCTGAGTGCTGCTTAAGACTTTGAAGGGCCTAATGTCTTGGTGTTGAGGTCTAATAATCCTTCTGCTTTCCTTGTGAACTACTCATCTACTCCTCTTGATGCTACACTTCCTGGAGTTTCGATTCTGCTCATAGTCATCAACTTCTGCCAAGAAAGTTTTGCAGTTCCAAATCTCAGATTTGGAACTGCGAAATGAGGAAATAAAGAACCACAACCATCAAACCCCACCCCAATCCCCCTGAAATTGGAAGTAAAGTGTCGCATCACTCTGTGCAACTTGTCTTTCCTGTAGTTCATGCCAAATATTCTTATCAGGCAGTGGGCTATATAGTGCCTTCATAACAATGACATCTTTTGTGGGAAGGATCCTTTGACTGTGTAGTTGATCTATCCTTATCTATTTACCTGCCTTGATTAGATTCATTTTCCGCTACTCAGTCACATTGAGGTCCTTCCACCAGCCATCAAGCCTTGATACACTCACAAGTTAAGTCATCTCAGCATACTCGGATAGAATAACAGTGCATCTGCACTATTTCCAGTGAAGACATGCCTTTTGCATTTGTTGAGCGGCTCTGGAACCCAAATATTAGCGAAACTGGATCTAAGTTCTTCACTGTGGATCATTCCTGATAACATGGTGTGATCCTAGTTTTCTTGTTCATGTTACTGAAGTGGTTTCCCTCCATTTTAAGTTGCAGAAAAAATTCTTGCTGCAAGTAATCCTGTTCCCCAACGAGTAGGCCTCACACCATGTTTGCAAGTGGACCTCCGACAATCCCTCAACAAAATGGTGGTGTCAGTGCTTTGGTGGCACCGAGGCCCTTCACAAACGGCCCTGTTCCTCTCAGGCTCTGGTCCCAGAACTCAGTGCGCCACCTCCACAGAACATGTACCTATGCAGATGCAAGCGCCATCTTGGCAGGGTCAGCCTCCGCAACCTGGTCGCCCGGGTATGCCTGCAGCAGTTCAGACTTCAGAGGCATGCCGCCTCCGCCTCTAGAAATGGCTCCAGCTCCTATGAGACCTTCCTTCACCTGGTTGGCGACCATCGCCGCCACCTCAGCAGCTCGCAGGTGGATCCATCAACATGCAACATGTCAATGCCCCCACCTCCCCATGTGAATATGCTCCCACCCCCACCTCCGCCGAAAATTTGACACTCTTCAAAAATTGGTACTGTTCTAACCTGTTTTGCATTATGATTTGTTGAAGTAATTAAAAAATTGTACTATATTATTTTCTTCCAACGGCAGAGTGCTTGCTCAACTTCTTGATTGATATCCAGAGAGAACTTTTTGGAGTTATTGAACCTTGAATTTTGCAATATACTGTCACATTTTTTGGGGTTTACTATACTATTTATCGTTGTAAATTTCAAATAAAACATGTTAATTTATCTATTTTGATTGGTATCCGAAATCAATTTTGGAAATCTATTGGTGTTTGGGTTTGCGTATGAATACAATCTTACAGATTTTTATTTATGAGATGCTTTCATATGATATTCTTTTTTTTGACTGATCTCGTATGATGAGAATATTCTTGATGCTTAGAGTTGAAGTAATGAAGTATTTAGATTAGTAATGTACTGGATACCAGTATAAATGCCCAAACTGGTCACTTCATTTAAGTTGAGAAGTATTGAGAGGGAGAAATCATAGAACAAAAAGAAGGATTGTCAATTCCCAAATATTCTTGAATAAGGTGAAGAATTTATTAGGGAGATATGATTATGATTAGGAAGGGAAGGGAGATGGATGGATGCATAGGCACATAGCTAAGTTGCGTTGCAGCAGGTCTGGTTGCGTAATGTTGAGAAATAAATGCTTTGTCTCTTTAAGTTTGGTCAGTTAGTGAAGCATGCATGCATTTGCTGTCATGATGATACTCTTGCCCCCTCAAGATCTACTTTTTCAGTCTCTCTCTCTCTCTCTCTCTCTCTCTCTCTCTCTCACATACAGCAGCAGCAGCAGTATTGTCATCGTGCTGTCTAACTTCTCACACAATGCTATCGTATCTTGTCTTGAAACTAAATTCCTTCGGCACCCCAACAATCAATAAAGCTTATCGACTCACCAATTATTAGTTACTACTACATATTTTTGTCTTTCTCGTCCACATCAACTATTCATCTACTATAGCAGTATTTCAATTCTGAGGTGTCGTTTTTTGTTTTAAATAATTAATTTGTGTGCATCTGAAATCTTACGAGATGGATGCAGTAGTGAGGGAGCTTGCTCCAAGTTACTACAACTATTCATCACTCACTTTATTTCAGAAATGACATGTTAGTGTGGCATAATATACGCCATATATACATATAATATACTACTATAATATGCTGGTGAAGGTGGTATTTCAGAAATTTTTAAGTATTGGATTCCAAATGTCATAAGTGTGGATATTAGTATTAGTGTTTTAAGGGCTCGTTGGTAAGAATACTAATAATATTAAGATAAATAGTAGTATGGATAAGTGTTAGCCCCTTAGACGGCTCCGTGTCATGGTGCGAGCCATCACAGCACCATGGCACGGGCAGCGTCGGGTTGAGAGAACTTGATGCGAGTTTGGGATGATGGCATGTCCGAATGGGTCGGATGAGTGAAGTTTACTCGGCCAAGGGGGTATGGGAAACACTTTGGCACGGGTGGATTTTGGATTTCTGGAGTTTGGCTCGGACGTGTGTCGGGACGGGCTCAGCCGACATGGGTGTCGGGGAGTCCGGAACGGGTTTTGAGTTGAGGCTTGGAAATGATGCTATTCGATGAGGTTTTCTTGGTGGCAAAAAATGGCTCGGGAAATCTCAAAAATGGGACATTTGGCACGAGGAGAACTCATTTGAGCTAGTCCGGGCTGCCCAAGGGAAACTTGTTGCTCCAAAGCCCTTTCAGTGTTTAGTGCTGCCACCAGGGGTTTTGCTCTTTTAACATATATAAGGGGGCATGTGAAAGATGGTGTGGCCGGATTGGGGCGAGGGCTAGGTGCGTGGGCAAGGTTTGTGGGCTTGGTGCTATGCTAGCACGAGCGAAAGATGGTGATTCCTAGTCGGGCACGAGCTATGCGTGTTCGATGTGTTGGGTGATCGATGTGCGGGTCGGACGAGGGCTGAGGCGAGTCAGAACTAGGAGACGTGCGTGATGACTTGATGCAAGACGAGTGGAGCTTAGTGTTGGGAGTTCTAGCTCGGATGTATGCAAGGATGGCACGAAGTTGGTCGATGTTGCAAAGGCGAGGGTCGGTAGCATGAGACGAATCATGACAAGAGGATTGTGGGCAGACCCCGGTGCCGGGGCTCGGCACACGTTGGCACGGGCGATGGGCGCTTGGGCCAAGTCCAAGAGTGCAAGAAAACGAAGGCAAGTGGAATGCGACTATTGGGATTCGATGGCTGATCCGTGGGCTGGATGAGGCGCTGGGTAGTTGCCGGGAGCCAATTGCCCATGCCATGCGATTGGCTGATCCGAGTAGTGGAGCACAAAACTGCCGGCAGTTACTTGTAGCCTAGTGGACGGTTTTTCCTAATTAAGGGGGATTGTCCTTCACGTTTTTAGGCTGCATTTAAGGCAATGAGCCATAGAACGAAAGTGTGCGAGTTTTAGAGAGCGGTGAATTCTTGTATTGATTTGTGGAAAATTAACAAAAGGTTGGGTGAGTTGCCCGTAAATGTGTGTGTGCTTTCTTTCGTTGTTCATGTTTATCCGCTGCGTGTGAACTTTGATTCGTACACAAATTTGTGAGCCTCATACACTTGAGTGCCAAAGAGTGTCGGTGAGGGAAAAGGCTGGTCGGATTGCGGTGATTCGGCGCCATCATAAGGCGAAAAATTCTGGTACACAAAAACCTTGTGACAATAAGTATGATAAATTATTGTATTTGTGTGTTTGGTAGAAAATATAAGAATTTTTTATGTCAAAGTTTGTTGTTTGGTACACAATCTTAAAATCAATATTAAGATATGCATTTTCTATTTTATCCCTACCCTAACTTAGAAATTACATACAAAACATCATATATAATTGCCATCTCTCTCTCTATTTTAAGTCAGAATCATCCCGTTAAGTTTAACTTCCGTAATTGAAACGACTTGTCTACCCCCATGGTTCAAGGTTAGAATCCTCCCGTCAACCACGATTATGAAAAATTGAACCGTCGGTTTGGAATCGACCCGTCTACCCTCACTGTTCCAAATCAGAATTCTCTCGTTATGTTGAAATGCCGTAACTGAATCGGCTCGTCTACCCCCACGGTTCCAATCAGAATCAGCCTGTTGACCATAATTTTAATTTTGTGGACAATAAAATAAATGAATCAAAAGTGCATGAAAATAAATATTTTATATAATAGGACTTAATAAGTGGTCATATTAAATTTTTAATAAAAATTAAACTATTTATTGATCAACCGATTAATTAGGCCCCATTTTTATAGATTGTTTTTAAAAGTTTTCTTACTTCTCAAAATCGTTGTGTGGTAAAAATATATTTGGCTCTCAAAGAAATTGTCCCACGTCGATTTTATATGAGAATTGTTATGAATAATTAATATATGAAGATATCTCTTTTTTGTTCGAATTTTATTTGGATAATATAAATAAATAGAATTCGAGTGATGAGAAGTGTACCACATAAGAAAGAAATTTCATAAAATAAAACAATATATTCAAGTAACTAATTAACGTAACTGGTCAAATTAAATTAGTTGTGTGAAATAGTTATGCGAATATTTATGTAAATTCTTTAAGATTGGGATGTTATTGTAAAACCAAATCAATAAATATAATGAATTGATAAACATTCTTGTATATGATCGGAAGTTTAAGTGGATAATTTAATTGAAAATATAATAGATATTGATTTTGAATATTTGATCTTGTAAAAATTTTGTTTCCTTGCAATATATAAGATATATATGAATATAAATATGATAAATATTTATTATATATTCAGAAAATTTGAGAATTTAGATAAATGGGAATGGAGCAATTTGGGGGTGCCACAATGAATTTTTTTTACATAAAATCATTTTTATTTATATAATATTAAAAATAAAATAAGTAAATTAAATTTTGTAAAATAATGCTCTCTGTCTATACTTGCGCCAAACTTTAAGTTGTACATGTATGTGCCACTACACCACCGATATCATCCAAAAGCGAATTGTTCTTGCAAAAGGCATTTTAATCAACAACAAAAAAATTGTTTCTTTTGGCTGAAAGAATGAGATAAAAAGTGCATAATAAAATAACATTTTAATCGTTTCTATCATTTATGTTGGGAAAGTTGTAAGGTTTTGATTTGATACCAAAACTCAAATGACCCTATATGAATTAGACTAGTATGAAGATAAGTACTCCCTCTGTCCACGAAATGGTTGTCACATTATGGACGACACGAGTGTTAAGAAAATAATAAATAGTAGTAGATAATAGTGAGTATTGTTATGAGTGGAGTAAATATAATATATCTGAGTGAAACAATGAGAATTATAAGGTTAAATATAATATATTATGTGCGTCATACTTCTATAAATGAAAATGACAACCATTGACGGACTTAAATGACAAAAATGACAACCATTTTATGGACAGATGGAGCATGAGTTTTGATTAAAATTTAATATAGGGTATCCTCTATATGCTTATATATAGTCGAGGCGTGAGAATTGTTAAATTTATAGAACAAACATATGAGGCGAGAATGAGATTTAATAAATATATGAATATGAATATAAATTTGTACTATTATGAATTAATAATGCATAAAAATGAGAATAAAGAAAAATCGGAATGGAGCATCAAGAAAGGAGCACCGTTTATTAAATATTACTAATTGATTTATTTATTAAACAATGTGATGTGGCTTTAGTTTGTAGGCAAAGGTCTAGGGTTCGAACTTACCGCTCCACCTTTCCCCATATAAAAAAAGAAAAAAAAATAAATAGTAATTCTCTTAACAAAATAATACTACTAATAATAAAAACTCAAACCTCACTCTTAAATCAATTCTCACGACTCTTAATGAAAAGATAAAATAATATATATATATATATATATATATATATCACTTTTTAGGATTTTCTTAAAATCTGTGCCCACCAAAAATATGTATAAACATAGGGTCGGAGAGAGTATTAGACATAGTTCTAATAAGTTGTATTATTTAATTTAATAAATAATCATAAATAATTTAATAAATAATAAAAAAAATATTTGACTTGGAACGAAGCCACTTTTACCGGTCCTACTGCAAGGGAAACAAGTAAGACAAACATAATTACATCAACATAAGAGAAAATATTAGATGTAGGGTTAGATAATATACTATACCATAGTTGAAGATTTAATAATAAACAAAGAAGAATTGAGTAGCCATTAAAAGAAATACAATAATATATTTAAATGACATGTGTCGGTAGATCCTAGAGGTGGTGCCACACTAGGTGGTGCCACCTCCAATTTGCCTAAAAATAAAATTGAAAATATGACATTATTTTTCTAAAAAATACGGAGACAGAACACTTAAGAACAACTTTTATTTCAGAATATGACATTTTCTTGGGTACGTAAGGGAAATGATTAATAAACAAAATGATCCACTTAAATACACAATCACAAATATCTGAGACAGTCTTTGCCCGCAGAATTAATTTACTCTGGGTGAGTTGTCCTGGGCTATGGAGAGAAGGAGTAGGTACATGCATACATCAACTCCCATAATAACTTAACACTTCATTTATTAACAATCTGCTAAAAAATTAATATTATTTCCATAAGGAAAACAAAGCCCAGGCGCTATGAAAAAGTAAGAAAACAGATTTACTTTTGTTTCGAGGAAAGATCAATCAATGAATGCGATTATGAGGGCATCTCCTGTGCGGCAGGTCACAGGGTCTATGCAATAGGATTCGGGCCGGGTTGATCCGGTATTTTCTTTTTAATTTCAGTTTTTTTTTTGTTTTTTTTTTCCGACTCCGCTTTCGCCTCCGATTATACTGCTCCGCCTTCGCTTCGATTATTAATATAAGGATAATCGAGGGGGCAACAATTTGGACTTTTTCGGCTTGCTCCGAGACCTTCGGCTCCCCTCGTTCGAATCTTGACCAAAGAAGAAACGGCAAACAAAAAAACGAATTGCAAATAAAAAAGGTGGAAAAAAAATAATTGGATTTTTTTAAAAAATGAAATTAAAAAAGGAAAAAAACTGAAAATTAAAAAAAAAAACTGAAATTGAAAAAATGAAATTAAAGAAAACTGAAATTAAAAAAAATCAAAAATAAAAAGATAATAAAAAAATAGCAGCGCGTGGTCGCATGGGGTGCGACCTGGTGCAGCATATAAGTTAGTGTGTGCGATTATTATCTCCATTTTGCAGGAGAGAGAGAGAGAGAGAGAGAGAGAGAGAGATATATGTGCGTATGATATTACATATAGCTTCTGTTTCCACCTTATGTAAAAAGTGGTGCTTTGGTTTGCATATATATAAGTAAATTGATGGATGGAAAGCGGAAGGAGTGTAGAAAAGTAAAGAATCTCTGATAGCGTAAAAAAATGGAGCACTCTGCTAAATCTTTACTATTTCTAGCAAACTGATTTTTCATCGCAAAATGCAAGCACAATAGCAAACAAAGTGAAAATCTAATCTAAAAAGAAGAGAAATTTAAATATGTTTATATTATATACTAAGGGACTCTGTATGTATCTCGACTACTGATCTTCAGTTTGGCAGTGCTACTGATCAGATTTAAGAAACAGCCAGACTCATACCGTTGTTTCAATTCAATACAAAACATTCATAATTTGGATATACCACCATCCAAACATGCCCGCCCAATAAAAGGCTACAATTCATGGTATTTGTTTGTCAAAAAAAAAAAAAAAAACTGATTTTTAGTGCCACGTATGTCCAATACAAAGGAAATTGTGTTGTTTTGTACTTATATGGCACTAAAACTTCATTTTTTATAATCCTTAGGTCTCGTTCAACTTAATTCCGTCCTTTTTGACACATAGATTAAAAATAAAGGGATTAGATGTAAATGATGTGTTTAGTGTTTTTGTATAGACTATTTTTATGGTTGATGATAAAGTAATTTTGAGTGTATTTTTACTGCTCCTTAAAGCTAATCAATGTAGAAATAGTGCTTAAACACTAAAATATTGTTTATAGAGTGGTTTGATTAAATGAGTTAGTAAGCTTACTCTTTGCCCGAAAAAGAAGACGAGGTTGAGTGGGACCCATAGAACGGAATACGAATTAAGTTGAACGGGACGGAGTAAGTATGTATCTAGCTATATCACATCCCCAACTATTCTACACAACTTTCAGTTCCAGAAAATTATTCATTAGATTTGCATAATTTCCTATAATTTGAGATATAATTCACTAAGTTGGATAATTTAGGATAGAGTTTTAAAGTTGTGATAGTCTAGGATATACTTACCGAATAATGCAAATGTTTGGACTCAAAAGTTCGTGAGAGTGATGTTATTTGACCATAATGTGTAGTCATGTTGATTAATTGAAAAGAGATCATTTTTTTATATGATTCATCTAAAAAATACAAGTATATATTTTATGCTATTGTTTATATTCTCTACTTAAATTCTATTATAATAAGTGCAAATATATTTCTTCTTATTTTTCTGATAAAAATCTTTGTAATCTCATCCAATATCAAGATAAATTTGTATAAATTAAATATTTTAAATATTAGAAGTCATCAGAATAAAAAAAGTTGTAATTAATTGATTTTTTTGTTATTAAATTAAATTATGACCGGCTATAATGTAGCCGAATAGATTATTCTTTTCATGGGAGCGATGCTATTCGGTCATAATACCTAACAATAACAGCAAGGTCATGTAATTATCATAAAGCTAATTGATTTCAATGACGTTGATACGTACAAACATTATAACTATAATGATTATGACTATCTAATTTATTATCTTTGACCGATATGTTAGCTCAACTAGTTAAATAGACATGGAAGTAGGAAAGGAAAAAATTATTAACCTAAGAAACACTACTAATTACAGTAGTCGTTGTACATTCCGAACCCAATAAAGTTATTTTCTTCATTGCCTTCTATTTTTATAATTTTTTTTCCTTTTAATATTATAATTGTCGAGTTTCTATTTACAATCCTTCGAAATAAAACTTAAACCATCCTTTTTTTTTTAATTCGTGAGAATCCGCAACCGCTATTTTTGGTGCGCGCACTGGCTAAATCTCAGTCCTTGTGCAGTAGCCTGTAAATCACACAAAGCAGGTAAACTACACCTTCCAAGTACATGTGTGATAAGCTCGACTTATAGAGGCGTCAGTGGGAATTGAACCTGAGACCTCTTAGTCCCAAGCGGACACTCTACCACTAGGCCATCCCCCCAAGGGAACAAAAAATAATAATAAATAAAGAAAATTAAAAACTTGACCCATCTTATTTGGATATATGGTTGAGTACGAAACACCTTAGAGCATCCACAACAAGGAGGTCTAAGATGGAGGTCTAAGATGAAAAATGGCGGGGTCCCAATGATTATATAGACCTCACTCAAAATTCTACTAAGATGGATGTCTATCCAATGATTTAATAATTTTTTATTTATTTATTTTCTAGTTTTAATTTTATTTGGAAACAAATATAAATAAAACACTAAATTGTATTGAAATTTTGAAAAATTATAATACAATTTGTTATTTAAAATTTAAATAAACTAAACTAAATAAGCTAAACTAAATTAAACTAAACTAAAATAAGATAACACATAGACAAAATATTAAAATACAACTAACGTAGCGGACCAAAACGTGACCAAATTTTTTCAATCATATCGTCCATAAGACGATATGCACATGCCTCTCAAACTTGTTGGACAATTCTTCCACGCCCAGTGCATACAATCGATGCTGTCAAGCATATCCGGAAAGTCGTGCCTCCTTTCGTGCAATTCTGTGAGTCTCGCGACGTCATCAGCGGTTGGCCGCCTCAAATAACGATCACCGAAAGCGGATTTGATTGCAGCACAGAAATTCTTGAGACATTTCGTGCCCGTTGTCGGTCTAACGTGCAGATATTCGTCGTATTGATCTGCAGATCCACCGTTTGCGAGTTGCCTCAAAGCCACAATGCACTTCATCTATGGGTGAAATCCCAGTCTCCCAGTCGCATCTGGGTGTTGTTGAAAATAATACTCCGAAGCTTCCAAAGTTTGAGCTATCTTGAGGAACAACATCTTGCTCATACGAAATCGCCAGCGAAATACAGTTTCGCCCCAAATGGGTTGATCGGCGAAATAATCGCGAATGAGGCGTGCTTCGGCCTCCTCGCGCTCCCGTAGCACGTACGTCCTCGTCGGTGGCTCGTCCTCCTCCTAGTCATTAATGAATGATTGGGCCATTTGAACGGCTTTTCGAGCCAACTCGCGATTTCTCTTACGACGTTGCTCGTCCTCCTCTAAATTGAAAAATGATCCGGAAAAAGACATTTTTCTTTGAACAAAAATAATGAAATTGAAGAGTGGAGAAAAAGATTGAGAGAGAAAAGAGTAGATTAAGGTGTGAAGAATGGAGAAAAAGATGTAGTATATATAGATGAAAGATGGGAAATAGCCGTTGGAAATTTTTTATTCTGTAATTATTAAAAAAAAAAAACGCAAGGAAAAATCTGGAGGTCGAAACTTCGACTTCTCGCTCGACCTCGCCTTTTGTTCGACCCTCCACAACGGCGTCGACTTCGGCTTCGACCTCCGCCTTGACCTCCTCTTCGACTTCGGCGTTGTGGGTGCTCTTAGCGAAAAAAATTTATGGTCTCGAAAGTTGGAAGACGTACGTAGGTTTTTGATGTTACACAAAATACTACTCCTACTACCGTCTCCAATAAGTATTCCATACCATCGAATTCGTATATATTCCCTCCATCCACGAAATGGTTGTCACTTTTGCTACTTAAGTTTGTCCACGAAATGGTTGTCACTTTTGCTAGTCCACTTACATTTATTGTGGAACTCTTACTCCACTCACAAAAATACTCATTATAATTTCCTACTACCTACCATTTTCTTAAAACTCGTGTCATCCACAATGTGGCAACCATTTCGTGGACGGGGGAGTAAAAAATTATTCATTGTATTTATAATACAAAAATTGAACCGGTTAAAAAATTTATATCGAATATTAGGACTAAATGAAAAATTTCATACTCTCTTCGTTATGCTCATATTGTCGTCATTTTTTTTATTTGGATGTTCCGTTCATATTGTTGTGTTTCATTTATGAAATTATTAACTTTGAAAAGTAATGGGACATACGTACCTACTTTAATCATTTTACTCTTAATTTTAATTTATGTGACGAAGATGAACAGTAACACGTCAATATGAATAGGAACGGAGGGAGTGTAATATTTTTGTAAAATTATAAAATATGCGACTTATATATAAAGAAAATAATTAAAGATGATGATAGTAATGATGGAGATGCAAGTGAATGATTGGTGTTACATGTGTGGCGGGTGATTATCATTCAAATGCGGAGAAAAGTTGCAATTTCTCCTTCCCTTTAGATTAATCAAATATGTTTGGTTCCCTTGTCAAATCATGCTATGGTCAAACAAATTACTAGTAGATACTAGCACAACATTTGAAAACATGCATTCATTTCAATTGGGACTCTGGGAGTAGATATTTTTTCAAATAGCCTTATAGCATTTACAACAAATGTTGAAGGGGGGTGTCGATCGGCGGTGTCGAAGCCTTCGATACACCCCACCACTCGACACACCCTGTGTCGAGTCCACAGTGGGGGATCGACACCCTCCCTGTGTTGATCGCGGTAGCGAGGTCGGTTTCGTTCGCTCGACCCAGCCTTTGACTCCACACCGGATGAAATATGGGGACACGTGGCGTGTCTCCATTGGTCCTCTCCTATTTTTTTTTCTAATTAAAAAATAAAGAAAGCAACGGGTATATTTTTTTTGTGTCCAACGTATATATGTGAAGGAGCAACGGTAATATTTCCAATTTTTTCCTATATATATCCACCACACCACCACATCAATTTTTTGTGTTTTTATTTATTTCCTAATTATTGTATTTTTTTTAGTTATTGTCTTTTTTTTAATTCAATAAAATTGTTATTTATTAATTTCTGAATTTAATTAAGTTAGTTTTTATAATATTTATTACAAATAAAAAAAACAACAAAATAAAATCTATTCAATCATTAAAATCACATTCCCCAGTACTTGGACCTAGGTCTTACTCAACCCCATTGTAGTGGGAAAATCAACCTATGTCTAACTCAACACCACCAATCATTAAAATCATGCTTCCCAGTGCTTAGACCTAGGTCTAACAAGACCCTTGTAGTACATGCTCTTAGCAAATCCTAAACACAATAAATTCTGATAAAGATTGAAACAATAGTTGAATGTTTTCTCTTACAAATTTATGTCGCGCGAAACGGTGGGTAGATTATTTAGACCAAATTGAACCATTTATGGTGTGGATTATTTAAAAATGGAATGAGGTTTTTTTTTTTCTCGGCCCCTTTATTAGTTCAAACGAAAACACTTCAATAAAATAAGAAATTATTGAAACTTCAAAAATTCTACTCACTCCATCTACGAAAAACATGCATAATTAATTACATTTTGGTTGGTTCAGCAAAAGTTTATGATAATTCCCATATACCCTTTTGATTTACCAAATGGAGATAGTAGCAGAGTTGGTATGAGACGAGTAGATAGAGGGTTTCAAAAATTCCTGAAATCTAGCCCCTGTGTTGGGGTAGGAATGCACACTAAAATCGAGCCTTTTCAGTACTTTTCTCCCCCTATCATCTCACATTTGTGTTGTAATTTCGATAAAAATAAATTGGAGCATAGGCAAAATGATGACAGGATTTTGAAAAATTCTGCATACCTATTTTATCGAGTTTGCATGCAAATTACTTTTACAAACTGCAATCATATTAGATCATTCAAAACGGCGCCAAACCAGTGGGCGCCGTTGAAAAGCTGAGGTCCGTGGGTCCAAGAAAAAGTTTCCACAATAGTGACCACTGGCGCTCGTCTTTTTTTTTTTTTTTTGCAAAAATAATACTGATAAATGCAAATTTTATTCAATTAAAATAAATAAAAATATTACATTAATTTTAAAAAATAATGATTAAAATTTATTTTGGAGCGAAACGTCCTCAAGTTTCTTAGATCAAATCATTCATTAATCTTGCATGGACTCTTGCATCACGAAGGTCGGCTTTCCTTTGCTAATATTTTTGAAAATCGGCGGTCGCTCCCGTATCACCATTGCCGTTTGACAAGCTTGGTGCATCTTCCTCTGGAGCCCAATGAGTGACAGTCACCTTCGTCTTCAACAATCAAATTGTGCAAGATAATACAAGTATACATAACTTGATTGATATGCTCTTTAAATCATAGTTGTACCGGTCTACTTATTTCCCAACGAACTTGAAGAACGCCGAATGCGCTTTCCACGTTCTTGGCGTGCTGACTCTTGTTTTTTTGCAAAAAGAGCTCTCTTTGGGTCAGTTGGAGAATGGAGAGTCTTCAAGAAGGTGGGTCAATCCGAGTAGATGTCGTCGGCGAGATATTGTGTTGGTTGTCGTTCGCGTTGAAACTGATTATCGGTACTTTGCACTTCAGAAAATCGCTAAAAACATTTGACTAATTCAAGATTCTTCAAAATCCTTGCGCCCACCGCGCCAGCGTCGAACTGGCGTCGTTGCAGGTGCTCTTATTTCGAGTTGAATGCTCAATTTTTGTGATCATTTTGGCACTTGATATTTTCTTGAAATAAGGAAAATTACTTTGGTAGTTAAAATTAAATTTATCGTTGTATTAATATGAAAACAAGACAGAATAGTTATGAGCTACTCCCTCCCTCCACGAAGACTGTAGCTAGTTTTCTTTTCCGCCCGTCCACAAAGATTGTAACTAGTTTTATTTTTGTACTTTTGGACATATATCACCCACTATCTTACTTTTTATCCCTTTCTCTATTCACTATGGTGGTTGCTTTCTCAATTCACTTAACATCTAACACACTTTTATTTAAAAGTCTGCCACAAAAAACTCCTTAAAATCGTTGTGGACAAAGAGAGTATTTTTTTAAACAATAGTATGAGCTAACCTAAAAGGTATCATGTGCGTTCTGTTTAGAGTTAATTGCCAAATAAATCTCAACCTTTTGTCAAATTTTTGTTTTAAACCTTACCTTTTAAATCTTCCTACAAATATCCAACCATTAGTTTTTTCTAATTTTTGTCACGGAAATATTCCGATCAAGTAAGAAGAAATAGGATAATTTGTGCGAAAAATAGAGATGGTCACTAAACCCTCACATGTATTTATTTTCATGAAACAACGACTATGGCGACATTTTCGGCGTCCACCTCACATTAATTTGGGGAAAATAATATTATTGGAAGAATAATTAGAAACAACGAAAGGTGATGTATTTATAGACAGATTTAAAAGGTAAGGATTAAAACCAAAATTTGATAAAAGGTCGGGATTTATTTGGCAATTAATCTTTCTGGTTATAATAATTTGAGCATTCCATCTAGGGATGGCAACGGGGCGGGTTTGGTTCGGGGATTATTTTTCCATCCCCATACACGCCTCAAAAATTAATCCCCATACCCGTCTCCAAACCCGTTTAAATCGGGACGGGTTCGGGTCGGGGATTATCCAGCGGGGGAAGGGTATCCATCGGGTATCTATTTAGAAATATATATATTATCTAATTTAAAACTTTTATTAGAAATAAAAAGTTATTATTTCTTAAAAATCAAGGGAAAAAATAGTAAATTAAGTTAAAGCATGGAGACAATCTTATTTATAAGCCAACTCCTCGCTTCTCTCATTTTCGATGTGGGATTAAAAATAGTGAGAGGGAACCGAGAAGAAATTAAGAGAAATAAGTCATCCCATATTGGAAATTGATAGAAGAAAAGGAGAGATATAGAGTTGAGTTAGAGTTGAGTTATATATAAAGAACGAGAGAAAATAATGTTAATGTGTCTACTTAATGTTATTTTTCGATTCTCATTAAATTTGAATTTCCATACTAATTAATACTCCATCAGTCCCAATTGCAAGGTCTCGCTTTCCTTTTAGACGTGTCCCAATAGCAAGGTCTCATTCCAAAAATAGAAACAATTACCTCTTCAAAACCTATATGACCCACCACTTTTCATCCATTTACTCTTATTTGTTAATACTCGTGCCCAAAGAATTGAGACCATGCTATTGGGACAGAGGGAGTATATTTTGTTATTTATTAATATTAGTATCATTTAAAAAAAAATTCAAAAATTATTCGGGGTGGGTTCGGGGCGGAAATCTATATTCCTACCCACCCCAAATCCTATCGGATATAAAAATTCATACACGTCCCGATCCCGTTTCCAAATTACTGACCCCCATATCCACCTCATTAAAAGCGAATACCCGCGGAAAATCGGGTATGCGGTATTATTATCATCCCTAATTCCATCGTGTAAAACGAGGGGGAGTGGATTTCATTTAAAATCATCATTTATTGTGATGTGAAGTGATGATAAATTATACAGTGTCTTGTGAGTTTTTTCCCCCAATATGACATTACTGATGTATGTTAAGGACAAACCCAAATAGCCATCTTATCTTATATTCCATCCGTTCGTGAAAAAGAGTCCTACTTACCCCATTTTTTTTGTTAGTGAAAAAGAGTCCTATTTCACTTTTTCCAATCACATCAAGTGGGACCTTATTCAATTTACCACAATTTCCACTCTCATTTTACATTTTCCACTCAAAATAGGTGGGACCCTTATTCCATTCACAACAATTTTAACTTTTTTACTCACAACAAGTGGGACCCTTATTCCACTCACAATAATTTTACTTCCAATCCACTTCTATCACTCCCACTAAGTGGGACCCCTATTCACTAACAACAACTTTACCAACTTTCTTAATCCCCGTGCCCAGCACACAATGAGACTCTTTTTGACGAACGGAGGAGGGAGTATTATAAATCAAATACTCGTTATCAAAATAAAAATAAAATAAAAATAAAATAAAAATAATATTCATTGTTTACTGAAAACACTCATAGAAATCAATCTTCCAAATAATAGCCACATTTTAATTTCGAATGTAGAAATTCAAAACTGAAAAATATAATCATGATGCACATTTAAGAAACAATACACAGACAAAAAAATTTGGATTTGGTCTTTATAGTCGATGTTAATGTGATAATGGTAGTATATTTTATTCTTATGATCAGCAGCTGTAGTGGAGAATTTTATATGTAAGACCGTAAGAGGATTAATTCCGAATTCAGTAACATTTTTTGTTTTGTTTTGTTTTGTTTTTTCAGGGGAAATTCATCACCAACTATTAAAACCATAAAATTATCCTTAATTAATTACTATTAGAACTATCTGAAATATTATACAGTAGGTAGATAGCCACATAGAAAGACAGAGATACGTAGAAGAGAAAGAAAGAGAGAAAGAAATGAAAGTGCCAACTAAAACGAAGCTACTCGCGATGCTCGCCGGTGGTAATGGGCGTCGGCCTTGGGTTCCGGCGGAGCAAACATCGCCGACCAAATTTCTGAAAAAGCTTGGACGATAACCCCATGATAATTCCGAGAATTCAACGAGAGGAAACACTGCAGCAGCTGCTCCAGATCCTTCTGCTCAAACATCTGCTTCTCCACGATCATATCCATCATCGAGCTCTTGAAATCCTCGTACGGATCCTCCGATCTCTTCACGATTGCGAAGCTCTCCTTCACCTTCCCCTCCACCGTGCACGGTATCAGCTTTTTGAACATCGACAGCCGCGCCGGAGTCTCCCCCTCGGCCGCCGCCGGCCTCACGATGCCGCGCTTCGAGGACGATCTCGATCTCCTGCTCCGCCGGTGAGGCGCGTTTGTGGTGGTGAAGGTTTGCGTTTCTCGAATTGGGTGCAATTCGGAGGAAGATTCCGGGGATGAGGAAACTAGGGTTTCGGTTTCCTCGTCAGCGGCGGCGGCGGCGGCGGCGCCACCTTCGCTGCTGAACCAGCCGCTGTCGGCAGAGGAAGTGCTCAAGCGGAGCCTGCTAGGGATGTTCCTCTTCTTCTTTGCGCGGCGTCGGCTCTTCTCCGGCGGCGGAGGTGTGGGCTGAGCGAAGACGAGGTCGTCGGAGTCGTCGCAGGAGTTGTGGCGGATACTGGCGACGACGTGCCATTTTTCTTCCTTTTGCCATTTGAAGTGCGGTGGGTCGTCGGCAGCAGGCGGAGCGCAGTTGATGGAGATGAAGGCGGAGGAGACGTGGTGGTTGACGGCGCGGGGATGAGAGAAATGGAGGGCAGAGAACTTGGAGAATGAAGGGACAGGATCTTTGGGGAGATTGGAAGGGTCTTTGGAGCGGCATGATTGCAGAGTGGTGGCGATCACTCTGCAAATTTTTAGCTTGAAACGTTTAGCCATTGCTTGTCTGTGTGTGCTGTAGCCTGTATGCTTGCTTTCTTCAAAGGGCTTATATATAAGAGAGAGAGAGAGAGAGAGAGAGAGAGAGAGAGGAGAGTGTGTAAAATCTATTTGTCATTTTCCAACTATTTTTCGAGGGAACTATATTTCTTATTTTTCCTTCACATTTTTTTATGTCTCCACAATAAATCATTGCAATTAACCAACTTGATTTTTTTTTTCTTTTCATATTCTTTACATTGTGATGTGTTGCCCCTAATGCAAATGATGTTCGGACCATAGTTTGTGTAATTAAATCAGCGGTTAAAATTAATCTGAGTGACTCGGATCGGCGTCGATTGAACCATTTATTATTTTGAAAATAAAATGAAAACAATTATTGTTAATTTTACCTTTCGAAAAAATAATTATTGTCAACTTTATTAGGCAAAAAACAAAGAATAAAGATATCCGGCCACACTGTGGCCAGCCACACGCGTAAAAAAAGGAAAGTTGACTATAAAAATGGAAATAATCACATTTCTCCTTTAGGGTTTATGCTTCTCAATTAGGGTATATTTTCTTTTTAAAAACCTATACTATATACTTTTTGAACTAAAAATTACTCCAAATCAGGACTATCGGAGGAATGGCAAAGGCCAAAGATCAAAGATAAATATAACTAATTTTACGTATATAGTAATAATAATTTGGTTCATTATTATTATTATTCATGGTAGTTAAGAGAATAATTAATTACTCTATGGTATGGGTAAACAGATAATGAGAGAAAGAGGTTGGTAAACTAGTTCCTCTCTCTCTCTCTTGGGTGAAGATTGTGTAGCAAGAAGTGAGCAGAATAGAGGGAATTACAGGTTGGTGGATATCATGGGACTACATTTGGAAGCAATCTATGGGCCACATTTTGCCGTCTCTAATTGTCTCAAATTTGTGGAACAGTCTATTTTATCCATGTGATGTGAATTCCCAACAACAATATTTTTACTGCCTGTGAATTCTAGATTCTATTTTAGAGCAATACTGTTTTTGTACCTTTTCACTTTTTTTTTTCTTTTTTTTTAATGGGCAAAGAATTATTTTGTGGAGATAAATTCTAGGCTACAAAATGAATGAAGAGATGAATACCACTTAATTATAAGTTTTGCATGTATAGATAAGGGTTAATTACCGCTAGATACCCGGACTTTTATCAAATTATGGTATTTAACCTACACTAAAGATTCTATCAGGAAAATTTCAAAACTATTGATTCTTCGCAATTTGCACCTTAGGGGCAAATAACTCCGAACCGCAGCTTAGTTGTCAACCCGAAAAATGTACGTGGCAATTTTTTCAGGCAAACTAAACGACGTGGCTTTCGCAAAATTAAAACGATGTCGTACATGATGAAAAATACAAGAAAATGAATAAAATAAAAGAAAAAATGATTAAATTAAAAAAAAAAAAAAAACTTTCTCTCTCTCATCAGCTCGTCTCTCTCTCATCTTCTCTTCCACCACCGCCAAACCATCTCTTCATCGGCCGCCGTTATTTTCCCATCGCCGCCACGACACCGTCACCACCCTTTACCGCCTTTCATCTCAACTACCGACGGTCATCCTAATTTTCAGGTCCCCGCACTTTCTTCTATAGAGACCTAATTTTCAGATTCTCAATTACTTCTCCAATTACTCACGACTCTGCTATGGATCGTGGTGGCGGAAGCAGCAATCAAATAGAGGCGGCAGCGGTGGTGAAATCTCCCGTATGTAGCAGTAGCTCGGAAACCAGCTAGAGTTCGGGGCTTTGGATTTCTAGATCTGAAAACCGGACTTCAGCGAGAGAAATCTGCAATTCTAGAAACTGCTGAACTTTTGGGAAGATACTTAGAGTTTCTCCCTCCGCTTAATTCCTCCAAATTGATCTTAATTTAGAGTAAGAAAATCGGTAAAATACCTCCCAACTCAATGTAGAACAGAGCATCTCCGTAGAGAGAGAAAGAAATTAAAGAAATTTGGATTTTGGAGCGACTGTATCGAAAATTTTATTTTGCTTCGAAGCCTTTTCGCCTCTCGTGAGAGACGAGCTCTACCTGACACTGGTTTTCTTTGAGCTTCTTCGCCTCTGGTAAGGACGGGTTCTACCTAAAATTGGTTTGCTTTCTTCTTGTGCTTCTTTTGGCTTCTTTGGGCTTAATGGTGTTTGGACTGTTTGGTGTTGAATGGCAATGAGTGGCGATGTTGGTCGGGAATGACAGCAAGACCTCCATCGGTTTGGGTCGCCCGAAGCTCCGCCTTGCGTCGGAGTACGACAGTGACACCTCCCTTTAGCCAAATTGAAGCTGTCATTATACAACAGCAGCACAGGTGAGGTGTCGGAGCCCCAAATCTCGTTCAGTTCGAAGTTCTTTTGGCTGCAATATGACATCTAGGAGAGTGATGCTCTGCTCAAGACGTCGTTAGAAATTGTGCCCGGAGTTCAAGTCCGAGCTGCCCATCAAGTCAAGATCTGATTTTATGTCGATTTTAAATTTCAATTTTGTTGATTAGTTACCTCGATTCAGTAATTTATTTTGGTCGGAGTGTTGGATTTTGATGGTGGAAGGATTTCGTCTTCTACCTCTTTTAGTTGTTCTTTTTCATCATGTTTCAGAAATAATGGAATGGGGAGAGAGGTGGATGATGAATTATTTTTTTACTTTATTTTGTTAAAAAAAATTTGACAAAACGACGTGGCTTTGGTTTTTTTGATTGTTACGCACTCTTTCTAAATCCACGTTGGTGCCATCTACGCAAGTATTGACACGAATATGCCATGTCAGCAGATTCTTGATCGGAGTAGCTGGTCGAGGTGCAAATCGCGAAGAATAAGTAGTTGTGGAATTTTTCTGATAGAATCTTTAGTATGAGTTAAATACCAGAATTTGATAAAAGTTCGGGTATTTAGCGGCAATTAACCCTATAGATAAATTCACTTGAATGTATGGAATGCAATGCGTTGAAATCTTCAAATCAAGGAAAGTTGAAAGGAGTAACAAATTAAAGCTATACATTTAACTTGTTCGGTACCCCCAAACTGATACTCCCTCCGTCCCGCCGCATACGGCCTAGTTCATATGGGCACGGAGACTAAGAAAAAATGTATTGGGTATAAAGAGAGTATTTAATATAGTGTGAATGCATTATTATAAATCTAATAAAGTTATAGATGAGATGATGAATAGTGTGTAGTGAGAGTAGGTTAGTAGGGTTTAGATAGGATGTTGGACCACATGTAGTGTGAATGCAACATTTTATAATGCTAAATATACACTAATTGTTTCCTTTAAAGGAAACAAGCCAAGTATAGTGGGACGTCCCAAAATGAAAAACGTACAAACCGTATTCGGTGGGACAGAGGGAGTAGTAACACGTAACTGAAAAATACTATAGTATTATTTAACATGTATCAACTGGATTAATAATTTCGATTCAATTGTTATCTTAACTCAATTATGTTATCAATCAAAAACAACAAGTTAATACGATTATACTCTTCATAATTTGAAACAAATTATGTAAAACATTGGTAATGGCTTCATTCTTATTTGGTGGTCTATAATCCTATCTAAGCATAAATTAATCGTAATTAATTGGTTCTTCTTAAAATTTATATCTTGAATAAATTTAATTAAGGGGCCGGGACCCCAGTGCCCATCCACCTCGCTCACTAGGAATAAAAAGGTGAAATCTAAAATTTTATCCATGATGAAAATTTTGAGGGGAAAAATAGTGAAAGTTGTGAAGAAGAGCGCTTGTCTCTTAAAAATGTGTTGAAAAATAAAATTAAGAGCCTATAACAGAAGATGTTGTCTGAAATATGAAACTTTCTTATACATTTTAAACTCATATATGCATGTATATTGTATACTCATATCATTTCCTATTCATAGTATAATCTGCTTAAAGAAACATGAAGTATTATTGCCAGTTCATAAAATAAAGTTGGTACTTGGCAGCCATATAAAACCGTAAGATGCTATCGATGCTAGTGGCTACGACAATAAATTAAATTTATGTATTATTCAATAGTAGTAGTATTTTTTCCCCTTCATTTCAAATGGTAAGTAAAAGCTGAATAATTCAAGGAAATAGACTTCAAAAAATAGGCTTCTTTTGTATTTTACTATTGAGGAAACTAAAAAAAAAAATCAAAACTTAAAAAAAATATTCTTTTATGGACTCTCTTTAAATAACACTCTCTTGTATACCATAATTATGTTAAAGTACTAAAATACTCTTAAGTTTCAAAGTCAACTGTGTCAGATTTTTAAATCCGCACGTGATCACGATGGGGTGGTCACGATAGAAAAGCCCATCGTGATCACGATGGCCACCCCCATCGTGACCAAAGCAGAATGCATGCGAAACCTATTAATTGCATCTGCACATTCGATTTGGTGAATATTTTCGGATGTACTAGGTAATAAATGAAGTCACTTTTCTTAAATTTTGTTAGTAAGAGGTTGGTGGTGGTAGTAATGGGAAGAATACTTAGATTATTCACCCCATTGAAACACATTCAACATATTATTCATCTCTTCAAAATACACAAAAAAAAAACGAATCATCATTCCAAGAATCCAAGATCTCGCCCAAGAAGAACGAAAGCATCAAAGGGGGCTCCGTCGTGTTTGTTACTTCATACAAAGGTAAGCATAATATGTAAAATGTTTGTTAAATATTTGCTGGTGAAATTATGGTATTCTTATGGTGAAATTAGGGTTTTCAAAGTATAATACAAGATATACTTCATCTTATGTCATGAAATACGTTATTTTATTCTTATAAAGGAGTATTAAATTAAAAACTTCATGTTATCGGGGGGTTAAAAGAAGTTGAAATACCTGGTATTGAGCTCACCACGAATTCCGCCATGGTCATGATGGTGAAGCTCATCGTGGTGACCATCGTGAGCTCACGATGGTATTGTCATCGTGACCTCACGATGGTGATCACCATCGTGACTACTACAGATGTGTCCTAAACAAGCATTTTCATTGATTGTTTACACTTTGTTCTTGTATCTTTTGTTAATTTCAGATGTCTTTACGTCGTATTATGATACATCACGGCGGTCATTGGGAGCAATCGACATATATGGATGGGGATTTATTTCTTGTCTACATCAACCCCGGCAGGATTAATCGTGCTAACCTTGTGGAATTCATTATAGAGGGTGTGAATAGTGGAAAGGAGACCGAATATGTGTTATGGTACATCACAAACATTAACGGCATGAAAATAAAAGTGCTATTGTGGGGCGATTTAGAATTACTTCGATGGTTAGTGGACCCTAAAGAGGATCCGAAGGTTTATGTGATTGAAAACGGCGTCAACTCTGCCCCCGAAGTTAATGTGAGAGGTAGCACCTTGGGTGCACAAGATGATAGTGATGATGATGATGATGATGATGATGAATATGATGAAGATTATGAGGAGGATGAAGCGGTGTTTACATCCGAAGACGAAGAGGAAGATCGTCGTAAATATTTGCTTGAATCGATGAAAGAAGAGTTTTATGCTTGGATTGGACAGCCAGCACAAATTAATAGGCTCATGGGGCAGCGACACTTTTCATCGGACCATCAATCAGAAAGCGAGGTTGAGCATGAGCGTACACAACGCAATTGGATCATTCCACATCCAGACCTTGAAAGCGCAATACCATTGGCGTGGGTTAAGCGGCCTATCGTCATCAATAGTAGTCTTGAGGTAGGGTCCATCTTTCGATCAGTGCAAGAGTTGAGGATAGATGTAGAAATGTATCGTTTGGAGCACTTTGTAGAGTGTAAGACCGATCGTTTCGCTTCGAATCGTGCAGTGTACCTATGTAGGAGTGGTAGAAAGAACTGCACGTTTAGGTTGTGTGCTGTGGAATGTGCAACTCTTTTTCGAATTACTAAGTTGACATTGGATCACAGTTGTCAGTCAGATTTGAACCGTGCTGTACGTGCAAGGTCGGTGAGTGGCGAGGTAGCCGTATTTTATTTTTCTAAGAAATTGATAGATGAGAAAGTCGTTCTGAGGCCAAAGGAGATGATGGCAGAGATGCGCATGCGATACGGCGTTTAAATATTATACAACTTTGCCGTCTGAACGAAGCAGCTAGCGATAGAGAGAATGCACGGTGACTTCCCCTCGTCATATCAGAAGATTCCGTCGTATTTGTATTTGTTGAAACAACGTAATCCTGGGACTGTATACGACTTGCAGACGACTAGTGAAGGAGTGTTCTGTCACATATTCCTTGCCCTTGGACAGTGTATCAGAGCATTTGAGCAGTATCTTCGGCCTGTGCTTATAGTAGACGAGCCTCATCTTAAGGGTAGAAACAAAGGAACCTTATTTGTTGCGGTGACGAAGGATGGGAACGAGCAAGTGTTTCCGCTTGCAATTGGCCTTGGTCTGATAGAGAACGATGAGTCGTGGACATATTTTCTCTATAACCTACGCAAATGCTTCAATCCTCCCGAAGATTTGTTGATCGTGAGCGACCAACATAAGAGCATTAGGAATGCAGTTCGAACCGTCTATCCAAATGCATTGCACGGATTGTGCTATCACTATATGCAGAAAAATTTAACCCAATACGGCAAAGTTGTGGCCACACTCTTATATAAAGAAGCATATAGTTATCGTCACGAAGTGTTTAAAAACTTTTTCGAATTGTTGTACACTGTAAGTCCTAATGGTGCTCACAGACGACTTTCTCAAATTGGACCAGAGAGGTGGGTTAGGTCAAAGTGTCCTGTGCGGCACTATGAATTATTGACATCTAATGCTGTCGAATCCGTGAACAGTGTTTTATGGTGGGGTAACCGTTTAACAGTGTGCTCATTACTTGAAACATTTCACCACGTTTTGGAGGATTGGTTTGACGAGCGGCGTACCAACGTTGAATCGAGAGATCATGTGTTGATTGTCACTACATTCAACAAGCTTTCTCTATCAGTGCAAGCGAGCCTCGCTCTTCCTGTTCGAACAATCACAGAACATGTTTATAAAGTAGACGAAGATAATCAACAATATCAAGTCGATCTTCAAAATTAGACGTGTGATTGTCGTATCTTCGATGAGGATCGGATTCCATGTAAGCATGTCGCTGCCGCTATAAGGTAAAATTTATATTATTTGTTAGAATTTTCTACTATTTTTATATTCATTTTGTATGTAAGTAATTCTATTTTTCCTATTTTAACAGGCGGCAGCATTGGTTTGAATGTGTACGATTTCGTACATAGATATTTCAAACAAGAGGGCTTAAGACATACTTATGCTGAGCATATCAATCAAATACCACACCCCGATGAGTGGAATGTACCGCCAGAGATCAAATCAATTAGGGTTTACCCTCTAGAAGATGTACGTTAGGTCGGTCATCCAAGGTCGAGTCGTGCTCGATCAGCAGTTGAAAGCACGAGAGCACGACGTCCTCAAGTTTGCTCAAGGTGTGGTGGATCTGGGCACAACAGGAAAAAATGCAAGATATCTATCCCCCTGGGTGGAGTCGATTTGAATATCCCTCTCCAAGAAACAGAGGATGAACAAAATTTCATGATTTTGGGGCAGCAGAATCAAGTCAACGGCACCGGAGGAAAAAAGATGTAGCAATTGTCGTCGTGAGGGTCATGATATTATGGCATGTTCTTACCCAATTGAAATTGAAATATAGGAGTAGCAGAACTTGTTGAGTTTATGACATTGTATTGACCTTTTTAGACCTTTAATATCTGTTTTTATGTTCAGAATATTTGAGACAAGTATTATCTGTATACATGGATGATTTTTGGTGACTTCATGCCTTGATCACGATGACAATACCATCGTGAGGTCACGATGAGAGTGGCCATCGTGAGGTCACGATGAGTCACCGATCATGAGGTTACGTTGGCCACTCTCATCGTGACCTCATGATGGTGATCGTATCGTGACCTAGCCAGATTTCCCGATAAAGTGGGACAAAATCTATCACTTTTTATTTCCACCACACAATACATCCTTATGATGAGTACGTACGTGCATTATTTTTTGGAAGTTTTATGTTTTGAGGAATTAGTTTGAATTAAGTTGTTTTATGATGAGGTAGGTATTTCTTGGACACCAATGTTGTTGAATGTGGAGATGTTGCTGTTGTTGTTGTTGTTGAATTTGGTTTGATATGTTGAATTTGGTTGGAGATGTTGATGTTCCATTTATTTTTTCCGCATATGAATGAATTTAAATGGTTGATGTTGATGTTCATGTTCGGTTTATGTTTTGTCGCATTTGGATGGTTGTAGATGTCGACGGATCCCTTCGGTTCAGACTTGTGTTGTCTATCTGGAGAAAAACCCATTTTCGATGTTATTCTATCCAAGTCACATGTTTCCGCTCCTTGGCATTTGGTAAGAATTTCTACCACTAAACAAACAATTGTAATGTGTTTTGTGTGATTATTTTAGAATTTAATCAATTCTTTGTGTACAATAATAACATATACCAGCACATGTGGTTTCTAAACTTTCTTGTGAGAATATGGCAATGGTTGCCAATAATAAGGGAACCGAATGTCATATGATGTACCTTGGTGCTTTGAAGAAACCGAAGTTTGAGTACTAAGGGTGGAAACAATTCACGCGCACTTTCGACCTCAAAGTAGATGATGTCGTGATCTTTGAGGTGATGGAGTCGATACCGCAAATTATTAGACTCCGAGCTCTGATCATGAGGGACACGGCTTGGATTTCGCCGCAACTTGAGGCCCAAATTAAAGCAGCACAAGATGGTGCGTCACCCTCCACGGCAGTAGATGTCGACTAGAGTGTGGTTGTAGTTTAGATGTGAGGACTGCTTATGTTTGAACTTTATTGGTATTAAACTACTAGACTTATTTGGTGATGTGTATGAATTTAGCCACAAGTGGCATTAAACTAGACTTATTTGGTGTTTTATTTGATTCTAATTTGATGAAAATGGATATTTTTCGAGTTTCTGGAAATGTCACGATTGGCTACCCATCGCGAACTCGATTGGCTGTCCACTGTGACCTCACAATTGGTATCCATCGTGACCTCACGGTGGCTTCTCTATCGCGAGGTCACGGTGGGCATGGTCACCGTGATCACGATGATGTGTTTATCCCGTCGTGAACTAATTAATCGGATCGATTACGCCGAAAATAATGATTAATTAGTCTTGTAATGTTATAATATGTCTTAAAAAATATTTGCACATCATATTTTGCGCTCTTATATCAAAAAAACACTATATGGGTTAATGTTAGAGGTGTATTATATATCAAATGCAACAGTCATTGTATATGTAACATATTGTTATGTATTCATTCTTGTGTAAAAAATCTCTCCAACACTATAATTGTGTGTTTAAATGTGTAATTTTTTATTTGTTGATGTATTTCAATGTTAAGTAGGACATATTCAACACGTACCAAATTAATATAACCAGTTAAAATACCATAATTAGGGAAAAATTCCTAAAGTCACGATGGGGTTCAGCGTATTCACCGTGAGGTCACGATTGGCTTGCAATGTGACCTCACGATTGGCTTCCATCGTGAGCTCGCGATAGTACCCTCATTGTGAGGTCACGATGGTGAGGGCTGTCGTGACCAGACCCGAATGTGTGACAAAATACCTGCTCAAAACTATTTCATTCATGTAGTCGATAAACTAAGAAACTATACCATAAAATAAGATCTAAATACATGTTTCAAACACCATAAACTCGATAAACTAATAAACTACCCCATCAAATAATATTGAAATACATAAACTAACAAACTATACGAGAGAATAAGATTCAAATACATGTTTCAAACACCATACATAACTAGATGTTGTTAAGTATTGCAAGACAATAAATCCTAGTCGCTACGAGCCACCGATATTTTTGAATGTAGTTATCAGTGATTAAACCCCAGTATCTTGGCTTACTACTAATCAAACGATCCAAATACATGCATGCAAAGGGGCTGCAACTGTAACTATCTGTCTGGGCAAACTGGTCTTTGATCGGCATCTTCAAAAGCTTCATTTCACCATCTCTCTTCATCATTGTTGAATTATTCTTCCAATAGCCTGAGAGAGCTAGTAGACGAGGAACGAGACGAGTAATGGGCTTGAGCTCGTAATCAATAGGTGCGACCCTTTGTTGATCATATCTGTGTGACATTGAGTCGTACAACTCAACCGTTCAATCATCAATACTTATCCGAATCGTGACCCAATAATTCTCAAAGACATTACACACGGCACAGATCTATTTGAATACAAAAATAAAATAATTTAAATCAATGGATGATTATAAACTTGAAATATATTTCATTAAACACTTACATGTTTACAATTCGACCATGAAATAGAATTTTCTGAGTCTAGCCCTTTTCACCATGTCGTCTAATCTCGGATGCATTTTCTAATTCTTATGCGAGGGCTTTCCTTTATGTGCATGAATTCTGGATCATCTTTATGGAGGAGTCGCATCTCGGCGCGCAATAACTTGCTAACAAATTGACAACATACAAGATAAATATCATTTTTCAATATTTATAATAAAAAATAAAGAATATATATTAAAAACTTACAAGTAACTGAGTGTCGATGATGATCGTGTTAGTTGGCCCAATCGTTGGAGCGGTCCTATTATGCATTCGGATCATCGTGCGAACAGAAAACACGTAATTGTCTACTACCTGAGACAATATAAATTTCAAATCAATTTCAATATAAATATAAACTTGCTATAGAAAATTACTAACTTACTTCTTGAACGAAGTCCTTCATCGGATTCTCCACCAGATCAAAGAATTTGTTTGTTAGACGATAACCCGTCTCAATCACAGGCACATAACACTCATATCCCTGCCTCCTAAAGTCAGCATACATCATCCTCAATTTCTCCGTTCTAGTTGGAGTTGCACCCTGAAAAGGAATGCAGACAACAACAGACGGTCTACGTTGCCGAGGATCCAAGGCAGCATCACCTACCTCCTCACCACCCCCCTCATCCGGCTTCTAATAGTGAGCATCATTCTCGTCAACCGGATTATCTACAACGTGCTGCTGAGGAATGCGTGAGCTAGAACCTTGGTGCTCACTCAGACCATAGGTGAGCTGCAAAGGTGTATGGTAAGGGAGCTGCTGCGACGTCTGGTCAATGGGCTATTGCGGTGTCTCGTAAGGGGCCGGCATCGGCATCGGCTGAAAGAGCTGGACAAACAAGTCCTGACCAATCTACTATGAGGATTGCGCCTCCAGATCGGCTTGGAACGGTCCAAACTGCTGGAAAGGCTCATCACGGACTGTAACACTGATTTGAGGGTGATGAGAAGGAGCCGCAAAGTCGTGAGGAGGAGCCGGCTCAGAGTGGTGGAAAGTTTGCCGGTGAGAGTGGTGGGAACGCACCGGTTCATAGTGGTCGGAAGTCTGCCGGTGAGAATGATGGGAAGTCTGCCTCTCATCGTGGTGGGAAGTCTGCTGGTGAGAGTGGTGAGAAGTCTGCCTCTCATCGTAGTGGGACCCAACTCCAGAATGGTGTGACCGAAGTAGAGAGTGGTGGGGCCGAACTGGAGAAGTCTGCATATGACTAAATTCTTCAGCATAAGAGTGACGGGCCGGATCCAAGTCATGGTCGACCCTACCACTGATCGTCGAATGCCGAGGTAGAGTGAGGGTGAGCATCCAATGCCATCCTACGACTCCTATGTGACTGATATGGAGGACTGTCTGGACGTCTCATAACAAAAAAACAGACTCATTCTCCAAGTCAGTTTAGCAAGGAAGGCGTTGTCAGATTCGTTGTCCAAAACTCTCCTCAACCGGCGCTCAATTTCGTCCCCTCATCATGGTTTGGGCATGGTCGTCCATGCAAACAACAGACCCTATCTGGCTCTCCCGAGGGCCCCCACTATGATGTACGAGGTGGCAAACTGCGAGGTGGTGTACAAAGAGGTGGGGTACCCTCCCGATGACGCTTTGCCATCTGTCGTGTCGGGTCACCACGGACCACCTTTGTTGCTAACTGCTTCAACTTTTCCATTGTCTTCTGCTTTGCATTCTTTGTAGTCGGATTATTCCTGGAAGCAATTTGTTTAGCAGGTATGTATTTAACATCAAAGGGATCTCCATTTTTGAAGCTCAGCATGTAATACTCTGAACGCTCTGCTTCCGTAGCTTCAAAACTTTCCAATACCTCAAGCTGCAAAGGTGATGAAAACTTAATATTAGAATTTTAGAAACTAATATAGATAGCATCATTGAATGAAGAAAAAGCATTATAAGATCATAAATGTACCCGTGGATTGTCGAAGAATTGAGTGAAATCAACTTTCATTTGTCTTGTGGTCCACTTCAAGCACCGAGGCACTCTCTCAATGCAATCTCTGATTCCACATAAATCTCCCAACACTGGAATAATCTCATAAGTCGAAATCTGTAGAACCCAAACTGGATCATAGAGGTGGTAGTCCTTGGGGACTGACTGAGCGTTGTTTACATAGTGACACAGTGCTCCCCATGTGTATGAGCCCCATGGGAAGGCATCCCAAGCCTCGAAGTCTTCAACTAACGTCTATGCCCAATCCTCTATGGTGGGTTTGTCCCGACATAGGAGGAAATAATAGTAAATGAGCAAGTTGGCCGCCTTCAAATAGTCTTCGATGTCTCTACCAAGTCCTTTTCTGTTGAAGTCGTCGCGCAACTCATTGGTCTTTATCTCTCGGCCGTTGAAAAATTTGTAGTGAATGTCAGTTCTAGGAGGTACATGAACTGCATGTGGATTAAACATAGAGTTTTCAAAGTGAAGTCCGGTGATGAGAGCATATTCCACTGCCATCATACGAATGGTCGTATGACCAAGATAAAATCAAATCTCGTTCTCTGGTAGCGGATTAGCACCAATCCCTTGCAACTGTCGGGTTATTGTGAGATTTAGCGCATTACTTGCACTCTGATTTCTTCTCACATCAATCAACTGCCCAACAACACCGGTTTCTAGGAATGCCTCGGCTTGATGATCACTGGAATTTTTAAATAAAACTCTTCTAATTTCATCAAACACGTCTACCCTCATGTAAAGGTTCACTTTATTAGACTTATAGAGTATGACGGGTCTAACAAATTGATAATGTTCATACAAAATCAATAAAACCAAGTATTAAGTGCGTGATAACATGTTATAATTCAACAAACCAACATAACATAAGAAGATGAAGGACAGGGGGACAGCCTGTGGCCATGGTCGCAACGGGAGGAGGACCGGTGCGACCACGGCGAAGGGTTCTACCGTGGTCACGACAGCCGTCATCATTGTGAGCTCAAGATGGGCTTCCCATCATGAGGTCACGATGAGGTTGCTATCGTGAGCTTATGATGGAGTTTCAGCGCCAGCCACACGATGGCAACCTCATCGTGACCTCACGATTGGAAGCCCATCATGAGCTCATGATGGTTGCTCACCGTGACCACGGCAGAGTTATCTTCCCCACCTCCATCGACCCCATAAGAACACCAAACCAACACAATAAATGTCGAACTACCCACCACAACAACAAATTCAAAAATATCGAAATCTTCCACTTTTCATCCTAACTCTAACATAAACTATTTCTAACATGTAGAAAGACATAAACATGCATTCAATCGAAGATTTGAGCATGAATTTCGAAAAAAAATAGAATTAGGGCACTAACCGGTGGAATTGGGACTTGAAAGTTCTCCAAATTTTCCTTCTCTTCGCCGGAGGACGTCGACTGAGAGTTGCGGCGGCGGTTGCGGTTGCTCATCTTCTTCCGGTCACGATGATCAATCGATCGTGAGGAGGAGGCTGTCGTGAGGTCGTGAGGGAGGGAAGAGATATGGCGGGGGGAAGAGTCGAATTGGGGGAGAGAGAGAGAGTGTAGGGTAGCCGACAGTTTTGGGGTGGGGGACCATGTTTTGTTTTTTTGCTGTTTTAATTTTATTTTTTTTATTTTTTTTTAAGTTGAGGGTATATTAGTCTTTTAATGAATTTTGGTATGTAAAAGAGTGTGTTTTAAAGAAGGGGTATAAAATAACTCTTTTTTATATTTTAGTCTTTAAAAAGTCCCTTTAATATTCGTTCATTGCAAAGGGACAATCAACTGCAAATGGACTGTCTCTAAGTTGTTTCCATCTAATTAGTTTCTGAATATTCATTTTGCATTTAATTTTAATTAGAAAATTCAAAAATTTCATTAATTTAAATAAAATAAAAACAATACATTGTTAGAAATAAAAAAGTTACATTACTAGAAATTAAAAAAAAAAAACAATACATTGCTAGGAAAAAAACAAACTAAGTCCATACTCGACGTTGCTTGACCTCTGCAACTATCATCATGTGCAGTTGGTAATGGTCCGACGTCATGTACGACGTATCTGGTTGATGATCTTCATGTTGATGAAATCTTGCTTCGCCCGAACATGCACCATCATTGCCTCGGTCATGCCTTGATTTGCCACGACGATGCTGGTGGGTCGGGCATTCGTCGAGTCCAACAATGACCCATGCTCCGGATCATCGCTCGCCGTTTTTTTTTCATTTTCCCTTGGCCGCCCTCATCGCCGCCTTCACCGTGTTTCAACCCTTTGGTCGGGAGGGAGTCGTGCTTTCCCTTTCTATCGCCTCGCTCGAGCAGTGGGCCGTTCCCGATGAGGTGTAGGCATCGTCCGACGTATTCTTCGTCCGCTTCATGGACTGAACGTCGGGAAATTCTTGGTGGAGAAATTTGGGATAGTTCTGCAAGATTTTCCAAGCACCAAAATATATGAAGCGATTACCATTTTGACGGGCCTCGTATAGCTGCTGGGCATGCTCGATCACCATATCCTCGGAGGCACCGCTGAGCCTTTTAGCAGTTGCCTTGTTGAAGGCGGTCATCCAGTCATTCACCCAGCTGGAGACGCGCCCAAAAAAGCTCTTCACTTACTTTGGGTTGAGGTCTTCTCGAAACATGGCGTTGAACCTCGCGGCTTCTTTCCCTAATATTTTTTGGCGTGTTGATCTTTGCCGAGAATTGAATTGCACATCTCCTCGACCTAAATTTGGGCGACAGTAGTGGACTATTCGGTTATGTGCGTGTGCCGCTTCGCCCTTGGTTTGGCGGCGGCTTCAGTCGGCGTGGGCGGAAGAGGAGCTACGACAGCGAGGGTGAGATCGGCGGGTGCCTTGCCTTTGCCTTTGCCTACTCTCTTGCGACTCGCGGTGGACGGCGGCGGCTCGAATGAGGGACTCTTCTCGTCGCCGGTGACAGTGTAGAAGGACTCGTCCATTTGCGAGTTAAGGTTAATAGAATCAAGCCCCGTCGGCATGTATGCGTTGATAAACGTCCATTTTGTAGCAACTAAACGTGTTTTCATGTCGTTAATTGCATTGCTTTGCCCTTAAAACGTGATTGGTTTCGTATTGTTTTTACTATTTTGGATCGCTTTCACGCTTTGGTAGAGTTTGTACATGTGTGTAGGTTGAGAATGGGATGCTAAGTCGAGTGGAGAAGGCCATAGAAGAGCAGGAACGAAGAAACGAGACGAAACGCAGCAAACCAGTAAAAACCTGCGGTCCGAAGAAGAAAACCGGCGGTTTGGACTCAAACCGCCGGATCGCCCTCCAAAAGTTACTGTAATTCAAGCCAAGAAGAAACTGCAAATCGGCGATCAAGTCGATGGTCCAGCCCTGGACCGCCGAAAACCGGTCCAGACCGCCGAAAAGCAGGGGCAGACCGCCGATTAATCCTGTTTTCGCCCAAACTCATATTTTTCTCCCCTTTTCGCGATTTTAACATGTAATAGCACTTTTTCCATCCTATATAAACCTCTTGGCAGCCCCAAAACGTGGAGAACACATCTCCTACCCTAAATTCCATTTCAAATAGTTTCCAATTAGGGTTCTAAACACATTTTAATTCATTGTAATAGTGATTAAGCTTGGATTTGAAGACTTTGTGAAGATTTCAACATTGGGTTCCTAATTTTTCATCTATGCTATCATTTCTCTTTTGTTTATTGTTGATTTTCATTATGTCTAGCTAGATTTCTTGTTGGTTTTAGGGGTTTGTGATGATTTGTTGATGGTTTGATCATATCTTGTTGAATCTTCTATCCTTCCTCTTCTTAGTTGTGAATTTGGTGCTTTGATTCATATGAGAATTGTTGATCACCTTTCTTGCATGCCTAGTGTTTGTGAAAACTCTTAATAGGTTTTTGCTTGCATGGAATCCCATTTTCACTTCATGTTTTGGCTTGAGACTTAGTAGGTGATTGTTCAATGCATGGTAGCTTATGATCCTTGTGCTTTTGGGAGTTGTTTGATTGACTTGAGTCTTAAGAAGAGATAGTTGATTGAATGATCCTCTTTTACTAAGTGTCGAGAGAGATTAGTGAATATAATTGTGGATTGCTTCCTAAGTTGAGGATTAAAAGTGGTTTGAATGATTTAGCAAGTGTTGATCAAGCTATCTAGAATCAAAATGAATCCCTAGAACCAACTCTTTCCCTTATTTGTTCCTTATTTGTTTGTTTGATCTTTTGTTTGTCATTTTTGCATGTTCTTGTCTCTTAATTGCTCATTTA